>OX155952.1:9911534-10086534 GCA_944548615.1 Micropterix aruncella
AATGAAACAGCTGAAAGGTTAAAATAAACTCGGATCTGGACAATAGTGAGTTAGTATTCGCTCTTTTGGATATTGTATTCAGAGTTTGACACATTTTTGTTCGGTGGCCCAAAATAAAATAAAAACGGCTGTGTCATCACAAAACTTTCCTGGCAAGTAGCCAATGACTTATGGTAGGATTTTTCGCGTGAAGTCCCTAGGGGAAGGAGGTTGACCTGATTGAAAGGAATAGTCGGTGACGAGCGCGGTTAGTGAGAATGCCACGTATTAAACACAAATATACTGACCGTTTACGCAAATATACTGATCGGCGAAAATTCCAAGTGATTTTAGCCCGACAACGCCCCTAAGTCTTCTACGTTCACTTCCAGGGAGATAGAACGACTAATCGTTAAAACTTCCTGAGGTGACGGGCTCGCCCGCTGTAGTCGACAACCCAAGTTTTAGCCCGACAAAGCATCTGTGTACCAAAAGTCCAATATTTCTAGATTGAAATATGACTAGTGTGCCCCTCCCCCCCCTTCCCTTTTAAACCACGATTCTTTCAACTATTGTCATGACCAAATGATGCTTGCAAACCATCGATATGCTCGATAAATTGATGTTGCATACCAAATTCCAGGTCAATCAGGTTAAGCGTTTGAGCGCTTTCGTGGAGGAATATACACAGACACACAGACAGACACGAAAAGAAATTTCTACCTGGTAATGGTCTTAATCTTCTCAGAAAATAAATATATTCGCCCTTATTTAAAAAAAAACGCGCGTTCACAACACTTTACCTCCTCATTGGTTAGTGGGCCGGGAAATATAAGCCTGGTACCTTATAAATACATCTAACTTTCTGTAAACTATGTACTTATTAGGAAAAATCAAACTATATCATTGTCCCATATTTATTATTACTCTGTAGCTTATCGTATTTAAATAAAGCTTTATATAGATAAAGTTCTATCGGGATTTAAGATTATGACAACGTTTTGGGCCCTTTGTGAGATTTTTTTTGCATTTTTGAACTCCTCTGGTATTTATTTATTTATTTCAATTATTATTCAGGAGCCTTACAGACACATCCAATTCGCCCATGAATATTAAATCTAGAGTCTATAAGTCCATAATAACTGACTAATACATAAGCAAATTAATGCTGATATTAAAAATAGATAAAAAATAAAAACTAAGTGAAACAAAGTACTTATTTATGATAAAAATGAGATAACAGGATGTTGCCTATTTAAATTCCAAAGGGATAGAAAAAAGATGTCTATCTGGTATTAAGGAGAATTATAACCCACTTGCCTGTCTACAAAATTATTTGTACGATGTTATATTTGTACGATGGTACGGCATATTACACCTGTAAATTACATACCATCTCTGGTAAATAAATAGTTCACTGAATTAATTTATATACATATATAATTAGAGAAATATGTTGACGCGTTTCGAGAGTATTGTCATAGTAAATTACGTACAGTATTACATCTCCATAGTACGCACCGATTTCGCACTCATACAAGCGCCCGTTGTCCGTACGCTACCCCTACATAGATTCTCGGGCGCCTCAGTGCTAGCCAGGCAGGGCTGTCGCGCGACAGCTAAGTATACAATAGTGATTTTTTTCTGCACAGGCTGTTATGCAACCTATCAGATATTACATTTACGAGTTTTTACATTTACATTACGAAATTACATTTACGAGGTAACGTTTGTTGTTCATTTGCGTAGGTAAGTAACTGTGTAGGTAAGTAGGTGCATAGGTATGTTAGTGCGTAGGTAGGTAGGTAGGTAGGTGCGTTTTTGTTAAGTACCTACTTTAACTTACTAAAATGTAGGTATTTCGAACACATGCAACAAGTGATGAATGTTGTCACACAAAGTCAGCACGTCATATATTCTGATACAGTAGGTACAATTTTGGGAACCGACTCTTGATCTATAAACCAAAAATACATAAACATACATAATAATTATAAAGAATTGCATTTTGAGGCATTAATTAAGAAAAACACTAAAACGATAAGCATCTCCCATAATAAAAAGAAATTAAAACCATGGAAATTAAAACAATGGCTTACTTATAAGCATTAGAAAGAGAGACAAACTACATCGAAGTTTAAATCTGATCCTGGAAATAGTCTCTTGCAACATGAGTATATCCGGTACAGAAATGTATTGAAAATAATCATTATTAGAACAAAAAATACGTACTATCGAGTTAAACTAAAGGAAGTATCATCTGACGCGAGGAGGACTTGGCAGATTGTTAAGGACATTGCTTACGGCAAAAAGATTAACTCCACGGATATAAGACATGGGCCATGACATAAGGTCCATGGACTCACAATAACCGCTAACGATCTCAACAGACGGACTTTAGCTGATAATTTGAATTATTATTTTTCGGGAATAGGTGAAACTTTGGCAAATAGAATACTTACTGACAATAAGGTCAGTGAATCGGACCTGTCAGATTTATTGATAAACACAAATTGATAATCCCTATCAATCGCGTCTGTAGATGAAATTACTAAAATAATAATGAACATGAAATCCACTATATCTAGAGGTATCGACTGTGTTACATCCCAGATTATAAATGCCAACAATTTAATGAGTTATATTTAAATATACTAGGAACTAACATTACAATTATGTAGTAAAAACATTGCATTAATATTATTAACGGTTTGCATATACGAATAACAAATCCGCAAATATAGTTATTCTGTGCTAGCGCTGCGATAGAATGTTTAGTTAGAGCGTGGTCGCCGGCGCGAGATGACGTGGAATCTGGCTGACGCTTCGTCAACGCTGGATTTTTATTGGTCAAACCCTACAAAATTGATTCTGCCTATTTCTTCGCGTGTGTGCCCATTTCGGATATTTTTCTGAAGTCTCATGTCGCCTTAAACAGGGAGATGCCAAAGCTCCTCGTGGCATCGCGCAGGTGATTTTTTAAAAGTTTAACTATTTTGAGGCATAGAATATTTAATAATACTCCGTAAAGAAGTTTCACTCCCTGGCCCCGTCTCGATGACATCCCGCGCGGGGAGATGCTTGACAGCGCGCTGGATATTTATTTTAATTTTTTATTTTATAGCAAACTTACAGATAGTAAATATATAATACTAGTATTTTAGAAACATATACAAACCAAAAAAAAATACTATCCTATGAACAGTTTGCAATGCTTGCATTACAAATTAACAGAATGACCCATCGTTGCAGTGCTCCTTGGATTTCGGAATGGAATGCCGTGTTGGTGCGATGTTTGTCAGGGTAAAATTCGGAGTAGAACCCGCCCTTTCGGATCTGCTCTTTGCTATCGAATGGGCTCCGAAATAGGATTGAACTAGAAGCCGGAATGACCCATCGCTGGACTGTAAAGATGTATGTCATTGGCATATTTTAAGAAGCACTGGTTTAAGTGTTTACGCTTTTGTCACGATTTTCCATTGGTAGAATTTTGGGAAAAAAATTGAACACAAGTTTCATCACGTATTTTGCGTTGCGAGATGATGAATAGTAGCGTTGGGTTAATAAATGGGTGGAATAATTTTACAATAAAAATAATTTTGCATCGATGTTTGTACTTTTTATCTTTGCATTACCTCTCTGCATTATGCTTTTTGCTTCATAAGATTGGCAGGAACAGGCGAGTTTCAGGAAAACAATAACGTCAATCATTACGACTGCCGCAGAGCTGGAGAGTTTCTTTGATCGAAAAACTTTACTTAGAGCCGACAGTAAAACGGCAAACTTTTCATAATAGCCGAGATTCAGCATTGTGCTATTAATTATATCTGCTCTTTTACTATTTCGAGAACAATAACTCAAAAAGGGCCAAATGAAGACCAATACTGATGTTGACTTCTCTTTATATGCAAGCCTCTATTCATAGAACAGGAATTACGACCATTTTCTCTAATCATATCGATCTTACCATTGTCTACGCTCGAAAACACATAACGGACGTACAAACGAATAGTGATTTTTCATAATTTTAATTAGAGTAACAAATCTGACCTACACGTAAATCGATGTCGTCTTAATAAAGTCCGAAACGTCGTTGTACCTACAGGGTATCCTGAAGTGCTGTCAATTCACATCCTTTGTTTGCGGGTAGGTGGCAAAATGTTGCTGTTACTGTGTAGATTATAACTGTGGTGGGGCGGCGGGACGCAAAAAATACGTCGAATTTGGTTATCTACTTCAAGTTCGACGTAATTTAGTGTCGTCGGATTTCGCTATTGGATAAATTAATAATATTGAATAATCAGAAACAAGCTTACTGCGATTTTACAGAATTTATTCTCATCTATAGAAATATTTCTCAATCTAGTGAAAAACTGATAACATATAATTCCTATCATTTATGTAGTTTCAGTATTATAAGGGTTTTTAAATGAAATATTTTGATTCGAATTTGATTAAGGAAATTTCATTCTGAGAGTGAAATGACGTAATAAATAAAAATAAGAAAAAAGATGAATAGAACGTATGCTAAATTATAAAATAAATTTTTAAATATCCGAAGTGATTTTTCTAAATCACAAGGCTTACCTACCTATGCTTTGAATGATCCTTGGGGTTTCAGATACCCCATGAGTGACCGTGTTTCATAAAAAAAATAATTTGCCTCGTTGAATATAAATTAAAGTGTACTTCGAAGATTTATAAAGTATAAGATCGATCGTTTAATATGGTTCGTTTTAACCGCCGCAAATGCTTATACATATTGAGATATGGTGTTTCAAGATGAAAATCGTATGAAATATTTAAATAGTACAATTTAAATGGGAGAAAATATTTATGAAGATCGAGGAAAGAAGTCTATAGAATATAGAGAAGAGAATAAACACGCAAACTGTTTACTGCCACTTGGTCTGGTTCTGGATCATATTGATAGATCTCTGGTTTCACAGGACCACAGGTTTGACATTGGATTGGTTTTGTTTGCCGTGACAATATCAAAAGTATTGCGGGTTTCCTCGTTCTCTAATTTAGTTCTAATTTCTTTGCAACACGTTACACAAGCCTGTTTTTGATCTGCAGTGTGCGAATGGGGGAGGAAATGGGACCCAATGGGAGAGCGAAGCTTTTTGACGGAGAGTTTTCGAAGCAGTAATTCATTAATGGCTTGTAATTAAATCTTGAGAGTATCTTAAATCTATTTATCTACTTATTCAGTACAAAACCTACTTAACTTTGAATCTTCAACGAGTATTTATTCCACACTTTCGATGGTTTTCGGAGTAACTGAAGTCGTTGGCCGTCCGCTTTTCTCGTTATCTTTCATTGTAAATTGTTCGTTATGAATTAAATAGAAAAAAATAAAAACCCCATTAGAAAACTTTCTCGGGACGGAGGTGTATCCTTAAATGATGCTGTAAGTCGATTTCGAGTCAATTTCACTTTGGGCGATTTTAAAATCTGCAGAATAATGGCATGAAAATGTTCAAGTACCATTTTAATAACTAACGCGGGAACGTCGAAACCACAGCCTTAAATAAAGTACGTTACTCCTTCAAATGTCATCCAGTGTTTATGAAATTCAATATCAAAAGTCTTAAATGTTAAGCATTGAGTACTTTTTTAAGGTTTTTTAAGGATTTTGTTTACAGTACAGTAGCACTCGTGTCACATTTCCTTTCTAGTGTCCTATCGTATAATTTTTTAAAATTATAAGCCGCATTCAAGAGTATAGATAAGCAGAATAGAATGAAATGAAATGAATTAAATGAATGAATGAATGAAATTTGCTTCGTACATAATGAATACTTTGTTAGTTTTCGTTCGACCTCAAAATGATTCATTGTATAAAACATGAATACACGTTATGACAATGCCATTTTTACACGACCACCCAACAAAAGAGGAGATTAATGTGTTCAGGATTCATCTATATATATTTTCCGTTATATTATTTCACCGTAATTTCTAAACCCTTGAACCGATTTAGAAGTGTGTGGTATTGTTATAATCATAAGTCATCCCGAGTGTCATAGGGTGCGTTAATCCAAATATCAAGTAAGTTATTGTCTAAATGTCCAAATGTCAATAAATTAACATAAATATATAGTGTTTAGTGTCAAATGAAAGTTCTGGTCGAGTACGTTCCGTAAATATACATGTATCAATATAGATACATTTGTAAACCTCAAATTTTAAGTACAAAAACCCGTAATAAAAACTATTGTAAATACAATAGTTTACTTTCTAAAACGGCAGTCGTGTTTTTATCCTTTTTAATTATTTACTTGTATATTAATTACTCATCTGAAGATACTTAACATAACTTTGCAACATTACATTTTATGAATATTTTAAGAGTGAACTTTTTGATATTTTCAATTCTTCGAGAATATCTGAAAACTTTCCGAGAATATACAACGAAGGCGGTACTCTAAAGGACGCAAGGTAGGCTTGAACGTTTTCGTGTAAATTTACACTGGAAATCTGTTATGCGATTGTGTATCTACGTAACATAAGGTTTGTTTCACTTGCGACGAAACTTCGTTACCACTTTCTCTGTATATATGCGTAGACTTCTGCTGTCTTATATGTAGATGCTCTACGTAAGCACTACATAAATCCAAAAGTGGAGGGAAGGTAAATGTTATAAATATGAACAATATAAGTTATGCATATGATACTGTACTAGATGCTACAGCTTGAAATTAACAACCAGCCCCTAATTAACAACGATATTAGAGTATGCCATGAATACAGGTTGATGCTGAATCCCACAAAACAAATACCGTACTTACATGGTAGTCAGTAAAGGGCCCACAAACACACCTACGGTTAAAGCACGGTTCAGTAGTGTCACAGAACAAAATTGAAAACGAAGCGAGCTACGTCACGAGTCTAAGGGCTCGCACATGGCCGCCATATGTCTACTAGTAAGCCAACGCAGATATTCAAACGTTTGAGAAATTCGCCAACCTTTGCACGAGCGTAACGCTAACCAAATGCGTTCGTCGAGACGTACCTTTCTGCTCACTTCCATCGCACACTGGTATACTGTGGTTAAAGTTTATGGAATTCTAAAGGGAGTGCAGGTAACATTATTCACCTGGTCTGTAATTTGAAAGACAACTCTGATATGAGCCATAATATGAAATTATTCTTTATTTAACAATGTTTGCTTCCATAGGACAGTAATTGATTCAACTTATAAACTAACCTCATTTCACATCGCCCTTGTCATTATTCATTCTTTATCCATAATACTTTATTTTTATTTTTGTTAAAAACATACAGCATAAAAAATAACGTATAAGCTTAATATATAACAGTAGTAAAGCCAATGGTGTTTTAAATTATTTGCTATATAAGCATTACAAAATAGGCTAAACAATACAATACAAATAAAACCAAAAATAATTTAAAACTTACAGTTAAAATCGCTATGTGCGAGTGTATGGGTGTTGGTGTGTGTTGGTGTGATGGAGAACGTGTATGTGTGTGTGTTTTTTTTTTTTAGTAAGGTTTTATAAAGCTTCAAAAGCCTGGCCTGTATGTGTGTGCATTTGTGTATTGGCACAGTGTGGGACTCACTAGTACGTGCATAACCACTAAAAACACTCCTTACTCTTCTCTTGCCTGGATCCCCCCGGGACCACAGTGAAGCGACTACTTCGGGGGGGGGGCTGTGCTTATGCACTTTTAATTCTCTCAGGGCTAGTTGACGTTACTAGCACGATTCCATGTGCCTTCGTCTCGACACATCTCTTCGACGACGTTTTCCACGCTCAGGGCCGGCATCTCGCTTCGCACTGCTTCAAATCCTGGACATTGAAAAACCTCATGCTCCGGTGTCTCCTCCACGTTTCCACACTCCGGACAGAGCGGTGACGCCGCGTGCCCAAGCCGATGCAGATACCTGAAACAGCCGTGCCCAGACAGGAACTGCGTCAGATGGAAATTTACTTCCCCGTGCTTTCTGTTCACCCAGGTCGAGAGAACCGGAATTAACCGGTACGTCCATCTACCATTCTCCGCCATATGTGTATGTGTGTGTGTGTGAGGGTGTGTGTGTGTGCGTGTATGTATGTGTATGTGGGTGTGTGTATCTGTAGTGCGAATTTGCTTGTGAGTGCTTGTATGTGCATGCTAATTCAATCCGATCTGATAATCAGCTTTTCACGTACCTCCTTAACAAAGGATCGACTATTTTGATGGTTAAATATGTCAATATCGTTAAAGCACACAGTGTATGCATGCATAACGCGCGGCAATAACGAATTTGAACCATAGTTAGTGTTGAACCTTGGTACGTAAAAAGTTGAGTGAGCGCGTGCGAGTCGGGAAGGCGCTCGTACGCTCACCCTACTCAGGAGGTATGGACTGTCCAACCCAGTATGAACAATTTTATATAGAAACGACATATCTGATACTACTCGCCGGTCCTCTAATGTCTCTAAACCATAGCGTTGCAGACCTTCGGCGTACGACAAGCCGTTGGAAAATAAGCGGAATTTATTTTCAAAATCGGTTCAGTGGATCCAGAGATTACTCCCTACAACCTCACAAACACACAAACTTTACCTCTTTATAATATTTGTATAGATTATATGCTAATTCTTATTTATTACGTCATCATTTATTGTTTAACCTATCATTCATTAAATTATCAATAATATACGTTATTGAATTTATTTAGGATTAATTGCTCAACATATTGTAAAATTGCGGTAATTTTGCATAGGTCTGGAATTGATATGCAGTGATATTTAACTGCCATATAAAATACATCGATAGACTAGCTTTGCCTGTTGTATTCATTTTAAATATATTTAAAAAATACGTAATTGTGGCTCTTTTTTTCATTTACTGTAACGACTTTTGCCAGTGTTTTATTGGGAGCCTTTCCGTTGATGTAGCATTGTTTTCGAACCAAAGGTTTGTACTTTTAGTTTGCTAACGGTCTTCCCTATTTGTAAATTATATATAACACTTTTTTTTTGGTTTTATTTACTTTCAATCTGTAATTACGCCTAAACAAGCTCATATATTTTTTATTTATAAATATAATAGACGTATATGTGAGGTTTAAGACTAGAGTTATATTAATTTAATTTATTTATTTGTATATTTTAGTATTTTACATTAGTATGTATATTTATTTTAAATATGTATTTATTGTATTTATGTATTACTATATATTGGTGTTGGGTTTAATAATAATTTCTTACTACTTTACATTTTTTTTAATGTTGGTATAACTCTTTGTGCTTGTGTATTTGTATTATGCAAGAACGAATGTTCTTTATACCAATAATAATTATAAAACCGAACGTCATACATGTCAGCTCGCAATACGCTAAGTCTAATATCAGCATCCCTAGATACGGGCGTTCTTGCTCAGTTAGGTATGCGATGAGCCAACGGCTATGGGTTCAACTTGTTTTTCCTGCAAGTTTTATTGTACTCTATAACGAACATCGTAGCCATTCGTCTGTAAACCATGTTGTAAAAAAAATAAAATAAAATAAAAATAAATAAATATATACACACAAAAAATATATAGCCGGAAGAAACTAATTAGATAAATAAACCTGGTTTAGACAATTTTCAGTTCGCATACAATAAACAATTAAATCGTCACTATTGATAGTATAGTCGTAAAAAACATACAAATATCAATACGATAGTCAACCATGGGAAATCGTACACTTGTGTACACTTGACTGTGATGTGTACCTACACTTGTTTGTGCGGAATAGCGAATTGAAAAATAACACAAAGGAATTCATGGTTGGGCATTGTCCATACAGAACACGGGAAATATACTCCTGAATGAATGAATGCATTGAATATTTATTGCAATATATTTTTCATATACGATTGACGAACTAATGTATGAATAAGATCTCTTCCTCTCAACTATTGCGAAATAAAGAATAAAAAAATCGGTTGTATCACCCCGAGACTTTCTCGGCAAGTAACCAAGTTTGTTTTTATAAGAAATTTAAATTCATAAATAAAATCGATGGGCTCTCTCGTTTGTTTCTCGGGCTTTTTTTTCTTGCTAGCCTCGGGCAGCTCATCGTTAATATTTGATTAAAATATATGGCGAAATTTAAATATTATTAGTGCAGCTAGTGTATGAGATATTCCAACCACAATTTCACAATGAGATTTCGGTCCAATAAGACATTTTTGCACCATATTTCAAGTCTCTAAGTCCAAAATTTCGTAGATTAGCCAATCAACTATGCGGCGTTAGTAAATCGACTGTGCAATCCGACAGATAACAGGGGAGTCTGGAAACGACTTTGTTTCATATAAAGTTGGCTGGGGGTTGGCTGTTTACCTAATGACAGCCAACCTGGAAACGACCGACCGGCTACCAGAATCCTACTGTTTAGTCGGGCAAATGAAGCCTTGGTCCGCTATGATTCGAACGAATCCGCTTACATTAGGAATAGGATAACGCAAGCGACCTCGAACCCGCAACCAGTCGAGAGGACGGAGAACTCCGGTCATAAATGGTAGTCACGGGCGGGGCGTCCCGCTGGGTGCTTCTCATGTCTCGCGTAAAGCGCTAGGCTCTGCGGGGCCAGTTAGCGGAGCTAGATAGTGGAATGTCTGTGTCCCTAAGTCCCTTTGGGAGTTAACGGGCCCTTGGTTAGTTGGCCACGAAGACCCATGTTCAGGGTCGGTCACACTCACGGGTCAACGCCTACCCGACAACCTCCACGTATGAAGTGCGAGCCTGGGTAGGACTCTGGCCTTATGGTTAGTTTCTTCTGGGAATCAACCTTCTGGCGCTCCTGGACGGTCTGCGCACCGTGCGGCATAAGCAAATCGATTGAGCACTCTGACTAACAGTCGGGGGAGTCTGGAAGCAGTACTGTTTCCTATAGAGCGGGGGTGGTTGCGGACCTTACGGCGACTGCTCTTGAAACGACCATCGGCTACCCGATCGTGGGTGAACAGCCGGGCAAAGGATGCCGTGGTCCCCGATAGATTCGGTATATACCGTTTCACCGCTTCGTAAGGGAGAGGACCGCGCAAGCGACCTCGAACTCGTAACCAATCGAGAGACTGGAGTAATCAAGTCGCAATTGGAAGTAAGGGCGTGAGTGTAAGCCCGCTGGGTAACACTCCTGGCTATCTCGCGCTTAAGGCGTTGGCCTCTTACGGGTTTGTGGCGGAGCTAGACGGTGGACTATTTTTGTCCTAAGTCTTCTGCGCTCACTCCAGGGAGATAGAACGACTAATCGTTAAAACTTCCTTAGGTGACGGGCTCGCCCGCTGTAGTCGAAAACTCTAGTTGTCCCTAAGTCTCTAAGGGTAGCAAACAGTTTCGTGCAGATTGGGCCACAGAATCCATCGTGTACTCGGATCGGTCCAACTCACGATTCAACCCCTATTCAGTAGCCTCCTCATGTGGACGACTCCCCCGGGTGAGACTCGCGTCTTAGGCGAGTGGGTCGGTTTGGTGGGTCGGTTTCTCCTAGGGGTTGCCTCCCGGCGCTACTGGGCGGTTTGCGCACCGTTCGGCGACACCAATCGGTTGTGAACTCTAATTAATTGCTGAATTATTCTGGGGTATACTATGGGTGTACTATGGGGACTTTGGGTATATACTGTCTCCTAAGTAGCGGGGGTGGATGTTGACCTGTCGTCAACCACTCTTAAAATGACCATAAGGCTACCTAATCCTGAATTCAGAGCCGGGCAAAAGATGCCAATGGTCAGCGATAGATTCAAACTGAATCACCGCTGAGTATACTGCAGGTAGAGCCTTCGGACTCGTAACCAGTCGGGAGACTGGAGGTATTCTGATGGTTAATTCCAGGCGGAGATATCCTTCCAAAACTGGTAGCCAGGAGGCAAGGTGGCCCCACTGGGTTACCTTCCTAGTGCCTCGCCGTAAGGCAGGTTCGTGGCTCTGACTGGCGGGTTCGTGGCTTTGGTGGACTTCAGGTTTGTACCTCCACAAAGTCTTCTACGCTCACATAACGAGGCAGAACGATCACATATCGTTAAAACTTCCTGAGGTGACAGGTTCGGCCGTTGTAGTTGACAACTCAAATTGTCCCTAAGACTCTAGGTTCATCCCACGGATGAACCTAGAGTCTTAGGGAGCGAGAACGAGCATATATCGTTATACCAGCCTGTGGAGACGGGTTCGCCCGTTGTAATTGACAACTCAATTGTCTTAATTGCTCCCAGTAAAAGTCGATCATAATGTCATCGAGTATTATTGAGTCGCAAAATAAAAACCTAGGTTTATTCATCGATTATACTCTTTCATGGCAAACACAAACCACCGAAATCAGTAATCGCATTTGTTGAGACTTTCACAACCTACGACGGTTGCAGAAAATTCTACCGGTTAATGTAAAGCAGAACCAAGTGCAAAACTTTTACTGCCTACCGTCGAGTATGCGGACGTTGCATTCCTCGGTGCAAACGGAACGATCCCCGACAAGTTAGAGCGCTCACAGAATATCTGTGTGAGATTTGTAATTATTCCATTGAAGTGCGATCATATTATGAGCAGTGGCGTAACTGAGCCGGTGTGCAAATGAAGACGAAAACCATTCTAGAAATGTATTCTCTTATATTTTAAAAAATTATACATCAATTAGTTAATTTAAATATATTCATATGCAAAAATTGGCACAATAATATGTGAGTACATCATAGGAAGAACGATGAGAAAAACGACTTTAAAGATTTGAGACAAGGATACAAAGTTGTTCATGGTCAGGAGTCATATGTTATTTTAGTATTATTTGACGTCATATTTAGTTAGGGTTGATACTATTATTTAAGAACATTATAATATGTGTATATATTACATCAGTATTCCCCACAATCGATTCGATTATCATCGTTTTTCCCCAACATGCTATTTCAAAAATGTCCATTATTCCTAATAATATTTCCATATTCCATCATCAATATTTCCTATTTGATTTTGCCATAATTTTTTTATGGGTACAACGCACATTTCCTCATACTCAGTTTAAAATGAAGAAAAATGGTACATTCATCGTTCTTCTCCTGGTGTCCTCATGTGGATAATTCTTAGTCTTACTAGTTTCGCACTTTCGCTTAGTTCTACTCAAAATAAAGTAATAAAAACTGTCATATTTTTTTTACCTCTTACCAACATTCAAAGGTGGAGAAATATAATTCAGTAATTAAATTATCAGTAAAATGTCGTCTTTAATATAGGATTTGATCACGGGTGTCCCGCTTAAGTTCTTGGGAACTTGTTCCGCAACATATTCGAGTAAGTGTCACCAAATCAACACGCCGATTTATAATGTAGCTGCAATACAAATATGTAACATAGCTAAGTATACAGTAATTACATCATAAATGACATAATTATTGTAAGTAAGTAGGGGGAAGGGCCTTTTGTTCAATTTTGCGCTGGGGCCGATTTTTAAAAATTATGCCACTGCATATAAGCCTCGCAAAATAGCATGCAATGGCTGTAAATTTGAAATCGCAGAAATCTACACATCCTTTCCTTGTTGCACAATGTGATCAGCAATCCCACCTCACCGTCTTATCTGAAGGATAAGGTGACCGTGTTAGAAAGTCATAGTCAAGCTCAGATTAAGTCAGAATAACATTATCAGCATCTTAAGTCACAAACTATTGCATTCTAACTCTTTTCTGTACATGCAGTTCAATTATAAAACCAGATTGCTTGCCACACACTATTTGGTTTGTTACACTATATTTTTATTGTTACACTCTATTTAATGGAGTGTTATGTTCTATTTAATTCCGATTTTATAATTGATTTTCGTTTTTTTTATGACCGTATTTTAGGGTAATTTAGCTTTATGAGCATTTTAATAACACGTTTATATAGTTTATTGTAATATTAGAGTCCTGTCCACCCTAGCACGGGCTAGTCACAGTTGGGTGACATAATCAAATAAGCAAAAGGTTAAGATTTTACCATTCGGTTCCTGTTATTGTTGTAAGCAAAAACAATGTTTTATAGTAATTTATTTCTAAACAAATAAATAATAAATAAAGCTCCCTCTAAATATCAGAGACGTGCGTACAATTCCTTTCGATTGTTAAGCTTCTTCTGAAAAAAACATTTATTCTCACATCAAACGTAAACTTCCCTTAATATTCCTTTACTCTCACTCCCTCTGCTCTCTATATTGATTGTACATTTCATTGCCTAATAACAACATAGTATATTTGTTATACGCCAACGCCTTAACCGCGAGATAGCCAGGAGTGTTACCCAGCGGGCTTACACTCACGCCCTTACTTCCAATTGCGACTAGATTACTCCAGTCTCTCGATTGGTTACGAGTTCGAGGTCGCTTGCGCGGTCCTCTCCCTTACGAATCGGTGAAACGGTATATACCGAATCTATCGCGGACCACGGCATCCTTTGCCCGGCTGTTCACCCACGATCGGGTAGCTGATGGTCGTTTCAAGAGCACTCGCCGTAAGATAGCAACCACCCCCGCTCTATAGGGGGTGGTTGCTTACAGTACTGCTTCCGGACTCCCCCGACTGTCAGTCAGAGTGCACAGTCGATTGGCTTACGACGCAAGGTGCACAGACCATCCGGGAGCGGCAGAAGGTTGATTTTTAGGAGAAACTAGCCCTAAGGCCAGAGTCCTGCCCGGGCTCGCACTTCATGCGTGGAGGCCGTCGGATGGCTGTTGACCCGTGAGTGTGACCAACCCTGAACAGAATGGGTCTTCGTGGCCAACTCAGCAAGGGCCCATTAGCTCCCATTAGATTTTATTCAACTATCGGATTTTATTCCACTATCGGAATAACACGTTATGATGAAGCTACCACAATAGTAGAGCTACCAAAGAAAGCAACTATCACTGGATCTGATATAGTAAATGACGGCTTCCGGCAATAAAATAATCATAAATATAATATTTTTATCGCATTGACATAACAAGGGCGTGTCGTTACAAACATCGTTATTGTTTAGAAAGTAATGGGATTAAGGATATAGCGTCCATAAATAAAAGTGATAAAAATATCAATTTGTAGTACCTACATAAAAATAATGTCCTCATGTAAGAGGGGTTGAAACAGTTTCTTTATTGCAACAGTAATATATTTTGAATTATAAAATTATTTGGTTTGTTAAAGGTATAATTCGGGCTGCATTTGGTGCACTCAACATCAGAATAAAATAGTACTTTAAATATATTACCATAATATTTTTATCATGTTAAAAATAATTCGTTTCAGACGTGTACAGCCATCTAGCGGCAAACGCCTCAATTTCTTCGCATCTTTTCGCCGGAATATCGCAACGTTAATGCGAGCAACACAACGGTTGGCGAAAATGAAAACGGCGCTTCACGTATCATTGAATGAAAGCGCCTTTTTATTTTCTCAAACAATTCGTATTCCGATTTTATAAAATCAGAACAAAATTGTATTTAGTCTATATATGATTAGTAAAATCATTTTAGGTTTATATTTTGCATTTGTTTTGCTATGTTTAGCAATACATTTACAGGCATTATTAAAAAAAATGTTTTTTGACGTGAAACTGTAAGTTTGGATCGGTAGACTTGTTAATAATTACGATGCAATGAAATTATGATACATTTAATAAGGCAATAATCCGGTGAGTAATGAGCCTACTTACACATGTACGATTCTAGCTAATGAGCTAATTGAGCAGTCAGACGCAATTTCCGAATGCGGTGGGCGGAAATAAGAGAGACGGAGATATGAAGCGAACACGAGTGTACGCTTAGCATGCAGGTACATGATCACAACACTCGACTCACAGCCAACACAGACCTCCCCAAAGACCGTTATTTGTTTATTCATTATAGTCGTTTTTACGTATGTGATTATTGAGCATTTATCTTTTATGTTGTCTGACTTTGGTTAATATTAGTATAAGTAGGTATTATTAGTTTTTTTTTGTTTATTTGTTTCCATCATATTTCGATTATTTGTGATTAAAACATTTATTATTATGACATAATAATATCAATCTGTATGTGCAATTTTGGATAAAAAAAAGACGATTAACGATATTGCCTATATAGGGTGAGTTTTTAATCAGTAACATCATTAAAGTATTTAAATCAGTACCGGCAAATAGGCAACATTTAATATTAGAAAAAAATGGCGCTTTGCGCCATCTAGCGGTAGGTAAAATATCGAGAATATTGATTATTTGTGATATTTTTCCTATACCTAGATGGCTTGGGGCGCTCAACGCTTGTCAAACTTTTATCGAGTATTATTTTTTATTTACTAAAAAAAAAACTTGTTTTTTAATATTTTGTTTTTGTTTTGTATTCAATTTATTTTCTTGAAAGTTGCTTTTTTACTCTTACCGATTCACCCACTTTTAACAGGTCACTAATTAAAAACTCAGCCTGTATATGGTATATGTAAGGGTACGCCTAACTTGTCTATCGCGATTTGCGAACTCCTGAAGCTAAGATGACGGTTGACCTCAGGGAACCAATATTGGCTTCAAGAACATAACCAAAACTGTATAAATGGTCAATTTGAATAATCAGGAACTTTCAAGAATTTCGACTTAAATGTAACTAAAATATGAACAGAATCAAAGTAATCGCCAATCAGAGGAAAGAGCAGCTCGGGTGGAATTTAAAAGGCCTTCAATGTCCAGCACGGAGCAAGCAAGAGAGTTACGGGAGCGCAGAAGAAGATTAACAACAAAGGCAAAGTCGACTGCCTGTGTGCACACCGAGCCCGTAAACATTTCATGAGTTGTTATTTTTATTTAGATATTTTTCAAGGTATTATTCCTATGCAGGGGCAGCTTTGGCTTATGCCAGTGATTAATATATAAAACAAGTAATATATTCAAAAGAATAAATAAATTAATAATTTAATAAACAAACACTAAAAACACGCTTTTGGGCTATTTTATTTTATTTTATAGCAAACTTACAGATGGTAAATATATGATACTAGTATCTTAAAAACATATTTAAACGAAACAAATTTACTATCCTATGAATAGTTTGCAATGCTTGCATTACACATTACCATAGAAATAACATGAACACATTGATAGTAGAAAAAAATATAATAAAGCTAATAATAATATAAGGGTAAGAAAAGAGATAATTAAATAAGTTGTTAATAAGGTTATTTGGATAGAGCAAAAGAGAAGTATGAGTAATTGGCTAATAATATTTATTATATTGATACGATATTCACATAGACACGGCTATGATACGATATTCCATCATGGAATGCCAGTACCTATCTTCCGGCTTCATCATCCGACCTTGAAACCTAATCGTGGTCAAAGTTCATTGCAAGACTTTTCTAACAAGTTCAAACACAGCTATGATACGATGTGCCATCATGAAGTTCCAGTTCATATATTCCGACTCCATCATCAGAACAGTCGGGGGAGTCTGGGAACTGTATTGTTTCCTATAGAGCGGGGGTGGTTGCCTACCTTACGGCGACTACTCTTGAAATGACCATTGGCCATCCGATCCTGGGTGAACAGCCGGGCAAAGGACGCCTTGGTCCGCGATAGATTCGGTATACTCCGTTTCACCGCTTCGTAAGGGAGAGGACCGCGCAAGCGATCTCGAACTCGGAACCAATCGAGAGACCGGAGAAATCTGGTCACAATTGGTAGTTAGGGCGCGAGTGCCGCCCGCCAGGTAACATACCTGGCTACTCGCGGTAAGGCGTTGGTCTCTAACGGGTTGTGGCGTAGCTAGACGTCGGATTTGTTATGTCCAAAGTCTTCTACGCCACTGCACGGTCGATAGAACGATGAATCGTTAAAACGTCCTGCGGTGACGGGTTCGCCTGTTGTGGTTGACATCTCAATATGTTAGTCAGAGTGGGCCTATGATGGGTTTAGGGAGCTAATGGGCCCATGATGGGTCCAAGATGGGTCCATCATGGGCCTATAATGGGCCCATGATGTCGAGCAGAAGCTGTGGCAAATTGTGATTGACCAGGCTCAATTTTAAATCACGAGTTTCTCCATAATTATTTGCAGTTTTTGATAGTACAGATTCGCATTAACTGTTGTGCTAGACTTGTAGAAGAAAAAAGTTTAATTGATAACAGTACAGAGCCTTTGGAGAATCTTTTGGTATCGAAAATAACCTTAGGTCTTAACATTTCTGTCAAACGACAAACTATGACATAGTGATTAGGTCGCCTGATCTTACATTGTAAGGTTCCATGTTCGATTACCGGCTGGGTCACCATTTTATGTTGGGATAAAATTAACGGAATTGCATTTTCCTTTCTGTCTGTCGAATACAATAACAAGACACACACTTACACAAATATTACACGCACACATACATATAAAAACTTCCTAGTAGGGTTGGTTGGAAGAGATTGTTGTATAACAATAAGCCCGGCCATTGTGAAATTTCACAATAAAGATTATAAACAAACAAACAAACAAATTGTGAGGGCTTTTATCGACACACGTTTTTGTACGGTCCGCTTTGTAAGGGCGGGTGTACGTTTTCCTCCGAAACAGTATGTCAGCCTGTGACGAAGGGGAACTGGCTTTGTAAAGGCCTTCTGTTCCACGGTATTCCTCTAACGGAATCCGCAATTATTTCGGTTCATGTCGTTTTGCCAGGTTGTAGGGCTGGCGACAGGTCGACGACGCAAGGCCTGATGTTATTGGCGTAGGTTGGATGCTCTGAGGTTCGTAAGGCGTCAGAGATTTCGTCGTCGCAGCGGTCAATTCGCCTATCAAAACTTAGCCGTGAAGACAAAGAACAGGATTCAGGTAACAGTAAGCGCTTACCGGAAATCAGCTCAGTACGCAATTGAGAAAGGCACTCGAAGTATCAGCAACGACGTCGGGTCGGTAGTATTCCAATCGGCTCGGGTCTGCTTCTCTTCAAGTTTCGTCTTCTGTTGCGCGTTTGAATTGTTCTGAACACTGAACACTGTTGCCGCACTTTGAACCAAGGGTGTGGTGAATAAAACAAACGACTGTTGACACTGGTAGTTTTATATTTTAAAGATTTTACTTTATATTTGCCGATAATATAATTGCGGAAGGCAATGCGTATACTTCGGCTGACTAAAACACACACACACACCCCCACTTCTTGCGGGGCTTCCTTTTATAGGCAATCTCCCCGACCGTAGTGGAGTGGGGGTATGGTTGGCCTTTGACGCGTACAAAACTGGTACGGGTCGTTTCGCTATCCTCTGTAGGATGGCGTTACATGATTTAAAAGGACATAAAATAATGAAAATATTACATTTACCCGATTTCCTTAATATTATATTATGCTATCCTATTGTCTAGCTTAATTAAGGATTAGTTTATTATTTTATAATTTAAATATACGTGTTATGTTAATGTTATACATTTTATAAAGTAACTTTCTTATCTTATATAGAAAAGTTTACTACTATATATCAAAATGATGCTATTAATATGGAGGTCTTATTTTCTAACTTAATTTAGTGTATTTTTTAAGATTTGTGACCCATTTTTATGTTGGAGACTACGGAACAAATATATTCTTAATTGTGTTGTTTTCATGTCATGTCGTAATGATCTTGTTTTGCGTTGTGCACCTGGCTAATAACGGTAATTAGCGCGTCGCATCAGAAAGGCTAATTGATTCGTTATCGCGGTGGAAAGCACTTAAATATTTCAATATCGCAGTTGAATTTATTGATAATCTCTGGTTTGGTACGCGCTTAATTGAGTATGTCATTAAATTGCCGAAATATTTTATTATTTCGGCTGGAAATAGTATTTGTTTGGCGCAGCTGCATATCCCCGATTAACGGTAAATAGCTACGCATATTGAGGAATGTGAAATTGATTACTAAATTTTTATTACAATTCAGGAATGGAAAGGTTTTTATTATTTCGTTGGATTTGCAATATTTCCCGCGACAATTCCCTCCTCTGTGAATGAAGACGTTTTATTCACATGTCGGGAGCGCGAATAATTGCAATCCTCGTGGCTGGCCTCTGGTAAATTTTTCCACGGCACTTGATAGCCACAGCTCTGACTTGTCCGTCTTTGCCGGGGAAAGTTTTCGTAATTATGCCCTTCAACCAAGTGTTTCGGGGGAATTGAGGATCTACTAAGAAAGCTAATTCGCCTTCCTTTATAGGTTCAACCTCTTTGTGCCATTTTGACCGTTTGGCCAAAGTCGGTAAATACTCTTTGACAAATCGATTCCAAAAATGGTTGGCTAATATTTGGGCGATCTGCCATTGTCGTCGTAAACAAAGACTTTCAGGGTCTATTACTCCGATGTTAAGTCGACCGGAGGAGGACCCGATTAAGAAATGATTTGGAGTAAGGCTCTCCTCGTCAAGGCTGTCGAGGGACACGTGGACAAGAGGACGGCTATTGACGGAATTTTCCGCTTCTGCCATAAACGTGGCTAGAGTTTCGTCTCTCGGTATCTTTTCTTTTAACGTGGCGTATAGCGCCTTTTTAACAGATTGTATGAGGCGTTCATAAACGCCTCCCATATGAGCAGCAGTCGGGGTTATAAATTTCCAATCGATTTGTTTCATGGCGCTTCGAGTTTTTACATCCTCCCAGTCGAGGTTTTTTAAGGCTAATTTTAACTCATTATTGGCACCATGAAACCCGGTGCCATTATCAGAATATATCACGGATGGGACACCGCGCCGCGCGCTCATACGTTTTATGGCCATCATGGTCGCATCACTTGATAAAGAGTGCGTGATTTCCACGTGGATGGCTCTCGTACTCAGGCAGCAAAACAAAGCCCCATACCGCTTCTCTCTTCGTCTACCCACAGCTACTTCAATCGGACCAAAATGGTCCAGCCCCACGTTCGTAAATGGGCGAATGTGATGTTCTAATCTAATAGCGGGCAAGTCCGCCATTTTTGGCGGGACAGGTTTTGCGCGTTCTAGCGCGCACCGTTGGCAGTCATGTGTGATCCGACGAATTGCACCCCGTTGGCGTAGTATCCAGTATCGTTGGCGTAATTCGTTTCCCACGAATTCGCGGCCCATGTGTCCGGCCTTTTCATGCTGATCCTGGATAATAAGCCTGGTGTACGGGTGCTTGGCCTCTAGAATGGGAGGTTTTTTGACTTCTAAAGCCACACCTTCAATTGCGTTTATCCTACCCCCCACTCTTAGAATGCCTTCGTCGTCCAAGTAGGCATTTAAATGACGCAGTTTGTTAGGTTTCGTATTTTTATTTTCACTTCGGATGGAAGTTATTTCGGGCGTGAAACTGTCCCTTTGCGCTTGCTTGACCCAGTATTTTTCCGCGCGAGCAATTTCCGCTGCGGATATGTGGGTCGCATGCGCCCTCCTCTGTAGACAATTATCTATGAATCGTAACACCCATGCGGTAGTGCGTAGAAGTCGATTTATTTTTGAAAATCTGTGAATTTCTATAAGGCACTCCGGTGGGGCGCTTACGGTGATATGAACTGCGCGCTTTAGCTCTTCCGAAGTTTTATAGTTTTTTATGGTATTGTTAATTTCCGGCCACTCATTTTCGTTTAGTCGTAAAAAGGATGGCCCGTCTACCCATTTTTTAATATTTTCAATATTTTGGTCGTCAATCGTATCCCGAGTCGCGAGGTCTGCTGGGTTTTCTTTTGAGGGAACCCAGCGCCATTGATCAATTTTTGTCAACTGGTCTATTTCCCCAAGGCGGTGAGCAACGAACGTTTGGTATTGACGAGGATCTGATCGTATCCATGAGAGGACAGTTTTACTGTCACTCCACAAGAATACCTCGTCAAATTTCCAGGTGTGTTGATTTTGTACTGTGTATGCTAGGCGGCTAGCTAAAGTAGCAGCCTGTAGCTCTAAACGCGGTAGTGACATGGTTTTTAACGGTGCGACTTTATTTTTTCCTGCTAAAAACGCGGTACATACATTCTTGTTGCTCGCGATGTATCGCACATAGGCAACAGCAGCATATGCTTTTTCACTCGCGTCTGCAAATATATGAAGTTGCGCGCCTACCGTTTTATTTCCCCCGAATTGATAACTACGGGGAATTTTGAAAATTTCTATACTTTTTAATTCCCTGAGCCAAGACTTCCATTTGTTGAATGCGCTTTCGCTAATGTTCTGATCCCACTCGACCTTTTCCAACCAAATATGTTGAAGCAGTATCTTCGCCTTCACGGCGAGTGGACCGAGGAACCCGAGGGGATCAAAAACACTCATAATTACCCTTAAAGTTTGTCGTTTAGTAGGTAATATTTCGCCACTTAGTAAATTTGGAGGGATTTTTCTAAAATTTGTGTCGAAAGCCAGCATGTCCGTTCTAGGATCCCATTTTAATCCTAAGATGCGTTCAAAGTTATCGTCGGAACTCGTCCATGTGACGCTGGTTTTCGACCGAAATTCCTGAGGTACTTGTTCTAGCACTTGCGGATGGCTACTAGCCCAATTAACTATTTCGAAGCCACCCTCTTTGTGTATTCGACTTACGTCGCGAATTAGTGATTTAGCGGAAGCGACGTCGTCCGAACTATCGAGATAGTCGTCAATGTAATGTTTTGATTTTATTGCGTATACGGCGTCTGGATAGTCGGTTTCAAACCTATCTGCGTTTCGGTTCTTGACATACTGGGAAGAGCATGGAGAGGACGCTGAACCGAATAAAACCACGTTCATACGATACTCTTCTGGCTTTTTTGTCAAATCTAAGTCGCGCCACAGAAAACGCTGACTGTGTGTATCTTGGGGCGTTAAGCGCACCTGCAAGAACATTTCCCGGATATCTGCCGTGAATCCTATGAGGCCCTGACGAAATTTAAAAAGGACGCCCATTAAGGTATTCAGGAGGTCGGGTCCTGATAGAAGATGGTCGTTCAGGCTGACACCATTAGATTTTGCAGCGCAGTCGAATACCAATCTTAATTTTCCTGGTTTGTTCTGGTTTTCTACCGGAAAGTGTGGTAGATACCAGAGTCTTGGACTTTTGAGTTCGATATCTGAGGAAGTTAATTTCTCGGCATAACCTTTTGTTATAAATTCTTGAATTTTGTTTTTATATGCGTCGGCTAAACTGGGATTTTTTATTAATCTATTTTCGATGGATCGTAAGCGCTTTTCCGCCATGGTACGGCTAAGTGGAAGCGTTACGTCGTCCGATTTCCACAATAACCCCGTTTGCCACCTACCGGCTATTAAAATGGTTGATGTGTCCAAAATGTGTTCAGCCCTGGCATTGGTGTTTTGCCGATGTTTACGAACGTGCGGCCCTAGTTCCTCTATTTTAAAATACTCCCGCACGATTTCATCTACCCTTTCGCTTTCAGAACTTTCGGCGACATGATAGACTTGGCCGTGCGTGGCTTGCGTTCCACCCGACGCGCCGCCGAGTGTCCATCCTAGACGCGATGATGTAGCGATAGGCCCGCTTGAGGGTCCCGCGCGAATTGTTCGGGGAATTATAAGGTTCCAATTATCGATGCCTATCAATAATTTGGGTCTATCATTCAGGTCACAAAATGGAATATTTTTGAGGTGTGGCCACTTTTGTGCCATTAGTTTCGCATTAAAATTCTGTTTTGGAAGGTCTAAATTATTTACTGTTCTTACCCCGTCTAGTGGGTAAAACGTATGCGAATTTACTGCACGAATTTCAATGTTTACTAATTTCGTGACCCCTTTCTGCATGGTCATCCCTGAGGCCCCTATGAGGTTAAGAGGGCTTTTCGGGCCATCGGCACCGATTTTATTAGCCACCTCTTCTTCTAGTAACGTGACCGTTGACCCTTCGTCGCAGAGTGCTAATACAGTATAGCATCCGCCGGGTCCACGAAGTTCAACCTTTGCTACGCGTAATAGCATTTCGGCTGTTTCGTTCCAGGTGTTTGTGACAGTGCTTGTTGCAACTGTCTCCTGATCCGAGTTGGTTGAACTTCCCGCAGAAGGCACGCGATTGTAATTTCTATTTTGGGAAGAATGTAGTAACACGTGATGTGGATATTGACAGCCGTCTTTCCCACATTTCCCCTTTTTACGGCAGTCTTTGAGAATATGTCCCTTCTTAAGGCACTTTAAACATACCTTGTTTGCCTTTGCCCAATCCCACCTCTCACTAACATTTAACGCTAAGAAAAACCGACACTCGGGTGTGGTGTGATTTGTTTTATGACATTTAACACATTCGGGTGTCTTATTTTCGGACGTATTGTGGGCATATTTTTTAACGGATTTATTTTGAATTTGTTGGTTGGCAACATTTTTTGTAGGCGGCGAGTCCTCTTGCGCCGCCGCATCTATTATCGATTCCAACCAGTTCCCGAAATCTGCGAGAGTGGGATGGTCACCGTGACCAACAGAATACCACTGCAGCCTTAAATGCTGCGGTAATTTATGAATAAGCTCTTTTAGAAGCGGCGGATTAATCAAATAAGCGGGATGTCCCATATTTTTAAGAGAGTGAATGACATTACAAACTACAGTTCCGTATTCTACCAACTTGAAAAGTGGGTCACTTACCGTTATCGCCTGCGCTCTGCGTGCTTCCGACATTAATTCATCGATGCGCGATCCCGTGCGTCCGAAGCGGCGCTCCAAGGTGCGCCTGATGTCAGGCACGTTGCGGGGGTCCAACAACATGGCTCGGACCGCCTCGCGCGCTGTTCCCTGTAGACTCTGCTGTAGTCGCACTAGGTTGTCGGCATCGGTGAAACCGCAGGTAGACGTTCCCTGGTCGAAAAGGGCAGCGAATATTGGCCATTCGCGGCTATCTCCTGCGAACTTCGGAAGATCCTTTAACAAATTGGCGCGTGCTTGATACAAATGCATCATTGGCGGGAACACTTCACTTTGCACGTTTACACTTTTACAAGGCACTCCAATGTTATTTTCTGGATTCTGTGTCGAGGCCGCTGGCTCCGTGAGATGGGTCGCTTCCTGATGCGTCTTGATCCATGTCGTGGTGCGACGTTCTGACGATCTCGAGGTCGTTCCCCGGATTTGCGGCACTATCACGCTCCCAGCGTTGCTGCTCGTGTAATCGTCGTCGTCGTCGAATTCTCCCTCCACTTCCGCTTCTATATAGAGTTTTTGGAGAGCTAATTTCTTTTCTAGCGCGTCTTCAGCGGCGTCGGCGGCGGCGGCGGCTTCAGCGGCGTCGGCGGCGGCGGCGGCTTTGGCGGCGTCGGCGGCGGCGGCGGCTTTGGCGGCGTCGGCGGCGGCGGCGGCTTTGGCCGCTTTGGCTTTAGCGGCGGCGGCGGCGGTCTTGAGACGTGCGCGTTCGTCGGCGGCTTGCATCTCCGCTTCTAGTTGTCGCCTCGCAATCATCGTTGAGGCGGATCTCGAAGATCTGCGGCTGCTGATGAATGTTGCTCTCGACGGCGGTCGTTCCTCGACGAGCAGTTGAGTCGTCTTCTCAGGCTGTTGTACGGTTTGACTCGATTCTCCTGAATCTGACGACTTCTCCTCGGTTGGTAGCGGTCTCGTCCTATCGTGAGATACAGCGCGTCGGTCGTGTGAGTCGGCGCTCTTGTCTGTTCTCCGGACGGCCGTTTTATCCGCTATTCGTTGACTTCTGCGCGATGGCGTTTCCTTCGCGCTTTTTGTGGACATTTTAGTTGGTCGTGATCGAAAGGCTCACAAGCGACAAAGCGAAATTCGTGTACGATTGCCGGACCGTATCTCTCGACACGGCTCCCTGGATAAACGATTTTTAGTACTCGTTTTGATCCGTTTTTTAATGACCAGCGTCTTTATAGTCGTGGTTTAATCCGGCTCGAAGGACCAACGATTTGACAGTGTGAGGGCTTTTATCGACACACGTTTTTGTACGGTCCGCTTTGTAAGGGCGGGTGTACGTTTTCCTCCGAAACAGTATGTCAGCCTGTGACGAAGGGGAACTGGCTTTGTAAAGGCCTTCTGTTCCACGGTATTCCTCTAACGGAATCCGCAATTATTTCGGTTCATGTCGTTTTGCCAGGTTGTAGGGCTGGCGACAGGTCGACGACGCAAGGCCTGATGTTATTGGCGTAGGTTGGATGCTCTGAGGTTCGTAAGGCGTCAGAGATTTCGTCGTCGCAGCGGTCAATTCGCCTATCAAAACTTAGCCGTGAAGACAAAGAACAGGATTCAGGTAACAGTAAGCGCTTACCGGAAATCAGCTCAGTACGCAATTGAGAAAGGCACTCGAAGTATCAGCAACGACGTCGGGTCGGTAGTATTCCAATCGGCTCGGGTCTGCTTCTCTTCAAGTTTCGTCTTCTGTTGCGCGTTTGAATTGTTCTGAACACTGAACACTGTTGCCGCACTTTGAACCAAGGGTGTGGTGAATAAAACAAACGACTGTTGACACTGGTAGTTTTATATTTTAAAGATTTTACTTTATATTTGCCGATAATATAATTGCGGAAGGCAATGCGTATACTTCGGCTGACTAAAACACACACACACACCCCCACTTCTTGCGGGGCTTCCTTTTATAGGCAATCTCCCCGACCGTAGTGGAGTGGGGGTATGGTTGGCCTTTGACGCGTACAAAACTGGTACGGGTCGTTTCGCTATCCTCTGTAGGATGGCGTTACATGATTTAAAAGGACATAAAATAATGAAAATATTACATTTACCCGATTTCCTTAATATTATATTATGCTATCCTATTGTCTAGCTTAATTAAGGATTAGTTTATTATTTTATAATTTAAATATACGTGTTATGTTAATGTTATACATTTTATAAAGTAACTTTCTTATCTTATATAGAAAAGTTTACTACTATATATCAAAATGATGCTATTAATATGGAGGTCTTATTTTCTAACTTAATTTAGTGTATTTTTTAAGATTTGTGACCCATTTTTATGTTGGAGACTACGGAACAAATATATTCTTAATTGTGTTGTTTTCATGTCATGTCGTAATGATCTTGTTTTGCGTTGTGCACCTGGCTAATAACGGTAATTAGCGCGTCGCATCAGAAAGGCTAATTGATTCGTTATCGCGGTGGAAAGCACTTAAATATTTCAATATCGCAGTTGAATTTATTGATAATCTCTGGTTTGGTACGCGCTTAATTGAGTATGTCATTAAATTGCCGAAATATTTTATTATTTCGGCTGGAAATAGTATTTGTTTGGCGCAGCTGCATATCCCCGATTAACGGTAAATAGCTACGCATATTGAGGAATGTGAAATTGATTACTAAATTTTTATTACAATTCAGGAATGGAAAGGTTTTTATTATTTCGTTGGATTTGCAATATTTCCCGCGACACAAATAAATAACCGATTTTGGAAACAGTAATATCATAGCTTTGAATTAAAATTTATTATAACCGGAGTTCTAGTTCAAACCGGAGCTGCTATCGCAGTTCAAAGCGACTAGCGGAAAAACCGCAATTCGTACATATTTTAAATATGAATTCTTATCAATTCGTAGATAAGGACCTACATTTTTTTTATTGCCGGAACTAACTCTTTAGATAACCTTTTTTTTCCTTATTCATTTCCTTTTTTGGCGAATATGGCAAACTAGGCGCTTATTTTGTTCTTCGTAAAAAGAAACTAATTCAAGTATTTTCAGAGGCATTAAAAGTTTTTATTGACCGTCATTATCCTTCGCGTAGCTTCTCTTGAGAATTATTAGCCCTCTGAGATCAATGGATTGAGATAATTGTAATTGCAGGCATTTCTGAACTCGTTATTGGTATTATCTACTTAAGACATTTTATTTTATTCAGATGGAAAAATCGTTAAAACGTCCTGTGGTGACGGGCTCGCCCGTTGTAGGTGACACCGCAAGTTGTTGATTAAAACTAGTAATGGAGTAGGAATAAGTTGGCTGCTTAACTAATCAGAAAAAAAAATACGTGTGGCACTCGGGGACTGCCGCGGTAAAGCTATTGCATAGCATTTTTAACAACTTATGCAATTATAATTATTTATTTATTTAATTTATTTTATTTTTTCTGATGTCAGATAACTGCGCTCTATCGAAAAACGTTGAAATTATTCCGAATTATTTGCGGCTGAGAAAGCAAATGATTCGGAATAATTTAAACGTCTTCCGATAGAGCGCCGCGCACGAATTTTTTATTCGATAAAGCAAAAAAAACGGATTATTCGAAAAAATCGTAGATAAAAAGATAGATAATTAAAATATCTTTAAAATGGTCCAGGTTTCATAATAATACGCCAGATAGTATTTGCGTAGTAGTCGTTTTTATGTTCGGTTAGACCTAATTTCACAAATGAATTACACTATGTAATTTAAACAAAATCTAAAATATTCAAAGGTAAGAATATTAGGAAAATGTTCTTATTTAACATATATTTTTTACGAATCGTAAGCAGTACTCGTTTAGACGTAATTATCAGTTTAAAATCATTAATTTTCGTTAAGAAATTTCTTCATTCGGTCGCCGCGCTGGCCTAGCGCGATAAAAGCTATGCAATAGCTTAAAAGGTACAGGCCATGTTGATTATGCTACCTTACTAGCAGTGCTGGATTACCTAGAGTTTACCACAAAAATATATAAATTTTATCGGTTTATAAAATCCTATAAAAGTTTATTATTTGTTTAATAATAATATTACAATATATTGTTTATCAATTTGTATTTGGTTTATTTAAAATGGCTTACCAAGACTTTGTTGTTCGAAACGTATTAGGATATAATTTGCGTAGTACAAAAGGGGCCCCGAGATTTCGACAGCATGAGGTCCTCTTCATGGGTTAATCCAGCACTGCTCACTAGGCCTAGGCCTGTGCCGAGGCAGTAGTCTAGTAATGTTTGTCCAATAGCAGCCGTGTCTTAAAAAATATAATATAATAATAATAAAGGAGTAATATTATTATTATTAGATATTTTTAACGTAAAGATATTTATAACATAAATATATAGGTATTATAGATATGAAATTATTAATGAAATAGCATTATACTAACGTATTACTGCATATAAAGTTAAAATATATCTAATCTATACTAATATTGTAAAGAGGTAATGTGTGTAAGTTTGTAAGTTTGTATGTAGGGGGTAATCTCCAAAACTACTTATCCTATTTGAAAAATTCTTTCACTAATAAAAAGCTACATTATCGAATAATGCTATAAGGCTATATTTTATTGTGATAATTAATAGTTTCCAATACAAAAACACGATATTTGTAAATCAAGACGGAGAAAATGGGCTGGTAATGTCCTTTATCGGTGAGCGCTGACGAAACAGTTTGGTATATTTGAAAACTATGTAAAACAAAAACGTCGGCATCAAAGACATCTGTAAAAAAGTCCGCAACAGCATATATTTAACTTTTATGTTTAAGCTACAATAACTGGTTTTATGTTTAAAACAAATGAGTTAGAAATCGTTAGAAATCGTGTGTGCCACTACGCTGAATTCTTTTGAGAGCGCCACACTAGACGACGCTACAAGTCAGCCGCGCCCCTTGTAAGCAATAAAAGCATTTGTCAGAAGTTCCACACATGTATAAAACAACGCTTTCCACGGGAGCAAAGCCGCGGGCAATATTTTCTGGGATCGCAGCTACATTATTAGGAGATCGAACTAGATACTCTGCTTTAAAATTGGCCCTTAATGTTACCAATGTATGGAATCCAATATGCAACATTTCAAAGAAAAGCAAGCTGGCCGAAGTATTATGTAAATAAAAATAATAGTATGGGACGAAAGCACTATGGCACATAAGAGAGGTAATGAATCATTGAATAGAACTCTACAGGATAAACAACAATAATTTGATGATTGGTTTAATAGTATTACTATTATCGATGGAGATATTCCTCAAACTTTACCAGTCAAACTTATCTTTAAAATTTGCCAAGAAAAGGTCTCATTTACCGATCTTTATAAAAATCTTAAATTTAACTGAAAACATGAGAGTGCATCTGAGACGGGATGTCTTAAATTATTGCACTATGTATCTAAAGGTAGCGTTTAAAAGAGCAAATAAACGGCAAACTACTTAAATTAACAACTCGATTCGAAACTCTACGCGAAGTAAAGCCGCGGGTAACAGATAGTAAATTAATAAATTCAGTTAAAGCAAATACCAAAAATAACAACAGCAATAATGATAATAATAATAATGATAATAAGTACAAGGGGTGACATGTCAATAAGTTAATCATGATAAAATTAAAAATTAAAAAATCTAAATAAAATAATATTGATAGCAATAATTATTAATTATTTACCAATATATATGTTAGCCTCTTAAAATTAGGTTTTACTTTTTTTGTATTTTTTAAGGAATGTTTTTTATTAGGTCAGAATTTTTAATAGATTATCTTTATTATTCTCCATATTTCTATATTCCTTCTAAAACGCTGTGAAACGTCGTCCTTCAGTCCCGACTCTGTCGACGTAGCGTATACATATGATCCTCTGATAGACATTTCAATGGATGCAAGCTTTTTTAACAGCGTGTCTGTAAGTATCTAGTTATCCATAGCGTATTAAAAGTTTGATATTCAGGGATACGTCGATGTTTTTCCGCAAAATATCCATTTAATACACCTCTATTTTTTATGCCTATTTTTATTTATTTGCTAATATCGCAGTGGTGGTTAAAATTACAGCCAAACTAAAATGTTATCAATCTTTTGCAGTCAAATTCGCAAGCTTGAACTGTGGGGCTTGTGGTGTTCAAGCGTCAATCCATATCCGTCCATTCGAAACTTAGTATTAAAATCTTCCAATACGATGGTATACATTTTAGATTTTTTTGGACAGAGTCAGTGAGTTAATGATGTCAAAAATTTCGTTATATTAATTGAGAAGTTGTAAAAAAAAACTTGTTGATATTTTTTTGCCATAAGTAAATAAATAATTTGATGCGTTTATTTTATACGCAATAAAACATTCTATTTCACCACCACCGCCACAATAAGCCCGATTGATTTATCACATTTTGATTTAATGTTAAATTGAAACTCAAATTCAAATTTCTCTAATAAATCTTAAAAAGTTACTTTTTTTTAATAACTAGGCCACCCTGACTAGTCCTCGCCTGTAATAGGAAGAGCCGGAAGAGTTTGGGGAAACTTACCACAACTGCGGAGATGTCATCAACCCTAGCGTCTGGGTAACCCTTATTTCATCCCATTAAAGCAGTGATAAAACGTTATTAGTGAGAACGCAGCGATAAACACTTGATTTCAGTGGGTTAGACAGGCGGCATTTGTCGATCCGCTGTCAGTGTCGGGTCCTATCTCATTCCGCCCTGGTAGCGCTCGTCCGAGCATACCTGCCACGCCCCGTCCAACGAACTTCCCACAGTTTTCTTTTCCGCTTACTGAGACGTATCATTCGCCCATTCCATACCCGGCCCGCCTTAAGATGCTCATAATCCGAGAGCTCATACCGTATTTTATATACGCTATACCAGCTGCTTCACTTTCGTTTCTATCTCTGTATATCTGCAACCTGTAATACAGCAGGTGAAGGCCGCGTAAGCGACTTCAGACCTCTAACCAGAACGGAGGTATCCTGAAGGTTAACCTAGACGGAGATATCCTACCAAAACTGCTAGTTAGGGGGCGGGGCTTCCCGCTGGATACCTTTCCCAGTGCCTCGCCGTAAGTCGTTGGCCTCTAATGGGCTTGTTGGCGGAGCTACACGGTAGATTGCTCCCGCGATTGAAAGAACGATCACATATCGTTATACCAGCCTGGGGTGACGGGTTCGTCCGCTGTAGTCGACACCGCCCTACTTTATATCTTGAGCCTTCCCCTCAGAAATACTACATGGCTGTACACGAAAATAATAAGACCAATGTTAACACGTTGACTATCCGTGCATTATATATTATAATACATTGTCGACTCAGCCATGACGTCCGTGTATTACCTACATGTAATGCATTGGGTTACACCATCTCCATTGACTTTTGTGGGGTTTATGTTTGAGCTAGAAAAAATATTTTTGGGGGGCGAATAGACAAGGATACAAGAAAATCAAACACCAATGTCCCGCAGCATTTTTTAATATTTGTACGAATAAGGATAGCATCGTATAAGGATAGCAATGACAAAAATATAAAATTATTTTGTTCAACAAACTTTAACGGATTTCATTAAAACAAGGTAACAAAATGGTTTATGACTATGACCAAAATGAGCTATGACGTCCATGCATTATTACATTTAATGCAAGATGAAATTCTCTGAAATTACGCTGTGATGCGTGTTTCATAATTACTTACATTGTTAAAAAAACATATCCAATAAATAAAATCTAATAAAAACACATATCCAATTTTTAAAAAAAATGGGCGTGTCGTCGTCAATACCAAATTATGCTTGTATAGTCAACGTGTCAACATTTGGAGCAGTATACAGCAATCAAGAAACTATCATCATTATATTACATTAGTATTCAATTGACGAATTTACTGCTCTTACAAGTGTCACAACATACTATAGATAGTATATATACAACCTGCTGTAAGTCACAGGTAAGTTATAAGATGCTTTTTGCATGGTACTAGTTTATCTTACCGATATTAAAGACAAATAGAAAATACAATGGCTCAGTATCATAACTGGAGTATAAAAGAAAGCCGTAATAAAAACAATTATAACCACAGTGGGCTCGATTGCGTTTCTTCGTGAACTAAAATCGGAAATTAGTCCGTGTGAACGAGACAGGGCAATACGCTAGAGCAGAGTGTGAGATGACCGATTGTCACTTTTTCGCATTAAAACTGCCCGCCAAGGTCAAATCTTACACCGCACGAAATATGCTCGAATTTATTCGGACGCGTATAAGTTCGACAGGTAGTATTTATCGACGAACGTTCGTTTCATATTCCGCTCTAACGTATCGCTCTGTCTCGTTCGCTTGGACTAATTTTAGTTTTAGTTCACAAAGAAACGCAATCGGGTCAAGTATTTCACGTTTTGTAACGGCAGTTGTGTTTTTATTCCTTTTAATATTTTTACTTGTTTCTTGTTTTTTTTTTACAAACAGCTCAGATCTTTTACATTACTTCATTTAAATTGTGTAATTTAATCTCAATAAGTTTTTAGAAATTCTGTTTTTATTATATTATTATGTTGTATTGCATGGTTTCTTTACTGTATATTACAGTATTATTTATTTTTTTATAAGGTGCAGCCTAACGACTTGGCTATAATATTGATTTGTGTAATTTACTCGTATATAAATAAATGATGCTACTAATATTAATTGATAATATTGATTTGTGTAATTTACTCGTATATAAATAAATGATGCTACTAATAATATTATTAAGGTAATCTATTTAAGTCTTCCATTAGAACAGGCCAGTAGATTTAGGGTTCCGTATCGGCCCTTTTCGATAAGTTGCACCGGAGTCTTGAAAAGTACCTATTCGTACATATTTCAGCTTACTATTAGTTCACTATAGGGTATCCATGTTATAAAATAGTAGGTGTCCTGTATTGAGCTCTGAGATTATATCAGTTGTTTGCTTCACTCTCATTAAAACGAGAAATAGATATTCTTTTCAATTAGCCGATCCATTTTCACAAGAGAATAATGGTATTTATTTATAACCGAATGTAGGGCAACCGGTCGTGGACGTCATAGTTATGCAAACGAAAGGCTCTGCGTCCGTAGATTCAATTAAAATAGCATTTTCTGATAGAATAAAGGTTATATAGACGCCCTAAATGAAGAAACCTTTGTCATGAAATATGTAGGTACCTGACTATAAGCATTCATTTTATAGGGTATTTAATTGCTCAATGCCATAGTACCTTTTGGCAACCCTTCTGCGCCGACGACAATGCAGTGATAGCATTGTCCAGCGAAACTAATAGCAATTTATTTGGCCATTTATAATAACTTTATTAATGAATGGTTCTTATTTATAAAAGACTGATTGATTATAAAAACGCATTACTTAATCAATGATAAAAATAAAACTATTATATTATTAGTGCCACCTATCGCATTTTTATATAGGTCTATTATATCACAGAAATAATATGGACAGATTAGAATGCCATCTATTAGACTATTTAAACATAAATGCGCCTATTTATTATGAATTGAAATCTGTATAGCAAATCCAAATGAGTTAGACATTCTTAAGTTAATAATATTAAAATAGTAGTAAGAGCTTATGTAGAATTAAAAAAAAACTTTGTTTTTATATTGCTGTTTTATTTTGCGATAGTATACACTATAGGCAAGTTTAGAACGCCATTTAATTGGGCTACTGAAAATAAGAGAAGATTAATCAATATTTGGAATTATGAATCCATCTTCACATTGCGTTTTATAGTAAAAGCCGAGCTTCCAAATCGTGTACTGCATTGAGCAAACTATTACAATACAATACACAAAATACAATTTATTCTACTCCAGTAGGTAGGCATTCCTACACTCGTCCTACGATGCGTCATTGCATCTTACATTGTCAGTGTTGAAGGAAAATTAGCTATCGTGATAGTTGTGACTATATAAATTAATTTAAGTAATTTATAATATGTTTGAAATCCATGATAATTAGAAAATAGTGTAGTGATTGAAAATGTTCATTAAATAAACAGTACAATGTCTATAAACATAATTATTAAACTAATGATGTGATAGTCATGAAAATAAATGAACCCATTTGGAATTTATGAACCGATTTGGAAAATTATTTTTTATTTGAAAGACTTACTTACAGATTGGTCCCGTTTTTTTTTTCAAAATCATGTTCTGATGAAGGGATCCATGAGGAATTGAGGGAACTCCTCAAATATTATCATATAAAGTTGAAAATTTACATGTTCGTTCAGTTCCGATGATAATGCATTTTTTAATGGTAAGTATGACTTGATTTTATACCCAGGGTTGGCTCCCGACGAGGGAACTACTCAACGGTCAACAGCATAGACACGAAACTTTGTATACGCATTCAGTTATGATAGCCTGTTCTAAGTTTCCCCATGACATGGCTGCTGAATTCAAGGTTGGCTCCCGACAAGGGGACTCCTCAACGTTGATAACACAGACACGAACATTTGTATACGCATTCAATTATGATAGCCCGTTTAAAGTTTGGCCATGGCATGGCTGCTGCACTTATAAAACAAAAGAGTCTTTTTTTTTGTATTTTTTTGTACTATTACACGACTGCACAATAAAAGGAGTGTAATGTGTTCAGTGTTCATCTATGTATGTTTCCATTTTCTTTATTCCACCATAACTTCTAAACGCTTAAACCGATTTAGAAGTGTGTGATATTGTAAGAATCGTTATGTCATCTCTAGTATTATAGGGTACCTCAACTGTCCGAATATCAAGAAAGTAGTTGTCTAAATGTCCAAATGTAAATAATGTAACATAAATATATCTTGCTTAGTGTCATATGAAAGGTCTGAGTACATTCCTAAAATATACATATATCTTTTTTTGTTTCCTTTTTTTTTATTTTGTGTCGCTTTTATCACTCCACTAGATATATTTGTTCTAGGGTGGTAGTATTTAAAAAAATTAAAACATAGTGACTTCACTTTTTATTTAAAAGTCCATTCATTCATACCGATCGCTCATTCATTCTTTAAAAAAAAAGGTTAATATAATATATAAATGTGTATATAAATAAAGAACTAGTATTAAATAAAGAAAATAAAGATATTTAAGTATATAGATATTTAAGTATAAGATATTTAAGTATAAGAAAATGAAGATATATAGATAAATAAATAACTAAATTGACCAACAAATTAGGTAGCCGAAAGAGGTTTCTTACTATGCACATATAAAATTGTAAATCTAATTAATTAAGATAATATTATCAATTTATTTTAGACATAATCAACCGAAACATATTTCTTGTCAAGTATCAGGTGAGAGATATGTCAAATATGGCCTAAGTCAGGATGTGAGTCACCATTTCTTCGCACTGGCTTCTACTTTTCGTCATGAGCCACTTGAAAATATATTTCTTCAGAGTCAATCTGCTAATTGGACTCTGTACTTTAGCCTTCCCCAAGGAAGAGCAGAAGGAATTATAAAGATAAAGAAATATCTATATGGATAAATACATAAACCACAAATATTTCAAAAAGAAACCGTAATAAAAATAAATATAAATAGAATATTTTAATTTCTATAACGGCAGTCGTGTGTTTATTCTTTTTAATATATGTACTTTTCTAATAATGTATCTAAAAATGATTAAATTCACCTCTGTGAACTTTTTCTATGCACCCTCGTTGCTATGGAACCTTCATCAGTAAGGATCGTTGAGTAGTGTTTAATTTATATTAATTGATATGCCAACAAGTAGTTATATACAATAGCTGCGCAACACTAACGACCCTAGGAAGTTGGCATTAGCTCTCTCCCGGAGGAACAATTAAGGTAACCGGGATAAGCTTATATGCGACACTGTCGCGTTTCGTATAAGCCGGTTACACACTTGACTGCAGCGCGAATCGGGGGGTTAAAATGAGATATTGTCAAATTTTCGATGGAGGAATTTATAATAAAGTGGGTTGATATAATCACATATGGAATTTGAAGGTAATTAACAGGTAAATATAGCTTTATTATGAAGTATATATTTAGATATTTAATATATATATATATATATATATATATATATATATATATATATATATATATATATATATATATATATATATATATATATATATATATATATATATATATATATATATATATATATATATATATATATATATATATATATATATATATATATATATATATATATATATATATATATATATATATATATATATATATATATATATATATATATATATATATATATATATATATATATATATATATATATATATATATGTCGCTCTTATACCGTAAAAATATACAATTGGGCTGCTAAATTTTGATAATTAATTTTAATAATTTTCCAAGATCCTTTGAATAATCTAATTTGTGATGGTAAAATTATGCCAACATAGTAGTTCTGATCTATTTAAGTTTCTATTTTGTATTCTGGGGGGTTTAAACTACAAGATAATATAAAATATATTTCTGCGAGAAATAGTCTGGTTGTTTCTGATTAGGTGTGATAGAAGAAGTAGCGTTGGGCCCAGTCAATACTTACACTTACACAACACGTTGACACCAGTTCTCCTCGTTGTTACCGAAGTTAAGCAGCGTTGGGCGCAGTCAATACTTAGATGGGCGACCGTCTGCTAAACACAGGGTGATGCTATAAATGCCCACCTAGGAGATGGTGCCAATAGGCAACAAGGTGGGTTCCACGAAATAGCATATGCCTTGTGGGTAAAAAAAAAAAACACTTGTTCCCACAGATCACAGAAGTTACTTTGGATGGGTGACTGCTTGAGTACTGCCACGTGATATTATAAAAGCCGCCCGCCTGTACGATAATTATTGTCGTTAAACATTAAGGGCCGGGCTACACGATGCGGTGCGGCTGCGGCGCGACGCCTGAGCGGTGCCGCTGTGGCGTCCTACATACAAATATCCATGGTATGTCATACGGTGCGTTCCGGCGCCGTACCGCCCGCGAACCGGTAATATGCGCCGGAGCGGCACCGCTCAGTTATTGAGTGCAGACGAAGGAGGGTACATGCTTGCCTATTTCATTTGTTTTTAGGTATTTTTGTTAATTTTTAATATAAGTGTAATGAGTACCAACGAAGAAGATATTGGAATTGACTAACTCATTTCACTAGTTATACGTACAATTAACTACAACACTATTCGTCCACTGCGGCGTCGTAGTAACGTTGCGGCGCCGCACCGTGCACTGTACGGTACACAAACAGCGAAATTTTTGCGGTGCGACGCCGCACCACATCGTGTGGACCAGCTCTAAGGTGGGCCGTTTATGTAAGGGGGAAAGGCTAAAATAATAAAAAATAAGAAATAAGAAATACAATTTTATTAGTACTTAGACCGGCAAATATCATATTTCATGGCAAATCACCCTATTAATTAAAATTTTTATCTTTATTTAAAAAAATATCTATCTGAATTTGTTATCACTGCGTTTAAATTTCTGTTTAACTAACTTTTCGTTTAATTTATCGTTTTCTAGACGTTTCAATAAAAAACCTTCGATCAAAGGTTTTAAACAATTTACTACCGCGCTAACTAGTTCATCGAAAAAAAAAGTCTTGATCGCTAGAAGCATCTCGTACAACTTGAAGTTAAAACTCTCCCGTGGAACTAACTGAAGCCAATTAATTAGTTTGGTGAATTTCGACGACAGTTTTATTCTTTTCTTTGGTAGCGTCCTCGCCTCAGCTTTTAAATTTCAGGAAGAGTAGTTTGGAACTGGCTGTTCGGGATGAATGTGAAATATTTAGTCACATCCTTGTCTCCCCACCCGTTAATTAAATTTTTATGTTTTTGGGATTGCGGATTTATATATACACAATGAACCATTAGGAACTATTGTATACCGTGGTATATATAATACCACGGTCTCGTACTTCGGTCAGCCTCTGACGATTCACTCAAAATTCCTTGTCATAATACGGATTTCATCACCTACTCTTTCTGTGTTCTTAGTGCAAAATACTCTGGAAAGATCCCCCAGCAAATATACGAAACTCACCTTCTTTGGAATCGTTCAAGACTCACCTCTAAAAGTAATACTTCTCTAAGAAGTAACCAGTTCTTGCCTTTCTCTCTCCTTCCTTTCCTAACTTCTTCTCCTCGGGCAATCTTAGTTTTATATATAGTAGTTTGCATTTAATGCAGACTTATAAAGGATATAAAGGATATAAATCGAATTTACCGCGTGAAATTTGTAGCACCCGACGTATCGGTGACGTTGCAGCCACCGTTGTCTAGGGTAGACTAAAGAGCTGTCAATCCGTTGTTTTGCGGGTAGGCCGCATACCGCTGCCGCCGCTGCGTAGGTTATAACGGTGGTGGGGGGCCGGGCTCGGAGCGCGGGAATTTTGAAAATCCGTCTTGCACACAACACTCACTGTATCCTGTTTTACGTCTTTGCGTTCGGCGTTCGGCGGCGGGAACATTTTAAGAAGAGGGTTCTACGTAGAAGAGAGTTTGTAGCCGTCGTCTCTATTGAAGTTCGGGATTCTTCTTATTTCAATGGCTTCCCGGATCATGCGAGGAAAGTAGAATTGTTCCTTGGATAGAACAATGGGATTTTGAAACTGTATCCAGTGGTTACCTCCGCTATCCAATATATGTTCGCACATCGCCGATTTTTCTCGCTAAACGTTTTTAACAGCTTTGATATGTTCTGTCAGTCGCTTGGCTATGGGCCGTTTCGTTTGTCCAACGTAGGATAGACCGCAGCTGCATTCGACTTTATACACACCCGGGGTTTGCAGTGGTATTACATCCTTTACAGGCCTCAAAAATCGAGCTATATTTTGGGTCGGTTTGAAGATCGTTTTTATATCGAATCTGTTTAGCATCTTACTTATTCGATCTGTCACGCCCTTGACGTATGGTAAGAATGCTCTTGATCTGCTCGGTTTCTGAGTTTCGTCTGTATTAGATCGTGTGCGTGTCTCGTGATATTTTCCGTATCCATTTTTCCTAAAGACATCGTTGACATGTTCCATCTCCTTCGGAAAATGCTCAGTGTCGCATAGATCGCGTGCTCGGTTCACGAGCGACGTTTGCACTGAACGTAGATGGTAGGGATGATGGTGTGAGCTTGCTCAGCTTGCTTGTGAGCTTGCTCACAGCTTGCTGCAACGTCACCGAAACTTCGGGTGCTACAAATTTCACGCGGTAAATTCGATTTCTATCCTATTTATAATGTCAAACAACCGCGATAGTCTTCGATTTAATGCAGACTTATTTTTTTCAATATTCTTTATTTTACAAGAGCCGGCCAGGATGGTCTTTCGTGTAATACAGTAATACCCAATCTTATCAAAGTCGTGGCACCCTTAAGAGAATTGATTTTCTTTTACATCACCCCAGTCATATAATATCTATCTGTATCATATCTATTTATGCCTGTCATATAAAAACTGTACATATCAGATTAAATGCCCGTCCTTGTTGCTGCTCGTTGCCTCATCTGGTTGAAGTCCAAAACCATTTCCTTTGTTTTTTCTATCAATTAATTATTGCAATCATGAGCCATATGCTGGATTCTTTGATTGATAGTGTTGTTTGACAGAGGAGTATTCGAAAGAAGTGTTGTCCTATTTTCTCCTGTCAAAATCATTATATTAGCCATATCCACAGCAGCCGGTACAATAGGTTTATCAGCAATAGTGTGGGGATTTTCGCAATTCGCTACTCCATATGCCAGCTTGAATAAAGCCATCAATGCATTGTTTGGCAATGTCTTTTGATTAGTATGAATATGTTTTTGTTGGTGCAAATATGTCTGTTAAAATATTGACGTGGTTTGTCGACCGTGTTGGGATGCGTTTTTCAAGAGGTGCCGCCTCAACGTACATGTTTCATGCTCTCGGATAGTAGAAATTTATGTCACATATTTCGTCTCTTGTCATCGTTGACCCATTGAAGTGATGCCGAAATTCACGCAGCTGTCTTCGTATTTGCGGCGTTTCCGCTTCTTTCCTTGTACGCAACTTTTCGATGCATGATCATTAGCACTGTCGGTTAGGTAGGAAAATTGAGGTACAACTTTTTAAGGACACGACTCACAACTACACAGTAACGACTAGCAAGAAACTCGGACTACACGACTGTATTCTTATGATGTCTTTTTCTTAAGATTATCAGTGCCAAAGATATGTGTGGTAGTGACTATTACTAGCACACATATCTCGCTCCTCACTAACTTCCAGAGCGAGTTGAGAGACCTAGGAAAAAGCCAGCAATCTCTTGTAAGGATAAGATCAAATAAATTTTATGTATACCTCTAAAGAGAGCCAATTCAGCTACTCCTACCTTACTTCCAAACTATATAACATTCTAACACTAAACATCAATGGTACTAAAAGTCAAAACAGATTTTAAAATAGTTTGAGTGCATACCTTAAAAGTACTGCAGATATTGTTTACTTTAATTAAATAATACTAAAAAAAACAAATATAAGTAGGTATAAAGAGATATTGTAATTTCAAAATAATGTAATTTTATATAAACTCTGATAATTTAGTGATCATGTTAACTAATATTTATGCCTCTATGATTTAAAAAATGTTAATAATATTATTTTATTATAATTTATTATTCCAATTATATTCTCGACTGTTGTCGATGTCTTTTTATATCCTTTTTTATTTTTAAATTGATTCCGACATTTTATTGATTAATTTTATTACAGTGACGATAATTTTAATAGATTTTAAACAAAAGAATTATTAGAATAAAAATAAATGGTCCGTTTTAGAATAGGCGGCTGCCTAGTTAGGATTTGACTTGTAAATTGTAACTATTATAAATTAAGAAACTAATAAACTGTTTTTTTAAATGATTTTTTCTTAATAGCTATACTTTCGTTTTCCCTATTCGCCACATTCTTTTAAAATCGTGCTGTCGCAGAGGCAATTTTGCGTTTTATGATTTTCTTTAGCAATCAAGGTGATTCGGAATATTCTTTTCTAACGCTACTTTCCTTTAGGTGCTGAAATTTAGGAGTTACCAAACGAAGAGTCGAAATAGTGTGTCTAGAAAATTCACTATCTTACCGAATGTTATCGAGACGAACAATAGCGAAACGGCATCGAGTTTTGCCACAAGATATTTACTTATTGTGTAGAATTGACTTGAATGGCCGACTTCTGTCAATATTTGAATGTCTACAGAGGGCAGCGTTATTGACATATTGACTCACCGTCCATGTCCCCGGCGACGACAATAAAATTTGTAAGCATGTTTGCAAACCACATAAATAATTTATTTATATTTTCAGACTGTTTCGTTTTGTCGATTGCATTTAGAATGACTCTCAAGTACGTAACATCCGTCATGGTAACAGTGTTAATACGTCACTGTAACAGATGTTAGTATCGTCGTAGTTTTTAAAATTTTATTTTCATTTCGGGAAACATATATCGCATAGAATAACGCACTTATACATAAACACAGAAAAAAGAAAAACATTACGCCTGAAATCGTTTCCTACGAATTTAACATTTTAAAGAGATATAAGCATATTTATTTAACTATAAACTAAGTTCATATTAAATATTTTATTAACATAGAAAGCCGCCGGGAAAGGTAGTGAACTGAAAGTGATTGGGAAGAAGGAGTTAGACGATGTTAGATATAACTGGTAGATATAATAGATAGATATAATATATAGTATATAATAGAATAATATAATAGAATGTTAGATATAATAGATGATAGATATAATTATAGATATATATAAATATAGATATATACGTATAGTGGATATATAGATACAGATTATATATGGTATTAGATTGTTCATCTCCATTGTACATTTTGACAACCCTTCCGAGTCGCGAAACGCAGGTGGCGCTGATAGCATTGACGGCGAAACTAATAGAAATGTATTTGAACATCTATAGTAACATTGATAATGGGCCCTATTGCGTTTCTTTGTGAACTAAAACTAAAATTAGTCCAAGCGAACGAGACAGAGCGATACGTTAGAGCGGGATATGAAACGAACGATCGTCGATAAATATTACCTGTCGAACTTATACGCGTCCGAATAAATTCGAGCATATTTCGTGCGGTGTAAGATTTGACCTTGGCGGGCAGTTTTAATGCGAAAAAGTGACAACCGGTCATCTCACACTCCGCTTTAGCGTATTGCCCCGTCTCGTTCACACGGACTAATTTCCGATTTTAGTTCACGAAGAACCGCAATCGAGCCCAATGAGTGGTTTATTTTATAAAGGATTGATTTAATATAAAAACACACTAATTAACCAATGATAACAAAAATAACATTTAATTATTAGTGCCGTCTATCCTATTTTTTATATAGGATGATTACATTACAGAAATGATACGTAGAAAGTTATCTATTAGTCTATCTAAACTTTCAAGTGCTTAATTTTTACGTAGTGAAAACATACTAAATTAATAAATTACATCTTCATGTAAATAACAATAAAATAATTAAAGATATGATTCAAACATTCTTTTGTTATTATATTATTATTTGATTTCGAGATAGGATACCGCAGATGCGTGTTTAAAGAGCCATCTAAAGTGCACCGCCATACTAGGCCGCCATAGAGAATTATAGAGAGCCATTAGAGAATAATAATCAATGTTTGAAACTATGAGTCCCATCTACACGTGCTTTTCGTATTAAAATCCTACCTGCCAAATGGTTTTGGAGCTAATGAGCCCTGTTGGAGTTGGCCACGAAGACCCATTTGTTCAGCGTCGGTCACACTCACGGGTCAACACCCATCTGGCGGCCTCCACGCATGAAGTGCGAGCCCCGGCAGTACTCTGGCCTGAGGGCTAGTTTCCCCCAGGAGTCAATCTTCTGGCGCTCCTGGACGGTTTTCCCACCGTGCGGTGTAAGCCAATTGATTGTGTATTCTGACTAACAGTCGGGGGAGTCTGGAAACAGTACTGTCTCCTATATAGGGAGCTAACGGGAGCTAACGGGAGCTAACGGGAGCTAACGGGCCCATGATGTGTTGGCCACGAAGACCCATGTGTTCCCCATGTGACCCCCCCCCATGTAACCCATGTGACCCCTGCTCTTGAAATGACCATTGGCCATTCGATCCCGGTTCAGAGTCGGGCAAAGGAAGCCTTGGTCCGCGACAGATTCGTAAGGGAGAGGACCGCGCAAGCGACCTCGAACTCGGAACTAATCGAGAGACCGGAGAAATCTGGTCACAATTGGAAGTAAGGGCGCGAGTGTCTCGAGCCGCCGGGAATTATTCCTGGCTACCTCGCGGTAAGGAGTTGGTCTCTTACGGGTTGTGGCGTAGCTAGACGTCGGATTGTTTTGTCCAAAGTCTTCTACGCTCACTGCAGGTCGATAGAACGACTAATCGTTAAAACGTCCTGTGGTGACGGACTCGCCCGTTGTAGTTGACAACTCAATATATGTCTGCTATATAGCGGGGGTAGTTGTTCACCTTACGGTGACTGCTCTTGAAACGACCATCGGCTACCCGATTCCGGGTGAACAGCCGGGCAAAGGATGCAGTGGTCCGCAATAGATTCGTTAGACACCGTTTCACCGCTACGTAATGGAGAGCACCGCGCAAGCGACCTCGAACTCGTAACCAGTCGGGAGATCTAAGTAATCTGGTTACAACTGGTTGTAAGGGCGCGAGTGTCGGCCCGCTGGGTGACAAACCTGGCTATCTCGCGGTAAGGTGTTGGCGTCTTACCTGCATGTGGCGGAGCTTGACGGTGGACTGTTTTGTCCTAAGTCTTCTGCCCTCACCTCCCGGGAGACAAAACGATCAAATTTCGTTAAAACTTCCTGAGGTGACCGGTTCGACCGTTGTAGTCGACAGTTCTAGTTGTCAAATTGTAGTGCTGCACTGAGCAATCTCTATATAATCGCTGTATAATCAATTGTATTATGATCTTTTTAGATGTTAGGCCCTCATAGTTTGATATTATCGTCGCTTTATGTACTATTTCTGAATTGTATCACTATTTGCGCGGGACTTCTTTGAATTCGGAACAGTTTTTTTTCTTGACTGTGTTTTTTTTCTATTTTCGGCGAAAACATCTCCTTGGCGTCCTTGGTCCCGGACATCAGGTGTAAGGGTCTCCATAGACGGACAGCTTCAAACAGTCGTGGTCAACTGCTCAAGAACAGTCGTGTTGCGGTCGGCTTCGACTGCAACACGACTGCTTCAAGCAGTCGGGTTGGACTGCAACACGACTAATTCATTTGCTATTATTGCACAAACGAGGGCGTAAAAAACGGCATATTACGTGTAATTACTATATAAGTAGTAGTAATTACTATAAACAGTGCTTTTTATAGTATTTTTAATAAAAATATAATTTGAAATTTTTCTTATACCTACATATATATTTTTTATTTTCAGTTTTTTTTGTCACAAGTTTTTATCAAAACCTACTTATGTGCTTGTACTGATTCATCCATTTTAAGGATGCCGAATAATTGATACTCATCGCCTATACAGTGTTGCGCAACACTGCAATACTATACGAAACGGCGAGCAGTCGGAGGCGACTGCTTGAAGCGGTCCGTTTGCGGCGGGTCGGGCAGCTCTCTGCTGCTGGCAGCACGGCGAATCTCGACCGCACGCCGATCGCATTTTTTGGTGGAGACCGCAAGCGAACTGCTCGAGCGGTCCGTTTATGGCGAACGAGAATTTTGTATTGAAACTGCAGGTCGCCCAAAAGCGACAGCTTAAAGCTGTCGGCCACGACCGCTCCAAGCTGCTTGTCTTTGGGCTTCCTAAGAGCATTTATTTCATGGGTCAGAGGAATCGGAAGTCGGAAGAGTTATGTAATGTCTCCACTTAAATAATCATAGCAGTCAACTCTTTATAATACATGTAGGTGATTCCCGATTGCGTATTGCCAAGCTGTATGTTTCATTGAGAGCCAGTACCGCGATGAATGTTCTGCGACGTAATAGAGTTTGACAGAAACGATTCGTTTTCTGCGTTCTGAGCGGTATATTCCACTGGAACTTCCTACATTTTCTTGGCGTGGCCATCATTCGGACCTAATAAGGTTTAGTAGTCGATTATTTAGGCTTTTGTTTATAAGGATATGACATATTACAAAAATGTGATTTTAGTGCATTGCTTGCGGTGCTCGTTGAAATCGTAAAATCCCTAATACGATACGGTTCGAGGCTAAGTGACGTTGTGTATGTGTTACCAAATCAACGTAAATACTGTTGATTAAACAAGATAGCCTTATTATAGCGCCCTTGTAATGATGCAGGTTGTGATATGTGTTATCGAGTAAATGCATTTGTATGGTGATTTATCGGATATGCAGTAGTTTGCTTTCCCGGCACGTCAACTAACTAGAGGGGAAAGTATCGTGAACGCGCCCATTTTTTTTTCAAGATGAAGACGGAAATTTTCCATTTAGATCCCCCCTGAGACGATTAAGACTATTTCCAGATGGAAGTCTGGCTGTGTATCTATCTGTTTATTTGTGTGTCTGCCTGTGTACCCGTATGTGAGTAATCCTCCACAATAGCGCTCAAACGCCTCATCCGATTAGGCTGAAATTGTGCATGCAGTCATCATTTGGTAAGAGTTGAAAAGTGATTAAAATCGGTCCACCAGAGGCCGCGCTAGTCATACTTCAAAATTCTAATATTGGGCTTGAAATTCGGTACACAGATGCTTTGTTAGGCCTAAACCACATTGTGAAATTTTGGTTTGAATATCTTACATACAAGCGACATAAATAATTTTTAAACTCCATTATAAATTTAAGAAAATACTAGATCATATAAAAAAAAATGAATTTTAATGCTAGGCAAAATACTACAACAATAGTACGAAAATAGTACTAAAATATTACGAAAATACTACTATAGGACGACAAAAATCGTAGAAATACATTCGCGATTTTAATCGAACACTTTCAATATCGGGGTAGCAGGATATTGGACATGAATAAGGTTATATATTTTTTAAATATTTTTTCACACAAATACCACCCAAGATTTTCTCGGCAAATAGACAAGCCCCCCTCGAGAGTAGCAGAGGAATGTGATGCCTTACCAATAACATATGATGTACATTTGGTTTTGTCGATGAATAATACACTCAATATTCACGCAATTGTGAAACATGAAATATCAAAACACAGCGAATAGAAATTGAGATGTCAAAACAACGCCTAGCTTTAGCTGGACCGATTTGGATATTTCAGCTGGACCGATTTTGATATTTATTTTGTGTTTTTTTTTTCAGTGGGTCCCTGGATGGTTTCGATTTATAATTTCACCCGGTAGGTAGCGCTGCAATCGAGTTCTACGGATTTTTATTTGTTATTTTTTAATGTTTTTTTAAATATTTTTTTAAATTTATTTTCATTTTGTAGGAAAACTTACAGCTAGTTAAACATATATAGGTACACATAGAGACATAAGTATTAAAGGCCAATTAAAAGTTTTCACACATAATAAAAAGATACATAAGCGAATAAACAAACAAATATAACCGTAGATAGATGCTAATATTGCTAAGAAGAAAAGAACATATTTTTTTAGTATAAGTTTCAATTTTTGAGAAGAGATGTTGAATAGGTCAATATCAACTTCTCGCGCCAATACATTAACATCTACTCGCTCGTATGACATAAGAATTATTCTTATAATTTGTTTTTGCAGTGGGCACGTAAAGCAGGTTGGGATGCCTGGGACGCGCAGCAGGGGTACGTAGGCCCAAACGTCCAAGCAACCCGGGACAGTCAACCTTTCCATTTTCAATGTTTAGAGGATAGGACAGGTCCGCTATGCTCCTTGTTTTGGATAGTGGGAGAATATGGAATTTCTTACAACGCGTTGAATAGCTAGGAACGTAAGATTTAATTCTGAATTGCAAGTACCTGAGGAACCGTTTTTGATTGCCCTCTATTTGAGTTACTTTACAATACCTATATTGTAAAGTAAGTATCAAACCTGATGCGCATATTCGAGATGACTTCGAACATTTTGAAGGTTTTAACTATTTCAAATTCTGCTGACATTCTAATAACAAAACATAGTGCTTTGGACGCTCTCTTGACGCTCTTCAATGTTATTAAAAAGCATGTTCATTAAAAAGCAGCTTAGAATCAAAAGTCACGCCTAAATCTTTAATGGAGGAAACTCTAGCCAAGGTGCTATTTTGAAGTTTGTAATTATATAGAGACGGTAGAGGCTTACGTGTGAAAGAGCAAATATAACACTTAGATACATTAAGGTCTAACTTGTTTAAGAGACAATAAGTTTGGAATCTATCCAGATCTTCTTGCAGTTTAACAAACTCATCCAACGTCTTAATAGGGCAAAGGATTTTCATATCATCTGCATAAGGTAAGATTTTGGAGTGGTAAAAACTGGTAGAGATGTCATTAATAAAAATAATAAAAAGTAGTGGTCCTAGTAAGGACCCTTGAGGGACTCCTGATGGTATTACCAAGGCCGAGGATGAGTAGCTATTGAGTACTACCGTTAGTGAGTACTACCGTTACCGTTTTTATCATATTTTTGGCATATCAGAACATATAACATCAAAATGCCACCCCCCCCCCCCATCACACTCTAATATTTGTGAAAGTGAAAAAAATCGTATGTTCATGAATAATTCACCGTTAAAACTTTCTGAGAAGTTCATGAATAATCGACCTTCTGACAATAATTCATAGTTACGTCTGTGTACCATAGAAGGCTCTGATGTCGAATTTTGCGGTATTTGATGTACGCATCCAATACCTACATGCGCGAGTCACTTGCGTCGTAACTTGGCGTTGTTTTGACATTTCAATTACTGTTCGCTGTATTTCGATATTCCATGTATCACAATAGCGGGAATATTGAGTGTATTATTCGTCGACAAAACCAAACTCGCTTCATATGTTATTGGTAGGGTCTGGATTAGGCGAGCCACCGATGACTCGCCCTGTATTAGACTAGGCTGCCAGGCTACGCAACCAGTCGCGCCACCCGGTGACAGTCGGCGACACGTGTAAAGTGACTACGAGTTTTTCTTTTAGTGTGATAGACTTTCTCATTTTCGTATATTTCCCGGTAAAATCAAATAAATAAATGCCATGCTCTCTCAAATGCTGTCACCCGGAACGGCTTCACTGTTCACCTTCACGAGGTGGAAGTTGGCGCTCGTGGCCTGCCAGCTAAATCTCTACACCTTTTTAAAGATATTGGTCTCTCCAGGAAAATAATCAACTCCTTCCTAGAAAATGTATCTAAAACCGCGATTTCCGCTTCTCAAATTCAATGGCTTCAAAGGGGGAGTTAATGGGTGGTAAGATGAACGCTTACATGTGGCAAGAAAGCTGTCATAAACCTACCACAGCCGGTCGTTAGTCCGGAATCCACCTGTCACCCATCAGAAGTGTAATAATAGTATATGATGGGCCCGACTTCGGTCGGTGAATTCCATGGCAGCTCCGTTTGTATTTTATATATAGGACAATAATTTAAAAAAAAACAATTTAGACATTCTTAAATAATTAAAAAAACGTGTCGTCTGAACGCAGTTCATCAAAATAAGTGTACTAAAACCCTTTAGATTCCCTTAACGATATCATAGGGTGTGCATGCTATCGTTATCTTCTTTGCATTAATAGTACAAGGATGAGCATATTTACCACCAATCTCACGAAAAGTACCGTATCTTTCGCCGAATGTGCCAATGAAAAACACCAAATATCGTCCAGCCATGACACGAGATTTGAACGGCGCAGGATAAAGAGAAATTGCACTCATTAACGGGCTTTAAAAAAAAGGAGGAGGTTATAAATTCGGTTGTATCTTTTTTTAATGTTTGTTACCTCAAAACTGCTAATTATGAACCGATTTAGAAAATTCTTTTTTTATTTGAATGTATAAACTTACAGATTGGTCCTACTTTTCGTTCTGTTCTGATAATGGGATCCATGAGGAATTAAGGAAATTACTCAATTATTATCATATGAAGTTGAAAATTCACATGTTAGTCCAATTCTGATGACAATGCATTTTTTTATCGTAAGCGTGACCTGATTCTACATCCTGGGTTGGCTCCCGACGAGGAGACCCTTTAACGGTCAACAGCACAGACGCGAAATTTTGTAAACTCATTCAGTTATGATAGCCCGTTCTAAGTTTCATCATGACATTGCTGCTGCACCCAGGGTTGGCTCTCGACGAGGAAACTCCTCGACCTTCATCAGCACAGACAGGAAATTTTGTATATGCATTAAATTACGACAGCCCGTTCTAAGTTTCACCAAGACAGGACTGCGGCACCCAGGGTTGGCTTCAAACGAGGGAACTCCTCAACGGTCAACAGCAAAGACACACAATTTTGTATACGCATTGAATTATGATATCCCGTTCTAAGTATCACTATCACATGGCTGCTGTACTTATAAAAAAATGGAGTCGGTTTTTCTCTGTTAAAATTTTGTCTTTTATTTTTGGATTTTGCTTTTGGGCAACAGCAAATCGTGCAATGACAAAACGAAAAGATTGAAATGTCAAACTTAATATCAAAATGTCACTTAGTACCTATATAGTTTATCAAAACTTCCAATACTGAAAAAAACGTTTGATTAAGCCGCTAATAGCAGGCAAGCCAATGAAAAGGGCAAGACAACGTCTGTCGGTTCCGCCAGTATTATATAGTTCTATGTGCTGATGGCCTTCAATTTATTATCTTCTAATCGTAGCCGCAGAAAGCGCAGTGGACGACTGACCGATCGATCTTCCATTGCATAATTTATATTTTGCTTTAAAGAGATTATACAGTGGTCATTGTTATCATCACATAATATTATAATGAAGGTAGCTGGTATATTTCGTTGACATGACTGAATTTGCTAGTAAAATTTGACCTATTAGATATTTAAATTTAAAATAATTATTTTTTTCTAAAATACTGGCTATCTTAAATATAACATATTAGGGCGTGTCAATTACAACGGCCGAACCCTTCACCCCAGGGAGTGATAACGACATCGAGCCATTCTGTCTCCTCTGGAGTAAATAAACGTAAAATACTTAGTGGACAGCACAATCCACAGTCAAACTACGCCAGCAGCCCGTAAGAGTCCCAACGGCTTACCGCGAGGCACTGGCAAGAGAACTTATCGGGCAAACGTTGCTCCCTTACTACTACATTTAGACGGATTTCTCCATCCTTCTGTCGGGTCACAGATTTGAGGTCGTTTGCGCGGCTTCTACCAGACGTTATCGGTAATTCGGTTGGAATTTATCGCGGACCGAAATGCTCTTTACACGGAATTGGGAGGGCCAACGGATCTTCTCTAAGGATAGATGACGTCAGGTCGACAAATACCCACGCTGCTTATGGAAATGTACGTTTCCAGACTCACCCTTGTTATTCACCGGAGTGCACAGTCGATTTGATAACTCTGCACAGGTGCACAAACCGCCCGGTTCCGCCCGAGGTGTTTCTTCAAACGGGACACTCCGATCCTAACTGTCTTCGACTGTAGGTCCCGATAGCGGTAGAACAGCTAGGCAAAGGATGCCGTGGTCCGCGATAGATTCGGTAAACACCGTATCACCGCTACGTAAGAGAGATGACCGCGCAAGCGACCTCGAACCTGTAACTAGTTGGGGGACCAGAGTAATCTGGTTGCAACTGAAAGTAAGGGTTCGAGTATCGGCCCGCAGGGTGATTAACCTGGTTATCTCGCGGTAAGGCGTTGGCTTCTTACGGGGTAGTGGCGTAACTAGACAATGGACTGTTTTCGTCCCAAGTCTTCTCAGCTCACCTCGCCGGAGACAGAACGATCTAATATCGTTAATACTTTCGGAGGAGACGGGTCCACCAGCTGTAGTTGACATATTCAGTTGTAGGTTACAGCCCTAATCAGAGTTCCCGGCAGCCCTTCCAGGTTAGTATCTCTTCGAGGAGGCTACCAGAAGGGAGCTGGATCGTGAATTGGACCAACCTTAGAAAACACAGGCAGGCCATTAGGATTAAGCTGCATGAAATCGTTTGGTTCCGTACAGTACATCATTTTGTGGAGATATTTAGCTGATTCTTAGAAGACTCCCCGGGGATTTACACATTGAACAGGACAATACGCAGGGGTTGGCATGGCGATATAGTTATGTAAGTCACTTCTGCGTTTTATTTTATATATATTTTTGAATAATCGAAGTGACGTAGTCAAATCCTTGCCATAGTGGAGAAAATTTTCGCATTTATTATATAGATATTTTCAAATTGATTTTAATTTATCCGTTCTAGCATAACTTCATTTAGTTTGATCGACTTTAAAATATTTTAAATTTTTATAATATCCTATGGAGACTGACTCATTTTTCCACAATTAAATAAATAATTCTGACCGCTCGTCCCACTTTCATTTTTATTTCATTTGTAATTCATTCATGATGGCGTCGGGCTGCGCGGTTTCGAGTTTTCTTTTTTATCATTCTCTTATGAGTGTTGTAAACTCGAATTTACAAAACCCAACCTTTACATGTACTACTTTGCAATAATACACTTAATACCTTTCAAATAAAAAAAGCTCTACAAAATGATCCATCGAGGAAAAATTATGTCTTCGATTGAAATCTCATTGAAATAAAGACGCAGTTTCTTCGGAGGATCAGCCTATCACTCGGCTTTAATGGCGATTCACAGACTGGCAAACGATTATCGTTAAAATATAAAATTACTCTTTTGACCGAAGATAAGGGTGAATTTGATCGCCTGTTAATTATTATTATCAATGATTTTCGTACTGCATTCTTCTATTTAATAATACGATTTCGACCAAAAACATTTAAGTTCAAATCGACATTAACATGTAAATCAAAGACTATCGCGGTTGTTTGACATTACAAATAATATAAAAACAAATTTTATCACGTGAATTTTGTAGCGCACAGCGTTTCCGCGATGTTCCAACCGTCGTTATCTATGGTACACTTACAACGGCGGTCAAACCTGGACAACGGTGGTTGCAACAACAGCGAATCGTCGGGTGCTAAATACTTCATGCGGTAAATTCATATTAATGTATCTTTTTTTTTCTCTCAAATTTTTAAGTCTCTAAGTTCAATATTTCGAAATTGCTGTATGACTATCGCGCCCATTCCCCTGTGGGACCGACTTCAATAACAATCTTTTCAAATCTTGCCATGATCAAATGATGCCTGCATGCCAATCGGATTAAGAGTTTTGGCGCTAACGTGGAGTAATACACACAGGCACACACACACACGCACAGACACACGGACAGACTTAGTCTGGAAATAGGCTTAGTCGTCTCGTAGAGGTAGGGGGGGGGGGGGGGGGTTGTGCACACTCTTTTATCTAACCGTTGGTTGGCCGGGGAAGGAAAAAGTATGACGAAGGAAATTTAATTTATTTTAAATATATTTATTTTTCTAATAATTTGAGTAATAACGAATATAACAAAGGATATAATTTAAAAATATATTCTTGTGATCATCACCGCATCGACCAGTCGATTCGCACTCCGTACTGTAAATGGATGCAGTTTATGGTTCCTGTGCAGTTGGGTTACTAAGAACCGCTCGTTTTCGGTTCAACTCGCGGTTCAACTCCCGACTAGAAGCCTCTACGAAGAAGGCCAACATGGAACGGACTCTGTTTCCCCTGTCTCGGTAGGTGAGTCAGTTCCTCTGGGGGAGGACCTTCGGGCCCCGCAGGGCGGTTTGTGCATCGTACGGCGTCAGCCAATCGAATGTGCACCCCGGCCAATATCATAAGGTGTCTGGAAATGCTCTTATACCTTTCCGAAGCAGCGGGGGTGGATGTTGAATTGATGTCAACCATTTTTAAACTGACCCGTTGGCTACCTTATCTTGTGTGCAGACAAGCAAAGGACGCCACAAGGTCCGCGATAAATTTCCCAGTGCCTGGCGTTAAGGTGTTGGTCTCTTACGGGCATGTTGGCGTAGCTAGACGGTGGACTGTTTCGTCCTCGAGTCCTACATTTACCCTACTGTTGAAGAACGATCACTATTCCTATCGTTATACCTTCCTGTGGTGACGGGTTCACCCGTTGTAGGTGGCAACTCCACAGTGTAAAGAGGATAAGCTGTGGCCGATTGCAGTCTGGGCCTCCAATGCGCCTCATTGATTTCATTTGAACAAGTTCATTAAATTCATTGAATTCCAGGTCTTCATCCGATTTGTTATAGCAGCCTCATTATTTGTTATAGCAGCCTCATTGATTGATTTGTATTAAACAAGTTCACTGAGTTTGTTGAGTACATTGAATTCATTGAATTAATTGAGTTTCAGGTCTTCAACCGATCTGATAAAGCAAGTTCGCCGGAGACTCAAATAATGGCGCCCGAGCTCCGCCGCAATAGCTCGTCGTGGAGACCGCCAGAGACCGTTTCGTCTGAGCAGACGAAGTTGTCACGAATAAAACATGCATTTAACTATTGCTCGAATCAAACATGAATTTACAAAATTATATGCAAAATAACGTCTTGTAGCCGCGGCCGCCGCTTTCTTCTAGGGTTCGCGTCTGTATCGTTGCTTCACGAGGCGGTCGAGCAACCACGTTTGCCCTGTCGCTCGACGGGCCGCGTTGTGGGAGCCCGTTTGGCCTGGAATCGTCTTCTTCTCGCAATCCTTGACTCCTCACACATCGCGCCGTCGCTATTGCCGTATTTTTTAAATCTTATTTTTTCGCACGCTATAACCTTACCTTGTTTTCGCGTTTGCTTTTCTCGCACGCCTTGGTTTTCCCGGTCCTTTCACAAAGTTTTTTTTGAGTGGACGGTCTCACCCTACTCTCTGCTGTACACATTATATATTTGTACTTTATGGTCTTATTTTAAATTCATGTGTGAAATCGGTTTATTTAATTTGTTGCTTCTATGATTACCTCTTTAATGCAAAAATGGTTCAGTTAAGACAGGCATGATTGATCTTTTTTTACGGCTGATATACATGTCTTTGTTTCTTAAAATGTATTACATTCGTTTGTGGCTCTACTTAAAATAAGGCAGTATTTTTTGGACTTTACTCATTTTTACACGACTGCTTAACAAAAAAGGAGTGTATTGAGGTCATGTTTCATCTATGTATGTTTTCCGTTTCTTTATTCCACAATAACTTCTAAACCCTTGAACAGATATGTATTACAGATGAGTCATTTTTTTTATTCCACCATAACTTCTAAACGCTTGAATCGCTTCAGAAGTGTGTGGTATTGTTAGAATCGGTATGTCATCCCGAGTATCATAGGGTACCTTAACTGTCCAAATATCAAGTAAGTAGTTGTCTAAATGTCCAACTGTCAATAAATTAACATAAATACGTCGTGCTTAGTGTCAAATGAATGGTCTGATTGTGTACATTCCGAAAATGATTGTATCTATATGGATGAATACATAAACCACAAATAATTCATAAAAAACCCGCAATAAAAATAATTTTAAATACAGTAGTTCATTTTTTGTAACGGCAGTCGTGTTTTTTATTCCTTTAAATATATTTACTTGTTACTCAAGGTATAGATATTTGCTGGAATAGTTCTACTCTATGTGTAATAGTAGCCTTAAGCATTCTGACGAATGCGGCAAAATATATAAAGACACCTGCACTGTGGGCCCTGCAATTGCCCCCCGCCATGTATAATAGAGGCATCATACTGCAGGGGTAATACCTGCACGATCGCCTTGGGACTGCATGCAACTGCGGATGACGTGTCAAAGCCATGACGTCATACTTTCAATTAAATTGCATAATAGTTATTATCTGGCGCAATCGCTCCTTTATAATATAATTGTAAAATACAATGTCAGAGGAAAAGGTGTAAATATGGGCACCCTCTTTTGTTTTTGATATAAAGTTACTTTCATTTTGAAAAATTCTAGATTTTTGTCTTTTATCAACAACTATAACAAGTTTTCTAAATGCGAGAAAGCAAAACACTGATTTACATCAATTTTTTAATTTGAAAACGACGATTCACAAAAAGCTTTTAAAATGCACCAGAAAAAATGGGGTGTAAAAAGAGAATTTATTAATTACAAAAAAAAATGTTTACAGAAATCGCAAACATAACTGGCTCTATTAGCCCCGGCATAATCTAAAAGTGCCCACATTTAGCATATAACATATTTTACCCACACCTCTCCCCGAGTGCATTCAGAGAACTTTTCATAACAAAGGATAGGCATCTTCTGGCATAGGTGATACCAAGAAAGGGTGCCCATATTTACACCAACCCCACCCAAGAAAGATGGCCACTATCACATTTAACCTAAAAGCGTGCTTGACTAAAGGCGTGCTTCAAAAGGTAGCCTTAGATTTCGGCTTTCCGGATATCAGTGTGAAATTATTTTTAACTAAACATAAGAACATAGAAAGAAAACGATTTCGCATACCTCTCAAAAGTTTGCAGCCCAGAATAAACACCAATTTGCACTATAACTCACGCTGCATCCACACTACTTAGAAGAATGGTTCCAACTGCTCTCTGCTATCTTATATTGCAAATGGCGCCATCTACAGTCCTCGCCGCCAGTCTTCAGTACCTCCCATAGCCACTAGGGTAAGGTGCCCATATTAACACCTGTACCCGTTTTTACACCTTCTCTTCTAATAAAATATAACGTTGTAAAAAAAAATGTAATGTAATCGTAAAACAAAAGAACGCCGACGCGGACGGCCCAGGCACAACATCTTACCTGACACCCACACACGGCTCATCTATCTATATCTTACTTATTGACTATATCTCTTTTATTCATAACCTTATTTACCTCTTTAGCTTACGGAATAAGACAAAGAACTCACTCGGTAGTTGACATTGATATAGACTTAGAGTTTGTGATATTTTTCTATATATTTTGTCTACATAAATTGCATATGAATATAATAAACAACTGTATTGTTTAAATAAAACGAAATAAATGGTGTATTTGACTTTAACAAATGTAGTTTTTGAATAAAATATTTTGCAATATCAACACATTAAACTTTTTTTTCAGCGTAGCTGCTATGTAATTAAATACTACACTCGTAATAAGCTTTCGTTCGGTACATGTGGCAAAGTGATACAACAAACTTTGCAACGAATATTTCTCAAAGTAAGGATTTCGATAAGACACACATGAATACGTATTTGAATTTGAATATTGGCTTGGTAATTTCCAAGTTTTACACGGTTTTATTACTATTTTTCTGAATTTACATTTATCTTTTCTTTATATCAAAAGCAATATCAAAATCATAGTATTATGTCACCATTATGTATTCCAGCATTATAGAATAAGGGGATATATTCATTGAAGGGTTAGAGGGAAGAACGATCACAGTAAATTTTTTTTTTTTGGTTATTCCAATTTAAAAGTTTAAAATTTTAAAAAAAAGGACCTTATAGGCAGGGTTTATTCAAGTGAGAACAATATACATCTTGTTTGTAAACCAAATGTAGCTGAGTTCTTAAAAAAATACATTTTACTTGTACTTTAATTTATACCTCATAAATATCTTATCTTTAAAAGTCAAATTGACTTTGATCGTTCTTCCGTAACCCTTCAATTATCTTCTAAATTTAAAGCAATCAAGCAAAATTATTATACAGAGTGATAAATAAATTTAATTGCAATAATATAAATTAAAAAAACCTAAACTATAATGTTTATTAAACTTTCGGGGCGAAATTTCGTTGTTTTTCTCCTGTAAAATCATACTTTGACAGATTCGGTTCTGTTATACGATTGCAGAGTTATAACATTTACTAAAATAACTATAATATATTAAACGTTTTAATTTATACCCAAAATTTAATTAAAAAATATATATGAATGGGTGAAAGTGCAAGTGAAATAGAAAGAGGGTCCGCGTATATCCGAGAGTATTGATTGATTGATTGGATTGGGTTGATTGATTGAGGAGTAATTGATTTAGAGTGGCGGTGATCGGAACAATATTTCGGAAAATCCGTACAAAAAATATTTCTGTTCATTTTAAATGGGTGACACTTATAAAGCATATAATTTTTAGTCACGCCATAAATCAGTCTATTATCCAGAAACACCCCTGGGGCTCTAATGCATTTATTTCCACCAAAAAAGAAAATTGAGTAAAAAGGTGATTTAAAAACTCAGCCATCTGATGCTTTTAAATAAAACTAATTCAAAACACTGAACCATGCAAATAAAAAACATTTTGCATTAATCTTGTATTCACTAAAATGTGGTTCAAGATCAGGTTTAAATAAAAAATCAGTATACCAAAATAAATAAATAATTTACTACCAAGTATGATTTATCATCGGATCACCGGATAATATTCTAATCCGTTTGAAAATATCTACAAACACCTTCTATATTAAAAGTTCAGTCGTTGCGATTTACAGGTAAAAGTTGCTTGATGACATTTGGATGCATTTATATTTATTTTCATTACCCCGCAAATTTCATGACTTAACCGTCATAACATGGACTCACTCGAGGATAGGCGCCTCCAATATGATATACGTTTTCTGTACAATATTATTAATAATAAAATAGACAGTCCCTATTCTGTTGGCAGAATCTCCTACCGAATCCCCAACAATAAGACCAGGGCTCGCGATTTATTTTATCTACCGAGAGTCAATACCAATTATGGTCAAAATATGTATTTTTATAGAGCACTTCGATCATATAACCTCAACTTTCAATGTTTGGATATTTTTAATTTATCTTCAAATACTTGCTTCGAAGAAATTAGAAATACGATAAACAGCCTTCGGGTTTGATTGGTATTTCTTCGTCCGTTGGGTACGTAGGCTCTGGCAATCGCCACTATAACAATGCTTTCTAGTCAGTATAATATTCTCTATAAAAGTTCATATGTATATTAACATTATAAATACATTGTGATGTATATTATATATGTGTATATGTGTGTGTGTATGTATGTGTATGTATGTGTATGTGTGTATGTATGTATGTATGTGTATATGTATGTATGTGTATGTGTATATATATATATATGTATATATATATATGTGTATATATATATATATATATATATATATATATATATATATATATATATATATATATATATATATATATATATATATATATATATATATATGTATGTATATATATATATATGTATATGTATGTATGTATGTATGTACGTATATATATATATGTGTGTATATATATATATATGTATATGTGTATGTATATGTATATATATGTATATATATGTATATATATATATATATGTATATATATATATATATATGTGTGTGTGTGTGTATATATGTATATATGTGTATATGTATGTATGTATATATGTATGTATGTGTATATATATATGTATATATGTGTATGTATATATTTATATATATTTATATTAACTATATTTTTACATTTTATTATTGCCGTATCGTATTATTTATATTAATTTATTGTTTGTGCACGTGTATGTATGTATATATGTATATGCGTTATATATCATCATATATCATACATCTACATAACTCATAATATGGCTTATCTTACTTACTTATTTAGCTTACCCTATCCCTTTCCCCTTACTTGAACCTGCATTTGTTTCATTGCTCATTGCGCTGTAACAATAGATTTAATTTAATTGTGAAAACTTTTAATTGGCCTTAGATGTATATATTATGTGTTAGTATTAAGTATAAAACGCTGTAAGTTTTCTGAAAAATAAAAATAAAATAAAATAAAAATAAAATATGTGGCGAGTCAATCTCGTTGACCACCTTGTAAGCATATCTTAAAATTATCACCGTATACTAGGTATTACGTATTGGTCAAGCATTGGCCAATGTTGTGGATATAGTAGTTAAAGAGTTGCGGTCCCAAATGAGAGCCTTGCGTAGACTCCGGATGGGATTTTCACCAGCCCGGACCTGAATCTATCGAAAACAACCCGCTGACTGTGATTTGTTAAACAGAGATGTAAGCCATATGAGCAATCTACCATAAATACTCAGTCCAGCAAAGGAGACTGCGCATTTTTATACGAAAGTTATACCCAGAAAGTAGCAACTCCCTAGATCACACTTTGGGTAGATCCCTGCCTATAACAAATAATTGTGTAACATGTAATTGTGTAAACATGTAATAATATGAAAGTTCAACTCATTAATTCATTTCGTATTAGAATTATACACATTCGAAGTTTTGTATAACTGGATGGTTTAGTGAAATAAACTAGTTTTTAAATCTTGATAAATTGGGCTTATTATGTAGAACTAGGTATATCTGAATACGTTATTTGAATCAACAGTTAAAATAAAAGCCAATCGTAAATCAAAAATCAGTCAATTCCAGTATTACAGCCAGAAAGTGAAAACGAAATCCCATGAAAATAGAAAACACTCAGCGTAAAACGATGGAACGGCCCAGGTGCAAATCTTACCTGCCACCTATAAACTGAGTATTTATCTCTGTCTTGCTTATTTACTGTCTTGTTTATCTAACTTGTATAAACAACCCCAATGTAAAACAAATGAATACCGACGGCCCAGGCGCAAAATCTTACCCGCACACTGATCGTCTTTCTCTATCTTACTTATTGGCTGTTTGTGTTTCATCCATAAACTTATTTACCGACTTCGGGGTAAGATAAAATTACTCACTCGGTAATATCATTGATTATACTTACGCTGTATAATCAATGGTACTATGCAGTTATTTTTAATATTAATAGTTGATATTGATGTAGGTTTATAGTTTGTGATATTTTCCTTGTATATAAATAATATATGCCTTGTATATAAATAATATGAACAATAATATTGTTTAAATAAATCGAATTAAATAAGGTATTTTACTTAATTATTGAATGAAATATTTTGCAATTTCAAAACTATAACTTTTTTCAACCACATTTCAGCTTAGCTTGTTCACAATAAAATATAACTCTTGTAATAAGCTTTTTTTGGTATAAGCGGGAAAGTGTTACAACAAATTGTCTTTTGAGAAGAAGATTAGAGTGATCAACATATTTAAACGTTTTAGGAAATCAGGATAGATGACACCAGTCTGTTTAATTTACTGAAGACTTTAGTAAGTTAGAAGTTTGCATTTATAAATTTTTATTTTGTTTATTCAAATAAGGTAAGATAAATGATAATATGTCATTAAGAAATTATGGCAATTGATAGTCCTGAAAATAATTTCTTATTATCTGCTAAAGATCTATGATAGTGTAATTATGATTAACTAAATACTAGCTAATTGAGCAACTTTTTTATGATTAAGTTAAAGTTAACAAGCAATTTTACTTTTATATTATCAATTTTATATTTAATTTTCCAGCTTGTAAGAATCATTAATAACTGTTAGTGTATAAATTCTCCCAAATTTTCTATATTCTATATTACTTAGTTTTTTATATTGGTTCATAATATATTTACAACCAATTAAATATCCGCCTTAGAACAGGCTATTGCCTAGTTAGGCGACATTAAAATAAGATCACTGGCAACAGTTTCTGGCATAACACGTTATCAGTTTTTTGCTACTGGATTTTCGTCTATGACATTGTAATTGTATATACCCATTTGCTGTCGATAGTTGTAATTTACCAAAAAAATAAAAAAATAAATATAATATCACAGACAGATATATCGGAAGGTTAGAATCGGCTGACCAGGATTATATTAATTTTTAATATATATATTCAATCCCACCCGTGGGATAAATATTCAATATTGTCATAGGAGGAACGGGTTAAATGGGTCATGTGACCCGATTCTTGGCCCTTTGAAGCTGCGGTGCGTTTAATACGAGTATTTCGTCCCCATGTGCGCGCAAGCAATATTCGCGGGGCGGAAAATTGGGGCCGCTCGCCCACTTCGGAACTTACGGCAATACTCGCAGCTGACGTGCTCTGACCCACCCACCTAAAGCCCGATTCCCACTATTATACGATTCATAAGTGCAATATTGAATTCAACCAAATCGAAGCTGCTATGCAGCTATCATCATCATCGTTAGCCCTACAAATCAGTTATTGGTTTTTGTGCCGTTGGGCCACTATGACACGCTCGTTAATTTAACTCCTATCCGGTAACCTCCTCGAAGAGAATCAAATCTGGAATGGATTCTCTTTTCCCCTGCCACGGCAGGTGGATCGGTTTCTCTAGGGACGTATTTTTGGTGTTGCTGGGCGCTTTGCGCATTGTGCGGCATCAGCCAATTTCCTGTGCACTTCCGAATAACCGGAGGGGTCCGATGCTACCCGGTGATCCGGTACTGGCAAGGAGCCGGTCTAACTCCTCGCTCGAGGCATCGATATCAAGCTGTGTTTCACAAGCCGTTGCTATAAATGTAACTACTAGTTACTTGTGTAACTACTAGTTACTAATGTAAACAATGAAATGCTCTTATACGTTTCATAAGAAGCGGTCGTGCTTGCTTACCTGATATCAGCTACTTTTGAAACGACCGTTAGCCACCCGATCCCGCGTGAACAGACGGGCGCTATGGTCCGCGATAAATTCGAGCTGAATTACCGCTTACATGCGGTAGAGGCCGCGCAAGCGACTTCGGACCCGTGACCAGGCGGGAGGACGAAGAGGAGGGCCGGCTTGTTTGATTCACTTCCCAATGCCTCGCGATAAGGCGTTGGTCTCTTACAAGCGTGTTGACGTAGCTAGACGGTGGAATATCTTGTCCGTAAGTCGCTACGTTCACGAAATAATGATTATATATAGTTGTACCTTCCTGGGGGTGACGGGTTTGTCTGTAGTAGCTGACAACTCCTAACTCCAAACAGCCCTACAATTCACTGCGAGTCTTGTGTTCGTCAAGAATCTTCTTCAATTCCACTATATCCTGGACTTAGGTTTTCCAGTTATTTACTACAAGTGAATTTATTTTTATAACTTCGGAATCAAGCCATTGCCATTTTAGTTGTATGACTTAACGATGCCCTTTGGGTGTCCTTAAAAAATGCGTTTAAGCCGTTCATTTTCTATCCTTTTTATAATACCCTGACATTTAATTTTTTTAGGAATTTTACAACATATTTTTAACTATGATACAGGATACACAAATTTTTGTTTGTTCACCTTCTCCAGCCATCCAACTATACGGAACCGAAGATCCTACGGCGAGGGAGAGAATTGATACTACCTTATTGAGGGAGAATGGTATGATATTATAATAAAAACGCTTTATTCTTAGGAAAAGGCGAGCTTATTGCCTGCAGGCAATATTTTAGAGCTAACCTATACTATTGTATGAACACTATTTGCGAGTAGACTACATAATTTAACCTATATAAAGAGTATGACAAATAAAATAAAAGAGGATAAAAAGAAATATATACTCAACTCTTTATGGGCACAGGATTTGCCACACCAAAATAATCTAACACCTATAACGACGCTAAAGATTAAAAAGGAGGGGAATGGGAGGGGAAAGAGAATTTATCTGGAAGATTTCAAAAGCTCTCTGAGTCTGTTATTAAAAGTTGTTATGCTTGGCGCGGTTCTCACATTTTTCGGCAAAGCATTCCAAAGACGGGCTCCATGCACGGTGAAAGAGAATTAGAAGAAGTCACTGCTGTGACTAGGGATAGAGAGTAGCAGGTTGTCTTTTGATCTCAGAGGGCGTCCATAAGCCGATAGTGCAGTAAATCTGCCGGTAAGATAATTCGGAGCGACGCCATTCAAGATCTTGAAAGGCATACAGAGAACTCGCATGTCTCTTTTCTCCCGGGTCGACAGCCAGTGAAGCTTCTCTCTATACTCCGTGATGTGGTCGAATTTCTGAGGCCATGGATATACCGAATGCAAACATTTTGGAGACGCTCAACTTTGGTGGATAACTCCTCTGTGAGGTCCAGAAATGCGACATCTCATAATCCAGAAGGGGGAGGAGAGCAGACTGACAAATCGTAATCTTGCTCTCCTCCGGGAAGATATTATTCAGCCTATTCAATAAATTCTAAACAGGTTACTAACAATAATTGTTAAATGTTAATTATTAACATTCTAATTTTTTCTTCATTTAGCTAGTCATTTTAATCGTTTTATTGACTGTTATATTATTATGACTATTTTATTTTACCTACTATAATCCGTTGAATTTGTAAAGCCATTTAATTTTATATTTCATGACAACTCAATTGATATTTGTGAAGTAAAATTATTCTAAAGTAAGTTAGTATTTTAATACTTTTTTCACTACATCATGTCAAATAATTACTTGCTTGCCTTTGTAGTTTCCAATGTCTAATACAATTATTAAAAAAATATGTGATGAAATTAGATACTAAAAATCTTTAGTATCTAATTTTACAATTATATTAATCTTCGGCAGCTATCTAAAGTATTATGTACTAATGTCTAAACAACTATGTAAAAGGTTTTAAGGATAATAAAATTGATTTGATTTGATGTCTTGGTATGTTGTAGTTAAAGAGGGACATACGTGTATTTTCATTTGCTTTGATTAGAGTGTCTGTTTCTAAAGCTGGTCTGACGATTGTCTTGGTTAAGGCTGGTCTGACGATTGTCTTGTTAAGGTTTGCCTTGATCCTTCGGGAAAGTGGTGTTTTTGTCGCTAGTAAATAATTATCCGATGAATTTGTCTACTTTTTGTTGTGAAATTTCACAATGCGCGGGTCTATTGTCATATGACAATCTCTTACAACCAACCATACTAAGACGTGTTTATGTGTGTAAGACACACATGTCTTGTTATTGCATTCGATCGACAGAATTGAAAATGCAATTCCGTTAATTAGATCCCAACGAAAAATAGTGACCCGGCCGGGAACCGAACTCGGGACCCTCAACGTAAGATCAGGCGACCTAACCACTATGCCACCGGTTCGTGTATGTGGGTTTGTTTGTTTAGCATATTTTCGCCGCTTCCAATTAGCGCTTTGGCTAGTCACACTTCCGCGCCGGTGTGTAATCACTTTAATAACGACGCCGGAGTGTGAATTTCTAAGAAGAAGGAATGTGAATTCCTAAGAAGAATCAGAGGTTTAGGGACCACCAACAAAAGTTCATATATTTGGTCCTCCCGATTTAAATTCAGGCTCATACTTTTTCTGCTCTGTCCGAGTTTAAAACGCTTATTTGGGGGCACGTGGATAGCGGGCAATGATATCAAAATCATCATCATTCTCCAGTAGTTGTATCGACTTCTTGAAGATGGCTCCGGTAGTAATAATACCAGAGTTACGTATTGCCTTCTAACGAGTCAGATTGAAGAGCACACATGCCAATGCATCTCTCTAACGCAGAGTGGCTTTATGATCACTGATAGTCGATATCTCGAAAAAACTATTACATTCGCAATAAAAAAATTAATTTGTTAAATTACCAGAGTGAAAGTGGAATGGAAAAATTTGGCCAGAGTATAAAAGGTTTTGCAAAAATAATCAATTGGAGTAAAAAAACATAATCAGTAGCTTCTGCCCGCGGCTATATCCGCGTTAATGTAATTTTTTGCCAGTGTTGTGATATTTTCCATCGGAAACTTAAAAAAGTCCCTATACCTAATGAGCTAATCTAAGATATAGTTTATCTAAACTCTATTGAGAGTTATTTTTTTCAAGATCAAACTATATTGATTTGTTGTTGTTTTATCTTAGGCTATTAATAAAAACGCCTTTGAAAGTTAAACGGAAAAGTTTAGGGATTTTACGGTGTTTAATATTTAAGGTTATTACGGTAATATTCAAGTTTTGCAAACCTAAGAAATAAAACAAAATAATAAAATATAATAAGAACCTCATTGTAAGCGATATTACTGGTTCTCCTCTTAAGGGCTGGTATCAGCAGATTGCTAGGTAATCTCACTCTGGAGCGGGCCACATATAGTTGCCCTTTTGGGAATCAGTCCTTCCTCAAGTCAATACCTGCCACCTTCAGCGACTCCCCTTAAGAGTTATTAATGGCTCTAGCAAAGCAGACCTTAAGGGGTAGCTGCAGTCGTTTGAGATCAAAGGGGTGCTCAGATGGTATCAGTGGTATACGTGGCATGAATACTAACACACCGTGAGCACAGCCGGTGAACACTGTAGCTTCGATAACGTTTTTGTGTCGATAGCCTTCACTCTTAATCTGATACCATTGCAGAGCTTGGGCGGTTTGAGGTTTTGCAGTAACATCACTTGTGCCCTCGCTATGAGGAGAATCTTGTGGGCAGGAAAACCAGAAGGGTCGAGGGTGTTGATGAACTCCACGGGGTAGTTAGCCGCATCATCTACTTGTACCACCGAGTCCACAGACCTATACTCCATTTCTGCCCCTTCGAACGACTCAAGTAAAGTGTCATTAATGACTGTAGCCTTAGTGTCCTTGGGGATCAAAATGGGTCGCTCGCATAGACAGTATATAGATTTCTGCTTATGATCAGTGATATTAAGGCATGTTCTTACTTTAAGACCTGCGAGGGTCGTCCCTACTGTGCCTAGCCCTGCAGGGATTGTAGTCATTCCCTCGCACTCGTGATTCAGAAGCGTACATCTTGGCTATTAGATTATTTACTTTCTATAAGGCGCTAGAACGTCTAAAACCTTACTACAATTCGGCCCCAATATTTTGGCCCTTCCTAACAATTCATAGAAATAAAATAATAATAAAAATATTTCTATATAACTCACAAGGATATCATATTTTTAGATTTCAATGTATTATATTTGCAAAAACTCCGAATATTGATTTGTCATTTATTATGTGCATTTAAATATTTTACATTTTTTACTGCGAATATATCTTCTCGCCATAACGACTATTAGTAATCATTGAGCCACTCTTCATCAATTTGCGCTATTGTTACAAGAATGCCCAAAAGAAGGAGTGTTATATTTTTAGGTTTCATGTATGTATGTTTTTCATTTCTTTATGTCATTCCGGTACGTGCCGCGACCGCTGGCTCTCATATAAGGAGAAAGCAGCGTCTTCAATATAAATCGCTGTGTTACGCGATGGCATGTTGACAGTCATAATTTGACAGTTTAGTTCCTTTTTTCGTTCTTCTTCTTCGCGGCCGTCAGGAATAAACCCTGTAGGCCCATTACAAGGACGAGTATTTGCAATATTAATTAAGCAAATTAAATTTTACAAAGTGTTCAAGTATATTACCTGAAATAACGTTGTATTAGTAAATATCGTTGATTCTTACGAATGTTTCTATTGCCCTGAAGAAAAAGTGTTATGCTTTTAGGGTTCGTGTATGTATGTTTTCTGTTTCTTTATTTCGCTATGACTTTTAAACGCTTGAAACGATTTTGAAGTATGTGGTATTGTCAGAATCGTTGTTATCCTGAGTGTCATAGGGCATCTAAACTCTCCAAATGTCAAATAAATAATTGTCTAAATGTCCAAATATCAGTGAATTTAGATAAATATAGCGTGTTTAGTATCAATTGGGCGTTATCGTGGAGGAATAAACACAGACAGACACAGACATACCTACATGGAAATGGTCTTTATCGTCTCAGGGGGGCTCAAAATAGAAAATTTCCGTCTTCACCTCGAAAATAAAACATTAAGCGCGTTCACAATACTTTCCCTCCTGGTTGGTTGGTGGTCCGAAAAAGTAAAATAGGTGTGTATATATACATAAATATCGTAAGACTGCCCGTGAGGTCTTATCGCTAAATAGGAACAATCTACGCATACTGGTGAGGGAGCTCATGGGGCATTGTGGCATCAACAAAGACATGTACTACCTTATGCTCCGGGGTTCGAAAATGTGCAGGTTCTGACAAGAGTCAGAGGAAACTCCCCTGCACCTCATGTGAGAGTGTGGCCCGCTGATGCGTAAAAGATACACCCACTTGGGTGGTCATTACCTCCAACCTGAGGAGGTAAAACAATCTGGCGCCAAAAGCCTGTTGCGGTTCTTAAATGACATGCGGCTTAGCGCAGAGCTATAACAGGTGGCGAACACAATAGATCAGCAATGATCGCAGTGTTACAAGGCTCATAAAGACATTAGAAAAGCCCCTAACAACAAAATAAAAAATATATATAAATAAGTTAATTTTAATGCTGTGCAATCTACCAAACATTTCAACTCTTGCCATAACGAAATGATGCCTGCATGGGCAATTTGAGCTCAATCGGATTAGGCGTTTGGAGGCTATCGTGGAGAAATTTACACATACAGACACACAGACAGACTTCCATCTGGAAAGGGTCATAATCGTCTCAGGTGGCTCAAACGGATATTTTCGATTTCATCTCGAATAAAAATTGTAGCGCGTTCACAATAATTTCACTCCTGATCGGTTGTTGGGCCGAAAAAGTAAAAAAAAAATAAAAAATGGTCTTCTTACATGTCCCGTTTAAGAAGTGTGTGAGAGAGACTATCGTTGGTCTTGCTCATCGCGCTTGCGCTTTATGAAACGCCGCGGGAAACCCTACCTGCGAAGCTGCAACGAGCTCTCGGATCGAATAGCACCTGTGACGACGCCGCTGGGAGCGTCGCGACGCGCGGCGCCGCCGGCGCTCCGACTGAACTCCGACCCGTCAGTCAGCCGTCGGCTTTCAGCGCGGAGAAACGCGTCGCGGGCGACACGGATCACATCTCGCCGGCCGACACCGGTGGCGATCTTCGGCGTCAGTGGCGCCTCGCCAATTTCACCGTGTTGCTCTCTACGTACACTCAAACTTTCCGAAAGTTTGATTGTAACCCATGTGCCACTATGCTATTATACCCCTCGCGGTGCGTCTGCCCTAAACCAGCAGTGTTCGTTATGCGAAATCTTAGCCTTTGCAACCATTGTCTCATCAAAAGGTAGATAGACGAATTCGCATTAACCACAGTGCTGTGCAAATCAACCAATCACAATAAATTGAATCAAGGATGCAAACCTTTTCGAAAATCTACTCAACACTGCAGTACTACAGACGTGGATTTCTGTTCTTCAGTAGGGTCCAACTGACAGACCAAATAGCCGATTAAGGTAAGATTAGGGTGTAATGTACTATTTAGGAACTGTTTATTGTTCTTTCTAAGACATTTTGATTATATCAGAAGAAAGCAATCAAGATACGCGCCGAAAATCTTTATCCCTACTTAATCGAACAATACTGAATCGTCTCTCAAGCATGCTTGATCCCTTGTATTTTTTACGAGACTATATTAGATTATATTAGACCCTAGTCGACCGATATACTTGAATCTGTCATTTAAGGCAAAATGAAATTTTGCACGAGATATAAAAAACCGTTTCTAGCCATAAGCAACTTGTTTTTTTTAACAAAGTATATATACAAAACAAGCTAATTATGTTTAGTTTAATGTTGCACTATGTATATTTTTATATTGTTCAATTAATTAGTAATGAATTATTTTTAAAAAATATTCCTTTTTCAATATGACGTGTAATAGAACGTGAAATATTAGTAACAGCTTTCAAGTCTAGAACAGACTGTATATTTCCTTTTTGAAAAAAGTTGCCAAAATGTAATAATAAAAAAAAGTACCAAATTGACTCTCGTATATCTTCGAAACCTAACTAGGTACAGGTGCTATTTTTCATTTTAACATGATTTCCACAAAAAAAATCATTTCCGAAAAAGTGTCCCATATAAATGACCGATTCACTTGTACTAGGCTGCTCTATATTATATATAGTAGGATAGGTACACATGTTATATTTTATTGTATTTAGATTATTCCCAAACAAACAGCGTTAGGAAGTAACAATCACAATAGACACAAAGTAATACTATGACTAATCAAATGTTTACACTATTCATCGTTAAATGTGTGTTAATTATGCATATTTCTTTATGAGTCTTTTTATTGTTTTCGAGAAAAAAAAATAAAATCATACTTATTTTTGTCTCGCATCACTATCGATGCGAGACAAACATAAGTATGTGAAATTATTTTCCTCGTACGAAATTTGAGACAGAAATTATAACATTTTACTATTTGATTCTATTCTGCAGGCATGATAAATGAAAAATATATTATAAAAACTGTTTATGCGACTGAAATTAGATAAAATAGAGAAGGACCAGGGACTGAAAAGATTTTCTAGTGGTTTTCTTGGAGTGACTTTTACTGCATGCGAAAATATTAACCTATCCGGACCTTTAATTCTACGTTGTCATAGCTCTGTTTATTAGATAGTTAGAGTTGTATATCTTCGTATAAAACAGGCGCGGGTCACGTGTAATACGACGAGGAGCCAGAATATATGCTTTATCGTCCAGATATGCACATATATTATATTTGACAGTGAATATCCGATCGATAAAGTATCTAATCTGGTTGTTCCATGAAAAGTAGTATTATGAGAATTATTATATATTAGACGAGTATATTGCCTTAAATAGCCTTAATCCAATTTTGGAATTGTGAATGAGTTAGGAAATAGGGTTAGGTAAATTAGAGTAAAGGTTTTCCTTTCCTCTGTTACAAATTGTTATTTTGCGCAGCTTGATGCAGGTCATCACAGGCGACTAGTTTTGTAATTAAATGTCATACACATAACTCTACATATTAAACAACCGCACAGTCGGTGCGACCGTATAAAGAAGGTCGATGCAGAAAGTTATCTTGGATTGACGATGGATAAGAGAGTAAACTTGAAGTTCATGGAAGTATGGAAGAGACTTATGCAAATAATTCAAATACTTATGCAATAATAATAGTTCCATAGGCACATAAATATAACAATCTACCACTCATTCTCAAATACAACCAGCAGAGAATGCTATATTTTGTTTGCCCTACTCGAGTCCATTATCGTTTAAGGAAATACAACATACGACAACACTTCTAAATTTTAGATATCTCTCATCACACCACTACAACACCGTATACTAAAAAGGATAGTTCCAAACAATATTAGACAAATGCAGACACGGCGAATCAGAACTATTAATTATTGTGACATATTACCAGCTAACGTATTGTTTATTTATAGAATGATAGTTCAATGTTCCGACACCGACGATTTCAGTATGTATGTTCAACATAAACATAGCACTAGACAGATACAAAATGAATGGCTTTTCGTCCCTCCTTTACGCAACTTTTATGAAAAATAGACAACATACTATTTAAAATGAAGATACCAGTTAGATACTATACGATGAAAAAACTAAAAGATACTACAAGTGGCTAATTCCTCATTTATTCAGTCAAATTCTTCTAACATAAAAAATTATAAAATAAACAAAAAAACAAAAATAATTAGCTTTAATATTAGTAAAATACAATATATATATATATATATATATATATATATATATATATATATATATATATATATATATATATATATATATATATATATATATATATATATATATATATATATATATATATATATATATATATATATATATATATATATATATATATATATATATATATATATATATATATATATATATATATATATATTGTTTATAGGATTATAATAAATACATACACTTACATTATATTAGGATAAGTGAGTATTTTTTGTAAACAGTATCAAGAGAGTGACTTTTTGTGCCGACTAATCCTAAAGCAACTGCAGTTCAAATTAAAATGGAATGGTTAATTTAACCACACAAGTTCCTCTAAAAGTTACTCTATCTTAATCGCCAGCAGCTAGCCCTAGGACTTGGCTGGATTTTATTTTTAAAAAATATATAAAAAATGGATTAATACATATTAAAATATATAATTTATAATAAAATTAATAAAATAATGTGCAGCAAAATAATTAAATAATATGCAGCGATGTCAACCTGAATCATAAGACCATAATTATAATTCAATCATTCATGCCTTTGAGATACACGATGGGCCTGCAAAGTTTGGTGAATTTGAAAACTTCAATATAAATTAACAAAAAATATTCGAAAACAAATCTACATTTAAATCAAAATGAAAATTAGGGACATATTTAAAAAAAAAATAATATCATCCAGCTGTGAAATATGTCGCTGCAAACACTCAAACACTCAAATCTGCTCCTAAAATAGGTAAAAATTAGCTGGCACATTCCGTGTGGCATAGCGGCTATTTATTCTCCGATATTATTTTTTAGCTGGACAACCGTGGCTGACTTATTGCAGTAAACTTGACTTTGCATGTATCCCTACAAAAAGACGTCTGGTGGAGTCAGCTCTGGGCTTATGGGAGGCCATGGGATATCTCTTGGGCGCTATATGAGTTTCCCAGCAAACATCTCGTTTACGACTGCCAATGGGTTATGAGACGAATGCCATGTCGCGCCATCTAGCGTCTTATTGAAACCATGACGCACGGTTATAGGCTTCAAATTCTCGCAGTTTCAAAAGAAAAATCCTAGTAACAATGTTGTGCATTGCTCCGAATTTACAATCACAGACTGACCTCGTTAATAAAAAAAAATAGTTAATTGCTTCTTTTGTCCTTTTCTAACTTGGGCGGACCTGTAGATTCCAATTTTACGACCCACGACCTAAGCACAATTTCACTGGTATTTTGATTTATATCATGTAATCTGAACTTGTGGCGAAATAAACACCGAACAATAATGCACGAATCGCCATTTTGAAATATTCTTTTAAACAGAACGCACGATGCACACTCGTGAAACAATAGTTTCTACTAAATTTCCGAGAATCGAGCTACTCATCCCCATCTCTTACGCATCGCTCCCGCATACTGTTTCAACGCAACAGTGATTATAAAATCGTACTTTTTTCTGGCCCATACCTTACTTCAATTTCAGCATGATCGACTAGGAGAAAATTGTATACACTGCAATCATCGAAAATCGAATGTAATGTATTCGCAGATCCCTTAGTATAAAAAGAGAAGACACGCCACGACCGCTTCGTTGAGCAAAGTCCCCCTGATTTCGTACATATTTTTAGTCAAACAAAAGATCTCATCAGGACATTCACGTAAAAATCGTCCATCCCTTCATTTCCCTAAAGCAGACAAATTATTTTGAATTATGCTTCCACTCCCTTTTCAAAGAATTCGCCGCTATACCGACCCTGGGGAGCTTCGCCATGATATTACTGTTCTTCAGAAGATAATTAATATCTGAAATACTCGACGGAAATCCAGGTTTATAAATTTTCATCGAAGCTCTCGTAGTCCAAGTGTTGAGTTTGAGTTTACTCTACTATCATCGCTAAGATGATTGTATGATATATACAAAAAAACTCTTGCTTTTACTGTCTTAATCTGCCACTTGTAGACTTTTTAAACAAAAGCAGACTTTCAATTCAATTTATTTCTAATATAATCAGGTAAAAGGTCGTATAATAACAATCGCAATTTTGCTCTCAATAACAATGATGCACTCATTAATTAACATTCATATTACGATTAAAAAATGAATGCTGCATCACTTATTTAATGTTCTTCTCCCTCTGGTGCCATGTCCGCTACCAGATGTTGGCTATTTGCTATAACAACTTCATTGGCCGTCGTAGACATTTCATAGATATCTGAAATCATTCCAGTATGATACGGAGCTAAGATGTTTTTCTTCATCCTGGACTTCTACTTCCGGCTATTTTGCCTTGAATTATTAGAAGCATAATGTTGTATCTTTCTTGATGACGCATGTGTAGAATTCAAATTATATAACTACATCAAAACGTATAATTATAGTCAAAGGTCAGAAGTAGTAGTGGAAATGGCAACAAAAGAACTATTTTTTCAATTATCTAAATCAATGGCTGCAGACCTGATTTCGTGGGGAGAGAAACCAATAAAAAGGGTGATATATTATTTACAAATAGGGAGGACCATTGGCAAATTAAAAGCAGAAACCTCTGGTTCGAAAATGATGAAACTTCAACGGAAGAGATCGCAATAAAACACTAGCAAAAGTCGTTACAATATATAAACAGAGCCATAATTCCGTCAAAATAAATAAAACAGGCATAGCTATTCTATCGATCAGTTTGATATATGGCAGTTAAATACCATATTCCTAATTAATTCCAGACCTAAGTAAAATTAACACCATTTTACAACATGTAGAGCAAGTAAACCAAAATAAATTTATGAGTAAACCAAATAACTAAATAAGAATATTGATAAGGTAATGAATGATAGATTAAATGATAAACAATGAATCATAATGAATAAGAATTAGCGTGTAAATGTTAAATGAAGTATTATAATATAATATATATTATAATTTATTATATATATTATATATTATAATATAATATATAAATAAAGAAGGGTGAGGACGCATGACCTGCGGGAGGTATTCAACTTTGCGAATATCCTCTAGACTTCTATGTTCTTGTCAACCTAGGTTTTATATAGTATCCTTTACGTTTCGGAGGTTTCGAGCTTCCTTAACATTGTGTCTAAGTGTCGAGCTTTTTACCCTATATAATAATATAGAGAATATTTTACATCTTAGAAGTCTGGTGCTCAGGCGTGTGTTGATATTTCTTCCGCATCATTTTTATCTTTAAATAATGTACTTCTGGATTTTCCAATGCTGAGTTTTACATCCCAGTTGTCGTTCAAATTGCAGTCCAAGTAAATAATGTTATTAATCTTTTCCGGTCGAATTCCGTGAACTGGTTAAGTTAACGGAACCTTTACTTAAACTTTAAGTTAGTTTAATGGCACTTTATTGACTATCATATACGTAGTCTTTGAGTTTCGTCATATACTACTGTAACATTATCAATCAGGAGCTAGAGTTCTTCAACGTTGCTGGCAATTAGTACTGTGCCATCTGTATATCCTATTTTGTTGATATTTACACCAATTATCTTTAAGCCCACTTCCGGGTTTATGTAATGCTTCCCAAAAGATGAAAGCAGAGGTAATATTATGTAGCCATGTCTGTCGTATCCCACGCTCTTCCTAAATATTCTGGCCAACCTTGATTTATGCTCTTTGGTACTAATATATATTAGTAATGATACGCAGGTCTTTGTAATCTATTCCAACTTCTTGGAGGACTTCAACCATTGTGTTTTTTCCCACTCTATCAAAATCCTTCTCAAAGTCGGTGAAATACGTGTACACTGTGTGGCCAATATCTTTACATCTCCGAACCAGAAACTCGATGCTAAATAGTTCCTGTCTGGTTCCTTAATCGTTAGGAAAACCAAATTGCGCATCGCTTACTTGTTGATTTTATTATAGATTCTGTAGTGTATTATTTGCGGGAAGAGTTTCAGGGCGTGATATATTAGACGGATTTTCCGGTATTCGCTGCATATTTAGGCATTTACCTCTATCAGGATGTTTATGAATGTTGACTTCAACCAGTCAGTAGGGACACTGCTGGTCATATACATTTTATTAAGTAGGAAAAGGAGGGATATTTCGCTATTTCTTTCGAGGAGCTTTAATACTTCTATAGGTATTTCATTGAGTCCCGCTGTTTTTTCTGATTTTCGCTGTATAGCTTTTTCTATTTCATCTATGGTTATTGTAAGCATTGTTTAGGAGTCTTCTATTTCAAATTGATGTCTTTGTCGTCTAATAGCTCTCATATAATACACTCCTTCCATCCCTTCAATTTGTCATGCTCATTTACCCCGGTTGGCAAGTTGCCCTGTCGGCCAAGAAGTTTGTTTGCCATTTTGTACATAGTCCAGCTCGTAATTATTATTAAGCTAGTAAAATTTAATATTAGTAACTGCCAATGCGCTAATTACTAATTCGCATATTTTATAAGTCTGCTGTCTTTTCAACATTTTAGTTGCCGTATCTTTCTATGCTCATTCTTGTTGATTGACCTACATATCATTGGCTTATTTTCATTCTTTTTCTTCTTTTCTTGTATGGCCCAGTCCAGCGTGAATTTTAGAAGCTTTGAGTAAGTCTTTGATTTAGGTTGATATACATATTTCTATAACATTTTATCTCGGTTTGTCTTTTTGCAGTTCTCCTCATTATTCTCTTGATATGTCGTAGTATGTAATTTAGTTTTCTGCTCAATAACTGGTGATCATTGCCATAGCGACTCCCTTTTTTTTATTGGGTCATAGTAGAGTAAGGTTCTCTAGCCTCTACTTATATGCAACAATTTATAGTTTTCTAATGTTGTGTATAATAGTTATCGACTATATTCTTAAATTCATAAGTATCTTCTTGTAGTCTCTTAATATCTTTGACGAATCATTCTATATCTTTCATAGATCAATTACGACATTTTCTTGTATTCCATTACGCACGCTATAGGTAAACTTGCAAATATCGCTAAGTCTATCAGTCCGACAGATTCATTTAAAGAGTTTAGAACAATGCTCTTCCGTGTTTACGGACGCAGACGCCGAGAGCAATGAAAATAGAAACCAATCATTTTGCTTCGATTTTTAAACATATGGTTTTTACGGCACCGGAAAAAAGAGTATTGCGTCAGTGCACAATACTACGACGCAAGAGACTGACTGTGTTATGAGCTTTACTTTTATTTTAGTTTAATATAGGCAAAGATTTAGGCTTTTTGTTCACACTTTTTGATATACGAGTATATCTTGAACTTGAGGTAATTTGACAGGTAACTGCTATCGATAAAATTAACGTCATCCCCACTGTACGTAGGTTAAAAATTGAACATACTATGCATTAATTAATTAATTCAAAGGTTTCTTTACTTAAAGAAATATTGCCAAAAGGCTCTGCATATCAGTACACAATCATAATAGATAGCAAGTATGAGTTGCCTAATATATTTCTGTTGTTATAATAAAAAATACCAAGCGTATACGTTTTAAACAGAATGTACCCCAGCCTTGTTCGGGTTCCGCTCCCCAACCGGTCACCCCTCCATTCCACCCATCCCCCCCCTCCCCGTTATGGAACTTCTAAAGCATTCTTTAATATTTTGTAACATTCTAGAACAATCTGAAGCATTCCCGAACTTTTCATAATAAAACAATATTTTCACATTTTTGCCACTCACTCCCACCCCCGCACAGCCACTCCTATCAAAGTATTTTATTATCAATGGGAGACCAAGGGATTTATATCCAACCCTCGACTGACAGGGTATCGATTGAGCTTCTCCCGGATAACCCCTTTTGCCATTGTGGGTTTTACAGACACCTACACATTTTGGGCTTTGTGGACTAGGAAGCTGGTTGGGGCTGCGAAATGAAGGACAGGGCAACGGAGCATGTAATCTATGCATGCCTAGCCTTATTCACAAGAAGAGAGATGATCACAATAAATTACTCGGTTAATATGGTGGCAATATGCGAGGCACGACCTTCGAAGATTCTCTCCAAATACCTTCTGGTGTGAGCTGACTGCAGGACCTGTAGGCAAGAAAGTATACACAGGGTCACGTACAAAGGCTCCACACGTAGAGCCACGTACGGATGTCAGTCTACTGATAACCAAACCCCAATTTAAACATCGCAATCATCTTTTCAGAATTGGTGCAGCTGTCGCTGTGTATACATTGTAAAATGTTTCTGGAAAACAACTGATCTTTTATCACCATAATTGGATACTTCGAAATGCAATTAGACAAAGTAACATTTTGTCGTTGTTAGAGCTAAGGCTTTTTAGGTCCGTTTAAGTGAGAATCTGTAAGGACATAAATGTGATTATTTCGGTATTTGAGCACGGATAATATTTCCACGCTATCCACGTTGTTGTAACTTGCCGCTAGATGGCGCTGCAGCATGTCAATGTCTACACCGTTTTATAAATTTGAAAGTGAAAGAAACGGAGATTAACAAAGGTTATTTGTTAGAGGGAAGGGGGCGTGGAGAGAAAGTGGAGTGGGAGGGGGAAGGAAAGAGATACCCGAGCATAGCCGGGTACTATTCCACTAGTATATTATAAAAAGTAATACCCGATATAATGGATGATAAGACCTAAATTGACCCATAGCAGTAGTTATAAGTTAATTCATATTTCAGAAAAGTAAGAATTTAAATTAATATATCACCTTGAGTCATGTAGGTATTTATCACATCTAAATTAGTTGAAAAAATAATATAAAAATCGTCAGATCATATATAGGCACTACGAAATTGTCAACTCTTGTTACGGTTATTATACATCATTTTAGTAACTCTTTGATACGCTTAATAATGTACGAAAGTGTCTAGTATATTATTAAAAAGGTCATGCATTCACCAATCATCTGTATAATTTACTAGATTTTACACTCAAGTCACCGAGTATAAAAAGAGGGCAAATATCTACGACTGGAAGTCGACGCGGATATTGCACATAGCTCGGCCTCTCGGAAAAAAAGAGTTCAAAGTGGAAGTTAAAAGGCGATGATATTAAAGAAGGTAAAATAGTAGTTTTCATTTCGATAAAACAAAATGGCAGAGCATCCAGCGGTCCTGTAATAATAAATAATATATTATTGTTATTAAATCGCTAACCGCAGAAATAAATCGATTGGCTTATTTTTAAATTCTACAAAAGACTGTTAAAAAAACTTACATGATGTTGCTGTTTAATTACCTCTCAAAATAAATTATTGGTATATAAAAATTTGCATGCAAATTTTGAATTTAAAAATGTTTTTACAGTAATCACAGAAATGTTTTCTTTTACTGTAAACGTGAATGTAAGTATTACAGCAGCAGGGTAGGCACCGGAAAATCTTGACATTGTAATTCATGATGCTCCTACAGCTGCCAGTGGCAGTGTCCTCATTTAGAAACAACGACGTCTTTCAAATACTTGGGCATAACAATCGATCAAATTGCGCTATGAGGCGGTTTCATACATAGACTATTTATCCAGTAGGATTCTTTAGTTAGGATACATTCTAAGGCACATAAGAGGCCGCACCTAAAATCGCTTACCATGCTCTCTGTGAATCAGTTATGTATTACGTTATTATAGGATGGGGAGGTTGTGTCAAAACTATGTTGCGGCACTTATTCGTAGTGCAAGAATGCCACATAAAAACATTTTAAGGAAACCCTTCAGATAACGGTCTTAGAGGCGAGATTAAGTAAAATTAATTTTAGGTTATCTGCTTGCTTAATCGACGCCAGCCAATCCCAACAAATACAAACGATCAGAAGAGCAGCAGGCAAATAACTTACCTGTCCTTCGAAACCTACGAAAACCACGTTCGGACCAAGACATTTCACTTTATAACCCTAAACTGTATAATGTTCTACCTGTTTCCATAAAGACGACGCCTAGTCATAGGTAAATATTTAAAAGACTCCTTCTAAATTGGATGCTTGGCGAAGGATCTATATATACAATGACTTTCATATACAATGACTTCATTTCATCATCTGGTGGCTAACATGTAATTTATTCTGCTATTTTATTATAATAGTTAACTTCATTTGTAATTATTATATTTTTATAATTTTTCTAAATTGTTTGTTGATTTTTGATTATTTTTACTATTTTTTAGTTATTTTAATGTTTTAGGCAATCATAAAAATATTATAAATAGGATAGAAACAAATTTACCTCGTGAAGTTTGTAACAGTCGAGGGGTCACAAACTTCACGCGGTATTTTTTTTTCTTATTTATGTTGTCAAACAACCGCAATAGTCTTCGATTTCATAAAATTTAATTATTTTATATTAAAATGAAACATAACTGTTAAATTTAACATTAGTTTTCGTATCTATTGCATATTTACCTATACATATTTATTGATATTCTCATTATTATTTTTACTGTCTTATACTTACTAATATTATTGTAAAATATGATTGAAAATGACACTATTTTTGTATTTGACGACCATCATAAGGATAATAGTTTTGGTGTTTTGTTTTTGTGTAAATATTCATCGGTTAGGTATAATATTTTGATCGATCTCCATTTATTAATCAAACTTCTAGTACATCCAGTTATTTGTGTTATATTCATTGCCATTCTCATAGTTATAGTATTGTGCTAATTTGTAATTTGTGTTTATTTATTATTATTATGATTTGCATAGTCTGAGAAACCTTATATTAGGCAATTTAGTTTTTATTATAATCAAAATATTTTTACAAAGTCAATATTAACGCCGATTATAATGTCCACTCAAGTAAAAGAATTGAATAGTTGGGCGATATCGGTCAATAAAAAAAAAACAGATTTTGACAAAAGTGAAAAATATTACCTTTCCACAGTTAGAGATGACACCCCGCGAGGTATTTAATATTCATATTAACGTCCACAGCAAAGATTGATTTTTGCAAGAGACTGAAATCACCAAAACAAGGATATTCTTCTGTACTTTTGAGAGTTTGGTTATTATAATCAGTGGTTTTATAATGGAAATTGAACCAATATCTAGAATCGATAAGGCTCGAATTTCGAGTCACTTATTATCAAATGAATTCATAATTTTGTTGTGACAGCCTTTCAGTTCAAAATTTAAATAAGTGAATTATTATTAGAAAAGTGTTTTATTGGGAGTCTGGCATTCTGGCACTGGCAGCATGAACTTGAAATCTTACTTTTCATGGCAGCTGTATTTTTTAAAAAAGAAAAACCCAATATTTCGTCGTTTACATTACTACTATTATCAAGTTTGATCTGTCTATACACTTTCCTGCAGACATTTTTATCACTTACAATAAATTAACCTCGGCTGCTGTATTGCTGATGGTATAGACTGACGACCGTTAACTTGATAATTATTCTTATTTTATTACATCGCTCCTTATGAATACTATTCAGAATGGGTCGTAAAATATTAAGACGTATTTATCATAGGTCGTAAAGTGATGGACAGATAATCATTTTATGTGTGCAATGAAAATCGCTGACGTTCGGCGATTTTAAGGCCACAGCTGCCGGTATCAGCCGAATTTCTCTTGACTGACTCTCCATCATAGAATGAAATTATATGTATTGGCATTATGCCAGACATTCAAAGAATCGCTACTCTTATTCACTTACGTTAATGATTACGGATGCATTAAATCGTACCATCAAAATCTAAATTTTAAACCGTCTTGGGTGAGACAGACTGATCGGAGATTTTGAGTAAAAAAAGAAACAATTTATACGAATATTTTGAAGAGTAAAAAAATAATTTCTTGTGTTTAGATTTCAATTAAAATTCTTAATGAAGTTTCTTTATTTCAAATTAATCATACATACATTTTGTCGCTAAGCCAGGCTAACTACCCTTCGCTTCTAACTAAGGTAGGATTAAAAATCATGAAAATATATTCTTTTTATTTTTTTATGGTAACGGCCCATCTATCTAATGACAATTATCCTACAGGCGGTAGGCCTTTTTTAAAACATCAAGTGGCAGTACTTAGGCCAAGTACTGACCACGTCTATCGCTGCTTAACTTCGGTTACCTGACGAGAACCAGTGTTTCAATGTGACTACGTGTGTTAAAATAAAGACATAAAAATAAAATAGATTGTAAACTTGAATATTAAATTGAAGTCTATCGCGGTTGTTTAATAACCACGTGAAATATGTAGCACCTGACGTTTCGGCGATGTTACAACAACTGTTTTCCAGGTTATACAGAAGTACAATCAGTTCTTTGCGCTATTATTCTGCGGGTAGGCGGCATATTGCTGATGTTACTGCGCAGTTTATATGCTTGCAGGGGGAGAATGAGGATGGGGGGGGGGGGGGGGGGGGAATTCCGCTGTGCACATAACACACAACGCTGTATATCGTTTTGTGTTTTAGAATTCGGCGTTTGATGTTGAAAACATTTTTGGAAGAGTGTTCCACGTAGGAGAGAGTTTGGAGCCGTCGTCTCTATTAAAGTTCGGGATTCTTTTTATTATTAAGGCTTTCGATAATGCGGGGGAAGTAAAATTGTTCTTTGGATATCAAAATGGGTTTTTAACTGCACCCAGTGGTCCATTCTCGCTAAACTTTTTAACCGTCTTGACGTGTTCCATCAGTTGAGTGACTACGGGTTGCTTTTATTTATTTATTTATTTTTTTTTTACAACTTGGTAGAGAGTTAACAGTGAGATCGCACAGATATGATTTGTAATTATTTATATAAGCAATAAGAAAATGAACATAAACCATACGATCATTCTAGACGAATGCCCAACTAGACCGAACAGCCTGTATCTGGGCATACAAAATATATAGCCTTTGTTTTTGAGTAGTACTGGCGATTGAGTAGTACTGACTAATAGACTACTTTCAATACTAACACTAATATAATGGCATAAAATAGTACACATATTAATACAAATATATATGATAAAGGGTTAGTTACATACATATATACACATATACACATACAAACAAACATACATACATATATACACATACAAACATACATACATACATATATAATAACACACACTCACATACATCTACATACACACATATTTTAAATTATCGTATGAAGCAATTCTTTTTCAGTCTTTGTACGACCTACTTCGTAAAGGAGCCATTTTTTTACTTTTATCTTAAATTGGTGTACATTTTGAACATTTTTTACTGACTCTTTTAAAGTATTAAAATTTTTTGGGGCGATGAAATACAACTGTCTTTGGGCAAAGGTTGTATGTACGTTAGGAATCACATAGTTCATCCCTTTAGCCATTCTAGTTGGTCTTTGCTGCTGGCTTCGGGAACGTTTCTCTAAAGTTTTGTAAAAATGTATTAGGCATTGTTTCACGAACAACTGACGAATATCCAAAACACTTGCTTCGCTGAACAGCAGGTCAGAGTCATGGCGGGGATGTTTTCTGTAAGTAACCCTCAATAATAATTTCTGGGCTTTAACCAGTGGTTTAAGTACTTGTTTCGTACAGGCCCCCCAAGCAATGACACCGTGCATCCATAAGCTTTGGCAAAGCGCCATGTACATAATTTTTAACGTCGGTTTTGCCAGAATATTACGTAGCTCACGAAAGACGTATACTAACTTTCGAGTGCGTGATGTAAGTTCATTTAGTTGGTTCTTCCAGGTTAACTTGGAATCAATGGTCAAACCAAGATACCTAATCTCGCCTTCTTTATGAACGATCGGGCAGGCGCAGTTGGGTGGCTTAGGGCAGTTGCTAGAGTGAACCCTTAGTTAGAATTCGCTTATTGTAACGTCTGATCGCAATCCGAATGTGACCATTTTAGTCTTTAAAGCATTCAGCGTCAGCACGTGTCTATCTAGCCAACCTTTCACAATGTCTAGATTCATCTGCGATTTTTCGAAACCTTCTTTCCATGAATTGGCTACCGTCAGCAGGACAGTGTCATCTGCAAACGAGACGATCCGTGTGTTGTCCCCGAGTGGCAGGTCACATATCTCATGGACGTACAATAGGAAGAGGACTGGGCCGAGGACACTGCCTTGCGGAACGCCATATCGGACTTTTGCATTATCGCTTTCGATTCCATCGATTACCGTGATCTGCGATCTGTCCTCTAGGTAATTTTTAAACCACTGATTCTCCTTGCCAGTTATGCCGTAACTCGTTTGCGTTGTAAAATGTCATGACATACAGTATCAAATGCCTTAGACAAGATGCCTTAGAACGTAGCGATGGGTTTCTTACCATTATCGATGCCTTTTATTATAATATTCAGTTACAGAATTAATCGCATCGTTGGTTCCTCGACCCTGCCTAAAGCCGTACTGATTGTTGGAGAGCAATTTTGCAGACTCAATATATGATACAAGCCGTGATTTAGCAATTTTTTCTATAATTTTCGAGGTGATTTCGAGGTGCAAGGAGATTGGTCTATAGTTGGTAATACTGTCAGTGCTTCCTGATTTATGTATAGGCCGTACCTTGGCTGTTTTAAGGCAATTAGGAAAGACACCCGTGTAACTGCAAGGTTCCAATATGTAACCGCTGAAATTTTCCTTGTGGCCATGAATAGGTATTTCGTACGCTGAGATAGGTGTTCGGATATGTAAATGGGCTTTGGTATACCGGCAATATTTAAATGGGATGTATTCAACTTCTCTGAATTACTTTTACATTTTTTATTGAATTGTTTTAAAGCTAGATAAAATTGTCGCGATGCTGTTGTCTGGAAAATTTCACAATATCTGGTTTTGGACCACCCGCCTGAGCACCAGAGTAAGGTTTCCGTTGGATTGTGACTACATCCTTCATGTCGGTTGAGCTATTTATAGTACTGCTTATGTCAATCAGTGACTGTTGAAAAGCTTCCTGACGAGACTCCGGTAGACCCCTTATTTCGATTTCCATGTCGGAACCTTTGTTTTCCATTACATCAAGTTTCTCTTCGAGATAAGTCACCCGCTTTGTTAGGGTTTCATTCTTTTCCTTAATATACTTTATGGCAGCACATTTTTCCTCAACGTCATTAACCCTCTTCATGACGTCATCATACTTGGCCGACATTAATTGGATGGCTTGTAGAATGGAATTATTTTGAGCTGCCAATTCTGAGCATTTTATAAGGAGTTTGTCTTCCAAAATTCCGGCAATGTTAATTTTGAATTCGCTTAGCATCTTGTGAATATCTTCTCGAGTTACATAACTGTAAATCTGTGGAGATCCAGGGTTGGTGAGCTTACTAACGGACGAACGAATATCCGGGTGGCTTCGAAATTCGCTAGTAGCGCTGAATGACAATGGCGAACGTAGTTTTTTTAACGGTTTCTCAACGCAGGTCGGACAGCGCCACGTTTTCATCTTCAATTTAGTGACTTTTTTCGTTTGACACCCATTATGGATAGATTCATTACAGGAACAACATATTAATATTCGTTCCGGGATAGTGGTAGTTCTCTCGCATTTTTTACATTCGAATGAATTTAGAACGATTCCCGATGGTACTGAAATTTTGACCGAATCGGTGTATTATTTATACTATGCTTTATGAAACCTTCCAACAATCGATTGTAGATGGCGAGACGAGGGGATATCGCTCAGAAGTTGATAAGAGTGCCGCTAGATGGCGCAATCACTTTCTCGCTGTTTTGTTTTGTTTTTTTTTTTTATTTTTATTGTAGTGTAGATAGATTCTCTTTTATAGACAGCGCTACTTGTGCTGAAGTTATAATTATGTAATCGAATGTTAGGAATGATGTGAAAAAATCAAAATCCGACCCAGGTATTGAACCCACTAATTTCCAGCAGCGATCGAGATTTAGCCCACTGCGCCACAAGTGTCACACGTCGGCCGGTCCAAATAGAGTGTTATCTCTAGGTACTCGATTGGAATTACACGTCAGCGATCGGAATGAGTGGAATGTTTGTCGGAATGTTAATGTAGGTATTCTTTTTTATTTAAATTTGAATTCACTGCCTGTCACTTTTATTAAATGCACTTTTGACTTACGTCAATGGTCCATGTCGGAAATCCTGCCAAATCACTCTGTGCAGTTTTTTTTCCACTACAAGATGACACTGATTACGTTTTAGATGGCACTATGCAGACTTGGTTTTTTAATGAGAATACACAGCAGCAGATGAACAAGACTCTTTGTAGGCGTAACTCGATTGAGAACCCAATCTTTGTTTGCATAGTTGCATTAAATTTTATATGCACCCGGGGTTTGAAATGTTACTACATCCTTTACAAGCCTCAGAGATTGAGCTACATTTTGGGTCGGTTTGAAAATTGTTTTAACAGAGAATTTGTTTAGCATCTCACTTTTTTGATCTGTATTACTCTTGACGTCCGATAAGATCGCTCGTGGTCAACTTGGTTTCAAATTTCGTGTGTGTGTGTATCGATCGTTTGCGTGTGTTGTGATATTTTCCATGACAATTTTCTCAAGGAAATCATAGACATGTTCCATCACCTGCGGAAATAGCGTTGCATAGGTTGCGTGCTCGATTCGTGAGCGATGTTTGCACTGTCCGTCTGCTTGCGCTTCCGACAAACCGTATGCCCGACAGTATTGTCACTACTCCTTGTCATCGTGATGTCCAAAAAAGCCAGAGAGCCGTTCTTTTCTACTTCATATGTGAATATAATTTATGGGTGTTTAGATGGCCCAGGAATTCTTTCACCGTTTGTACATCACCATTCAGGATGCAGAAGGTGTTAGATGTTGGATGTTTTGATGACTATCAGTGAGTCACCAATTATCAGTGATATCACATACCTTTTGTACTGAACTATTGTACCAGTACCATTGTACTGATATACTAACATTGTTAAAGAAAACTTAAATTCTATTTTAACTTATATAACTACAGACGGCAGGCTTATCGTTTAACGATTTCTTAAAGCCAATCGGTGTAATATTAAATAAAAAAATAAATAATAAGACAGCTGACATAGATAAATATATTTACATATACATATAGTTTGTCTCTTGCCACTGCAAAGCAATCCGGAATAGAAAAAAATCGTAAAAAAGACTCGACGTCAATGAGTCACCAATTATCAGTAATATCCCATTGCTGCTCCGTAGTTTTTTTGTTAAAACCGCCGCTCCATAAAAAGTAGCAGGATGTCAGGTAGTGTTGAAGCATGTATCTCATCATGAGATCCTCAGACCTTAGCTTGTCTCTTGCCACTGCAATACAATCCGGAATGGAAAAATCCGTAAAAAGTTAAAGACTCGACGTTAGTGAGTCACCAATAATTATCAGTGATATCCCATTGCTGCTCCGCAGTTTTCTTTGTTAAAATCGCCGCTCCATAGAAAGTAGCAGGATGTCAGGTAGTGTTGAAGTATGTATCTCATCATGAGATACTCAGACCTTAGCTTGTCTCTTGTCACTGCAAAGCAATCCGAAATAGAAAAATTCGTAAAAAGAGACTCGACGTCAGCGAGTCACCAATTATCAGTGAAATCCCATTGCTGCTCCGTAGTTTTTTTTGTTAAAACCGCCGCTCCTTATATAGTAGCAGGATGTCAGGTGGTGTTGAAGCATGTATCTCATCATGAGATCCTCAGACCTTAGCTTGTCTCTTGCCACTGCAAAGCAATCCGGAATGGGAAAATTCGTAAAAAGAGACTCGACGTCAGTGAGTCACCAATTATCAGTGAAATTCCATTGCTGCTCCGTAGTTTTTTTGGTAAAACCGCCGCTCCTAAGAAAGTAGCAGGATGTCAGCTAGTGTTGAAGCATGTATCTCATCGTGAGATCCTCAGACCTAAGCTTGTCTCTTGCCACTGCAAAGCAATCCGGAATGGGAAAATTCGTAAAAAGAGACTCGACGTCAGTGAGTCACCAATTATCAGTGAAATTCCATTGCTGCTCCGTAGTTTTTTTGGTAAAACCGCCGCTCCTAAGAAAGTAGCAGGATGTCAGCTAGTGTTGAAGCATGTATCTCATCGTGAGATCCTCAGACCTAAGCTTGTCTCTTGCCACTGCAAAGCAATCCGGAATGGGAAAATTCGTAAAAAGAGACTCGACGTCAGTGAGTCACCAATTATCAGTGAAATTCCATTGCTGCTCCGTAGTTTTTTTGGTAAAACCGCCGCTCCTAAGAAAGTAGCAGGATGTCAGCTAGTGTTGAAGCATGTATCTCATCATGAGATCCTCAGACCTTAGCTTGTCTCTTGCCACTGCAAAGCAATCCGAAATAAAAAAAATCCTAAAAAGAGTCTCGAAGTCAAAGCGCATCATTATTTCGTCTTCGGCGAGTTTAAGCTTTTAGAAATGCTTAGTATTAAATGCCGCGAGTGTTTCACTTAATACGTCGTTTTGCCTGTAAGCGGTTGGAGGACACCGGATAAGTGTTTCCCCAGAGGATATGTGGGGCTATCGATTTGGCTTACAATCGGTCACAAGGGGTTTATTAATGTGGATTTTAGGTGAGCTATATCGTTTTGGGGCAATATCAAATAATATTTATCTACTGTATGTTCTGAGACCCGCGAGCTCTTTCAGCTTGATATTGCTGCAGTTTATGCATTTAGTCAATGTCGTAACCTTCATTTCAATATTTAAAAAAAACGTACAGTAATGACATACATAAGATCGCCAGGTCATCTGATGTATGATTACTCCATCGATGGGTGCGTGTTTCCTAGAGTAACTAAAGAACTAGGTAAACTTAAAGGAACTCAAGTCAACTATCTGTAACTCTTTCAAGCTACTAGGGTATAATATACGGCATTCCAAGCACTTCAATAATATTTCTTTTACGCGCTAGTGTTGCCCGCTGCACTCGTTGTACAAGTCGATAGTTAGAAGTTGCATGGAAACGAATGCGGCGATTTAGAATTCGCATGACGATACCTATATCGTCATACTGAAAAAGGTACTGAAGTGTTTTTTAAAGATTTTTGTACTATATATCTGACTGCATTTATCACAGGCATGGGTGGTTATAATTATCTTTGTCTCGGGAGAAATACTGATAATGTTCTATAGTTTTAATCTTATTTTGAAATAAAACTCATAACTCTAGCTTACTACATAGCTAAAGTCGATCTTTATGCGCTTAATAATTATCTTCATATTCGATTGATCATATTTTCGCGGAGTTATTCTCGCGCACACTAACCCTACGTGGTTAAACTTGTTAGCGCGTTCTTTGCTTCGCTTGAATGACATAAATGAAGGCACTACCGACGGATTTACCGACGATAACACGATGGATTTACCGACAACCCTCAAGGGTTTAAATCACAGGTGAATAATTACTTAGTCATATCTGTTAGCAAGTATTTAGCATGATATTCTATTTTGTGTAGTTATTAGCTGAAATATTTTATGAATTTTACTTTTCAATGGATTACTTTTTCTGTAATGTTGATTAGTAATAAGTGAATAAATATATAAACCTGGTTTCTGAAACCTAAAGCCTAGTTTGATGAGTGTCTAGGATAGCAGGCCGGATTTCAGTTGAGACAGGAGTCTGAAGTATCACCTATTTGCAGTTATTAAAGGAAGGTTCACCTCTTCACCGAGTCGAGTTAAGTGAATTTATTTACCGGTTAAAGGACCAAAGGATTCAAAGGTTAAAGGACCGGCTGCAAAAGGCTTTTTCTTTTGAAAAACACAACAACGCGTGGCCGGGTACAGCTAGTTTATAATATAAACGAGAAGATGCATTCGTGTTATCGCCGAACTTGAGTATGAACTATGGACTTATGAATGTTATAATATTATTTATTTTATTTACTATATGTAAATACATATAAACTAGACGAACAATGTGTCAGTGGAACATCTTTTATAACAAGACCTTATGGTGTTTAGTGGTGTTTTTGATTTTCTCTACAGTTATCAGCAATGAAAGCACCTTTTGCTGTCGGTCCCTAAACCTTTGAATCGGTGAAGAAATTCGCGTAACTCGACTCAGTCATTAACATCGACAACAGCGACATTTGCGACATTAATAGCAGTAACAGCGACAACATGCATTTTAAAGCATGTTTTTACCTGTCACAGGTGTGACATATATATCATAGGTATATAAAAACACGCGAGTATTCGAATGCAGCGTTGTGTCAATTTCAAAGCAATCGCTAAAGCTACTGGCGATTTAAGATTTTGAACAAACGAAAATTTACAGTTTTATTTATATAAATAGATAGTATGTGTTGAGCACATGCGAGTCATCTGATTTAGCTCTCTTTTCCTGTCAAGTATTTAATATTATTTAATCTATATTTACCAGAAAAAAAGAAATAAAAAGGATTACATAAAAATAAAAAGAAACTGAAGAGTTTAAATCGCTACTAAGTAACATCCTGCATTCGAATTACCCTTATGTCTACTCGTATCTACAAATATAAACTAATAAAGTACACAAATCGCTGGAGGCTAAACATCGTCACTGCATCAAAGCAATCCAAACAGACAGTTTACAAACAAACAAACAAAATATCAGTTTTCGAACGCATTTGCGCGGGGATTAGCCCAAGTATCGTCCGTTTTGTATGAAGGGGCGAATTTGTATTTAGCGAACGGCGAAATAATATTGCTCCAAAACGCTGCAGCAAGATGAGTTTCTCCGACAACGTGGCCGTAAACTGGGGATTTACGCGTTGCGCTAGTCATTTACTACTGGGAGAAAAATGGCTGAGATTAGGTGAGGTTAGGCAACGTTCACGAGTTTAACGCCTTGCTTGCCCACTAAATAATCATGTAACTTTAACCAGCAGAAAACTGTAAGTGCCTTAAGTAAGCTGAAGTAAGGAGTACAATAATGAATGAGAAGCTGAGTAGACAGAATAGAATACATTTGTGAGAATATAAATATATTAAAAAGAATAAAAAATACGGCTGCGATTCTTAAAAAAGAACTATTGAATTTATAATTATTTTCATTACATTTTTGTAGTTTATATATTTGTCCATATAGATAGATGTATATTTCCGGAATGTACTCAATCAGACCTTTCGTTTGACACTAAACATGACATTTGGACATTTGGATTTTTAGACAACTACTTACTTGATATTTGGACAGTTAAGGTACCTTATGATACTCGGGATAACATAACGATTCTAAAATAGCACATACTTCTAATCCGTTCAAGCATTTAGAAGTTATGGTGGAATAAAGAAACGGAAAACATACATGGATGAACCCTAAACACATTACACTCCTGTTTTGTTGGGCAGTCGTGTAAAAACAGCCCTTATATTAAAGACTATATATTTTACATAGAAATATAGTATATTTTATATCGAAATATAACTAGGGCGATTAATTCAATGAAATATTACTTAAAAAGGGAATCAGGTTAACTTAACATACTGTATCATATACTTTACCGAATTTCGTATTGATTAAGGAACATAATCGTATAAGGCGTCTCTAGGTATTGTTTATAAGATTCGCGATTATCCGGTTCGATTTTCAAATTATTTATTTCCTACTCATCATATTTTCTATTTAACTCATAAACCACTAAACATTTTAAGAAATGACTAATGACAACATCAGAATCACTATTCCCAGGATTCTGAAACATTTTTTGTTCATTCTAGCATTCATAATAACGAAGTTTAATTTTCAGATTATAACATTTTTAATTCTAAACCTGCTTAAGATGTCTATAAATTGTGTCAGCAAGACATTGTCATTACTCCAATGATATTTAAAGCCCTTCTATCAGATAGCTACGATGTTTTTAAAACGCTGCTCAGTGACTGGTTTAGACAAATAATAATTAAATTGTTAGATATTATACGTTGATTATTTACTATTGTTTTGTCATTCTTATTTATTATTTTTATTTTATTTATTTATTTATTTAAGAATTAATTACTATTAAACACTGTTTTGCTTACAGAAATAACAAGAAACGAATGACAAAACCTTAACCTTTTGCTTATTTGTATCTGTCACTGAACTATGACTAGCCCGTTCTAAGGTGGACAGGAACTTATTTGACGGATTAATCGTTTATACTTTATAATTTTTATATTTTTAATTAGATACCTATAATAGTTGAAATTATCTATACTACTTCGCTTTGATTAATGTTTTTTTTTATTTCCTTATTTATTATTAGGTATATTTAATTTCATTACAAACAACCACTTTGCTCTTATGTTAATTAATAAAATTTTTGGGATACTATTTTTCAGAAAACTTGCAACGTTTTATACTTAATGTTAACACATTATTATGCATATTTATGGCAAATTGAAAGTATTAATAATTAAACTAGACATATTGTTACAGCGCAAGAAGAAAATATAAGGAATATATTAATAAAATACAGATTTCTTTTTTAATGTAATGTACTTAGCATCAAATACACGAAGAATACTCTAACAGCAGTCTGCCCTTGAACAGGCTTCGGCCTCACTAAGCGAATTATAGACATGCCACTCTGCTTATAAGACTGCTGCGCTAGCAGGGTTTGACTTTACAGATTTTGAAAGAGCGTGGCCTGTTTTTCGTGATATTTTTTTTCGTCATTTTGAATTATTTACCAATCATAAATACATACATATAATATGGTTAATGAAGTAATCTAATTAAAAATCTGCCGTTGGGCGTTCAGGCGAAACATTGACGATATTCTAGCACTGAGGAATATACCCAAATATTATCATTGTCATGTCAGTGTCAATGTCGTTAATCGCATGACAAAGAACAGAGTTTGTGTTTAGGTATATATATAGAGGTAGTTTGTGTACGAGCAGGGCATAATGTAATGAACGGGACAACAGGCCTATTAGCTATTATGGTAATAAACCTTAAATACGCACTGGACGAGATATGCATAATCAAGCAGAGTGTGAATAACATATTTTATGTAGAAATATCACATTTTTAGATACAAAGTAAATAGAATATAAACCGACCTTTCTTTGATGTAAATTGATGTGAATGAATTGTGAATCTTTAACCCTCTAAGGACCATAAACTTTGCGATAGAGTATGAAACTTTTTGATACATTCAAATGTTATAACATTTTTGTGTATAAAGGCAATGTAAATAACACGTATGTCTATTTTTGTGGAAATTGGTTCAATAAATATTGTAAAAATTGATAGGACATGAGTGTCTATTTGGTCCATAAACATGCAAAAGTTCATGGGACACATATGTCCCATGGTATTTAAAGGGTTAAGGGGGTAAGACTTTAAAGGGTGGTAAAGTGTTGCGTTACCGCCCGCATTGTTACTTTCACTATGAGTGATGCGGCGCGGGTATTTGTTATAAAGCGGAAAAGAAATTAAGCAGAATATAATTATAATATTATGAATTTTTGAAAGTGGACTGTTTTCATAGGATATATCTACAACTGGTCTGAAGGGAAGGAAAACCAAGGAAACACGCACTTACTTGGATACTGTGCCGGCGTGTCAGCGACTATTCTTCAGGCCTGATTGCAGATCGTGAGGTTGTTCTATTGTCCGAATCACACACTTAAAACATTAATTGTTCACATTAAATTTTAACGCGGATATACGATTTTCTGGCTCGATTTTACCTCGCGTCCATCGGTCATGACATTTGCCAGCGCCATCCAAAACGTAATTGACGGTATGCCATTCTTTGCGATATTAAATGCGTGCTAGGATCGGACCGGATAGGTAAAAATGTTGCCAATGTTGCAGTATAATTAATTAATATAAAAAAAAAATAAAAATAAAAAAAAGAAATTATTAAACTGGCGTTAACACTCCCCCCTTAAAGGATCACCTTTAAGTATAAAACACTATACAAAATGCGGGACATATAATGTTATGCAAGATAAATTAAAGTAAGTTTTATATATAATATACGTAGATAGCATAAATTACTAAATATGATTACTTAAAAATACATAAATTACTATATATGTGCAATCTAGATTTAATTACTGTGTTGGTAAGGGGCACAAGCGTGTCACTGGTCGAACGAGTGTGCCTTTTGCCGTTTTTAAAGTGACAACCCGTACAACATCGTCCTTTGAAGGATGAACTCTTTCGATTATACCTAAAGGCCATGAAAGTGTTGGAGAATTATCACTATTTATTATAACGACTGTTCCGACCTCAATTGGAACAGAAGGTTTATTCCATTTTTGCCTCACCTGCAACTGATGTAAATATTCAGCCCTCCAGCGCCGCCAAAAGGATTGAACTAACTTATCTAAAAAATCGTGTCTTTGTAGCAGATGGTCTGCGGTTGTTTCTACATAAGGTGCGGGCAGAGAGCAGAGCGGTAAAGTATTTAGAAAATGAGCTGGAGTTAAGGCTGAAGGCTCGGAAGGGTCAGAGCTTAGTACAGTAAGAGGACGCGAGTTTAACAGGCACTCTACCTGTGCCAAAACTGTTGTTAACTCCTCATAACAGAGGATTTGTTGTCCAATAACCTTAAACAGGTGATTTTTAACTGATTTGACAGCACTCTCCCAACAGCCGCCAAAATTCGGAGCCGCGGGAGGTATAAATTTGAACTCTATGTAATTATCAGTGAGTTCTTTCTCGAAAGAAGTGCGGTATTCCTTTGAAAGAAAGTCATATAATTCCCGTAAATAATTACGTGTACCTAAAAAGTTCGTTGCATTGTCGGAATATATATATTTTACTAGGCCGCGACGTGATAGAAAACGTTTTAAAGCGGAGAGAAAGCTTACAGTGCTAAGATCAGTAGCGATTTCTATGTGAAGAGCGCGCGTAGTTAGGCAAGTAAATATACACATATAGGCCTTTCGACTCTTGATACCACGAGCGCGTATGGGCGTGTAACTTATGGGTCCTGCGTAGTCGCAACCTGTGTGAATAAAAGCCTTTTCGGATTGAGTTACACGTTGCACCGGAAGATCCGACATTAACGGGAACTGCGAACGCGGTTTTGCCTTAAAACATGTATTGCATCTGTTTATTCTTGCGCGAATAATACGTCTAGCGGCTAATATCCAGAACTTCTGCCTTAATATTGACATAAGAAGCTCAGGCCCAACATGCAAGTGTTTTTTATGTTGATAATCTATTAATGTTTCGACAATTGCATCGTGGCGCGGAAGAATAATGGGGTGTTTATTTTCGTACTTCTCGGCTGAGTTACATAAACGACCACATACGCGAATGATGCCATCACTTAAAAACGCCTTAAGTTTCAAAAATGCGGGAGAGCTAATTTTATTAGCTTGTAAAAGTTTAATTTCTTTCAAGAAATGTCTATTTTGTATGTCGCGGATTATAATTTTCTCAGCTGACTCGAGATCAGTTGCAGTAATTGACAGTGACTCTGTGCGCGGTAACTTCTTAATGAATCTGCCTACATACACTACTACACGCAAAAGCTTACTCCAAGAGGAGATGCGGGACGCGAGGTCCTGAACAACTGATTTTACTGCAGGATTTGACGTTACTGGATAAGCGATTATCTTCTCTTCAGGTAAGTGTTCTACTTCAATATTATTAATTTTATTTACAGGCCACAGCGAAGGATCTAGTGCAAACCAAGGTGGACCCTGAGACCATAGCGGATGGTGAAGTAGCTTTCCCGGTGATAGACCACGTGATAAGCAGTCTGCTGGATTGTCAATTCCGGCGACATGAAAAAAATGTTTAGCGGGAAAATTATCGAGCGTCTTAATGACGCGATTGGCAACAAATGTTTCCCAGCGGTGCGGTGAGGAATTGAGCCAGCATAAAGTCACTTTAGAATCCGTAAACGCATATACTTCAAAAATAGAATAGCGGCGATTATAGGTGTCATATACTCGTCTTAGTAGTTTGGCTAGCAGTTCAACAGCACAGAGTTCAAGCCGCGCAATAGATAATGACTTGACTGGAGCAACTTTCGATTTAGCACAAACAAGCTGAATGCTTACTGGCTGGTTAGTGTTACTAGTATGTGAGTACACAACTGCCCCGTAAGCGCCCTCTGACGCGTCTGAAAAGCCTACTAGACGGAGAATGCTACCTACAAATACGCCTAGATGGCGAGGTATTTTTATTTCGTTAAGTTGTGAGAGCTCTGAGCAGAACTTATCCCACGTTTTTATGATATGACCGGGAGGTTCGTCATCCCAATCTAGCTTTAATAACCACAATTCCTTTATTAATAGTTTCGCGAATAGAACGACAGGCGCTACGAAACCCATTACGTCCCATATTCTTGCCACAGTAGCTAATATAACGCGTTTAGAGCATTTTCTGTTAGGAGCGGTAATTTTAAATTCAATCATTAATCTGTGACCAACTTAAGCCCAAAATCTTTTGTTGTGCTGTTTTATCAAACTCTATAGGTTCGTTAGCTCGATGCGTTGCGGGGATGCGATGTAAAACCTTTTCACAGTTGCTAATCCACTTAACTAAATCAAACTGCCCGCATTTGAACAGCTCTATCAGCTGATTAGACGCCGATATTCCTTGTTCTTCTGTCATTATGCTAAATACTACATCATCCATATAAATAGAATCCTTAGTTATTTCTTTTGCGAGAGGAAACGAGTCGCCCTCATCATCGACTAGTTGCCGTATGACACGAAGCGCATGGAATGGACTGGACTTAAGTCCAAAACAAACCGTATTATACTGATAAATAGTAAGCGGATCCTGTGGATTAAAGCGGTAAATAATTCGTTGAAAACGACGATCTCGAGCTTTCATTGCGATCTGCAAAAACATCTGTTTACAATCCGCGGAAAGTGCTATATGGAATAGCCGAAAATTTAAAAGAATAGTAAACAGATCGCCCTGTAAATTCGGGCCACAGTGAAGGACATCATTTAGTGATATTCCAGAACTGGTCTTACAGCTCGCGTCGAGAACCTTGCGGAGTTTGGTCGTAGACTTATCTTCACCTTCTACGCCGTGGTGAGGTATAATATAAGCGGGATAAATATTGTCATCATCAGCGGGTGCGGGGGATAAGTATCCTTTCTCTAGATATTCATTAATCACTGCATCATATGCAGAGCGAAGCGCGGTAGATCCTTCGAGTTTTCTTTCTAAGCTCAAGAAACGCTTCTTGGCGGTTTCAAAAGAATCTCCGAGAGAGAAAACGTCCGAGCGGAAAGGTAACGCAACTGTGTATCTTCCGTCGGTATTTCGTTCAGTAGTATCGCGAAAGAAGTGTTCACACTCAATCTCTTCCGGAGACTCAGTTGGCAGTATAGCGATAGGCATTTCATCAATATGCCAAAAGCGTTTAATTAATGTATTTATTTCTGATTCAGTCTCATCCCGTAATGTGCTACAGCAGGCTACGGTTAGTTTCTCGCGGTTGGATAAAGCAGGAGCAGTTCCCATGATAACATAACCAAGCATGGTTTGTATAGCTCGTGGAACTGCAGCAGAATGACTTCTTACCACATCTGGTAACAGAAGTTGTGAAAATAAAGAAGCACCGATTAAAACATCGATCTGTGCTGGAGCGTAGAAATCCTCGTCTGCGAGCGGAAGTCCATGAAGGAAAGGTAAATCAGTGACGTCTACGGGTATAGAAGGCAAGTTATCTGTTATTTTTTCTACCACAAGCGATGAAATATTATATTTTACGTCTTTGTTGTACTTTGAAGCAAATTGAAAATTAACAAATCCCTTCGTATATTTTTCAGAACCACCGATACCTCTTACCGCTATATTATTCGGACTTATATTTAAATTAAGCTTATTACAACAATCTGAAGTCACAAAATTGCTCTGAGAAGCAGAATCTAATAAACATCGTATATTGTGTTCTATGCCACAAGCATCATAAACAATTACGACTGCCGTAGCAAGTAACACCGTAGTATGCATATTACATTGCGTGGTAAGCACGCGATCATTATTAGATACGCTTGCGTCAGTGTGGGGCGAATCGACAGTAGACGTTGAACATAGCGCGAGTGCAGAGTTATGTACAGCGTTTGAGGTATAGGTGACGGATGCTGATGGCTGCTGCTGGTCTGATGGGGTCGCGCACGGATTTGCTTTTGTAGATGACGTCACAGTATTAGAATTATTTTTTAAATTAAAATGTAATAAGCTGTGATGTTTGCCATTACAAGTCCTACACTTAGAACTTGAATTGCACTTCCCTGCTCTGTGCTTGCCACTTAGGCAGTTAACACAGCCATTACGCTCCTTTATTAATTTAAACCGATTGCTTGGAGTCATAATATTAAACTCTGGGCACTTATAAAAGTTGTCATGTACAATATCCTTACATAAACACTTATATGCATCGGATACAGCGACATATGTCTGCGGTTGTGGGATTTTGACACTTCCTTTATTATGATTGTTCGATCGCTTCGTATTATTATTATTATTACCATTTAATTTTGCACATAAGGTCGAACTCGATTGCCGATTTAAAATGTTCGCTTGTTGTTTTACAAATTCAATTAAACTTATTAAGGATGGAATATTTTCCTGCCGCGAATGCAATTCAAATGCGCGCACTGTTTCTGGATCCAACTTATTCAATGAAATATGTAACAATATAAAATCGGTTAAATCCGGAATTTTTAAATTCTTTAACGCATTTATGGCGGTGGCGTAATTATCTAGAAATATTTCTAAATTCTGCGCTGATGCCGTAGAATATGATTTTCCATCTAATATTTGGTTTAGGTAGGTACTCGATAGCAAGCGTTTATCATCATATTTGTCTTTAAGCGATTTTATAATAATTTCATAATTATCTGAACAAGGAGTAATCCCGGAAAAGGCTGATTGCGCTTTACTTGATATTTTTCCAAGTAAATAGTATAACCTATCCGCATCAGACAGAGTTGGATTGTCATGCACGATGGACTTAAAACTATCATAAAATCTTGGCCATGTCCGAACGTCACCATCGAATGCCATTAATTCTATTGGTGGCAACGTCGGTCTGCTTCTATATAGCAATGCGGGTTTTGGTACATCATTATTGATATTAGATTTAATTCGAGATAACACAGATTTTATGTGCCAATACATATCTTCAAATGAAGTCCATGCCTGATAATCAACCTCTGATCCCATATTTATTTTCATATATAATAAATTATACTCGTTTAATGCTTTCTCAAACTCATTGCGCAAATTATCAATGCATATTGAAGCGTCGAGTAGAATGTCATTATCGTTCTCGTTCTGTATATTTTTTGATCTGTCATAAATTGTTTGTAAGCGTGAAAATATAGCATTCCGTTTTGCTAATGCTATATTTAATAACATGACTTTCTCATCGTTTACATCAGGAATGTCTTCACCGCGGTCTATTTCCGGTTTTTTAGGCATATCGAAAGGTTAAACCCAAAAAAAAATAATTAGACAAAAAAACGGAGGAAACCAAAATAACCACTCGACGACGCAGTGAGCAGGCAAAAAGCAAAGTACGCAAAATATATTGTGCAGCTAAGTAATTATATATATAAATATTTCTATATGAGGTTTATAAAACTTTATGTATGCGGTTTATTTAAATGTATTTATGCGGTTTATAAATATATATATAAAATAAATATGTATGCGGAATTGTATCGGATTTGAATGTAAATACTAATGCGTAAATACCATTGACCTAATAATATATATGTGGCAACGCTATTCCGTGGCAGTATATGTATAATTAATTATAAGTTTTTTATTTTATTTTTTGTATTTTATATTTTATTAGAATATGAGCGGTGAAATATATACCTAGTTTGCGGTGCGGAAAATAAATGTAATATATATGATATGAATTATAAATTACTAGAAGTATATATGTATGTAGGTTATGTTTTATGGGACGAGAGATTTTAATTTTGTGAATTTTAATGTTAAGTATGTGTGATTAAAACAATATATTTAAAATGAAATATAAATGTAGGTACATAGATACAAAATCCAGGTTCGTACGGACCAAATGATGCGGCGCGGGTATTTGTTATAAAGCGGAAAAGAAATTAAGCAGAATATAATTATAATATTATGAATTTTTGAAAGTGGACTGTTTTCATAGGATATATCTACAACTGGTCTGAAGGGAAGGAAAACCAAGGAAACACGCACTTACTTGGATACTGTGCCGGCGTGTCAGCGACTATTCTTCAGGCCTGATTGCAGATCTTGAGGTTGTTCTATTGTCCGAATCACACACTTAAAACATTAATTGTTCACATTAAATTTTAACGCGGATATACGATTTTCTGGCTCGATTTTACCTCGCGTCCATCGGTCATGACATTTGCCAGCGCCATCCAAAACGTAATTGACGGTATGCCATTCTTTGCGATATTAAATGCGTGCTAGGATCGGACCGGATAGGTAAAAATGTTGCCAATGTTGCAGTATAATTAATTAATATAAAAAAAAAAATAAAAAAAAGAAATTATTAAACTGGCGTTAACAATGAGTGTGTGTGTGTGTGTGTGTGTGAGAGAGAGAGAGAGAGAGAGGTTTTCTGCTGTACTACCAGTTAAAAAAATATTCAATAAAAAAATAAAGGTAGAATATATCCATAAAACAGCCAAAAAGGAGCTCAATTTTGTTTAGATGTCAATAATCATAGTCATCTTTCCTATTGTACGCAAACTGTATTACTTTCTACAAAAGCTGCCTTATCATAGATCCTTAACATAGGCCAGTGCATGGTAGGTACTCTATTTCTTTCACAATTTTTCTATTTTTTTGTTATTCCAGAAATCACATTACGCTAACTAATTAATTTACAGTTCACAATACACGTAGCTGCCTAGAATTATATGAAGGTCAAATAACTAGATAGGAATATAAGAAGTGTCAATATAATTAAATAAATCTGGGAAAATTCAGGTCGTTATCTGTTTAAATATGCTCGTGGCCTAAATATTAAAAGTTTTGCATCGCGTGTATTAAAGTATTAAAATTAAGTCAATATTAACATTTGACAAGATAAAGACTCTAGTTCTTGATTTACAGTTAAATTTCACGAGGCCGCCGGAAGATCGTTTACTAACCCTAAAACGAGATATTTTCTTTGAATTCGGAAAATGCACTGAAAAACGTTGGGAGGTGTCAGAGGTGGAGGGCGAATTGGTGATTCAAACTAAAGAGCAGAATTTATCTATATTTACCTCTAAACCCTAACCCGTGGACTGTATTTTCTCAATGCTAGATAAATATCGTTACAATTACGAAGGACTCTTTGGTCTTCATGACTTTTTGTGATAGAGGTCGACCTCCATTATAACTACTTAGTAGTTCATGCTAATGGAGCCACATTTAAGGCAAAGCACTTCGATTTTTGTATAATTTCTACACGGCGCCAATGTAGCAAGCTGTAACATTATAATGGAATTTTGAGTACCTATAGTTTTTATCTCAACAAGTATTTTTACGACCGACCGATTTGTTTTTCAATAAAGTAGGTTTATATAATATATGACGTTGCGGTCATATGTTTTTAATTTTTCAATATGCTCTTAGAATCAATGCCGAGTAAGAGACTAAGTTTGCAGCTTTGAAAGACTGCGTAATGCTCAAAATGCCGCGAAATTTTGGCTCTTTTGTGGTTTTTGCTTAATATCTTTTAAGACACGGCTGTCCAACCGCACCAAGGGCCGCTTAAAAAAAATATGCGGTTTGGAGGGCCGCATTATAAAAGTACTTCGTATGCAACGTGATTCGTATTCGTATTATCAGTGAGTTTTAATAGGTATAGTATACAAAGAAAAAACGCGTTTGCATTATTATTTTAATTTATTAAAAAAATATCAAATTACCAAGCAGATGAGGGAAATTTGAGGATGTTGGTTTTCACTAACTAATCCTATAATATTTGTTGTTGATAAACGAAGCAACTGAGTAAGTGACTTATCAGAGAGGGAAATCTGTCAAAAAACTTCTCTGCGACCTTCTATCCGTCGACAGTGACGTCATACATTATTTTATTTGTATTTTATCGTTGTAAGATATGTGCATATTTCGTATTTGTGGGTAATTTATACATTTAGAGGCTCGCTCCGCGGGCCGCAAAAAGTGAAGTCGAGGGCCGCTTCCGGCCCGCGGGCCTCATATTGGACAGCCCTGTTTTAAGACATGACTCCTACAGAAAAAAAATCTTTAATATTTTAAATAAAAGAAATGTGCTACCATTTTAATTTAATTTTAAAAATCGTAATATTATTATTATTATTTTGTTAAATCGCTGTTCTTGTGTTTTTGGTCTTGTTTAAATTCAATTATATTAAAATATATTTTAACTTATAACCTGGACATTTTATATATAATTGTATCCTCTGACTATTTCAATTTGATACTTCAACTATTTATTGCGTTATTATTTTCCCATTTATTGCGATTCATTATTATTATTAGGTATTTATTATTTTTCTATTTTTTATGAAATTATAATATTATTATTCAATTTATTATTCAATTTCACCATTTATTGAATATTATTTTTCCATCCATAATGATTATTTACTTTTCACGTGTTATTATAATTCTTTTACCACCTATCTCATTATGCATTTTAGGATGGGTTTGTTTTAGATATTATTCGTAGACTGACAGACTAAAAGACGCATTTACATGTAGTTGACTTAGTTTTTGGATTAATAATTAGCTTGTACCTACAGTGTTTATTATTATTACTTAATTTTAATATTATTTTATGCCTATCATATTTTTAAAATTAAGTACACGAAAGTATGCCCTAGCCACTGTTTACGCTTGCCTTAGTACGGGCCTAGGCTTAGTTAGGCGGCGTTGATTTGAAAAAAATGTGGTCTGCAGTGCTCTCTATTTTGCCTCTAGTGTTAATGTTACAATGTGAAAAGATGCGATTTCCATCAAATAAAATCAAAATAAATAAATATATTTAAACCTCAACTGAGCACTCCTAATGAAACTTCTACATTTATTTAGAAGTTTAATTAAGATATATGAGATACCTTTTTCAAGGTTGGCCTTTTTCAAGGTCGAGGTCTTTTTCGTGTACAAATTTGCTGCTATACTAGCCGTTTCAATTACAAAATTATCGCGTGGTTTGGATTCAGTCCATAAATTCATTCCGCTGATAAATCTGCCATTGGAGATTATGTGGTGTGGTTAGCTGGACAAATTGCCGAATTAAACCCGATGGAACTGCCGTAGAGGGGTATTATTATGTACCTAAAAAACAGAGCGATGCCCAGTCGTGCATCAATTTAATGGGGATCTCATGAGCTTTAAGCGTCCTAAATTTGGTCACTCGTGGTTAGTATTAATCCTATCGACGCCCGATGGAATATCCGTACAGAGTTGATTCATTGCGTTTCACTGTGATTCATAGAGTTGTCACATCAAAATTCGGCTATTGACCGAAATGCGCCTGTGGCTGTTTTCTAGGGCCTGTGTCTGAAAAAGAGGCTGTCTCTGAATAAGAGTCTCTGTCTCTGAATAAGAGAGAGAATAAAGTGGAGCTTAGTTTTTCTTTACTAATTGCAAAGGGTGAATGTTATAAAAGAGCACATAATTGAATTAGTCATTCCATAAAACAATATAAGTACAAAAATATCTTTTTTGTCGTCACAAAACATTTATGAAAGGATTTTGAGCGTGTTGTCCCTTTGGGAAGGAGGTAAACCTGATTGAAAGGGATAGATGGCGACGAGCACGTTTAGTGAGAATGCAAAGCATTAAACACGTTCGATTCAATCGTGTAGACACAATTTAGCAATACCCCGTCCATCTCTGGAATTATTCAAAAGGGATCCAAATTACTTTGGAATAGTGTGTTACAATAAACTGCCTGAGAATATTAAAAATATATGTAGAAACGGAAAATAGCCCAATTTTAATCGAAATTTAAAGGCTACCTTATTGCGAGAAAATTATGTAATATTAACGAATTATAATTAGATGACTGTTTCCATTTAGCAATTTCCATCTTGATTTTATTTATTTAACTTGACATTGGTACTATTTTATTGCTTATTATATTATTACTATTATTTATAATTGTCTCCGATAATCAATTATATTTCTTATTTGTAGGACCATTTAATTTTAATATTAAAATTTCATGGCTAACTGTAGTTATAAATATCTAATATAACTATCAATTGTGTGGTGAGTCTCTTATGAAATCTTTAGTATCCATTTTAAAGTTATTTTAACATTAATCGGCTATATTTTTTATTTATTTTATTTTATTTTATTTTCTTAAGGATAACTTACAGCCAATAATTTTATAGTGAACAATAATAGGAAGCTTAGAGCCATTTACAAGTTACCACTGATAATGACAATAATAATAACGTCAATTTAGAACTGATATTAAGTATAAAGAAGATATTAAACAAGAAGATACTAAATTGTACATTAGAAAACATGTTGACATAAACAATACTGTAATAAAAGAAGGAAATGCTAAGCCTGGTCATCACAAAATCGCCCTACAACCTGCTTCCTTATAGTATCTATATTCGTGAAAAAGGGGTCAATATCCATGTCAGCATTCAGGGTGTTGAAAGTTTCGCATACCCTTATAAAATAGGAATTACGCCTGTATTTGGTTTTAAAGCCAGGTACATGAAGCGGTGCCCTATTTCTAAGTGTCCGGCTAGGAGTGCGGAGAGATATTTTAGATAATAGTTCAGGACAATCAATCGAGCCATTTAAAATTCATAGTAAAAGTGAGATGTCAGCTATGTTTCTTCGCAAAGCCAATGGCAGCAAATGATGGCGGATACAACGAGAATAGTAGTCTGGATCACGTATACGACATTTATATTCTATGTAGTGCAGAAATTTTCTTTGGATGGCCTCTATTCTCGATGCATACACCTCGTAACAAGGGTTCCATAACTGGGATGCATATTCAAGATGACTGCGGACATAGGCACAGTAGAGAATTTTTATGGTTTTTATGTTATTGAAGTGTTCGCTGGATCGTATAATAAATCCTAGGGCTTTAAACGCTTTCGCAACAATACTGTCGATGTGGGCATCAAATAGCAGTTTGGAGTCGAGAGTAACACCCAGATCCTTAATCTTAGTTACCCTACTCAAAGCAGAGTTATTGAGAAAATAAGAAGAGGAAGAAGGGTTATTTTTACGACTAAAAGTAATGGTAGAGCATTTGGCAACATTGAGGTCTAATTTGTTGGCAGTGCAATAGCTGTTCAAGCGTAACAAGTCCTCCTGCAGGAGGGAGACATCACCAGGAGTAGTTATTGCTTTAAGAATCTTCATGTCATCAGCAAATAAAAGATAAATAGAATTTTTAAAACATGCGTCTATATCCTGGATAAATAAAATGAATAATAGAGGGCCTAATATAGAGCCCTGTGGAACTCCTGAAGGAATATTAGACCAGCTAGAGGTAAACCCGTTAAGAACTACTGCTTGAGACCTATTAGAAATGTAAGAAGAGAACCATCTATACAAGTCGCCGTGTATTCCGGCAGATAGGAGTTTTTCCAAAAGAAGAACATGGTCGATGCGATCGAATGCTTTGCTATAATCAGTCATAATTACGTCAACGTCCCTATTATTAGACATGTTTTCAGTTATGTAGTCATTGGCTAGCAGTAGATTAGTTGTCGTTGATCTACCTCTCAAAAAACCATGTTGTTGAGAACTAAAGTAAGGTTTGAAAGCAGAATACAATTGCGTGTACACGGTTTTTTCCAAAATTTTCGAAAAAATGCATAATTTAGAAATGGGGCGGTAGTTAGTAATACATTCCCTAGGACCCCCTTTATGAATCGGGGATACAAACGCTCGCTTCCATATTTCAGGCATAACACCTTCTTTCAGCGAACGACGAAAAAGTATCGACAAAGGCAATGCAATACTATCAGCACAGCGAACAATAAATAGGGGAGCTAGGTCGTCTGGTCCAGCCGATTTCGTTAGGTCTATTTTTTTAAGTAAATTCAATACATCCTCCTCTTTGACTTCCACATGGTTTATGTCACCACTAGATGACGTTGTCAGATCTTCATGGTTAGTAACTGGATCACTCGGGGAATTCTGTAGAAACACCGAAGTGAAGTAAGAGGAGAATAGTTCACAAACATCTGGGCCATTTTATGCAGATACCGAACCGCAAAGCATTGTGGATGGGATAGAACTAGACTTATTACCTTTTATATATGACCAGAACGCTTTAGGATTGGCAATAATCGAGGATTCCGTTTTGTTTATGTATATTTTAAAGCACTCATTTTCCCGCCGTTTGGCTTGAGAGCGAAGATGGATAAACGTATGATAGTCTGATAGATTGCCATACGACTTGTACTTTCGAAAGTATTTGTATTTTTCTTTTAGTAGTTTGCGGAGAGGCAGATCATACCAAAGAGGAAATTTCTCCTTCGAGAGGCGTTTACATGGCACGTGTTTATCGCGAGCTGTGTAAATAGTAGTATAGAAAAATCTTACTGCCTCCTCTAAGGTTCCCTGAGTCAAGGACAAGTGCCAATCTGTATTATCGAGGTCCTTAATTATTTCGCCAAAGTTAGCTTTATAATAAAGATACTTCATTTGAACATTATCACATAGCGCAAGGTATTTAGCGAAGGAGGCTTGTATACAAAGAGATTTATGGTATGGATCTTCGGGAACAAGTGGATCAGTACAGGCTTCCACTGCAATCGGATCAGTACAGAGGGCCAGATCCAGAATCTTATTATCGGAGTTACGTACACCACTGAACTGTGAAAGATTACATAGGTTCAAGGTGTCAATAAAATTAAGCTGGCTGGGTCCAGAAAAGCAATGGGGTTCAAGTACTAAACTTGAAGCATCTGCGGGACGCCAATCTATGTTACTCATGTTGCAGTCGCCTAGAATTATGAATTTGTCATGTGGATGACCCAAAACAATAGTTGTCAAATTATTTGAGAAATTATCTAACTGCTCGTTAAAGGAAAACCCTAAATTTTGATTACACAAGTAAATAACACACAGATTGATTTTGCAATTTGGCTCCGCATGAGTCGAGATAAGACCCATAAATCTTCTGCTGATGATTGCCAGTCCTTTTGTTCGATAGCAATAAGAGTGCGCCGGACTGCAATCAGAACTCCACCACCGTATTTCTGGTGTGTGCGGGCGTAATTTCGATCACGCCTGAACAGTATATACCTATCATCACAAAGCTCGCGATCAGATATCCCCTCCAATAGCCAAGTCTCAGTGATCACTACTATATCAAAGAAATTTAAGAGGAGATTTCGTAAGAACGTGTTAGTCTTTGTCCGCAGTCCCCTAGCATTCTGATAGTAGATATTAAGGTCCACCATATCGCAAACTACAGTTAATTGATATGTAAGTATATTAGGGAAGTGCGTAGATATTAATAATACGATTGACGTAATCGAATTTGTAATAAGATAAGACCAACTGAATGGTGCTGATATAAATATTATTATAACAAAATTAGTGCAGATGCGATAGAGTGCGATATACCTCGATCCGGCTCCTGAGATGCTGCTGATGAAACTGATTACATTCAATTCTGTACTTAGGTTGAGTGGTGAGGTTATGCGACTGACAACAGGCTGAATGCTTACGGCTAGACAAGAGTAATGAAGTAATGAAGTGGTTAACAAAAAACAACATATTAAGATAAATTTTCCAACTGAGCTTCCGACCGTATCGATATAACTGGGGAAGTAGTGTTTTTTCTCATAAAAAATTTGCAGTGTTTCACCCAAGCATATTGGTATCCGAGTTGAGACTTGGTTAGTTTCATTTTGGAAAGTAACATTTTGTTGCGAACGGTGAGATGGTCGTTCACATATATTCTTCCACTGCCCTGAAGACCTATGTCTCTCGGAGTGAGCGATGCTTTGCGAGCGGCCGCAACGAAATCTTCCTTTGCATAGCGATTTATAAATCGGACCACGATCGCTTTTGGGGAATCTTGCTGACGCGTTGGGATCCTTGAAAAAAAATCCAATTGGTGCTTTTGTACTGCATAGTTGACTTTAGATCCAATTTTAGAAACAATATCGAATAGGTTCTCATTTGGTGATTGTGGAACTCCTTTTATTTCCAGATTATTCATCCGTTCGAACTGCTCTTTATCATCAAACCGCTTCTCAAGTTCAAGAACTTTTAAACGCAAATCAGAGAAGGATTCTTGATTTTTTTCTAGAGTTGCCATCCGATCTTCAATTTGTTTAAATTTTATGCTGACGGCGTTAACAGTAGTGTGGATATTCTTCACGGAACTCTTCAACTCGTCCATATCAGACTTCAGAGACGAAATATCTTCGGCTAAGTTGATAAGGGGGGAGATCTTCAAGGATATTGCCCTTATCTCTTCCATTAGTCCCTCCAGAGTGATAGGGCTTCGAGAATCTTGCTGGGTTTGTGAAATCGATGGCTGCGTAGGTAGGACGCCTGTCTTGCATGAAATACAGCGCCATGTAGACTTCCGTTCGCCTAGTTTCCTATATCCAACCTCTGTGATCCCCGCACATGCGTAGTCGAATACCTTGCGACAGATACTACAATGAACACCATCACGGATATCCGCGGAGCACTTAGCACAAATCATTATTTATTTAATTTAAAATAAAAAAATAGAAATTGTACAATTTGTGTGCGATATGGTTTGCAACACCGCTACCGTAGTATATCCGTATATAAAGTGTCTAAACAACTGTGTAAAAGTTTTTGAAGACAATAAATGTGATTTGATTTGTTTAAGCAAATATACCGTCCGGCGAAAATTAAATGTGATTTCAGCCCAACAAGGCATCTATGTACCAAATTTCAAGTCTATACGTCTAATATTTCGAGATTAAAATATAATTAGTGCGCGTCCCCACTGTTGGACCGATTTCAACCAAAACGACACACATACAGACTGGAAATGGTCTTAATCGTCTCAGGGGGGCTCATTAAGAGTAGACATTAATTCGACATACGGAGAAAATATTTTGATGTGGCAACACTTACCCTTATGCCAAGACGAATTTTGTCCTCTTGGTTCTGTTTATGAAATTGCTTTCAATTTGTCATTAATTCTCGTTATTCATGTTTTATTGAGTAAAAAAAATGAAAAAAACTATTCGAAGCGGAGCTAGAGAAGTCGTTTTCAGTGTCTTCTAGGTACATTTTGATGTATGTTTTGTTTGACACTTCGTATAGTTTAACGATAATTTGTTGGTATCTATCTGTCCCAATCGTAGTCAAAATTATGAATATTTAACGGAGGCACGACTATCATTTTTTTCTTTTTTTTTCAAACTCACAATAATTCAAACATCGAAGTTACGCGATAGAATCAGTAAATGAGCAGAAACACTAGTCTGAGTATAGTACGTCTCTTGGGAGACGGTACTGAGACATGTCCCTAGAATATTTAGTCTTACTATTGTTATATTACTGTGTTGCAATATAAACATTTTTTCCCCAAAACGTAGGGTCTACTGTTTCTGGCCAGACTGCATATTATATTATAAACGGCGAAGTGGAGTTATGCTTGCCCATTTTGCGTTATCATGATTACTAAGATAACTTTAATCGATTGATCTTTGCGGGCGCCCATTTCAGTATCTTTCCGTGAAATACATAAAAACATTACCGTGTCAGTAATAATATTCCATATCCGTTCCGCGAAGGCAGATACATACATACCAAATAAGCTTATGAAACTCCCCAAGGAGAACTGATCGGAATTTCACTGCGCATTGGCATTTGATAGGCCCTCGCCTCGGCTTGTTGAATATCATACTAACAAATTGACTGTGACACTGAGATCTCTCGGAAACAGAATGAGATGTCGTTTTTTATTAGAAAAAAATGTAGGAGTTGACGTATCTGTATTATTTTCGTTGAAATTTTTGCGAATGCCCGGATAATATTCAATTCAATTCGATGCAGTTCTTTATTATGGAAATCATAAATTATAATGAATAATTACAGGAAAACAAATGTAATTAAATAAATTAAAAAACCGATTACGGATTTCAATAAAATCGCTGACAAATTCGTAATAAAATACCTAAAAAAAAAAACTAGTAAATAAAAGACTTATGTTTACGGCATGTGCGTGAGTGCGTTGAGCATGAGCATTAGTGTGAGTGATGCTTGAGTATCTGGAATGTCCGACATTGGGTAAAGTTCTTTTGTAAATAATAATAAAAAATAATCATTGCCATAAAAAAATAGCAATTGTAATAATAATCAGTAAAATAGCTAAAACGAATAGTCTGTTAGTTGTTATGGTTAGGATTTGATTTACAGAGTATTTATGAGTGCCTAACAATGTCGATAACATTTAAATGATATTATAAAGCTTACAGCAGCGCCTGAGTACTCGGCAATCGAAAAAGCAAAAAAAAAAATAAATCAAGCGAATATGAATCGTGCGGTGGTGGGTACGTCTAACGTAGTTTTTGAAATTGTAGATTATGAGGACGGTAGCATTTCGTTTAAAAAACGGTGTTACCGTCCGCTATTTGCGATTAGGTTTGTTGCGAAATTTGAAAGTAATCAAAGAGCAATAGAAACATATCCTTTACTGGTGGTGAAGTAGAGTCTGTCAGCCTGCTGCGTACGTATGCGCTTCTTCCTTCAAAACTAGAGCTCAGAGACCGAACTCCTTCCTAATTGGCGGTGGTTATAAGGCTGGCGATACAGTAGGAATGGAGAACGACTAGTGGCCCTCAATCGCGACTTGACAACTTAACAATATCAACATTACATTGTCCCATAAATTATTTGCGGAGCTGTCATTGCGAACTAACATAATTCGGTGGAGTGTGTTTAAACATGCGTTACGTCACATAAATGCGCTGTGTTCGAAAGTGTCAGATTTGGATATTTTTACAGCGATCCCACATCTCTTCAAGGAGTGGGATTGCGCTACTTATTCGTGTCAGAAAAAGATCGATTGTTTTATTCTTTAGGTATTCTGTTTTATTTTTGATTATTTGTGCATGTACATGCATATTTAATGCTTGTTTAATACTTAGTACTTATGAACTTATAACAATTTGAATATTTCTTGCCATGCAGGTTTATGTATTTGTTAATTTATTTTATTTTCGGGAAACATACAGCGCTTCATTAATTATTACTACTTATTCTAATACAGTGTTTCGCTGGCCGATTAACTGTTTCCTACATATTTTTTTTATACGGTAAATCAAAAGTTGCATTGCACAAAATTAAATTACAATTGACCTAATGCAAGGATAGAAAAGGAGAGGGATGGGATATATGTAGGATCGGATATAGGTATTCAAATTATACTCTTTGCTATTCTCGTTTTCGCTCTGAGTGTTTTGAAACAATTAGTATACTCACTATGTAATCACTTCCTAGACGCCTAGTAAGCTAAGGACAGCCTCGCTGAATTTACGTTGATTTAAGTAAAAAATGTCGATATCTTCGAATCGACTATTGTATGTGGTCATCAAGCGGTACATAACAGAGTTTTGGGCGTAACTAGTGTTCACACGAGGGATTTCGTATATCATTTCGTGTTTCTGTATATCATTTCAATGGCTCGGCCATGACTGTAATGTTCATTTGCTTATGAAATAATTAAATAAATAAATAAACATTGATCGATTGCCGAAATTTAAACTAATTATTAATCTAATCTTGTTATCCTTAATGCACGTCCAGACATTGATATCATTGCCTTATGTTTGGTTATTTCACTTTACAGATTTTTTTGTTTTTACTTTACTTTCGGGAGTATTGGGCCGGGAAAGTATTGGGGTGACCCAACCGATTTTTTAAAGATGTGTTGCTGTTGTCTTTATTATTTGTTTTATTTTTTAGTTAATTTACTTATTACTAAACTAATCAACATTACAGAAACACCAATGCGTTGAAAAGGAAAAATAATAACGATATCAACTAGTAACTAAACTACTAACTAAAACGCCCGGTGGTATAGTGGTTAGGTCGCCTGATCTTACATTGTAAGGTCCCGTGTTCAATTGGTGACCCGGCTGGGTCACCATTTTCCGTTGGGATAAAATTAACGGAATTGCATTTTATTTCTGTCCATCGAATGCAATAGCATGACACACCCTTACCCACATGTTCCACACACACATACATATAAACACTTCATAGTAGGGTTGGTTGTAAGAAATTGTCGTATGACAATAGACCCGCCCATTGTGAAATTTCACAATAAAAAGTAGAAACAAACTAAACATATAAAATATCGCGTAAAATACCGGCTGTAATATAAGAATAAATAAAATTTAAGATGTTTTCGCGAAAAGATGGTGCTTTCGAGCACGAAGATGATTACGATGCATTAAAAGATAAACTTTAGATAGTAAGCCAGGAGTGTCAGATTAAAAATATAGGATATGATCAGAATTTCTCTTTTAAGACAGAGATAATTATAGCCAACCATGGGAGTGATAAATGCAATTGGATACATAAATTGATAATAGCCGTATTGCTTCCAGTACAGAAATCTTGAAAAACAATTCTGAACCTTATCCAGCATTATAGCCTACTGGGACCAGTAATAAATTTTATTTATTTATTTATCTTTGCTTCCATAAAGGTGTTGCTTCTCGCGGTTAATGTGATTTGCGCCGTCTGCTTCGCAAAATAAATAAGACAAAAAAAACACGGTCCACTATAAACCGACCGACCACTCGACCGTATAATGGTCATTTTATTCCGATAAAACACACAAAAAGTAGTGACGACGCAAACACTAAAGAGACGTTAGTGTTTACGTGTTCGCCCGAAAGCTGCGCAGTATTTACGAGCTTTTTACTCCAGTCATCGCGTTGCGCACGTGTTTAATTTCAACTTGCAGTTGGTTGCCTTTTTTTCGTCGTTAATCATAGAAATAATAATTGATCGTTTGGAATCTGTTTAAACTGGGCATGTGGGTTATATTCGACGGTTGCGTTTTTTCGACCTTACATCTGCCTAGTCGCGAACAGACAGCTTAAAAAACGCTTACGTAATCGAAGATTCAATCTAAATTATTAATGGCCTGGTTTTTGCACTAATATTATATTTGTATGTATTACTAGTTGAATGTTACTCGACGCTGCTCGGGTATCCGCTTCCTTCCCCCCCCCCCCCCCCCTAGTGGCCTATGTTGCTAAGCGTTCATCCAGCTATCTTTTTTTAAAAAATCACATCGTTGTATCGGTTCTTTTCAACTTCCACTTTCGCATTTATAAAATGTACATTACGATCGGTTAAACGGTATAGACCATGATGTGGTGCAGCACGTGGCGAGTTACAACAAAGTGGATAATAGCGCGATAATATTATCCAAGCCCAAATACCAATTTTCATGGCGATCGCTTGAACGGTACCTATAGATTTTGATGTACAGAAGCGCTATCTAGTGGCGAGCTACACAACGCGGATAGCATAAAAACCTTCACTATGAAAACGTACGTACATGTGCTAGCTTTTATGGTGATCGGTCAAACGGTGTCGAAGTCTGTTATGTTTAGACAGACAGACAGATGTACCACGATCCATTTTTATATACTCGAATATACATAATGGCAAGTGCTCAGCTGTTATATTCTCACTAATTCAGCTGGTCTTCCAGATATCGACGATTCCTTATGGGTTCGATGAAGGTTGGATTCTTGGATCAGGGTGATAGTAGAATGTAAATGGTATCTGTCAATTTTTGTACCAATAGAGAATCGCTTGTCAATGTTTATTTATACCAACACAAGTTTGTTGTAACATTTTGTCACATATACCAAACGAAAGCTTATTACAAGTGTAATTTTCATTATATGGCAGCTAATTATGCCGAAAGTTAAAGCGATAAAAATGTAGAATAAATTCATTCTCCATGTAAATTTTTCATTTCATATAATTTTTTCTTAGTTTTTCATGAAGAATAATTTTATGTAAAAAGAAATCTCCTAATAACCAAACATTTTTTTAAAAGTTTCTTGTTTAGTTTGTTGATATATGTATATGTATGTATATACAGGGCTCGATTGCGTTTCTTCGTGAACTAAAATCGGAAATTAGTCCGTGTGAACGAGACAGGGCAATACGCTAGAGCGGAGTGTGAGATGATCGGTTGTCACTTTTTCGCATTAAAACTTCCCGCCAAGGTCAAAACTTACACCGCACGAAATATGCTCGAATTTATTCGGACGAGTATAAGTTCGGCAGGTAGTATTTATCGACGATCGTTCGTTTCATATTCCGCTCTAACGTATTGCTCTGTCTCGTTCGCTTGGACTAATTTTAGTTTTAGTTCACAAAGAAACGCAATCGGGCCCACAGAATCGAATCAAAAAAAAAAATTTTTACTCAAAATAAACCTAGAAATTGCAATGAACAGTGAATCGGATTGGTGAAAATGTAATTTCGCTGGTACTAATTACATCGCTTTTATTTTTACTTTCCCGGCAGGGAAAGTATTGTGAACGCGTAAAATTTTTTCTTCGAGGTGAAGACGGATATATAAATACATTTCAGACCTTCCCCCCCCCCCCCACCGAGACGAGTAAAACCATTTCCAGACTTAAGTCTGGCTGTGAGCCTGAGTGTCTGTGTGTATTTCTTTACGATAGTACCTAAACGTTTCATCCGATTGAGCTGAAATTTGGCATGTAGACATCGTTTGGTAATGGTAAGAGTTGAAAAGACTGGGTGAAATCGGTCCACCTTTTTTTATTTGTTATAATTGTATTTTTTTTTATTAAAGTTCCGGGCGACCAGTGCCATCTGTTACCGCGTACCTATGTCACTGCGTACTACTACCTAAGAACCGCGGCTGCGGTTTGTGTCTTGTTTAAACTCCGATGTGCGATTTTGAAGCTTTTTCACTGGATTTCCGCTATGTATCGTTACGCTACTACCCTTCGATGTTTTGATTTTGCTCGGAATAAAATGAAATTTTATTTATGGTTATAAATTCCAATGTTGTGTAAAGTCTTGCCGGAAAAGTCTTGGGGTGAGACAACCGATTTTTTTTTCTAATCACCGCTACTAATTTCATCTCCATATTCATTTCCATTAAATTCGACAGGGTATTTATAAAAGGCCGTAAAAATGGACATTACGTTTAGTTACCAGAATCGGGCCATGAAAAGTAAATTACCTACAGCGTTTTTTTTACTGCGGCCTAAAGTAATATGTTCTATCTTGCAGGCCTTCACGCCACTTACCTAAATAGGAATTTATTATAATAAGTAAAACCGCACGAGCTCCGGCAAAACGATAAATTTAAATACATGCGTATTTACCCACATAATAAAAACACTTTTCTTTCACTTAGGGAAGCTCAGGTAAACCTAAGTTTTATTTGATGAGGGGGGCATTTGAAATATAACCAAAGATTAGCAATAAAATCTTAATGATATTGCAAAGTACAATATTTACCTACAGAAAGATAAAAATCGAAACAATCTCTTGTGATGAACACTTATAAAGAGAACTTTATCTCGCTTATTCGACGTTTTACTTCAGAAAATGATAGTATTTTAATTAAGGTACTTAGATTATGTTGACACCTTCAAGGCAAATAGAAATAAAATTGACACAAGTTATATAATTAAAATGTAAAAAAAATCTATAGCTCTTTACAAAAGACTCTATTCATGATGCAGAAAATTAGTCTTTTATCTAAGCTTATTTTTGCAGCTATATACGGTTTTAGACAATGCGCACATTGTTTAATATATAACAGTATTACGCACAATCAAATACATATATTTTAACTGTTGTTCTGTGTGTGTTTTTAGAGTTCCGTACCATAGCGTATAAACGGAACAATATTGATGAGATACGTCGTTTATTTGTCTATCTGGATGTAAATTATAGTCGATTACCTTGGCCAGTTTTAAAGCTTTCAACATGAAATTTGGCAGAGTTATAAAACTTGCTTGCCCGCATATAGCCCACTCCAATTATTAAGAGTGAATAAAAATATTCTTTTTTCTTTCCTGGTCAAGTGTGATCTTGGTTGACAGGACTGTTATTACACTGATTTCCAAACATAATCGCTTTTATTTTATTTCAAAAACTGCGAGAAAAGTATCCCTCGCCCTATAGAGCTATTAAAAATGCTACACCAAAAAGAAACATTGATTTCACGACTATTGAAAGTACTTTTTTATAAAGATAAATACAATTAGACGTATAATCCATAAAGTAGTGGATAAAGTAGATTTTTTAAAAAGTGAGTATATATACAAACTATGCAAAATTAATATTTGTATAACATTTTGAAGAATAGTTTTGCGAATGAAATTTCTTCTCAAACTTTTAGAAGACCGTATGAACTCATGCTTCTACAAAATACATCGTTATCAAAGGACTGCTAAAATCCATAGCGAGAACCCCTTTCATAAGATACGGTACTCTTGACACGCGAGTAAATACGTTTAATTGATATAGCCAATTAAATCAATCTACAAATAGTGCTCAAATATTGAAAACTATTTTTAAATCACTTTCACGAGATCATTCTTTTCTGTATTCCATGTTTCATATTAACGATTTCAGTCTGCAGTCAGTAAATATTTGTTGACAGCTTTATCGATGTTATCTTGGTTATTGGAGGACGTCTGAAGTCATTTCGTTGCAAAGTTTGTTTATGTGTTTGATGCGACTACAGTTTTACGATTGGAAATATTCATCTTATTCCCGATTGTTACAATATATTACAGTATCAAAACATGTATGGTACGGTACAGTTTATTGGAAAATCGATAATATCATTTGTTAATATCCTATGATTTATCAAAGAACTAACGCAAACCAAATAAATATGCGAATTCGAAACTAATTTGGTTCACAAAACGTGAGTCGTAATTTAGGGACACATTAAAAGCTTCGGGATCGAAAAAAAAACGGTTTTAGTCACCCCAAGACTTTCCCGGAAGGTAGACACCCCCCCTTCCTCCCCCTCCCCCGCGCCAATACAACCTCCCCCCGCGCGCCAATTCGTAGTATATTTGTATTATTTTCCGTGGCATTAAAATAGTATTTTTTAAAAAATAATATAGTATTTTATTAAATATGTCGGAGATATTCCAACCAAAATTTCACAGCGTAATTTCGGTCCACCAAAGCATCTGTGTATCGAATTTCAAGTCTTTTACTTCAATATTTCGAGATTGATGTATGACTAGTGCGCCCTCTAGTGGACCGATTTCTACTACAATCTTTTCAATGTCATCAACAACATCATCTCAGGCGGAGGGGGAAGTCTAAATGGATATTTCTGTCTTCATCTCGAGCAAATAGGCCCGGTTGCAGTTTGGCCACTAAGACCCATGTGCTCAGGGTCGGTCAAACTCACTGGTTAACACCCATCCGACGGCCTTCACGCAGAAGTGCAAGCCCGTGTAGGACTACCGATACCTACTAATCGGCAACCCGATACCGGGTGAACAGCCGGGCAAAGGATGCCGTGATCCGCGATATATTAGGTAGATATCACCGCTACGTAAGGGAGAGTACCGCGCAAGCGACCTCGAACCTGTAACCAGTCGGGAGACCGGAGTAATCTGGTTGCAACTGGAAGTAAGGTCGCGAGTGTCGGCCCGCTGTGTGATTAACCTAGTTATCTCGCGGTAGGGCGTTGGCTTCTTACGGGCGAGTGGCGTAACTAGACGGTGGACTGTTTTCGTCCCAAGTCTTCTATGCTTACCTCACGGGAGACAGAACGATCTAATATAGTAAAAACTTCCTGAGGTGACGGATTCGCCCGTTATAGTGGACAGCTTTAGTTGTCTTCATCTCGAATTTGTTAGCGCGTTGACAATACTTTGCCTTAGGCCGGGAAAGTAAAAAATACCGTGGCAAAAATAAATTTATTGTTTTTCAAAATATTCTCTGTGGCTAAATTAAATTTTGTAACATTTATTCCACTCATCGGTAGTGAACTCTAAAACATGTTTTACATATTCTTCGACAATCTTCGGGCGATATAAAATGTATATGGGATTAATTGTACCTGACCCTTGCCTATGCCTAAGGATGCCCGAATTTCATGGTAGGTTTCTTACCTGACTATTGTGATTAGACATCTAATAGATACATGTGATTATGACCTGATCGTTATCTTGCGTCGGCTCAGCTCACGGTTCAACTCCCATGCCATTGCCTCCTCGAAGAGGGTCGAACCTGGAAAGGACTCTGTTTCCCCTGTAGCGGCAGTGTCGTGGAGATGGGATCGAATTCCCTTCGTGCGCCGCTGGGCATTTGCGAATCGTGCGGCGTTAGCCAATCGACTGTGCACTCCGGCGAATAACGGGGGGGGGGGGGGGGGTGGGAGGGGTCTGGAAACGGACTTAAAATGGCCACCCAACCTGAACGGAAAATGATAAATTCGAACCTTATTACCGCTAGCATAGAGGCCGCACAAGCGACTTCGAACCCGTGACCAGACTGGAAGAAGGAGTAATCCGGTCAAATATGGAAGTGAGGGCGTGAGGTCGGCACGCTTGTTTCACTTCCCAGTGCCTCGCAATAAGGCGTTGGACTCTCACGGAATCGTCGGTGGAGCTAGACAGTGGACTACTAGAGTTGTCAACTACAACGGGCGAACCCGTCACCTCAGGAAGTATTAACGATTAGTCGTTCTATCTCCCTGAAGTGAGCGCAGAAGACTTGGACAAAACAGTCCACCGTCAAGCTCCGCCACATGCCCTTAAGAGACCAACGCCTTCACCGCGAGATAGCCAGGAGTGTTACCCAGCGGGCTTACACTCACGCCCTTACTTCCAATTGCGCCCAGTTTACTCCAATTTCTCGATTGGTTACGAGTTAGAGGTCGCTTGCGCGGTCCTCTTCACCCAGGATCGGGTAGCCGATCGTCGTTTCAAGAGCAGTCGCCGTAAGGTCCGCAACCACCCCCGCTTTATAGGAAACATTACAGCTTCCAGACTCCCCCCGACTGTTAGTCAGAGTTCACAATCGAGTGGCTTAGGCCGCACGGTGCGCTGACCGTCCAGGAGCGCCAGAAGGTTGATTTCTAGGGGAAACTAGCCCTGAGGCCAGAGTCCTGCCCGGGCACGCACTTCATGCGTGGAGGCCGCCGGATGGGTGATGACCTGTGAGTGTGACCAACCCTGAACAGAATGGGTCTTCTTGGCCAACTCAGCAAGGGCCCATTAGCTCCCAAACAGTGGACTGTCTTTGAAAGCCAATTCTTCACGTTTATTCCATGGAAGATAGAACGACCTGATGTCATTAACACTCTCTGGGGGGACAAGTTCGCCCGTTGTGTCGACAACTCCATAGTGTCTGTAGCGATCATACGGCGCACAGCATCAATGTTTTTCTTTGTTTACAGCGATGGATGGGCGCCTTTTTGTCACTGAGACTGACATAACAGCCTTTAAATTCTGCAAACCAGCTATAAATTGTCGTCTTGTTTGGTGCTTCATCGCGTAAGCAGTTTGAAGCCGAGCGAGGCTCTGCTGAGCTGTCAAATGACACTTAAATTCGCAGAGATGACACGCAATTTTTAAATGACGCCACAAAGTGACAAAAAAAAAAATATGACAGAGAAACGAACTGTATTTTACAGCCGAAGAGTTCTGTTTTCAAATGTTATACTTTTTTTAACAAAATTGTTTATGTAAAAGGCCAGTTTCGGCAATTAATGTGTGGAACGTATATAGAAAAGACATATGCTTTATTTCTGTATAAATAAAACCATTATCAAATAAGGGATAATAATATCCTGACAAGAATATATTCTAAAGTTTTTTCGAATCCTTTTTTTTTAACTACTCAACTTCTATTCGGGTTGTCTGTGTCACAGGCAAATTTTATTTCCTTTACATTATATATAGATGTTCCTTACATTATATATAGCATTCTTTTACATTATACATTCCTTTACATTATATATAGATGATATTATACTAAATTTGAGTACATATTTGGGTTCTAATAATATCACTCGACATAATTCTGATTGAATTGATACCCATTTGGTGGTTAGTTTTCAGAATGACAGGCATTGATTTAATTTCGGTTTCGATTTCATAATTTTATGCTAATATGAGTGGTCATTATGTTTAAATTAAACAGAACAAAAGTAACACTTAACGTTTTGATGAAATATAGTATTTTTAGTAAGTAAAGTTAAGCAAGAAGCAAAAGTAAACAACCTCAGAAACGAGGGATAAAATATAAACCAAAATTGAGTTCATAAATTATTTCAACGACCCCGGTAACGCCGAGGACAATGGGGGTTGGGGTTATTCCCCTTAGTAAACATCAGAAAAGCAAGCGTTTTGCGATATTTGCAATTCGTAAGTACACGTAAAAGATTTCGGGTTGTCTGATTGCCGGGAAAGTCTAGGGGGTCACAAAACGATCATTTGAAATAATTAAAATTTTGGACAGGACAAAGTCTGTCGGGTCAGCTAGTTCTTAATAAAACTTAATTTTATAATTTCGTTTTTTTTTTTAATGGGATTCTACCATTGAACTATTTCCGGACGTAACAACAATATTTTAGTATGACCATTGTAGTCTGCATATTAAAATTAGTCAGATTTGGTATTCCGCAAGCAAATTCAGGCTATATAAGATCTTTTCGGAACATATAGGGGGTAACGACCTCCCCCCTCCCTAATTCGGATACTAAGGAATGATTTTGAAGGATCAATATCATTGTGAAGGATGAATCAATTTATTTCATCTAGAGGCAAGTGTGAGAAACCGCTTGTTTATATCATAAAATGCTTCGTTTTCGTCATGTTTGAATCGAAGCCAACGTACCTACTCTACGCTAAAAACAGAAAAGATACCAAGTGATGTTAATGGTGGTTCTAGATTTCTGTATTATTTGCTATGAGTTTCAAACTATTTTCATATATTTCAGTACGATCAAAATATAGGAGGATATAGCCGTGTATCGTAATAAGCCCGCCTTTTGTACCCGTTGTGGTCAATAAAGAGTTATTATTATTATTATTATAAATTATTATCCGGAATTCAAGTTATCGTAATTATGGCATCCGGTATAATAAGCGCCAAGATAATTGTGACGTAATATTTATCTTAGTGAAGTCCCCTTTAAGATTGTTTATATCTGTGCAACCAAACTAGCAGCAATGAGCAGTGAAGTTACTTACGGCTGAATCCGCCACTCCAGGGAGTTATAACGACATGTTGCCATCCTTTCTCTCGTGGGATAAACGCAAAGACATGGACAAAACCAATCCACAGTTAAACTCCACCGACAGCTCGTAAGAGTCCAACGCATTACCTCGCGGTTGGCACTTCCCAGTGGGGAACTCTAACCCAGCGGAGTCCTCGCGCCCTTACTACCAGATTTGAACGGATGTCCCCATCCTCCAGTTTGGTCACATTTTTGGTCTAGGTTGCTTGCGCGGCCTCAACCTCACCTTAGCAGTAATTTGTAGTTCGAATTTGTTGCGGATCCAAGGTGCCCCTTTGATCGTCAAGCTCGCTAGGGATTGGGTGACCAAGGGATCGATTCTGAAGATAGGTGACGCCAGGTCAACAACTATCCTGCGCGTCCTTAGGAAACGTACGTTTTCAGACTCCCCTGGTTATTCGCCAGATTGGGCAAGCGATCGTTTAAAGACGCACGGTGTGCATACCGCCCAATTACGCTCGAGGTGGTCCCCCGGATCGGAACCTCCGATCTTAACTGTCTACGACTGCTGGTTACAGCCGCTGGTTACAGTTTGAAGCTGCCCTACCAGGTCGAGTCCCTCTTCGAGGAGGCTACTGGATGGAAGCTGAACCGCGAATTGAACCGACCTAAGAAAATACAGACAAGTCATCAGGCTCAAGCTTTACGCAACCACTAGGAACAGCAGCAAGGGGCAGCTAGAATTTACAAGACTCAAGACCCAAACAAAAACCAATTTATTATAAACGAGTTAGGTGTAACTTTAGTAAAAAACGTATCTTATTTCCAAGTGCCTGAATACTTTTCCCAGAAAAAGTGAAAGTGATGAATGAATTGGAAGTAACGAAACGCGGGTTATGAGCGGAAGCTGAAATCGATGAAACCTGATACGGGAAACTTGCCGCTTATCCCTTGCTTTCGGACCGGGAATGATAGAGAAAAACCAAAGACAGGCTAGGCAGGTACATTGCTGGGGAAAACGCAGCGAAAGGAAGGAGACACGAGATCGTGAAAATCAGAGAATAATATAGAGTTTGAATTTTATCAACAGAATAAATAAGCACACATGAGTAGTCAACCGGAAAATTCAAACAAATAAATATCTTGGCACTAGAATATAAAACAGGTCAATATTCACAGGATATCAAAGTTAAAATAGAAATAACCCGAATGATATTCTACCGTATATATATATAACTAAACCTCTAACTCTATCTGATTAAATGTATTTATTTACCAACATGTAATTAACCTTAGAGATAATTAAAAATCATTAATTAGTATTCTAGACTATATTATAACATATATCCAATTATTATGTAATATTTATTGTAATTACTATGTACTATTTTTTGAAGAACTTTTATACTACATACTACACATTTACCAAATTTTTTGATTGCTAAGAAATGCCATTACCGTACTTTGCAGCTGTGCTAAGTTCCCTGTCCAAATATCCAGTAATTATGCCCTTAGTATTTTTTTCGATTGTGTAGTAGATTTTAATAAATATTTTGAATCCATGTACAGCGCTTTACTTTATATTGCTGTCTTAGTTTATCTAAGTTGAAGTAAACTATCCGCTGGGAGAAGGGGGGGGGGGGGGAGGGGAGAAAGGCAAGTTGGAGGGGAAAGAAAGTGGATACCCGAGCAGCGCCGGGTGGCATTCCACTAGTAATATTATATTAAAAGAATTATATTCAATTCAATTCAATTCGTTATTGAGAAATCACACAGTATTACAGTAATAATATTTAATATATATACATATATATATACAGATTTACAACAAATAAAACCGGTCACGGATTTCAATAAAATTACATAAATTACGTTTGAAAAACACTGCTTAAGAGTCTAATATTCAGGGTATGTGTGTATGTGTTTGTGGGAGTGTGTTGAGCGTGTAAGTGTGGAGTATGAGCGTGTATGATATTAGTAATGGCGTATACAAAATAATAATAATAATAATAATAATCAATAAAAATATATAAATCGAATAGTCAGCTTATTGTATCGGTTAGGGTTTAATATACGAAGTATTTATAAGTGATTATGGAATTATTAAACATATCAATACTATTTAAATGGGTCACAGCAGCAGGTTTAAAGGTCACAGCAGCGTGTGAGTACTCCATTTCTTGATGCATTAGTTTTAAAACGCGGCAATCGAATCAGGTTAAATTGGCGTGTGGTCCTCATTCTCGCCCACCAGGTCAGAGCAATCGAATACGCCATTCATTATTTTATAGAGGCACAGAGCATCATTCAAGTTGCGCAGATAAGATATCGAATTTATTTTAAAATAGCTGACCCGGCGAACTTCGTACCACCTAACAGTCAATGAATGTCCTGTTACAGATTAGCTGAACTTAATTTATGATTTTATGAAAGTAATAAAATGAATACAAAATAAATATTAAATTCACTACTTTATTAAGATGATAACACAAAAAGAAACATAAAAGTACAAAAATTAAGTATATCGATCGCGTGTAAGCAGGACATGATTGAATTAAACTATTCACATTTTGTGCAGTATGGGATGCACTCGGTTTAATTCTCTTCATTGAAGCACCTTGTGATATACGACATTTTTTGTTTTTTTATTAGGCGCAAGAACAAATAAAGCGGATGATTTGTCGACACGTGAACATGCCACGTACAACTGACCATGAGAAAAACACGGATTTACATTTTGTATGGGAAAATGTTTTTTCTTTTATTTTAATTTTTCGTCAATCTTCCAATTTTTGTTTTTAATAGTTGTTCTGCTATTTGGGACGGAGACAAATACAACAAATCAAAAACCATGAAAATCGGTCCATCCGTTCTCGAGTTATAAGTGTTCGAACAAACCCGACTTTGTTTTATATATATAGATAGTAAGGCCGCCTCATTAGTAGTATTACAATAACTTTTCGTCTTGAAATTTAAGTATCGAACGAACTTATTTTGGATATTTTGCAGTCTGTTAATGTGGACCTGATAATAGGGAGACCATATTAGAGAAGCAAACTTAAGGTGAGATCAAACAAACGTATTGTATAATAACTTCAATATTAATGGGTCGGTGAATGGTTTCGATGCGCGAATTATGAAGCCAAGCATTTTACTAGATTTTTCGGCAATAACTGCAATATGTGACCGAAAGCTTAATCTGTCATCTAAAACTACACCCAGGTCCTTAATAGAAGTGCACGTCGCGATAGGAATGTCATCGATCTGATATGAGTAGTTAATCTTGTTTCTATTGATGTACATTATTCTCAATTTTACATATTGGCTAACTTTCATGATATATCAAATGGCAACTATGGTGTATTAGCTTAGGCTGTAAAGTCTGAATTGTATTTTTATGCAAACAAATAAATAGGATAAAGAGGAGGTATTAATTTAATATTAGCATGCGATCATGACATTTTTACTGATAAAATAGTTAATCGCAATGGAACTTTCGATCGTTGGTTTATTATTACGTCTGGAAAGTTGGGCGACGAATTATATTATGATGAACCTAGCGATATCAGATGACGAATTGCCGCACGAATTCTTTTATTATTTTGGTTGAATAAGCGCGAAATATGCGATCTATGGCGGCATGTACAGCAATAAAACCTGTGATAAGAGGCAATATCACTGAAATTCATAGCTAAATAGCCCGTTATAATGGGTAATATGGTTTTTTTAAAGTACTTACTTGGTTTTTATCATTGTAATTGCTTATCTCAGAAGTACGCAGTAAATATGTAGGTATGCTGATTACCGATTTTGATGTTCTATTGTTTCCGCTATCGTCATATTTTTCATTATCATCATGGTTTATACTTCAACTGTTGCTGGGTGAAGACTTCCTTAAATTTATCCTTCGGTAGTCTCTTCTATCATTAGCTGTTTTTGACCAGGACTGAGTGACATCTTGCATTTAGCTTCCCGACACGTGTTACTCCTCCTGATTTCGAGCATCGTTGCTGTAATTATTTATCTTGATAAAAAATAGTATTGTACCTGTAACGAGTGTGAGTGTCTCTGATAGGTATGTATAATGTCGTATGTATGTATATATATGTAATGATTGCCTGTATATATAGTTTCGTGGGGAACACCTAAATGATTCAGATTCAGATTCAGATCCATGTTTTAGGTATACTGGTATACAACTCATACATACAGTTAAGCAAACAAACATTTTTTAAATCGTAATAGAAACATTAGAAAATATTAAGATACAGAAGGAAATAAAAATAAAAATAAAAAGGTAAAAGAAAGAAAGCACAAGAATAATGTAAAACAGAAAATACAAGAGAAATGCAAAGAGATAATTTACACAATTACAAGGACAAATCATTAACACTTTAGAAACTATATAAGCATTTTAGTCTTCACTCGAGTAATATTCCTCCTGTGAGTAAAACGCTTTATCTGTGAAGTGTTTCTTAAGGCGGCTCTTAAACACATCAAGAGATTGCGCCTGTCTAATGTGCTCGCTGAGTTTGTTGTAGACCGCTAGGCCGGCGATATAGGCTAGCCTCTCCGACTTGGATAATGCATGACTTACCGAATGCAGCATGCTTCGGGATCTTGTTGGATGCTCGATGTTATGCCTTCTCTACACATTGGGCAATGCTTGGCCAATGTGTGGACACATCGCTAAGGCGGAAGCTAGTCCGCTTCACTCGTCAGGTGTGAAAGATGTATGAGAAAGAGCGAAAGAGACATAGGTGATTCGGCAAAGCATTGGCCAACGTGTAGAGGGAGCATAGGCCAACGTGCAGAGGGAGCATACAGTTTTCGTAATTGCAGCTCTTGAACTAATACGTAGTCGATCGATAGAGCTGTGAAAGGGCGCGAGCGCGGAGCGCAGGACGCGGGCTGATAGTGCGTGGCGACCGGCAGGTTGTAGGTTTCCGCTGACAGTGAGCCCGAAGACGGCAATCCGAAAGCATATTGCGTATGTATTTATTAAAATCTTGAGAACGAACAAAAGTCTTAACGCGATCAGAACTGTTTTTAAAGTGCTCGATTCTTCCGATCATTTTAGCTCCAGTGAGTGAAACTTTATTCGCAGAAAAGAAATCAAAATTACATGGAGTCGGTAGAAAAAGAGAGAGTAACGGGCGAACAAAGGGGGAACCCGTCATCCCAGGCTGTTACAACGATATGTGATCGTTCTTTTAGCCGTGGGATGAACCTAGAAGACTTAGAAACAAGACAATCTACTGTCTAGCTCCGCCAACAAATCCGTTAGAGGCCAACGCTTCACTGCGAGGCACCGGAAAAGCTACCCAGCTGGCAGCCTTGCCCCTTAACTACAAGTTTTGGTAGGATATCTTTGTATAAAGTTAACCTTCAGATACCTCTGTTCTCCTGACTGGTTAAGGGTCCGAAGTCGCTTACGAGCTGCTGTATTACAGAAATAATTCAGTTTGAATTTATCGCGGAACTGAGCGCCCCTTATCGGTAGTGCCACACGGGAGTTGAGACGCGAGAGTCTTACCCGGGGTAGCCTTCCGCACGAGGAGGCTTCTGAATAGGAGCTGAATCATGGGTTGAGCCGATCCGAGAACAAAACGGATCTTGTGGCCCAAGCTGCACGAAAGCGTTCACCATTGGGGAGGGAAAGGGGGGGCAACTAGAGATGTCAACTACAATGGGCGAACCCGTCCCCTCAGAAAGTTTTAACGAAATATGATCATTCTGTCTGACTTAGGACAAAACAGTCCACCGTCAAGCCCCGCCAGATGCCCGTAAGAGGCCAACGCCTTATCCGCGAGATAGCCAGCAGTGTTACCCGGCGGGCCTACACTCACGCCCTTACTTCCAATTATGACCAGATTACTCCAGTCTCTCGATTGGTTACGATTTCGAGGTAGCTTGCGCGGTCCTCTCCCTTACGAAGCGGTGAAACGGTGTTTACCGAATCTATCGCGGACCACAGCGTCCTTTGCCAGGCTATTCACCCAGGATCGGATAGCCGATGGTCGTTTCAAGAGCAGTCGCCGTAAGGTCCGCAACCACCCCCGCTCTATAGGAAACAGTACCTACTGCTTCCAGACTCCCCTCGACTGTTAGTCAGAGTGCACAATCGATTAGCTTACGCCGCACGGTGCGCAGACCGTCCAGGAGCGCCAGAAGGTTGATTCCCAGGGGAAACTAACCATAGCAGTCGTATGGACCCAGTTCACGAGATTCCTCGCACAAAGCTACATAGATAGTTTGCGGTAGGCGTCCCGGACTAAGGTCCAATGGGCCCGGCGACTGAAATACTACGTCTGAGGCGGTTTTCTCTTCTCGCGGCGCAGATCAGTTACCAGCAGATAATAGCAACGCTGAAAGAGCCCGACCTGACACGTCAGACGTTGGGCAGCCGAGACTGCGATCAACATGATGCGATGCACCCTTTTACACATCGGGGTGCGAACTAACTGGTTGGCCAGTTGCGGAGTAGCGCGGTGGTGACCATAATTAGAAAGTATTCAATGATGACCATCTTTCGAAAACTTCCTTTTGTTCGCAGTAGTTAATATCTCGGGGAAAGATTCAATCGAAAACTTTCTCGTTGTAATCTCGCTGAGACGGCAATAAATGAAATTTAATCTCCTTTGGAGCCATTCCATTTATTTCGTCTCACTGTCAAACAGTTCAAAAGAGCGAAGAATAAAGGTCATAAGACGATGAGAGGTTACTTTAAGTCGGTACGCTTTAAAAGTATAAGCTTTATGAGAAAATCGACCTTTGGAAAAATAGGACATGCGATGAATTCCACGCGATTTATTGAGTTTACACAACAGTTGTAGTAGTGTGCGGTTTGTGAGTATGTGTGTATATGTGTTTGCGTGGCTGTGTGTGTCTGTGTTGTTGATATGCTTTAAAAGTATCACTTTTATGAGAAGATTGACGTTTGGAAAAATGGACATGCGATGAATTCCACACGATTTATTGAGTTTACACAACAGTTGTAGTGAGGCAGTAGTTGTAGTAAGTGTGCTGTTTATGTGTATATGTGTTTGTAATGCTGTGTGCATCTACAGTCGAATAGAAAGAAAATTTGCAATTTATCACAGTTTTAATACTTTGAATTTTAATTAAACTTTCCTTAACTAGTTTAGCAGCATAATTCTTTAATTCCTAAATCCATTCGAGACATTTTAAATGAGCAAGTCGTTTTGCGGGGCAGATTCGGAATAAAAATGAAGATTTGTTAACAAACAGAGCATTATCTCATGCCTGTTTCATTTAATGCTGTCGTAGACAACGCTATGTTGAACTTCTCCCTTTGAGTTTTCAGACGAGAAATTCACAAAGTTAAAAATAAAATAAGAAATTTAAAGTAGAGATGCTCATTTTGTGTGTCGATGTTTTTTCATTTAGTCACTTGAATTCCCTTAGGCGATTTAGGCGATACTAAACCTTATTCAGTGGACGAACAAAGACGTTACTTTTTGTAATTACTAATTAAGGTGATGATTATTTCATAAGAACGTGTTTCTTATCCTAAATATCATCTTCACTTTTTCCGTGCGAGTTATGAGTCTCACATGCCGCTGAGTCTTGCGGTTGCCTGAAAAAATTCACCGCCGCCCTATTACTAGGATCTGCCCCAGTCACTCTTGCCCCGCTCCCTCTACAGGTCCTCTGTTCAAATATACAACACAGTAAGTACTTCTAATAAAATTAGAATAGTAAAAAACTACCCTTTTTTTCACTATTGTTGCGAATACAAATGTGGTAGATATTTTAAAAATGACCTATTTTTTATCATAGAAAATGAAATTTCCTAGTTAATACTTTTATTATTATTATGTTTAACAAAGGTACTTTAGCATTATAACGATTTTTCGATAAAATAGAGTAAGTACACTTGAAACGCGGTAATTGCGCTTCGCGCCTAAAAATTTATATTTCCTTATCACCTTTTTTGGTGATGCAATTTTATTAAAAATCTACATTAACCACCTATACTTTAAAACCTTGCAATAAAAATAAAATCTTTTAAATGACTATGACATTTCCTATGATTTCAAGATCCATTATCCTATTATTAGTTTTTTATTTTAATCGGGAAACAGACAGTACAAAAAACATACTTACTAAATCAAAATATAGCAAATATAAACCATTTATATGTTTCCACCTATTAAACGGTCATATAGTACGTTATTCTATATAAAAGAAAGTTTAAAATATACAAGCATTTTTAAAAGAGAAATTATTAGGGGTAAATAAATATAAAATGTTCTGAAAATTAATTGCTAAGTTACTATACAGTCCAAAGTATTAAAAGAGTAAATATAAAGTAAATAGGGCAGAAAAAGACAGTAAATAGATTCATAAACATGTATATTAATATAGTAATAAATGAATTAAATATTAAATAGATTTTAATAAGAAAACAAAATATATAATTATGTAATGAAACATATTATGATTACGAAAAATAGAAAAAATGAAAAAAAGAGTGTAATGTGTTCAGATTTCATCTATGTATTATATATATTTTCCTTTTCTTTATTCCACCATAACCTATAAATGCTCGAACCAATTTAGAAGTATGTGGTATTATTAAAATTGCTATGCTATCCCGAATATCATAGGGTACCTTAACTGTCCAAAAATCAAGTAAATAGTTGTCTAAATGTCTAAATCTCCAAATGTCAATAAATTAACATTAATATATCGTGTTTCGTGTCAAATGAAAGGTTTGATTGAGGACATTCCGAAAATATATATGTATATTTATATATGGATAAATACGTAAACCACAAATATTTCATAAAAAACTATAATAAAAATGATTATAAATACAGTAGTTTACTTTTTCTATCGGCAGTCGTGTTTTTTATTCTTTTTATTATATTTGCATACTTTATTATATAATCTAATTCAAAAGGCAGTCATCTGACTGACTGACTCTCCTTTTAATCAACGCTGAGTCGATACTACTGTGGCCAGAGTCTTGAAACTTTGCTTTCATAACGGAGTCTTTCATAACGGTGAACTCAGAAAAAAAGTTTCGAAAATCGACTGCTACTACTATAAATCGACTGCTCTTACTATCGGGTGTTGAGGTTCTATCCTTTAACCCCTTCGTGTAGCGGCATAATTTCATGGCAGACCGCGGCAATTTATTGGAATTTCTTGCAATATCGCCGCGCTCGATAAAAAGTACTATAACTATGGAACTACTATAGCAATCATAAAAAAATAACTGTGCAATGATTGCATTAAAATTAGATATATAGTATATTGAAATCTCATTTTATAAAACCATTAGATAATTATGAATAAATATGAGAAAGTCGAAAAAAGTCGGCATTTCTAACTTGTAGATAATTATGAATAAATATGAGAAAGTCGAAAAAAACTCGGCATTTCTAACTTGTACCTACTTGTCTTACGGAAAAATACGGAACCCTATTTAAGACTTTGTAAATACTATCGTGATCTTTATTAGATTCTCTATCAAAGATAATATTTCGTTTTGCTTATTTAAATACAAAAATATTTAGATATTAGCTCATAAAAACCAATAAAAATTTTGATTTCTCGAAAAAAATATGATGATTTTTGACAAAGGAATTTTACCAGAAATATCCGCGAAATAACGCGGGAAATCATTCTAGCGACCATCTATGTATCTATGGTAATAATGAGATATTTGGTATGGAATTTAGGATGCATTTGAATTAGAAAATACTGTTACTGTGCGCTATATTGGTCGTTACGTAGTCAACGGTGTTCTAATGTGCAACCAAATTTGGTCGATACGATGCATAACTCCGTATTTGGTTAAAATTAATTTGCGATTATTCCACTTAATTAATAAAGGAAAACGTATTCTAGGGCTATGCGAATATCAACCCTAAGGGGATAAAACGGGGCGATGAAATAAAAAAAAATCTTATCAATTTGTCATACTTTAAAATTATCTCCTGAAATTAAGTGATACCTCTTTGAGGGTTTAGAGAAAAACCACCAGAATGTTTGATATAGCAATTCTGTAAATGATAGTGCACAAGAGTGGTAGAAACTTGAGTTGTAATCTTAGTATATCGTCACAATTTTTTTTATGTTATCTAAATTCTACTCAAGAAGTGCTTGTTAATTCTGCTAGTATCGTTATAAAATGCAACATCCTATGTGTTTGCTAACCCGCATAGAATTGGATGAAAATTGAGTTACAATTAAGAAAAATAAGAAAACAAGGATATATGATAGTTATATGTTATGCCTGGTGAAATCTGGACAAAAGAAAGTCGAAAACGTAAGTCAGTAGTCAAGTCAACCTCCGTAGCCGCTTTGAAATCGTGCTCAGTACTTGAATGGGTGATCGCCTCAGTACTGCCACGCCATATTATAAAAGCCGCCTGTAAGATAATTGTCATTAGACATTGAGGTGGGCCGTTACCGTATGGCGTTTAAAGGTTTTAAAAACAACAATCGGTGGTTATACTTGGCTATATAATGTCCTCCTTTTATAATAGATATACAACAATAAGAGCAGTTTTGGGTCGGCATTTTTTATTAAAAATGTTATGGAATAGCTATAATCAGACCAGAAATAAGTGCTCCCTCTATTGAAAGAAATATAGAAGCAAGCTAGCGTTCATGTTGCTAAATATCCAACAAACATTGTATTTTTTCATAGACAGCCTCTTTCCGCCTTCCTTTATTTATGTTAATACTGGAACAGATACTGGAGACATTAATATTTTTTGGCGATTTTAAGCAAGATTTTATTCAAGTTAAAACGGATTTAAAGTCCTCTTTTAATATGATAGAAACTGTTAATTTTCCTACTCAAATCTGTAAAACAACAAGTAGGGGAACACGGGGTAAGACGGGGACGCTATGGATAAATACGCATAAAAACTGAATTTTGACGCACACATAAAACGCACACTGAATTTTAGATACTACAAAGCTGGAAGATAAAATAGTATGATAAAATAACGTACCTATAAATGGAAACAACATGATCTTTTATTTGTTTCAAACTAAATCAGAGTATCAACCACTATAGGTGCATGACCAAAATGCGTTTTGGCGTTTCTTAAATTATTGATAGCAATAAGCTAATGGTATCAATTTTAAAACGTAGTCAACCTGAAAAACGATTTCAAATGCCATTTAAATGGTTACTATGTGTTTTATAATGTGATTTAAAATTGTAATGTGAAACAAAATTCGCTTACTCTGTTTTGAATTTAGAGTGTTGAGCCGCCCTGTCGTGCTGAAACACACCACCGCCTTCCTGAAAGGTCAACGCTCCGCGAATGCTCGCCGTGGAAATTTTCAAACCGCCCTGGGAACCACCCTATATAACGATGGCAGTAAATTACGAGTGAAATATTTGTCCATTTTGGAGATGCTTAGTTGAATTTATTACCGTTTACATGTAGTTTGGCCTGGGAGATTGAAGAATTTTATGGTATAAATTACAGCTCACGAGCTCAAATCCAAGATCTTATATTATGAAAAAAAAGGAGCATAAAAAATGAAGGTATATACATTTTACTTCACGATTACTTTTTAATATATGTAAAATAATAAAAGTGCTCTAATCTTAAATATATAAGGGGCCCGATTGCGTTTCTTTGTGAAATAAAACTAAAATTAGTCCAAGCGAACGAGACAGAGCAATACGTTAGAGCGGAATATGAAACGATCGATCGTCGATAAATACTACCTGCCGAACTTATACTCGTCCGAATAAATTCGAGCATATTACGTGCGGTGTAAGATTTGACCTTGGCGGGCAGTTTTAATGCGAAAAAGTGACAACCGATTATCTCACACTCCGCTCTAGCGTATTGCCCTGTCTCGTTCACACGTACTAATTTCCGATTTTAGTTCACGAAGAAACGCAATCGAGCCCAATATCATTATAAACTTAAAGCATTGTGAGATGTCTAAGTGAATTTAAAACAAGCAAAGTCAATTGCTTTCAAACAGAAGCAAAACCTTGAGCTTTGATAGTCGAACTGGTTACCAATATCCCCAGAAATATTACACATCCACCTCCCACATAATAAATTATAATGTATTTTGTTATTCAGCATAATATTATTCCTACGCTCACATTGAGTCATGAAACCTGGCAAGCGCTCACATACAATTCCAAGAATAACATTATAATGGAAGTAATCTAAATATAGGTCTGCCATAGTACATATTTCTAGGCTATCGCCTTCTGGGCCATAATGGGGCGCCCGTTGAATAATTTAACGAAATCGTTTGTTTTTTTATTTTATTATGATTGTGCTCAATCTTTGATATTATGCGACTGCCCGAAAGGGTAAACGCCACGAAGTAGACGCGTGTGGCATTTACAATCTAAACTATTCCATCAATCATATCTAACTATTACCTCGGTTCGACTCTTGAAAATAAACTAAATTGGGCACCTCACATAAACAATAATACAGCTACCAAAGTACGAAAGCGTATATACCCTTCGTGCTTTCGCAAAAACTATGCACTTTCCATAGTTCTTGTCAAATAAAATAACTCGCTGTGGAGGTGCTTTCTTATCATGTCTGGATGCTCCCATCAAGGCCCAAAAGGATTTGCTCAGATTAATAGACAAAATACCGATGCGATAGACCCAGGATATTCATGTCCCAGATAATATTATGATATTCATGTCCCAGATAATAATTATGTATGTACTTGTAAGAATTCTATTATTTTTTTAAAAATATTTATGTGTATATTGCATATCAACGGATTGGTAGAAACTGTAATGTTGATTTGTTATGAAAATAAATAAATAAATAAATAAATATGCAGACCTATGTCAAAGTATAGTAAAAGTCAGTGAAATGGCGTATATGTTTAAAAGAAAAAAAAACAAGATGGCTGATTTAGCTGACAGGAAATTGATTCTTTTTATTATTATATAATATTTTTATTATTATATCTTATTACTATCCTACTTTATTCATTTATTATTTTTTGCATTTAATTATTATTGCTTATTCTAAAATATATTTATTGTATGTATTAAATATAAAATGTATGTATTGTTTGACTTTTTAATTTTCTTTTTAATTGTTTATATGATCTACACATAATATTTCTATTCCTTTTTAAGTTTACCTGTACACATTTTGTTTTTTTTTTATTTTGATATTTATCTAGTACTAACTGTATCACCTAACAGTCAATGAATGTCGTGTTAAAGATTAGCTGAACTTAATTTATGATTTTTGAAAGTAATACAATGAATACAAAATAAATATTAAGTTCACTACTTTATTAAGATAATAACACAAAAAGAAATATAAAAGTACAAAAATTAAGTATATCAATCGTGTGTCAGCAAGACTGATTGAATTAGACTATTTACATATTATGCAGCACGGGATGCACTCGGTTTAATTCTCTTCATTGAAGCACCTTGTGATATACGACATTTTTTGTTGTTTTATCAGGCGCAAGAACAAATAAAGTGGATGATTTGCCGACACGTGAACATGCCACGTACAACTGACCATGAGAAAATAAGGATTTACATTTTGTATGGGAAAATGTTTTTTATTTTATTTTAATTTTTCGTTAATTTTCCAATTTTCGTTTTCAATAGTTATTCTGGTATTCGGGGCGGAGACAAATACAACAAACCAAAAACCATGAAAATCGGTCCAGCCGTTCTCGAGGTATAAGTATTCGAACAAATCCGACTTTGTTTTATATATATATATATATATATATATATATATATATATATATATATATATATATATATATATATATATATATATATATATATATATATATATATATATATATATATATATATATATATATATATATATATCTTAATATATATAAATTACGTGTCACGTTGTTTGTCCGCGATGGACTCCTAAACTACTTAACCGATTTGAATCAAATTTGCACACAATGTGCAGTTTGATCCAACTTGAAAGATAGGATAGCTTACGTCTTAATTTATAGTCGCGATATTATTTTATTGCAATGTCTATTATTTGACATTCGCAATTATCTGTTAGTTCCAAACGATTTTAACAGATGGCGTTATCTATTGAGTAATCCATAGATGGCGCTGCTATGTTAAACCTACAAACGTCATAGTCGGCCAAGCGTTATTCTAAATTCAAAATATTGTGAAGGTAATACAGTGAAATTATTCCTGCTTTTTAATTATTTGTGCTTCATTGTTCAAAACTCTTTAATTAAAATATATACATGTAAGTATTATCACATAGTTATAAAAGTGGAATAACTGCAGTATAGGAACCTCTCTCCAATTTTTTTCATTTTAATGCTAAATCTGGAAGAAAATTGTGTCGGTCGCTATAAATAAGCGAGATATAGGCATTCAAAGTATAAATTTTAAAAACAGGCCAAAATAATATAACATAAAAATGGATGTTGGTATATCTGTATGCCCGTTTGTCCGAGTTTAATAGACTCCGAAACCGTTTGACCGATCACCATGAAAGTTGGCATATATATGTATTTTTTCATGGTTAAGGTTTATATATATCCGCTTTGTTGCAACTTTCAACTAGACGGCGCTGGAGCACACCAACTTCTATACTGCTCAACCGATCGCCAAGAAAATTGGTATACATTGGTATTTGAGAAAAGATATAACACGGGCAACGCCGGGTAATACCACTCGTATATATATATATATTAGCTGTATCCGGCATGCGTTGCAATGCCATTCAAATAAAGAAAGTGTTTGTGTTTTAATTCTGCTATGGAAGACTTTTTGATACAAAACATTTTTTTGTTTTTCTGTCTGGTTCGTGTACGAATAATCAAAAGGTTTTCCGACGCGTGAGCAGACCACATACAGCTGTCCGTGTGAGAAGCATGGACTTGTAGCGATTGTCCCTGTGCTTTGTTAATTGTCATTGCAAATTGGTTCTTATGACACGGAAAAAGGACAGCACTAGCAGGCAAGGCGCACAGGCTCTGCAAATACCACAGCACTGTATATCCATCACCCCAACACAGGCGTATACCTAGTGGGGTGATGTAATCCTGACAAGTATAAGGCCTTTTCGCGATTTTTTCTTATACGTATAAAAAATGGAATGCAATGTATTTCTAAATAAAGAATAAAGGTTAAAATAAAATAAATAGAAATAAATAAATGCGATTCGCATCGGAAATTTCAAACGTTTTAATTCGATTGGCATATCTATTGGAATCATCGGGGTGGGTGGCAACAGTACATTTTCTCTTTCAAATTTTCTTTTTGTAATTCTAGCTTCGACGATATTTTTCTTTTTTTTTACTGAAAGCCTGGTACCATTGCAAAGTCATGGTGAATTGATGTTGCGGAGAAGAATGATAGGCACACCAATTTTCAATATTAAAACCTGCGGCGGCATTCCTGGCAAATCTGGAATTCAGTTGGATAAATGACAATTTCTTGATTTATTACAATATCGCTGGACTTATACGTTGTCGCTTTTTCCGATATTTTGTTTGGAATGCTGAAATTCATGTCGTTGACTTCATTGTTTTTGGCTGGTAATATAGCACGTGTACTGAACCACTGAATTTGGGAAATTAAGAAATTTCATTTCATAATTAGGGAAAATTTTGTGCATCAATTCGTCTATGGCCGCTGTGATTTTACCGAAGTTTGTTGGCAATGTGATACATTGTCGGGATTCATAGATTGCCATTTTCCCATTTACAATATTTTACAATCGTTTTGCGAAATACATCATGTTGTAGACGTACACGCATATTGGTATTTAAAGTCAATTTCTGTACGTGTCGCCAAACAAATGATGATTTGAAACATCCATTACGTTCATCAGCCGGTGTCGAACGTAGTATGACTTGTAGAGTTTGTTGAAAATCACCAGACAATAAAACGAGTGCGCCACCGAAGAGCTGTTCATTTTCTCAAATTTTTTTAATCTATACTAATATTATAAAGAGTTAAAGTTTGTGAGGTTGTAGGAAGTAATCTCTGGATCTACTAAACCGATTTTGAAAATTCTTTTACCAATAGAAAGCCACGTTATTTGTGAGTGTCATGGGCTATATAATAATCCGAAAACAAACTTTTCAGTGGTAGTCGGATTTGCAAAGTAAGTCGGAGAAAAAACGGTCGAACGAAAATGTTTCTAACTAACGCTGCCTTAACGATGGGAGATATATGATTAAGTTCTAGAGCTTGATAATGCCTAAAAAAAACAGCTACAGCATATGTCTAAATTTTATATTTAGGTCACAAAAAGTAGTTTTATATATATAAAAAAAAAATTAAATCGTTAGTTCATGTTTATTGGTCATATTATCAACAATTATGAATTCATATCAAAATAAGTAAATTTATAGTCTCAAGTGTTTAAAACAAAATACTTTTTCGTTTTACTGCATACATGGTTAAAGAGATAAGACACTCACAAATAAGACACTCACAAGAAGACACTCACAAATAACGGTAATATAGTCAAATTGGCATGCAAATACAGACATACGTACAGCATACATACTACATATGCAGTAAAAATACATATACCTAACCCATCTTTTGGCAGTCAGGAAATAAATCATAGCACTCAGTACTAACCGAACCACACTCATAATTTCATCACAAGTAAAAAGTTTTACCGCCCAACGAAGTGGGCACGGGTCAGCTAGTGCACGATAAAGCGCTTCGAATACTTTTTCGTTTGCCATATTATGTGTATTTATCTCATATTATGAGTTGATACGATTAAAGTATTTTACCCATTCCTGAATTTCGTTTGATATTGCACGTTTGTGTCTCGGTGATTTGCATCTTCAACGACGATTTTATAAAAACGCGATTGATTATAAAAAAAACGAATAATTTAGCCTATAATAACAATAATAACTAGTGCCATATATGGCATTTTTATATAGAGGCTGATTATGTCACAGACATATTACGAAGACATACAATGCCATCTATTAGTCTGTCACAACTTTAAAGTGCGTTATTATTACGTATTGAAACCTGTATACAAAAATGTACATATTTATGTAAATAATATTAAAATAATAAGAGCTGTGACCTAAAATTCGTTTCATATTATATTAATATTTTATTTCGTGATAGGATACCGCATAGGCGTGATTCCAGCGCCATCTATGGTTCCCCACCATTCTGTTATTCGACGAACTTCGCCATATTTAACATAAGAAAAGATTATGTTATAAGAATGTTTGGAACTATGAGCCCCATCTACACGTTACGTTTCGTAGTAAAATCCTAGCTAACAAATCGTAGTACTGCGTTGAGCAAACTAATAAGCTATATAATCAATGCTATCACTTAAGGCAACTAAATCTGTAAACTACAACTGGCGAAAGTTTTAACGATTATAGATCGTTCTGTCTCCCGTGAGGTAAGCGCAGAAGACTTAGGACGTAAACAGTCCACCATTTAGTGACGCCAACGCTCGTAATAAGCATGCCTTACTGCGAGATAACCAGATTACTTACCCAGCGGGCCGTCAATGGCGCCCTTACTACCAGTTGCAACCAGATTACTCCGGTTTGGGGTCCTCTCCCTTACGTAGCGGTGATACAGTGTCTACCGAATCTATCGCGGCCCACGAAATCCCTTGCCCGGCTCTTCACCCGGTATCGGGTAGCCGATTGGTCGTTTTAAGAGCAGTTGCCGTAAGGTGAACAACTACCCTCGCTCTATAGGAGACAGTACTGTTTCCAGACTCCCCCGGCTGTCGGTCAGAATGCATAATCGATTGGTTGATGCCGCACGGTGCGCAAACCGGCCAGGAGCGCCCGAAGGTTGACTCCTAGGGGAAACTGTCCCGCAGGCCAGAGTACTGCCCTGGCTCGCACTTCTACGTGGAGGCCGCCGGATGGGTGTTGACCCGTGAGTTTGGCCTACCCTGAACACATGAGTCTCAGTGGCCAAGCTGCAACAGGGCTCATTAGCTCGCTGTCACTTAAGGCAGCGTAAATATATATATATATATATATATATATATATATATATATATATATATATATATATATATATATATATATATATATATATATATATATATATATATATATATATATATATATATATATATTTTTAAATTATTTTCAATAATATATAAAATTAGATTCATGAAAAGTTACTTATCTGGGGTCCTGGTGGACCAGAAACATTTAAACGATAGTTAATGTCCTCTTTAAATACTTAGGGCAGCGGCACCTGTTTCCGCAATTGATAACCTATGATGTTCTTAGTTATTGCAGCCGAATTACTGTATGCCCTTGGATGTAATACGTATAGGAGGATGGTTTCTGTAACAGAAATGGATGTTAGTAACTTATTTTAGAAGAAATTATATGATTGAGAATATTTCGACACTAGTCGTATTCATCTCTATGACATTTCTGATAGAACAATTTTTTCAAAATTTAAATTTAAAAAAAACTGAACATAGAGAAATGGGTTAATAATATTTTGCAATATCGTTATAAATGCACTATAACCGACCTTGAAAAACATTATTATTAATGATTTTTAAATGAAAAATATTAATAATAAAATATATATATATATATATATATATATATATATATATATATATATATATATATATATATATATATATATATATATATATATATATATATATATATATATATATATATATATATATATATATATATATATATATATATATATATATATATATATATATATATATATATATATATATATATATATATATGTAATATATATATATAATAAGGCAGTGTAAATATTATTTGACAAAAGTGTCGTTAAAATGTCATAAAATAAACAGTGATTCCCAACAAGTTGCAACCGTTTATTTTACTATAGAGATCGATTCTACTTGTGTGGAACACTTTAACAAACGCTTTAAAGGCACAAACTGACCTCTGCACCGGGTTCGATCATAACAACTTAAGCTTTATACCACCAACGATCAGAGTATATTGCAGTATAGGTACCTAACAATAATTGTAAAATGTGTATTTCAGGCAGATGTATTAAAATACGTACTAAATACTGATGATTTCGAAATCGAACTGTTACTGTTACACTAATTAATAGTCTTAATCGGTTAGCTACTTACCATGTTAAATTCGGTGATTACCGATTTCGATTTTACAATAATAACAATAAATGTAAAATGTGTACTTCATACAGATATATTAAAATATACACTAATTACTAATGATTTCGAAATCGAACTGTTAGGGTTTCACTAATTAATTGTCCAATCGTTTAGCTACTTACCAGGTTAATGATCATTGCGTTCGCATTATTATTATCAGTTCAGTCAAAGCGTTCACGTTCGTCTATCTCCACGCTTTTAACTTTGCTTTTCTATTTTCAAAGATGTTTCGCCCTTGGGAAGTAACTCGCGGTAATATTGCAGAAGAAAACAATACTCTCGGGTCTAGTCCTTGCGATAATGGGCCACTGTTCCATAAACACTGTTCCAAAACGTGTTTTCAGTTTATAAAATTGTTTTCAGTTTATAAATATTGTTTTCAGTTTATAAAATTGATAAAGTAATAATAATCATTGTAGAAGAAATAATCAGTAAATCGTTTTATATTTTTTATAAGTAAATTTTGTCAAATAATTTTGTTATTTTTTACTAAAAAAAAGATTTTTCCTAAATTAATTCTATTCCTTATTCAGCTGTCATTGAAAGATTCGGAAGAAAATGTTATTATTAGTGTTTTTATTTGAAAATTGATACGTATAAATAATTAATATTATTAAGCGATCAAAGCGATTTAGTGTAACCATATCAAGCCATTAGACATTTAGGATAGGTGTGAAAAGGTTTCGATCGTTGTGAAAAAGGTACCAATGTGCTAACGACACTTTTGTCAAATAGTATTTCGTCGACTATATATGTATGTATATTTTCTGCCTTCATTAAAGTCTTCTTTATGCAATGCACAAAGAAGACAGTGACTTTGACGCCGGTCTAGACACGGGCACAGCCTGTCAATATTAAAAATTTACGAATAATTATTGTTAAACTTCTCCTCGCTGTTCTTTAAGCAAGCAGACAATATTCACCCTGTTTAATATTGAGTTTCTCATCAATATTTCATAGTAAAGTAGAGTCAGTCGCATCTGGCATTATTGATCCTCCTGCAATATGCTGATGCATATTTCTATTCAATTCAATTCATTTCAGTTCTTTGTTTAGGAAATCACACTGTATTTCATTGAATAATTACATTAAAAAATACAGATTAATAAACAATAATACCGGTTACGGATTTCAAAAAAATACAGAAATTCCGTTGAACAACTTGATAAAACTAAAATACCTAAAATTTTACTATTATATAAGAGGCTCGTATTTAGGGTGAGCCCACTTTGCAAAACATTGTTGTTTATGGCGAAGTACTGGAGGAGTCTGGAAACGTAGTTTTCTTAAAAAGCGGGGTAAAATTTGACCTGTTATCATCCTAACCGCTTGGATGTCAATACCACCGTTCGGTGGTTTTTCTGTTGTGACAATTCGCAGGAGGCCAATCTCAGTATTTATGCAATTTTGCTGTATATGCACTAAAAGTAGCCTTCATTGAATAAGCCACCATTAAATATTAGTATGTGTGCACTAACACCCCTTACAAACAAATTTTCGAGGATTGAAAACATGCAGTCGTGAGTTTTATTTCCATGGTTGGACTTTTAATGGTTAATACTCTTTCGATTTTGGCCATTTCTCTCCGTCCCGTGGCTTAACAGATGGCGTCTCACTCTCGTATCTAAAATCGTCTTACTCTCACTCTCATATCTAAAATTTAATATATAATAAATCATAATATAGCAAATAGCTACTGTTTCTATATTTTTTGTCTAAGTTAGGGATACCATTTCCAAGTAACACAGACCCAAAGGATAAATACAGATTTTAGTTTTTATTTATCTCCCTAATAAAAAAAGGAAATATCGAAAACCTGATCCGAAATCGCCAGGGATTTTATTATTATAAAACAATTCTAATTATCGCAATATCCCGCCGTCACTGAATGATACCGACACAAAACACTGTAATAACATTGTCTCCCAGTGCTAGTCGCCTTAACACGTTGACTGCCAACTACGAGATAACTCGAAGTTGGCTTTAGCAAGAAGATTTTTGTTATTAATTACGAGATAATTCAAAATTACGTTATTCAAAAAGCACTTCCTTTATGTTTTTAATGATTAATATATACTATTATTAGAGCATTTAATAATATAATATAATTTAAAAAGATTGGATTTTCAGACCAGAATTCTCAAAACTTTAGCAGTAAACGTGTTAAGATAATCTGTTATCGGGCAAAGTTGCTGTAGTTGTCACGGTCTGTAGTTGCTCACAATAGGAGCCTCAGCTCCTGCAAGTGACCTCGAGCTGTATCCAGTCTAAAGATTGATGACGGCTCGATGTATTAATAGGTATTAACAGTAAGGAAAATATCATAGATATAATCCAAAAATGAAGTTTCAACAAAATTCCGTGTAATTCAAAAAAATACGATTGGAACACCGTGATTCTGTATAAACAGTAATAATAAAATGATAATGTAATAAGAAATCCAACATTTTTCTAAATAAATAAATAAATTAAATAAATTAAATAAATAAATAAATTAAATAAATAAATAAATTAAATAAATAAATAAATAAATAAATTAAATAAATAAATTAAATAAATTAAATATAAATTAATTGTGGGCAACGAGATTTTGATTTTACGATGACAGCATGTATACATACGTAAGGTTATATACAATAACATGAATCATGTTGAGGCTACATTATACTGTTATTTTCGTATTACCCGTACAAAGCATGGTGAAACATATAATCGAGTAATAGAGTTTAAACAAAATTTCTTGTGATTGAACAAAATTACGATTAGAACATCATTATTCTGTATAAAACCGTAATAACAAAACGGTAGTGTAAGAAAAAATCCAATATGTTTCTCAGTGTAATAGAAGAGGAAGTCTTTCCAAACCTGGTAAGCAGGGAGCGAGGCCTTACTGGCTTGCCAATACCATCGCAATTTGAAGTAGGCGTTTGCTGGGCAGTGGCGTAACTAGATTATTAGATTGTTACATCCTAAGTCTTTGAGACTCATCTCAGGGTGAAAAGACGACGATGATCTTTATAACATCTTGAGATGGCGGGTAGGCCCGCGGCACCGACAATCTCTACACAAATATTTCCTGTATAAAAAATCTTTTCAACTTTTTATTAAAAGCCTGACTGTTGTGTATTTAGCATTCATTCTCTCTTTGGCGAGGCAAGGCATGCGTGAGTATCTTGTTAGGTGTACCTACAGCGAGAGGTGGATCTTTGCTCTCGTAATACGGCGAACTCTTCCTAAAAAGAAACCGTTTAAATGTAGGAAGAGTGTATGTTTGCTCATCTTTACGGGCGGCGACACACACGCGTTGCTTGTGGCATATGCGGGACCGGCTGTTTCAGTATATTTCATATATTAGTCGAGACGACTTTTTTAGAGCGGTATTCGAAGACGTAAAATTTTGAGCTGTATTCGAAGATTTCCTGCTTCCTGGTTTAATATGCTACCTGAAATAAAATTGCTCTTTACTCGCAGATCATGGTCAGAACAACACCCGTTCAATCCCACAACATCAATCTTCTTTTTACACGACTGCCCAACAAAAAAGAGTATAATGTCTACAGGGTTCATCTATGAATGTTTTCCGTTTCTTTATTCCACCATAACTTCTAAACGCTTGAACGGATTTGAAGGAGTGTGGTATTGTTAGAATAGTTATGCCATACCGAGTGCCATAGGTGCCTTAACTGTCCAAATGTCAATACATTAACATAAGTATACCGTGTTTTGTGTCAAATGAAAGGTTTGATGTAGTTTATTCCGGTAATACATATGTTTATACATATATGGATATATACATAAAACACAAATATTTCATAAAACAACCGTAACAAAAATAATTATAAATATAAAAGTTCACTTTCTGTAACAGCGGTCGTATTTTTTATTCTTTTTAATATATTACTGACTCTTTTACCGTTAACGCAGCCTGTCTATAAAAGCAGCGTTTTTTCACTAGTAGAAAAGCCTCATAAGTGTCTTCAATAGCATTTAATTTCTATAGAAACATCGTAATGATATCTTCCTGTTTTAACATGCTTTTATTAGGTCGACCTCTATGTAACTAACTATGTAATGGAATGTACGGTAACTAATTTTACCATCTTCCAAAGATCGTAGCGTCATGAAAATTGGCAGCTGTATGTAGTTCTGATGACAATGTAATAATATGGTACTGTCGAACTGATCTGATGATGGTGTCGGAAGATATGATCTGGAACTTCATGATGGAACATCGTATCATTGTTGTGTTTGGACTTGTTAGAAAAGTCTTGGAATGAACTTTGACCACGATTAGGGTTCAAGGTCTGATGATGAAGCCGGAAGATAGGCACTGGCATTCCGTGATGGAATATCGTATCATAGACTGTTAAATATAGAGCTACCGTGCTGCAACTCCAGTTAGAGCGCCGATCTCTGTAACCTGCTTCCCGTAACATCGCTTAACTTGATTTCTCAGTAAGTTATATAAAAAATCTTTCCTGTTCCAGCGCCCCACGCTTTTACAATCAAATATTATACTTAAAAGCGCATAGTTTACACTTCAGCCCATAAATAGAGACAACTTGAACGATCCATAATTTATTGCTTTTTTTTGTAGTCCTTATAAAAGCTTGTTTTTTAGTTTTCTAATCTATTGTTTTATTGTAACACACAGCCTCCAAAAAGCGTCTGTCAATCTGACTGTCTATCTGCATGGTTGATCGCCGTTAAACTGGATGCTGGGCCTTTGTGTCAAAATTATTTAGGTGGAAAGGTTATTCAAAAAGTTACTAAAGGAGTTCTTACTATAAAATGCTTTTTATTCGATAGACAACATCGTTAATTTTAAGTAATATTTTAAATTTTGGCTATTGTTTTCCATTTTATGTAGAATATTTTGACTTTTTTTGATTTTATATCACCTTTATTATTTTTATTTGTGTTTTTGCGAGTATATTTTAATAATAATTACTTAATAGTGCTGGTAATATTATATTTTTTGTTATGCATTTCGTTATGGGCAATTATAATGGTGTTAATCGACATATCATAATAAAAATAATAAATAACTTTGAACTTTGAACTATATATACCTAGAACTGAATTTCGATATTGTAATAACGGACCCATAAACTGATTTAAATGTACCTAGATTTAAAATTTCTAAAATCTGTTATTTTTTGTAAATCAATAAAATTGAACATTGAAATTGAAATTGAAATTGAAAATTAAAATTGATGTAGATGCGTTGTTCGCTATTCGATAGATTTTCTTTCGATGAAGGTGTAGGTGTAATTCTATTAAGGTTTTTAAAAAAGGGAGCGAAATATTTTCGAGTTAAGTTTCAAATTAGCCGTGGGTACGTTTGTTAGACATTCTATCTGACTTTTTTGCTCTCATAGATAAACTCAAAAACAGCTGGACAGATTCTAATTTAGGGTTAACTGTTACTTAGGTCATATTTCGTCTAAGGTTAAACTGTAACGAATATCAATATCTGTAAAAAAAGTCTTGTGACGACTTCGACTTTTAAACTTTCATAAATTAAAAATGAAAACGATGACCTATATGTATTATTAAATGTCTGTCGGGAAATCGATATCGGTGAGTCGACTCGGGTACATTTCAAAGAAGTACATACGTTTGGTTATTCACGAGAGATGAGCAAAAACCATGACTCTACAAATCAGTTATTAAATTAAAAACTTTTTAATCGTTACAAAAATGCTTCTTTTTGTTAGCTCTGGCATCTAATGATATAATACGTCTATCACAGTATCATGGTTAGTTCATGAGTTATTAGCGTTTAAAGCCTGTGCAGCATGGCGCTAAGGACTGGCCCTATAGCCTATATAATTCGACGAAAAACGGCATATTATGAATATTTCTGTCATAGACAACTTTACGTGGCCCTTTCGCGTGACATGTCAAATCGCAATATATGTGTTCATATCGTGAGGTAACATAACCAATATAAAATATCGAGAAATTTTATGAAACTCATTTATGTTCACGTAGTCGATTGGAAAATCAATGAAATTATTGAAATATTGTTAATGTTAGGACAAGATTACCTCAATTACTATGTTATCCAATAGATTTGTTCGTTTTTCTTTATTAGAGTATGGAATATTTTGGCCAGAATTTCGACAAAAAATTTGTTCAACATTGTAACCCCACCCCTCAATTTTCTGATGGGTGTAAAGTTAGATGTGGTGTACTACAAAAGAATATTCCCGGGCCGACTCTTTTTATAATTTATGTAAACGATCTACGGTCAGCGGTTACTCATTCTAGACAGATCGAATAAGTGACATGACTATTCAATATTAATAACATAATAGTAATTATTGAATATTGACTTAAAATATTGATAATAGTATACAATTCTATATTATGTTGCTACCATTCTCTTATAAAAACTCTCCTGAATACCATATAGGCTTAAGTATAGACTTTTTTTCAGTCCATTCTTTGAGAAATATGACGCTTTTTTATTTTAATTTAATTGCTGGATGATAACGAGCGCAGCATCTTTTTATGATCTTTTCAAATAATGGATATATTATACATTTTCAAATATTTCAAACTGTTTTGCTTTATTTGAGAAACTCCATTCGCCGATTTATTCAACATGCTTTATTCATTGTTTTTCTTTAAAATTCATTTCTATTGGGTAGATTTTGTTTTGAATGATTTTGGTTTACGACATGAGTGGATGAAGGGTGATCGTTCACTGGTGACAAAGGGACTCCCATTAAATCTACACAGCACAGTCGAAAGTTGTGCACATATGGAGCTACTGAACCCGCGCAGTTGCCTGCTCGATTGAGTTGCCCTTGTTATTTTATTGTGAGGTAGGTCAGCGGGTTCAATGACCCTACCTACGACCCTACACGTAACAGAGAAAAGTTAACCCTCTACAAAAAGTTGCGTACAATATAATCACTGACGATAATAATATTTATTAAATCGATATGAGAAAGGGTTACTCAACCAAATTTGAAGATGCGATTGAATGCGTGAGAACACGGAATATATGATCGATAGTCCCTCGTGTAACATGATCTCCTGATACGTCTACTCGAATTTGACGTCGATTTGGATGAATTTTAATGACTTTCCGTGATTGGATTTCTCCAAAACATCATTAATTAGTACATAAAATACAAGAATGTGGCAGAGAAATTTAAAACAGGCACGTAATCATCGTTGTCTCCTCCTGTCATTGTTTCTTTATTTTTTTACTCTTTATTGTGACATTTTACAATGGCGGGTTTTGCTATCGTACGACAATCTTTTACGACCAACCCTATTATTACTTCTTTATAATTGATGTATGTATACGTGTAACATGTATGCAATTAGGTGGTTATTGCATTTGATCGACGGAATTGACTTGCAATTCTGTTAATTTTATCCCAACGGTGACCTAGCCCAAAATTGAGTCCAGAACCTTACAATGTAAGATCAGAAAAGCTTAACCACTATGCTATTTTCATTTTCTTCTCAGAGTGCCGTTTCCAACTAGTGAAGGTTGGCCGTCAGTTCTGCATACTTCTTTTTGTTCTTCGACAGGCAAAACAAACGGCGACACTCGTAATCCCAGTTCATTCTCGAATGTTCCGCAACCAAGATTTCCATCTAGGGTCTGGTCTCCTCCTCCCTGCAACTTTTCCTATCATAATGAGTTGCAGGAGTTCGTACATGTCGTGCACGTAAGCACGTGGCCCAGATATGCAGCTTCGCGCTGTTTTATGGTCTGCCATAGCTTGCGTTTTTGGCCGACACGCCGTAGTCACACAAGTCCTCATTTACGGTCCTGTCCTGGTGACTCTTTAGTGGTATTAACAATTATTATAATATTCCTTTATTTAATAAGCCTTCTTTAGGGCAAACCGAAGCGACTAGAGCGATGCCAACACAACAGTATTCAGCTATATCGCCTGCGTACCCAGCGGAGTCGATGTTGCCGTGCTGAGAGGATAAGTGCGAGGCCTTATCGCCTCTTGACTGTCTTTCTTCGCGGCGAAGCGAATTTTCACGGCAAACATCTGCTTATGCTATTTCGCCCCCAGCTCGTCTCTACACGCGGCGCAAAGGTGCGAGGGGGCTCGCACGAGTGTCGCGCCTAGTGTTTGTGACACGTCCGGAATATATCGTGTATACGATGTCGAAGGGACCGTAAATGCCGACTCATGTTTGTAAGGAGAAAGGAAATGAGGAAAAACAAGGGCAATTGTTTTTTAACCGCCCTACCTAGGTCACCTGATCTTACATTGTAAGGTCCCGGGTTCGATTCCCGGCTGGGTCGCCATTTTCCGTTGGGATCAAATTAACGGAATTGCATTTTAAATTCTGACGATCGAATGCAATAACAAGACACACACCTACAGATATGCAACCCGCACACATGCATATAAACACATCATAGTAGGGTTGGCTGTAAGAGATTGTCGTATGACAATAAACCCGCCCATTGTGAAATTTCACAATCAAAAATAGAAACAAACCTTTGGGTTGTTATTCAAAAAGTAGGTAAAAATCGTTGGGTTTTTTCATTAGAATACTTAATAACAATACTTGATTACAATATACCAGATTTTTTTTTACACAAAAGACCCATTCATTACCCTTTTTTGTATTTAGAATCGTAGGAACAAGTTGAAGTATCATGTACGCTTTGTGGGCTTCGGTTTGGAACGAATGTAAAATCCTTTTTCTATTTTGATCGCAATAGTGCAAGTTTTGTAAGCATAGAAACTAAAATTGCGAACTTGACAGACTAAAACTCATGGGACCGCAGCACAGTGATTCATCTAGTACACGTCAGCGGTACCAAGGTCGTTTCAAAATAAAGCAATGTTTTATATATTCAGGTAATAAAGGTTAGTTAGATACCGTATAGTAGAAATTTGTGGGAAATATAATTAACCGTGAAGGTTTGTTGATACGCTTAAAATCGAAATTAAAATAGTAAAACAATCAATGGTATGTCTATGTTCTGTGATATGTTGAAGCTGTTAATTACGGTTTTTTCTAATTAGTTTAGAACTTTATTTCAACATAATTTTAGCCCTATTTTATTTTAGACTTCAATATTTTATTAGCTTTAGCAAATTATTAATATTTATTTTAAAATATGATAATTTTCCATAGAATGGGACAATCTAAAGATGATCTGATGATACTGATCCATTATTTTTTTTGTTGTGGAGTCGTTATCGTAGATTAAAGATACCTTGAGCATTTTCGCATAAACATTGAGCAAGTTGGAAAATGTGCAATAACTGTGTACTTAATACATTTTTTAGGCTCCATTTCAAGGTAAGAGTTTTTCGATATTTAGAAAAGGTGCCTCAAAAATGACTGAAAAAAATTCTATATGATAATGCTCTTAACCAATTTCAAATATAAGATATACGTAAAAACTTGTTAGTAAAATAAAAACTTAGCTACGTTTATATTGTTGAAAATTTAAATAAAAATGGACTGACAACAGCTGATGCGGCGATTACTTGAAACACATTTTTTTTTCTTTAAGGATATTGACGAAGGGCGACCTAACCCACAATTTTAAAAACCAAGAAGGCACATAGTTTACGTAGTTCATTTCTAAGAACAAGAGTGGACTTTGACATGCTTCCTTTCAGACCAAAGGAAGGATTTTCAATGTAAGTACCGTTCAGTAGTTCTAGGAAGTGAAGTCATCTAGTGACTGACTAGGTAGAATAATTAGCAATATCTTTAAAATTTAATAACTGGCTTCTGAATAGTTATATTATTTTAATACCCTAGTTTTTTTCTTCTATATTATACCACCATACTTTTTCCAATAGTGTTATAATTATGAGTAGATTGTATGATTTGAACGAATAAGACATAAGAATATGCAATAGTAGGTATCTTAAGTGCCGTGTCATGTAATGTTAAATTAAATATATTTATTAATGTTGAAAGGTTTTGTAGGCATATTTACTTTATACTAAGGACTTTTACACATACCTACATATTTAATAAAATATTTTAGGCCCCCTGGCTAAACCCTTGCGGTATGGACTAGACGAGTGATTGCCACTGTGATCTTGTGGTATGGGACATTAAAGTAAAGAACATCTCATATGTATGTTTCCGATTTTGTAAGTTTAACCCATTGAGTATGAGTCAACCAAATCTGGTCGCGAAACAATTATCCGATGAGTACGAGTCGACCAAATCTGGTCGCGCGTTTTTTTCACTTCTTTGACGTTCTCATATTTATTCATAATTATCTAATTGTTTTACAAAATGATATTTCAATATTCTATATTCGAAATTTCAATGCAATCATTGTGCAGTTGTTCTTTTTATGATTGGTGTAGTAGTTTCGTAGTTATAGTACTTTAAGTCGATGTCGCCGAAAATCCTGCAAAAGAGACAGATGCATCCATGAAAGTACCCATTTACTCCAATGGTTAAAAAGCTGCTTTTCAGGACTGAGCTAAATGTAAACGGTGGCTGAGAAAACCCGTACTTTCGTTAGCGTACATTTTTATACCTATTGCTGTTGAAGAGCACCGGGCGAGTGATGTCACAGCACTAATGACGGTGATGCGGAGACCAAACGCTGGTCCCCCGCACCTCAGCCACTGCTTACTTAGCTCAGTCCCCAAATGTACATTATTGTATTTTATGGCGCCAATGAGTGGATGTGTGTTCCCGGTTTTGTGTAAAATCAAATCAACTGCCTGCTTTTCTCCTCCTTTGTGAGCTTTAAAAAATGGAGCTAATAATTGGAATAAAGCGAGAGAAATATTGGAGATTGGTTTCGCCATCTTTCTATTTTATTTGAGTCTAGCTTTGTTGCCCGTCGTTGACGCGATCACAAACACTCTCCCACTCTTCCCCCACCTCCTCCTATTCCTCATTCCATGCTTCCAGCTCCCCTCTGTATATCAAAATTTTGCTTTGACATCGGATAAATACTGTGGATTTTGTTTAAGGGGGTTGAAAAAGATAAGGGTGGTAGGATTTTTTTGTAAAAATAAATGGATAGGGTTTTTTTTCCTTATTTTTTAGGATACGTGTGCAAAGTTTCATGAAGATCGGGTTGAACATTTGCGTGGCTAGTATCGCTACAATACCGTAATCTTTTTGCGTGAAAACTTCCGTGGACGACTTTTCTGTGCAACTTTTCACTCGACGACTTATTTTTTTTGCGAAGTGAATTTCGAGACACTTATTACACCGAAACTGAGTCCTTAAAGGCTTACAAAGGTGTTTCAGGTCACGCAGGACACCCTTTAAATTTCAGTGTTATAGTTTCAGTGTTGCTTATGTGTATAGTAAAAATAGTCCGTATACATATAGTCCGCATCCGATTTTCGGAGCCTATGTGTATATAAAAATGAAAGTAAATCTGTATGAATTAATCCATGTTGTGAGATTTTTGAAGGTTATTATAAGGTATAATATGTTAGAGCACTTTAAAAGAATGTAAAATGAACAGCCTTTGAAATATTTTTTAATGGATATATCAAATTACGATATTATTAAATACCTGAAATTACTTGTAGTGAATAGTTGGACAAAAATCCAAGATAGAGTAAAATGGAGCAAGATTCTAGAGGAAGCTGTGAAATAATATGTTTTTATTTACAGATAACAATATAATTTAATATAACACAAATGAAAATCGAAGCAACACCTGACTAAATTTGCCCGAATAAATAACACACACTACAAATAGGAATGTCCTCATATCATCTGGTTATTAGGGTACACCAGAGTAAAAAACGCGGAAAATACAACATAATATTGGTATATATTAGGTAATTATATAATATATTAAGTTGAATATAAAGAAGGATACACAAATATTACTATGCAAAATAAAACGAAAGGGAAACAAGTCTTTAATAACTGATGTCATCTAGGAGGCATTTCTTATAAGCAAGTTTGAATGCAGGCTTTCATAGGGCTCACACAGCCGCTCCCAGGTATTTACACACAATCAGCGAGCATAAAGGAAACTCCCCGGAAACTTATTTTCTTGTGTTTAGGAACAATAACAAAATGGTAATGCGTAAGGGTCAGCTGCGAATAAATGCGGGCCAGGATATCCTGGGATAGAGATATCGAACGGTCCTTTATACCGAACGATCTTCAGCACAAGAGGTAAGGTGGAGTAGCCGACGCTCTGTTATATCAAGCAAAGATGCACGTGCGAGAAAATGAGAGACATGAAGTCGAGGAGTGATAGCGAAGCAGAACCTAGGACAGGCATTTTGCGACGAATCTGATTCTGATGCTGAGGCAGTCCCGTATTATATTATACTATTTTATTTTATTCGGGAAACAGTACAACTAAACATATTTACTAAATCAAAATTTAACAAACATAAACTATGTATTTGTTTCCATTAAATTTTATTGAACGATCATATACCTATATGATTTGCGATTATACCTATATGATGCGATTGCGATTATACCGATATACCTATATGAATTCGATATGCGATTTAAAAGAAAAGACATATAAAAATAACAATTTAAAAATAAAAGCTTTTTTATAAAGTGAAATGAGTAGTTTGTTTTTAATTAATGCTAATCTTCTAACTTACTTTTTAGTCCAAAGTAGAAGTAGTAGATATAGAGTAAAAATTATTTAATAAATATATAAATACATAAATGAATAGAGTAAAAAAATAATAAAAAAATGCAAAAAAAAATAATATTATTATTAGGTTATGTAACATGGGAGAACGAAAAGAAAAAAAAAGGATGTATACACAAAAACAAGAGGAAAATAAATATTTGCATAATAAACTGATGACTTAAGTAAATGGTGGTATATTAATTATTAGATTTTTAATTGTGTCTGGGGGGGGGGGCAAATATATCAATATCCATAAATACGGAGTTGTAAAAATGACAAGCTCTATAAAGAGACGCATTTTGTGCATTGTTGGAATTAACAATTTGGCAGTTCGAGGGATTAGCAGTTATTTGCAGGGCCTTGATGGGGGTAAAGCCCCAATTACCTCTTTCGCCGATTTCTGGAATAAGAGATTCGAAAGAAAGAAAAGTCAAGGTTTCGAGTCGCAGAAACTAAACTAACTAAAATGCTAAACTAAATCTGAAACTTAAACAAAAATAAACTAAATTAAAAAGGATATGGAGTGTATTTAATCTTACACCAACAAACTTGTGAGTGAGCAAGAATGTTTAAACTGATAGCTTGACGTCACACGCGTCACTCGTTGATCGAATTGAATGCTGCATGTCTGAAATAGCTGACTGTGTGGATGCGCCAACATTAATTCATTCCATAGCCGGGGCAGTTACTGACCTCACGCCATATAATTAGACTCTTCCTTATGGATACTCTGCTATTTCAATTTTCCGTCTGCAAATATACATGGAGTCTATTATTAAAGATTTCGTTTTGCACGTTGGCGTCAAGTCCACTACAGATCTCGGTAGGAATTTGTGAAATTAATTTACGTAAAAATCATACAGTCCAGTAGCTCTAATTAGCCATGAAATGAAAGCGTATACGACCTTGAAAATTTTCTTTTTGTTGTATGGTATCATATACTTTCACAAATTTTGTATTGATGAAGCGAGAAACAATACGTCGCTACGCTAGGTATTGCCTAAAATAAGTGCGATATTTTTTCTCCAATCGGTTTTCCAGCCGTTTTAGTTTTTTTATATATATTGTTTTTTTATCGGCTAAAATAATTGCGATTTTCAGCTCCGATTTTTTCAATTTTATATTGGTTAACTCGTAAATCACTACAGAATGACTATTATAGAGAGAATTATATATAGAGAATTAGAATTTATTCACAGGATTCTAAGATAATTTTGTTTTTTATTGCAGCATTAAAGAAAACAAAGTTATGAATTATTACATTTTCAGATGCTGTAAGCATGGTAGCCAATGTCATCAGAGTGAGAGGACATATTTATTTATTTATCTAAGACCAGTATTACGTTTTTTAAATCATGACAAGGCTGCCATACACAAACAGAAACAAACACACGAACGTTTTCCAAATGTTACTTTTTCGAATTCCCAGGATCTCGAAATGTAGACATCCATCCGGTGCAAACTCAATTTTTAAATTTTTCGTCAGTGCAGTTCAATCTTTATCATCACATAAAACATTTTTTTTTTGGCAAAAATATATAGTTACAACAAACAAAATAAGTAAATATACCAACTTACTACAATAACGTAATAAAATCGGAAAAAGGGATATTTTTTTAAAATAATTATAAAATGTAAAATGGAGTTTTATTATATTTACATAATTCTTGCTGCGTCTAAATACCTATTTACCTTAAAAACAAGACTTTCCCTCTACATGAACTACTTGTAACATGGTTTTTTTTTTTTTTTTGGAAAGTAAAAATGGACCGACAGGAGTGACGTTTAATACCGAAACGGCGTTATAAAGCTTTCACCCAATATGCCTTTCTTGCCTAGAAACGACCAATCCAGCAAAGAAAAACCTTAAGCTTATTATGACATAAGTACGACTTCGAAAATATGAGAATCGCTGAGGATGAAACCTGCAGATTTTGTAAAGTAAATGTTTCAAACACACCAACAAGCAAAAATTTTCACACACACCTAACTGTAATGATAAACACGCTAACTAGCAAAATAAAAATATGTATTAGGCAGTTTCTAATATATTTTTATAAAACATCTCCAAAAATAAATGTGCCATTGTATTTATTACACAAATAGATATCTAAATATTTTACAAAAATATTTATAAATTTAATAAATAGCATTATTTTATATATAAAATAAAGGAAATGTATGTATATGTCGGCGTGATCTGTAGGTGGCGTTGAATAAGCAACGATTCCACTGAGCGGTTTGGTCACGTATGTACGAGAATCAAAACAATAAGCTTAAATTAACACCAACTGAAAGTGAGAACAACTCACCTGAGATATCCAAATGATCGCTATAGGCACCTTTAACCCATCGGGCGCCGACAGTGCCTATAGGTATTTTGCGTCATTTGACAGATCCATTTTCGCCGGCCCCCGTGTAAATAATATAAATATATAATATACATGAGTAGCAAGATTAATTTCTAGGTAACAAGAGGGAGTTCATGAAAAAACGATATTGTTAGTATTTATTTACAAAATCGACCATAAAGTAGCGGCGCAGATTTTTGGGCGCGAAGGCTGGCTTCCGAGCGGTAAATGACTCTAGTGATCACAACCCAGAAGTGTGCCGCTTAGCAATATAGGATTTTCATTTGGGATATTCTTAGTATGGATTCAACTTCATAAACTTCATAGATAATGATGATGGTAAGTTGCCCCATCTTCGTTTTCACTTCATCGCCGTTTTCCTACAATGATAGTACTTGTCACAATAGTTTATTAACGTAGTACCTACACTTATCCCACTTCTGATATAAGTTCGTACAGGACTGGCTGGATATAGATAAAGCCAGAAAGAGATAGAAAGAGCGCACGAGCAAGATAAAAAGTACTTTGAGTAATAACAATGCGCGTAACACTTCTGACTTAAGTCAATATACTTTAACCACAAAGATACAGTTTCGATTTCATAAAATATCAAATATTAGTTCAGTTTAATAATAGCTAGAGTACTTAACTTTTCCAAGAATCATAACTCAATTAGACAACAAAGGAAGAATTTATTTACAGTCCAGCCTGACACAACCATCCGTCGCTGGCGGCCAATCTCTTCTACCTTGGCTAACTAAAACAATCGTATTGCCCATAATTCCGACTCATCCCTTTCCCCGATCCCTATAGATTACGTTGCTTGTAAACAAACAGCACGATGACATTGACTATTGCTCAATGTCATCCATAGATCGCATTACATATATTTAATTCTCTATTAAATAAAATTCAAATATTTCTTCATTGCCACTTATTTCGATTACACCATCCGACCAGGTACATGATACATCACTGTCAGTTTATAATTCACAGATCGGTAATGGATCTTGATTTGACATACCAGTATTAACAGTAATGAGGTTAATGGTAGGGTACTTGGCAATAGTTAAAGTTCGGTAATCCATGTTGTATCTTGGCTATTCTCGCAAAATACTAAGCTCGATCAGGGACGCGGACGCTGGACTCGCGTGGGATTGATTTATTACAAGAAATGAGTAAAACCGTCGGCGTGTACCGCACTTTCTTGCATTGCGTACACCAAAATAAAGACGATGTTTATTTGGGTTAGGAAAATGTTTTATTTTCCGACCTTGTAACCACTTCTCAGCGGCTGAATAGCTGTTGTCAAGGGTTTTCCAATTTAAACTCACAAGAAAAGTCGTGTATATAATCGTGAAAAGTGAATCAGAGTGTAGAAAGAAAAAAGTATGGCTTAACGAGAACGCTGATTTTATATTGGGTCATTGTTAAGCCCTGAACTAAACATTACAATAAATTTGGTTATCAAATATCAGTACTGTCCCAAGTCCCCCCTGCGGTTAAATTGGCAAAGGTGCATTTAAAAGGACAGGTGTTTGCTTCATTGCATTTTTTTATGAGGGAGGATACATAAGTAGGTTGGGGATTTGTTTCTAACTATTTTATGGATGAGTAAAGTGAAGTTGCTGTTTAAATTGAGACATATTTGTGATGGTATATTTGTATAGGAATGAAAAAACATGGCTTCCAGGTTTAATATTGAAACAACCCCTGGCACAGGCGGTTTTGAGCCTCGGAAGACTTACGGCCAAACCGATATATTAGTATTTTATTTAATATTCGTAAGCCGTATACGCAGTTGCCATAACCAAGGATCGGTAATATGAAAGGAGTATTGATTAACCCTTAGAAACTTAGCCATAGGAATGAAACTCACAACGGTATGCTTTCAACTCTCGAAAATTTCCATATAGCGGATGTTAGTGTACGCGTACTAATGTATATTGGTGGCTTATTCATTGAAGGCGACTATTTTCGCATATAAAAACATAATTGCATACATACGGAGATCAGCCGCCTGCGAGTTGTCGCAACGGAAAAACCATCGATCGGTGGTATTAGCATTCCAGCGGTTAACAGCATCCTAATTTTTCCGTGAACCATCTTAAGTTTCTCTATTTTTAATAAAATATTTGAGAAATTTTCTAATAGCGAGTTCGGATACTTTATATAGCAATAAGAACAATAGCAATTTGCAGAATACAATGATAAATCTCTTGAGCAGGTCGTGAATTTTACATATCTACATAATATGTTGACAAATAATTGAAGACTGGAACTATGTGGCGCATAAAACAGCGCGCATAATATACTTACGAGGTATGGCTTCTATATGATTAACTGCCACTGATACGTAAAAGAAATTAGTGAAAATTAGGCGTTTATAATGATTGGAAGAGGGTGACCTTTTGTAGATATATTCAGAGGAACAGCTTGAAAGGCGAGTCACCCAGGGCCGAATTATTTAGGTCGACATTTTATTAAAATCATTCAGACCAAAGTTTATACCCCTTTGAATAATATAAACAGAAGATCTTAGTTGTTTATGCTTTACTAACTATACTCGCAGTTCCTTGCAGCTGTATGCCGGCGATATTGTCGTACAACAACGTAGGCGAATTTTGTGACTTGTCATTTAAAAAAAAAATGGAATTTTAATGAATAAATGCCGAATATAGCGGTCGTTTTTGTGAAATGTTCGACGTCCAACTTGTGACTTTCCCGTTTTCTCTGGACTTTCAGACATATTTTTGCGCTGCCCTGTTATATCGCCAAAACGAATGTCCATAATAATCGTATAATCATAATATAATTACATGGACTCTAAAGTGAATGACTTGCAGGTACGGATATTGGAAGATGAGAAGGGGGGGGGGGGGATGGGGGGGGGGGGATGGGGGGGGGCAAGCTCAGCTGTCTATATCAAGGGTTTTATACCTTAAAGCTTCAGTGTATGTATACTATATTTTGAGGCTTTTCCTTCGGGGGCGAGGAGGTAAATATTCCTGCTGGAGCTAACCCGGGAAGACGCCACATAGAGCTGGACTTGCGAAAAGCGTGGGTTTCTTAGATCAACGCCTGCAACCTTGAGCCTTTTTGAACTTGCGACCCATTACTAGTCATGCCAAAGCAGAGCGTTATTGGAAACTGCAAGCGTTTGAACTGGAAGGGCGTTCAGATGATACAATTAGGATCCTCCAAATCAGCATATTTTTTTCGTTGCCGCACCCAGTCAAAAATAGTTGCCTCTAAGATGTAATTTTGGAGGTTGTTTATTTGGAGACGGATGCCGTTGCATAATTTTAGTAAACTTAGGTTTCTAAAATTATATGTATTTTCGTCATACTCCATCATCTAGTTTAAGGGCGTGAAGGGAGAAGTCAGATAGATTAAGTATGTTAATAAACTCCACGGCATATTGGACAACCTCTTGTTCATCAACAACGTTGTCTAAAGACTTATAGGAGCGGTTATCGATTCGAAGCCATCTATTGTAGAATCAAAGCGTTGATGCTTTCGACTGCAACATTTCTTGAGCTCATATGGCTCGCTTGAAACCTAGAAGGTGATCGATTTAAAGGAGGCTCTTGTTCAGGATAAATCAAACTAGTGAAATCGAGCATTTTACATTCAAAAGTGCAAAGATGAACGCTATCAAGGAAAATGACATCGTCTTTCTTGGTAAAGTTTCCACTTCCTAGTGTCAGCAAATTAATATTTTTGGAAGAATATGTCACCTGAGTTATACGGTAGTATATTTTCCCGGAATCCTAGAATAGGTCTCCCTTAAATCGCTTAGGGGATTTAACGACCCGAAAGTGGGGTTCTCATAAAATCAACCATGTTTCAATCGAAACCATGGTCCTTTTATCTTTATCCATCTTGAAGATACGCGTTATGAAACTGTTTTTTTCCGAAACTCACTCAACAAACTCAATTGCTTCGTGAAGTAGATATGATAGTTCAATAAATTCAAACCTCTTTTATGACCCCTTAGGTTTTGAAATTCGCAATTAGGCGAAATTCGCAACCCCTTGAAAAACGTACTGCCTAATTTTCGGAGGGGCGTAGATCACCCATATTTCAACTTTCTAACTTGACACGTTCCGGATATAAGCGTTTAACTGTAGGAAATTACAACTCCCTCCGTTTTACATTGTCGGGGGTGGATTTTTCGAAAACCTTCGTATACCACCCTCTTAAATGATACTAGGAGTTGAATTGCCAGTTCCTCTTTTTAAACGTTTTAGGGGATAAAATACTCAACCCCCCTGAAAAACGTAGGTACTTTCTAATTCTCTGAGAGTAGTAGATCTTCCGAATTTCAACACCCCATATTAACCTGTTTAGGAAATGTCTTCTTGACGGTATGAAACTGCAAGCCTGGGGTGTTTCAGACTGCCCCGGGGGTGGATTTTAAAAAAAACCTCGAATGCCTATCCTCTCATGGTGAGAAGTAGATAATTAAAGAAATTACATTCATAAAAATCAACTTTCTTTTAAATCCTGTTAACGGATGAAATTCGACACCCCCTCTCGCATACGTTCTTTTCTCATATATTCTATTTTCATTATTGATATAGCTTGCCTTGTCTGCATGATTGTCATAATAGGTTAGCTCTAAAATATTGCCTGCAGGCAATAAGCTTGCCTTTTCGTACGAATAAAGCGTTTTTATTATTGTTTTTATTATTAAAAATGACGTCAACATCAAAGCAAAAACATTACACAGAAATACAAGTGAATAATTGATTTGGAAAGGGTTTACATTGCTTTGAATTATTTTATATTGATTTGGTAATTCCAAGTTATACAGAAGTTATAAGTTTAAAGTACAAAGTGTTAAAAAATAGCTATGACATAGGTAATGACCTAATTTAAAATACCATTTCGACAGGTAGATAATACAGGTAGATAATTCGACGACTACAAACACTAACCCCATAACATTGCTTATGGGGTTAGTGTTTATAGTAGATGCAACGTGTGGCTAAATATAATATGTCAATAATGTAAAAAATTGGATGTGTCACCCCAAGAATTTACAGGTAAGTAGACAAGCCCCTCCCCCCCCCTCTACCCCTCCCCGCGCCAACCCGTCCTCCCCCGCGCGCCAATTCATAGCATAGTTGTAGTATTTTCCGTTATCAAAAAAATATGTAGTATTTTCTTAAATATGTTGTACTTTCAGTAGTATTTGCGTCGCTTGTATACGAGATATTTTTAACAAACAAAATTTCCCAACATGAATTCGATCCAACAAGACATCTGTGACCGAAGTGTCTAACTGCAATATTTTGTGTTTGAAGTATGAGTAGCGCGCCCTCTGGTGGACCGATTTTAAGTACAATCTTTTCAACCCTTGCCATGACCGAATTAGGCCTATATGCCAAATTTGTGCTCAGTCGGAGGAAGCTTTTAGGCGCTATCATGGACGAATACACACACACACAGACTCACAAACAGACTTCAGTCTGGAAATGGTCTTAATCCTCTCATGGGGGATGAGGGGGGAGAGAGGGGTCAAATTGGATATTTCCGTCTTTATCTCGATTTTTTTAGCGCGTTCCCAATATTTTCCCTTGGGCCAGGAAAGTAAAAATAAATATAAAATTTTAAATTTAAAAGTTACATTTTTAAAACGATTATATGGTAAATAACAGCAAAATATTGGATCTAGACAAAAATTTCGTCTAATAACTTATATTTTTATTTTAATTAATTTTTTATCAATTCAGAGTTATGTCATAAATGTATTCTCCTCCATCCGGTCCTGGAACCACTTCAGCTTTTCCTCCGTCGGCTACGGTCTTTTCCTTGATGCTTTGCCAGTGTAATTAATACGTCCATCAGGACTTGGCGTCGCCGCGCCCAACGTTTCTTTTTATGTTTCATTTGGTTTCTTTGCAATTCAAATTTTTCCCGCTGTGAAAGGTTCTCGAAACGTCCTCAAATAAGAAAGTAGGCTGATGTTTTAATTACTTCAACGTGATTATCGCTTTCTTTGAAAAATATGACATAAAAAGGTTATAAGCAAATATGAGATGTTTTTTAAGGGGGTGAATTATGCGGTTTAATAAGATTTCCGCCACTTTTCTAAAAACTTTGTTTACATAGACAATACCAATTCCAAAATTTAAAAAAAATGGCAGACTGATTAAAGGTCGCTTCATGATTATTAATATTCATTGTGTTGAAAAAATTGTTATATTAAAAGAGGAATTAAAATTTTGTAAAAATTATTTAATATGGTTAAAGAATTGAAATTCTCGAGAACCCTTGTTTTTGATCATTATTTTCTAAGAATTATTAGGATGTCTTGAATTATCGGGGATTAAAATCCGTAATATTTCAGTTGTTATTACGACCCATAAAAACAAAATAACCAAAAATAAGGGTATACGCCTCTCATAGATTTCATATTTATTGATTCCAACTGATTATTTTTGATAAAACTTCATAGCATGCTAGCGAAGGTTTGTTTCTTTGTTCCGGACAATTATCGATGAAGTCTGCTTACCCGACCTTTACGGCACATAATGCTCTATGTTCGGCAGCGTCAGACCTTGATATTTTTACAGCGAGCCCGCATCTCTTCAAGATTACGCGACTTGTTTATGTCGGAATAAGATAAATTGTTTTCATTATTTATGTTTAAGTTTTGTAAGTTTTTCTATTCTTAATGCCTATATTTGTATTTAATGCTTATTTAAACATGTTTTGTATGTACTAGCAAGAATTCTATTTTTAATATTTATGTTTATATTGCATATCAACGGATGGGTCTAAAATGTTATGTTGATTTGCTTATGAAATAAATAAATAAATAAATAATTTGACCATTTTTTCCAAATTTACTGCAAATGATAGTACTGTTCATATGTCACTCTTCATCAGTTCGCTCAATTTTTGGCAGAAGATGTCAGAATCTGAAAATGACCTGAACCTGAACCAGAACCAGATGATGAACCTGAACCAGAAGTTCCAGAAATCGCTGACCGCTTTCTTATTAAATCATACTTCAGCTTCTTATTGTACTTCTCTGAAATCTATTGCAAAAGATTTATAATTCGTTTTTATTACTAAATATTCCATTTCTTTAATGAAATATTTTTGTTACAATCAGTTTTATAAAAACTAAAATTTCGATCGAAATGAAAACTTTCCATAAAAATATTTAATTACATTCACGACATAGATAATTTTATAGAGATTAAAAATTTCCCTAAAGATTTATTTTTCCAAAATACTGGAATTATGAAAACTATGGAAATATGCACGGAATTAGACGCCAGCCCTATAAAGAAGAAATTTTGAGCGCATTGATCTTTAGCCATGGTTGTCATTTCTATTTGTAGCACTATCTCTTATTCGGAATCACAATAAAGCCCGTAAGGAAAATAGCGAGCTTTACTTCAAAGTTCCACTCGGCGACTAGGGGCGACTTAAGCCTATTTGTGTGGTCTTTATTTGTCAAGATGGTTTTTGGTAATATTCTGTAACATCTGTAGCTCCGTTGATCCACGCCCAGATCCACCATGGATTCTAATGAGAAAAGCAGATTAATATAATACATAGATACATGGGAATTAATAATCTTCGTCACTACATTTCATTTATTTCAAAAAACCCATTACAGATGTACCGAAATACTACCATCATTGATTATATATGACAATAGGTTGCCTAATAACTCTATAGTATAATTAATCAATCTTTTCGCGCTGGTGAAATGCAGGTGTCGTTGATAGCATTGACGGCGAAATTAATAGCAATGTATTTAACCATCTAAAATGACATTGATTATAAATGTTTTTTTATAAAGAGCTGATTGATTAAAAAAAATATTGACCCTAATAAACAATAGAAACAATTAATTATAAGGGCCATTTATCGCAATGTTTATATAGGCTGATTAAATTACAAAAATAATACGGAGAGATAGTATGCCATATGTCTATCTGTAACATATACCACCTTCTCCAATTAATCATGAAAGGAAAGATAAAAGGTCGCCGAAGACCTGGCCGAAGAAGAACCCACTGGCTATAAAACCTCGTTGAATGGTTTAACTCAAGCACCACCGAGTTGTTTCGGCCCAAGTGGCCATAATGACCGCCGACCTCCGATAGGAGATGGCACTTTAAGAAGAAGAATGTTTATCTGAACATTAAAGCAAGTCTTTCTAAATTGAACATTAAGTATATCTGAACGTTAAAGTGCGTAATGTATACCAAACAAAAAAGGACATATGTGTAAATAATAATCGAAAAATAATAAGAGCTACGATCTAAAAACTCGTTTGTTATTATATTATTATTTTATACCGTATAGGCGTGTTTATTGAGCCATCTAAAGTACGCTGTCATACTGTTATTCCATGAACGCCTCCATATTGATAATAATAAGAGAAGATTTAAATGTTTTGGAACTTACACGCGCATTTTTTTTCGGAATGAAGACGGATATATACATTTTAACCCCCCCCTCCCCACCCCCGAGACAATTAGGACCATTTCCAGATTGACGTCTGTCTGTGTGTATTCCTCCATGATGGCGCCCAAACCCTTCATCCGATTGAGCTGAAATTTTGCATACAGGCATCATTTAGTCATGGCAACAGTTGAAAAGATTGTGGTTAAATGGGTCAACCAGACTTAGAGACTTGAAATTTGGTACACGCCTTGTTGAATCGAAACCATATTGTGAGTTTTTATGGTGGCTTGTTCGAAATTCGAATTTGAAGGCTCACGGCGATCTGCGTTTGCAATTCGATTTTTAAATTGAATGAGATGACACGCGTTCGAAATTTAAATCTTCATTTCTTTGCGTCGCATATTAATATTCATTTTCGCTAACTTCCAATTGACGTTATTTATGAAATTAATATTCAGATGAAATAAGCCCCTGGCTACTTGCACTCGTGTCTTGGGGTGACACGACCGATTTAAAACATATATAATAGGAATTAGAGCCGTCTTTTTTGGATTGAATAACTTGAGCTTCTAATGTTTACTGGAATAAGGAAATAAGTATTTTGATTTGCATAGAATGAAAGTTATGAAATTGATAAAACCTTATAAATATAGTTGATTATAAACAAATTGAATAATAAAACAGTAGCCAGTATTACCAAACCCTGCGACCCGTATATTTCAGTATTAAACCATAAAAAATATGCTGGAAAGAATCTCTATAAATCGACATCGTACGCCCTTTCGATATAATACCACATAGTCCGAGAGGCAGCGACAAAAAAGTACAAGAGTTTTGTAGAAGCTAATACTATCAGATCAGACAGTATTTTGGCCATAGAATGATGACGTAGAATCAGCAGGCCAGATTCCGGGACACCTGGCACTGGCGTACTAGGAAATGTGTAATTTTAATTAGTACCCCTAAAGTGTTTTGGAAAAGGTTAAAATTCCTCAGTAGACAAAGGATGCAAAACAGAACTCGAAACAAATGGTCAGACTGCTTAACAAGAGAACGCGTTGCGACAGTCCATTAAGCCGCTATCATAGGGCCACGCCGCGAGTTGCAACAAAATTAGACATGGCCCGCGTGTCGCCGCGCGAGCTGACGCCACGCAGACCACTCGATTTCAATCGGCGTGGGATCGGTGGTGGGGGAAGCCACGCGTTTTCTCGCTTCTCGCTAGTATAATCAGCCGTGGGCACTCGCATTTGCGCGCGGTTTCGAGCAAGTGACCAGACGCATACCTATGTAATACGTATTTCCGTGCGCACACCTACGTATTTTTTTCAAATATCATTTCCAGTAAAAGGATGTATGTAGTCGAATTGTGTTTTTGTCTATCTGAAATATTGGTGCAATCTAGTTTCGTCGCTTTCTAGTTTATTTACCAATAAATGCTGTACTAAATATATACTAAATTATATTACCAATAAATGCTATAATAAATGCAACTTCGAGTTCCTCTTACTGTTTTATTGGATGCACCCAATATTTCCTTTTCTTTCTTTTTTTCTTGAGTAGGCTTAACGTAAGTAGGTACCTTGGCAATGTTTTCCTTAACATCCGTATCTGAGTCGGACGAAAATATTGTGGACAAGTGCGGACGATGACGGCCACCACTGAACTAACACGAAAATTCGTCAGCACGCGCGGCGACACGACACTTTAGTATAATCACCTGCTCGTTGCCCGGCAGAGCGTTGCAACACGCGGCGTGGCCCTAATATAATTGCGGCTTTATATTGCGCGGCACATTATATCGATGCTACCCGCGTGGAACACTTTAACAAACGCTTTAAAGGCACAAACTGACCGCTGCACCGGGTTCGATCATAACATCTTGAACTTTATACCACCAACGATCAGAGTAAATATTGCAGTATAGGTACCTAACAATAATTGTAAAATGTGTATTTCAGACAGATATATTAAAATACGCACTAAATACTGATGATTTCAAAATTGAACTGTTGCTGTTACACTAATTAATAGTCTTAATCGGTTACCTACTTACCATGTTAAATTCGATGATTACCGATTTCGATTTTACAATTATAACAATAATTGTAAAATGTACTAATGTACTTCATACAGATATATTAAAATACACACTAATTACTAATGATTTCGAAATCGAACTGTTAGGGTTTCACTAATTAATAGTCCTACGTGTGAACTTTTTTACTTTTATTTCTTGGTCTTAATACTTCCATCACATGTTCGAGTTATTGTAAAAACGTTTAATATTGTTTTCAGTTTATTAAATTGATAAAGTAATAATAATCATTGCAGAATAAATAACCAGTAAATCGTTTTAATATTTTTTATAAGTAAATTTTGTCAAATAATTTTGTATAAATATTTTTCCTAAATTAATTCTATTGCTTATTCAGCTGTCATTGGAAGATTCGGAAGAAAATGTTATTATTAGTGTTTTTGCTTGAAAATTGATATGTATAAATAATTAATATTATTAAGCGATCAAGGCGATTTAGTCTAACCATATCAAGCCATTAGACATTCGACGACAGGTGTGAAAAAGGTCTGGATCGTTGTGAAAAAGGTACCAATCTGCTAACGACACTTTTGTCAAATATTATTTCGTCGACTATACCGACAAATACCCACCGGCGTATTTGTAGGGATTTTATTTTTGTGACATCTATGAAATAATGCTAACGCCACGCGTTCTATTGTTAAGCAGTCTGAAAAATATTTTCGAGTTCTTTATTGCATCCACTATCTGCTGATGAATTTTCAGCTTTCTTGAAACATTTTGCGGGTAATAATTAAAATTACACCTTTCCTAGTACGACAGCGCCAGGTATCCTGGAGTCTAGCCTGCTGACTCTACCCTGTCATTCTATGGTCAAAATACTGTCTGATATGAAAGTATCACAGATTTTACAAAACTCTTGCACTTTTTTGTCTCTGGCTCCCCAACTATGATTTTCACGGCAATTCGCAGCCAGCCTGTAATAATTTTCTCGATTTCGTTCGACAGATTTGGGACATTGATCTGTGAGTCGGCATCTGTGCCAACCCGATGTCTTTATGCCGACATTTTATTCCACTCCTTTTTCCTCGCATACCTGGCAATACATCATTTTACGACATATTTATGACACGTTAGCTTTTACGATTATTAAACTCATGACACTCAGATACCATTTCCACCATTTCAGATATTAATATAACAGGATGGCATTGGGGGTAATAAATTCGAAACACGTTTATTTATTTTGTTCATTAAAATCAAGATATTAACGTCAATTTCTGGATATGTTCCTTGGCAATCCACAATATTGTATACGGATAGATGAACAAACTTCTTAACCCTTAGAAAGCTAGCCATGTAAATGAAATTCACGACGGCACGTTTTCAACCCTCGAAAATTTCTTTGTAGGGGTTGTTAGCGCACGCATACTAATGTATAATGTGGCTTATTCAATAAAGGCGACCTTTTTCGCACATAATTAAATTATTGCATAAATACGGAGATCGGTCGTCCGCGAGTTGTCGCAACGGAAAAACCACCCATAGGTGGTATTATCAACCTAGTGTGATTGCCTAAAATAAAGGTGATTTTTGGTTTTATTTTTCAAAAGAAAAGTATTGCATCGATTGTTTTAAAATTTTGAGATTATATTTGGGCATAAATAATTTATACATAGTAATTGTTTTGAAAGACAATAATTTTATTTTTACCAAGTTATTCGCCATCTCCAAAAAAAAGTTCCCCTATTGCTGCAAAAATTGCGGCCTTCACAGCGCCTAAAACAAAAAAAACTCATCAAACTAGTTGGTATTGCCTATATAATGACCCAAGATTGTGAAAAAAAAATATTACAAATGGCAGAGTTTTGAAAAAAAGTTTAAAATTTCGCCATTTGTTATTTTTTTTCACAATCCTGGGTCATTTTACAGGCATTACCTACTAGTTTAATGAGTTTTTTTTTATTTCAGGCGCTGTGAAGGTCGCAATCACGCATCAATGGGAAACTTTTTTTTTGAGACTTCGGAGATGGCGACAAACTTTATGAAAATATTACTTTTTCATACCAAAATGTTACTAGGCTTACATTATTTATGCACAAATATATCATTAAAATATTCGATGTATTAATTTTCTTTAAAAAAATTCCCAAAAATCACCTTATTTTAGGCGATCACAGGTGTGTACCTTAAAACGCCTTAAAACGTACACAAAAGGGTAGCAATATTATTAGTACACTGTGAATTTTTGACGTTTGCACATTTTAAATATTTTAACCTTCGAAACCATTATAGCTATCAAAATTAAAATAAATGGGTCTTACCGCGTAAAACATTGGAATTGCGAATTTTTCTTTGAAATTTTGTTTTTTGTCATCCTGAAGAGAATGGTCATGGTAAGCACCGTTTTTTTATAATCATGATGTCAATTAAATTATTCATTATTTTTGGCTATATATAAGTTTTGTCAAAAAGTAACGCATTCGAAATATTTACAGAAATATTTACAATAAATAATGATCATATAATATTTTATAATATACAATAATAACATACATATATTGGTAATATTCTTTTTCTTCTTCTCGAAGTGCCTCTCCACTACTGGAGGTTGGCCGTTAGCTCTGAATACTTTTGTCGGTCTTGCGCCATCCGGAAAAGCTGTTCCGTACTGGTGATCCCGGTCCAGTTTTCCACCCGGGGATTCTTAGCAACCCTGACCCATTAAAGGGCCGCCGTGCACTCGGGGCCATGGCTATTTTTGACTTTTCCATTGCTAACTACTAGGGATATAATATAGTACAGTGGCCTCCCGTTGCCTTCTGCACCAGACATTTTAGGTCTATTTAGGATCTTAGGCCGCTGAGACCTCTTCAACCGGTTGCCCAGTTGGGAATGGTTATACCGCCATTGACTCGGTCTTTTGCTATATACTTTAGCTTCCCATTATAATTAGACCGATATGCAAACGGCGATCAAATACATTCGGGACGCGTCCAGTGTCAATCTAGGTTAATCTAGACCGCATAATTGCACTGTATTCACTATATTCAATAATTATAAATAATACTTATTGTTGAAAAATTTTAAAAATATGCTGACACTATAAATTTAAATTTAGAAAAAAAAGTAATATACAATATAATAATACACTATATACAATAAATAAAATGTGCAGTAAGTATATTTTTGAAAATATTTAAACTTTAGAATGCGATTTTTAAAATTAAGAAATAGCGGCATATATAGCCAAATATATAATATTTACATGCTATCATGGCTAATTGACACCATGACTATGAGAAACGGATCTTACCACAGTAATTATTTTCAGGATATCATAAAACATAATTTCAAAGAAAAATTAGCAATTGCAATGATTCACACGGAATTATCCATTTCGTGTAATGCTGATAGCTAAAATGATGATATTATTTATATACATAACAACATAATTTAATAAATATTTTATTTTTCAAAAAAGTCATGGTTCAGGAGGTTTAGATATTTCAAATGCGCAAATTAGTAAGTTTACAGTGTAATTATTAATGTAATGTTAAACTATGTCCATTGCCTACGCAGTGACTAGTATGTCCAACTAGTTATAAGTTAGCCTAAGTTATACCATATTGCACTTTTTTCTAGTTTCATATCGTAAAGTTTGAGGCTACATAGTACGTAAGTTAGCTTTAGCTATATAATAATACATTTCTTAAAGGCAACCCTTAAGCCCGGGGGTAATGGTTAGGCCATTTTTAATATATATTTATTATGTATGTGCCATATATATATTTATTTCCTACCTACCCTTCCAGTCAGTGACAAATTACGCGCCGGTCGAGACAGACGTACTCCTGTTTTGAGTGTTCTTGTTAATGGTGCTGTGATAAAGTCATTTTCGCGTTCGTGACCTGGCCAGCTTACGATTTGGAGACATTCGGAGTGAAAAATACAGCAAGGAATCGCGCGAAAAATAGAAAGCTGCGTAAACTTTGATTCCTTCTCCTCTCCACAATGATGCCTATAAACTCGTAAAATTAACCAACCTTCCTTACAGTCCACTCTCTATATTATTAAACTCGAACACAACATTTTGGTCCGACTGTAGTTACCGACTGTAGTTATCACTGCATTTTTTCGTTAATTGCAGCCTATATTATAACACGTTGTTGATGACATTCAGGCATTGTTTTTCTTGTCTATGGCACTGGCCCAAATTGATTTTTTATCGCTGACGATAATAAAGAAAATATAGGAGCAATAAATTTAATCGCTCGTTTGTATTCTGTTACTGTATAAATTACGCCATAGATAAGTAACGCTGAAATAGCACAACCATAAATTAATCATCATGGCGGAGACTATTTACAAATTGATTCTTAGAGATCTCTAGACGATCAAGCATGCTTGTCAAGATTCGTGTCGCGGGCTGGGAAGGGATCGTAAACCGTAGGAAATATACATTAAAAAAAATATTTACCAAAAATGCTTATTTTTGTAGTTTATACCAGGGAGTCACGTTAATCAAACGTAATTGATTGATGCATGACGTGACTCATTGGTATAAAACTACAAAATTAAGCATTTTTGGTAAATATTTAAAAAAAATGCGTATTTCCTGCGGTTTAGGATCCACTCCCAGCCCGCGACGCGAAACTTGACAAGCATTCTTGATCGTCTAGAGAGCCCTTTACTAGTGAGCAATTCGATGAGCAACATTAAACGAAATATCAATATCATAAATACTTTAATGCGGCGATGGCATAAATTGTACATGCGTACAAAATATTTACACATTTCCGGGTACTGTGGATTATTTGTGTACTGTTCGTGTAATAGATGCCATCGCTCAATGGCAACAAGAAATAATGTATGATAAATATTGAATTAGCTTAATTAAATGATTTCCTCTTTTGAGAATTTAATTCCGGCGAAATCCCATGCTGTATAGCCCCAATTTAACACAAAATTCCAATTCTGCGATCTATCCGAAAGGATTAGAATCGAACGAATAGGAATTCCGCATTGAATGTTCCTTGATTCAATGTTTCTTGAATGGTTTTATATAAAAGAAATTCCAGCTCAATTTCGTGAACATATATTCTGATCGGATTTTCTCACAATTTAAAAATACGAAATGTTGCCTTATTTATCGGAAGTAGCTACCTATTTCAAGCATAGGTACTGTAATATCATTTACGCGTATCCTGACAAATACTGAGAGATGGATTATGTTTATATTTCTTTAGTGAGGGAGACTAAAGGCTCGCCTCGGGGAGCACGAATTATATATTATTAAAACGGCAAACCATCACTTAGGTAAGTACATATATACATATATAGCAGACTAGACTTCGAGCTTCTTTAATAAGCGCTAGCATAAACACAGACATTTCATTAATTATAATAACAGTGCGCTCGTTGCTTTCAGAATAACGATTAATTGGGCAATAATTGGTGAATTTCAAACTTATAAATTACTGTTATGAAGAACTAACGACTTCACGCAAAATTTTGCAACACCTATATGAAAACATCGGTCAATTTGAACGACTTATATTTTTGCATTTATACCTATGTTTGCTAAACTGTGTCACCTTCACACTTGCCGCTCTCAATACCTTCCTCCTTCCTCACAACCAGTCCATAACGCTTAATATTGGTTAGTTCCGCATGGCGCATCCTATGTAATCCGGGGCATTTGTCATTTTACGGTTGGTTATATGTTATAAAAATCATGTTTCCATATAGATGATAAGCTGAATGTTGCCGCTCGGAATAGAGAAACCATAAATAGAATTATTCCCCTTCTTCTGGTGTCATGCCTTTAGATGTTTGGCGAATATTGCATTAGAATCGTTTATTTTGATGGTTTAATAAAAAAGTATGATAATTTTAATAATAGTTTGAGATTCTACACTTCTGATATTCGAGTTGATACATTAGACAAAGCGTAAAAATACGTCAAAATTTATCGATCTGGATTGCAACATGGCGACCGATCAGTTCGAAAGCCTGTCACTTCTGTCAGTTGCGACTAGGTCGGAAAATTAATTGAAAAGTTAAAACTTAAATGGATGACATTTCAAAATGAGATTCATTTGACTTTGAAGTAAATGAAGCGGCCACACTCTAGTATTTAAAAATAAATAAACTAATCACTACTAAAATTACTTTAGTTTTAAAAATGGGAGCTAATGTTCCTGTTGCAGTTGGCCACTAAGACTCATTTGTTCAGGGTCGGGCAAACTCACGGTTCAACACCTATCCGCGGCCGGGGGTTAGTTGCTTTACCTTACGGCGACTGCTCTTGAAACGACCAATAGGCAAACCGATTCCGGGTAGCAGCCGTATAAAGGGCGCCGTGGTCCGCGATAGATTCGGCAAACGCCGTATCACCGCTTCGTAAGGGAGAGGACTGCGCAAGCGACCTCGAACCCGTAACCATTCGAGAGACCGGAGTAATCTGGTTGCAACTGGTAGTAATGGCGCGAGTGACAGCCCGCTTGGTGACTAACCTGACTATCTAGCGGTAAACCGTTGGTCTCTTACGGGCATGTGGCGCAATTTAACCTTGGACTGTTTTTGTCCTAAGTCTTCTGTTCCTAAGTCACTGTTTCCTAAGCAGCGGGGGTGGATGTTGACATGTTCTCATGCCACTCTTGAAATGACCTTGGGCCACTCGTTCCCGTGTGGCACTACGGGCAAAGAACGCCCAGGTCCGCGATAAATTGTAATTGAATTAACGCTGTATTACAACAGGTAGAGGTCGCGTAAGCGACTTCGGACTCGTAACCAGTCGGGAGGACGGAGTTATCAAGGTTAATTCCAGACGGAGATATCCTACCAAAATTTGTAGTTTGGGGGTGAGGCTGCCTTTCCTGGTGCCTCGCCATAAGGCGTTGGTCTCTAACGGGTTGCTGGTGAACTAGACATGGCAGCATATTGCTTGTCCTCAAGTCTTCTATGCTCAACTTACGGCTGAAAGAACGATCATATGTCGTTATACCAGCCTGGGTTGACGGGTTCGCCCGTTGTCGACACCACCCTACTGTCAAAACTTCCTGAGGTGTTCCTATTTTGTTAAAACTTCCTGAGGGGACGGGTTTGCCCGTTGTAGTTGACAGCTGTTGTAATTGTAGTTTTGAAAAGAATTTGAAAACAATACATCAAAATTTTATGTTTACTATGATTATTTCCTTTGTATCTTTCATAATACGAAATAATAAAATAGTTCTTTGTTTTTGTAAAAAAAAATAATATTACAAATGTACGTACTGATAGGTATTATATTTCTTTAATATAAAAATATCTATTCAAATAGAAAAGTCTCTCATAAGCCACCTTACATATTAATACTATTGATTATATAAGATATTAGACTGCTCAATGCCGTAATACGTTTTGGCTACTAGGATTTTACTATGAAATGCAACTTGTAGATGACACTCATAGTTCCAAATATTGAGGGGTTCACATTTTAGGGGTTCACATTTTCACTTAATTATGAGATTTGTTATTTTTGTTAATGTTTCACCAAAGAGATGGGAAAGGAGCGAGAAGAATATATTCTCTAAAAAAAAAACGATTTTCTGTTTTTTACATCATTGGATAGCTACTCTGGAGGCGCATCAACTGATCCAATGAAAACGCAGATTTCTCACCAATGAGAGCCCTTTATTTATATTTTAGTAACACAGCGTAAATCACATTCTCACATTCATCATGTCAACACAGCGTATGTCAGTCGGTCGCCATACTGCCAACTAGGGGTCGCCATACTCGCCATACTGCCCCTAGAATGTGTAACGTCCCTTTCGGGATGCATAATGTACGGCCGAGTTTTTACTTTTTAATTTCTCTGTTAATCTTTAACGATTAATCTTCTCTGTTTAATAGCTCAATAGATGGTATCACCTTTTATGTTATCCTAATATTTACATAAAAATGACAATTTTGAATTTGGTATACAGGCTTTCAATACATAATAATTACGCGCTTTAAAGAACAAAATGATTAATAGATGGCGTTCTACCAACATTTCCTTATTATTTCTGTGATGTATTATGAATCAGCCAATATAAAAATGCGATAGATGGTACTAATAATTAAATTCTCATTATTATTTATGGTTAAATTACTGGGTTTTTATAATCAGCCAGTCCTTGATACAACCATAGATTATCATTGTCAGCCAACCATTTATTATACAGAGTGTTTTTTAATAGTTACAGTTTCGTAGTGAATTAGTACGAGCAAGTAGGCAACTTTGATATATATTTTTTGGGAAAACAACAAAATATTTTTTTTAAACAAAGATTTTTTTTGTTGAAAACATTTTTTTTTATTTTGAAATATAGTATAAAAAGAGAAAAGAGCGCTTAGCGCCATGGCGATAGGTAAATATCGCAAATATTGTTTATTTGCGATATTTTACCTACTGATAGAGGGCGCAGCGCACTCAACGCTTCTGAAACGTTTCCAATGGATAGAATTTACAAATTTAACAAACAAGAAGCATTTTTTAATTAGTTTTTCCAAAAAAATATATTACATATTGCTTATTTGCTCGTACTGGTTCACCAAGTAGGTACAAGGATTTCACTTTTAAAAAACTCAGTGTGTACTGGCTAAATAAATTGCTACCGGTTTCACCGGATAATGCTATCAGCGCCGCCTGCATCTCGCCGGCGCAAAAGGGTTGCAAAAACGTACTATGGCATTGAGCATCTAATACCCTATATAATCAATTATAATACGTGCAATCAGCCTAATATAAGAATCATTTGTATTTATATTAATTCCCAATCTTATATCCCTTTTTCCGAAATCAGGTCTTTTTAAAGCTATCCCCCCTCCCCCCTCTCCCCTAGCCGTTGGTCGATCACGTTTACGTTCCTTTTCGTTAGCGGTTATCTCCACACGAGGCGCATAATGAAAGTGGAGGCACTTAAATTTAACTTGACTCAATTTCACGATTAATTTGCAGCACGTCGCACTCGGCCCCCTTCCGCTAAGTGCTATTCACGGTCTATTTCCAAACGACAAATTGAGTCGACCGTCATCTGGTGTATTTTCAACAACTCAGGTTGAGATTTAAGGTGCTTTACAAGCGAATATATAATTTCCCTCTAAAACTATGATGAGAGGAGAGACATCGACAACATTCAAGTTTCGTCGGGGAGTTCGCGGCTTTTAATGATGTTTTATAAATTCTAATCAAATTGAGTCATATAAATATATTTATTTGCATTATATGGGAGACCGCCAAATTAATGATATAATATACGCCCTATAACCTACGCTAATCAGGTATACGCTAAGGTAATCCTATTCTACTATTTAGATTACAAAAATCATTATTTATATTCAACACACCATAGTTAAAAGAGTAACAGCAAACATATATCACTTAATTCCAAATAGGAGAATAAGTTATTCACTGAAATACTTTACTTACAATGCTCCTTGACTGTTTAACAAAATTAATAGTATTTTTTTCCTGCAGGACTGAAATCTAGGACTAGTCATGGAGTAAACAATAGACTAACAAAGTCACTTTTGACTATGGTTCGACAAGAAACTGAGACACTTATATAATAAGTATATAGTTACTCTGATAAATCTAGACTAGTATAGAATGGAAGAGAATAGAAAAGAATTGTGCTATAAAACATTATTTATTGAATATTACGCTGGTTTTAAAGGAAAATACAATTTATGCACAATTAGCGAACTTACAACTATAGTTATATCTTACAGAGCATCCATTTGATAAACTAATTTTTAATTGTCATCGTACATTACACACAGAAGTAATAAAGTTAAATTTAAAATAAGCCAATACAAATATATGTCAATAACTATACGTCACTTCTGCATAATCAAGAAACAGTAAGAGGAGAGACTGTGCAAGACACGACTTTGTGATTTCTATCTATGGAAGAAAGAAATCGTTTGAGCGTTTGCAGAGAGTGAAACTAGCAAATATTTTGCGTCTTACCTCGTCTATGTGTGGTGGCCAGAATAAATATTCATCGACAGTTGGTCCAAGATCTTTCACTCTTTGCGACAAGGGTATGGTGATATCGTATAGTTTTAAAAGTGTAAGGGACTTTGGGTTTACGCTAGAGAGCAAGTGGCCTTTATAGACGAACAATTCCAGGTATTATTTGACAGTATGAACATCTTGTTATTGCGTTCAATCGATATAATTCGAAAGCGATTTCGTTAATATAATTCCAATGGTGACCCAATTAGGATCGATCCCGTAATCGGACAATGATAAGTCATTCGACCTAACTCTGTGCCACCGGGCGGGCTGTGTAGGTTTCGCGAATATAGTAAAGCGCAGAGCACGGCTTGTTATTCGCTACGAGCGCATTTGTATCGGGCTGCAAGCGAAGAGGGCGGAGGGCGGGCGGGGCTGCAGAAAGGGCGGGGGAGGCTTGAGCGAAATAGCACGCGATCTCCACTTCCACTATCCGATAAAAAGCCGAAGGCTGCATATTGTATAAGGTGTTTGTAGTAGAGGGAGTAATTTCATTTCCACGAACACTTTTGTTACTAAACTGGCATGTATATTGGATGCGCTTTCGCTCTCTCGATGGTCGGAATACAATCACGGGCCCGATCGCCAGCACTATCCCTGCTTCCGCTACTGCCGCCAGCTCCGCCGCAGCCACCGCCGCACATAAGGATATTA
>OX155952.1:10088177-10293177 GCA_944548615.1 Micropterix aruncella
AACGATCACTATTCATCCATATATCTCATAAATAGGGCTTATCCTTATGCAACACAAAATGCCTTCAATTGAGACGAATTAAGCGAAAAAATAAAAAATTAAACTATTGATCACTTCGGCAAAGCCGTTTTCTAAATGAAAGTGACATTACGAAATAATTCAAATTTCGAATGCTACCAACATTTAAAATATGATACAATTGGCTGAGTTTGTTATCAACGAGCCATTAAATCGAAATAAAAATAAAAAAACCTCCATGTGCTCAATGAAATGAAAGAAGAAACTTCAATCTTAATTTCTGGCAGAGGAGTTTATAATAAAGATTGTATAATGTTATCAAAATAGGGTAAACCTATATAAAATTGTATAATATAAAAAAATTGTAAAGAAATATTGTAGAAAACAGTATAATATTGTTATATCTGATAAGGTTTGTAAAGAAATCCGTTTATAGGATGATGTTTTTATTTAAAATAAAATTAGTAAAAGCTACTTAAAAAGTAGCGAAGGAAATCCTAGCTTGTATTGGGAAATGCTTATGTTTGAATGAGATATACTTACGGATGTGCACGACTTTCGACGGTGCAATGTAAGTTTAAAGGTCCTTTTGCAGTCGACTAACGATCACTATTCATCCATATATCTCATGAATAGGGCTTATCCTTATGCAACACAAAATGCCTTCAATTGAGACGAATTAAGCGAAAAAATAAAAAATTAAACTATTGATCACTTCGGCAAAGCCGTTTTCTAAATGAAAGTGACATTACGAAATAATTCAAATTTCGAATGCTACCAACATTTAAAATATGATACAATTGGCTGAGTTTGTTATCAACGAGCCATTAAATCGAAATAAAAATAAAAAAACCTCCATGTGCTCAATGAAATGAAAGAAGAAACTTCAATCTTAATTTCTGGCAGAGGAGTTTATAATAAAGATTGTATAATGTTATCAAAATAGGGTAAACCTATATAAAATTGTATAATATAAAAAAATTGTAAAGAAATATTGTAGAAAACAGTATAATATTGTTATATTTGATAAGGTTTGTAAAGAAATCCGTTTATAGGATGATGTTTTTATTTAAAATAAAATTAGTAAAAGCTACTTAAAAAGTAGCGAAGGAAATCCCAGCTTGTATTGGGAAATGCTTATGTTTGAATGAGATATAATTACGGATGTGCACTACTTTCGACGGTGCAATGTAAGTTTAAAGGTCCTTTTGCAGTCGACTAACGATCACTATTCATCCATATATCTCATAAATAGGGCTTATCCTTATGCAACACAAAATGCCTTCAATTGAGACGAATTAAGCGAAAAAATAAAAAATTAAACTATTGATCACTTCGGCAAAGCCGTTTTCTAAATGAAAGTGACATTACGAAATAATTCAAATTTCGAATGCTACCAACATTTAAAATATGATACAATTGGCTGAGTTTGTTATCAACGAGCCATTAAATCGAAATAAAAATAAAAAAACCTCCATGTGGTCAATGAAATGAAAGAAGGAACTTCAATCTTAATTTCTGGCAGAGGAGTTTATAATAAAGATTGTATAATGTTATCAAAATAGGGTAAACCTATATAAAATTGTATAATATAAAAAAATTGTAAGGAAATATTGTAGAAAACAGTATATTATTGTTATATTTGATAAGGTTTGTAAAGAAATCCGTTTATAGGATGATGTTTTTATTTAAAATAAAATTAGTAAAAGCTACTTAAAAAGTAGCGAAGGAAATCCCAGCTTGTATTGGGAAATGCTTATGTTTGAATGAGATATACTTACGGATGTGCACGACTTTCGACGGTGCAATGTAAGTTTAAAGGTCCTTTTGCAGTCGACTAACGATCACTATTCATCCATATATCTCATAAATCAAGCTGGGATTTCCTTCGCTACTTTTTAAGTAGCTTTTACTAATTTTATTTTAAATAAAAACATGTAAGTGCGCCGCTACGCTTGATAAAGCTGCACCGTGTAGCAAAGGCGCCCCCCGCGAGACCGCGAAGATTGCGATTCTCTCGCCGAGTCGGACCGCTTTAAACGCAATGCGGGCGCGGCTCACTAAGTAATTCAAAGAAAGTGGAGGTGTGAAAAGCGATGCCGTCCCCCGGGACGCGGCCAACACAATCAAACTCGTAAAAAAGTAATTTTGAACCGGCCGCCTACAGCTACTTTAATATACGCCTACCCGAAAGCCTACTTTTGGATTCAAACTCCTCATAAAATAATCACTAGAAGCGTGACTCGAAGCATGGAATAGTTCAAAGTTTCGACAGAGTGCATCCCTTCATTTGCTTCATGTATGCTATGCTTCGTTAATAAGCAATCGAAATGTTGTTCCCTTGTAATTTTGTCATATAATAATTGTTTAATTTGTTGTTTAGGCTAATAATCATATACCAGTTTAATTACGCTTAATACATATTTACAGTACTCCCTCTATAACCCGGCACTTCATTTCTCCGGCTCTGTCAGTAATATGGCGTTTTTCAAGCTTTTATCATTGATTATATCATTATAATCAATGCTTGTATTTATCTTGCAATGTTTGTCAGTATGTTAGTTTGTTGAGGTCGAATCTTGCAAGCTGAGTTCCTCTTATCCTATTAAGTAGAAATTTTAAATGTTGGGTCAGTTTCGACGACAATGCATTTTTTGGTGAAAATGACCTGATTCTACACCCAGGATCAAATGCCGACGAGGATACTCTTCCATGGCCAACAGCACAGAAACCAAATATTCTATACGCATTCATTTATGATAGCCCTTTCTAAGTTTCAATACGTCAGGGCTGCTGCACCCAGGGTTGGCTTCTAACGAGGGGACTCCTCAAAGGTTAACAGCACAGAAAAGAAATTTTGTATATGCATTTAATTATGACAGCCCGTTCTAAGTTTTACTGCTAAGGGGTTGCTGCACCCAGAGTTGGATTCCAACGAGGGGACTCCTCAACGGTCAACAACACAAACATGAAATTCTGTATAACAGTCAATTATGATAGCACGTTCTAAGTTTCACAATGACATGTCTGCTGAACCCAGGGTTGGCTCGGGACAAAGCATTTTAATAAATGCTTGTTTTAAAAAATGTGTTTTTACTATTAACTTATTATAAGCTTTATTTTAATTTGCAATGTTAGTATGTAAATAAATTGACGGTCAAAATTAGCAAACCATTTTGTAAACCACTTATTGGTAATTCGATTGAGCTGAAATTCGGCCGACTTATGCAAGTTCGACAATGCAATATTGTGGTACCATCGAGCTGAATTGATGATTAAGCCGGGATGTGAGACTGGAACTCCCTGATGGAAAGTGCTTAGATAGTCAAGTTTTTGCTCGTTTGTTTTGTTGTTTTGAGTACTTTCGATTACACACGATAACGAGGGTCTGAAGATGGATCCGGAAGATTTTTACTGGAACTCCCCGATAGAAAGTGCTGAGTTTGGGCTCGTTAGTTGTGTTGTCATGAGTACTTCCAATTACACATGACGACGCGAGTCTGAAAATGGAGCCGGAAGATTGCCACTGGAACTCTCTGACGGAAAGTGGTAAGCTAGTCGAGTTTGGGCTCGTTTGTTTTGTTGTCTTGAGTACTTTCGATTACACATGATGACAAGGGTCTGAAGATGGAGCCGGTAGATTTCCACTGGATCTCCCTGATAGAAAGTGCTAAGATAGTCGAGTTTGTGCTCGTTTATTATATTGTCATGAGTGCTTTCCATTACACATGATGACGCGAGTCTAAAGATGGAACCATGAGATTGCCACTGGAACTCCCTTTAATTTAAAAAAAAATAATGCTTTTATTTCATTACTAGCGGAACCCGACGAACTTCGTCTCGCCACGAATTTGTTCGTTTGGCAGCAGATGACGTTAACTTAGGTAATTTTCATTGACAGTTGTTTGACATTATTACAAATTTAAAGATTGTTAATTTTTTATCTTTCAAAAGAGCAGTTTCATCAATTGGCACTTGTGGATTCATTGTGCTCGTTGTGTTCGAAATGGAAGAGAAAAGTGTGTAAACAGTACGATTTTGTTTGACTCTCCATTGATTTCTTCTCTTTTTTTTCAGATTTGGGCATAAAATTGTCGCGAATAATATGTGTTGCACCAAATGAAGTCATTTGGAAACAGTTATTGTAATATTGTATGTACGGCAGAAAATGCCTAGAATCTGGTGCATTTCCAGACACCAACGATCCTAATTTCTCTGGTGGTGGAACTAATGGCGTTAATCTCATTTTACCTCCTGCGCAACACAAACCTAGTGGTTCGTGGCGGTACTTAAAGGCATTGCAATATTGGCACAAATGGTCCATTTTTTCAATTTCCATGCATTCATAATCGCCAGATTATAATAGAATGCCTCTCTGTATGTGTTTTGTCTCATATTCAATCGTCTTCGTACTGCAACATTACGGATCTGTGCCGCTTCATTCAATTCTTGGCGATGCTCATCGCTTTCAGTTGGTCGAACCTCTCTTTGTCGTCTTGCTCGAGCGGTCACCTTGCTGAGATTGGAGCGTCTCTGCAAGAGTATAACTGTGAAAAATGATTGTAAAACCTGCAAAAACATTCGCGAATTACACAAATTCAGTTAATTCAGTTGAGTTACCTTCAGAATCACGAAAACGCTATGAAAAGTTCGTAAAATTCAACTTACTGTCAACTGTCAGTTTTTGCACCATGCCGCCATCTTGATTTTCGAATTTTCGTATTTTTATTCTTGTCAAACAACGCCATCTATGATCAAGCTCGGTACTAAAATAATTTTTGGTTTTTCTCATTTTTCTCACTTTTCCGAGAGATTTTCCATTTTTTTTATATCCTATAGCAACACCGAAATGATTACGAATAAAACAAAAAAAGAATCGTTCAAATCGGGCCAGGCGCTCGTGAGTTATTAGGTAACATACATAAAACCCGACTCATTTTTATTATATAGATACAGGCAGCTATCAAGCTCGGTAATATTAAGCGTGAATTTAAGAAATATGATTGCTTATGGCGGAGTGTGCGCTATGTCATTGACTGCTTATCCACTGTGCGTTATGTTATTTATAGCGAAAAAGTTAAAGAAAATAGAAAATTATGGTATGCCTTCCACTTCAATAGAATAATATAGATTATTCCCTGTCCCTTCCCTATCTACCATAGAATCAGTTAATCACAGTTGGGTGATTAGATCGAATAATCATGATGTTCATGTTTTACCAATCAGTTCCTATTACTTTTATACAAAATAAATGTTTTATAAAAATTAATTCCTAAATAAAATAATAAATAAATAAATTGATGAAAACTACAGTAGTATACAATGTACTGTATTGTGAATTTATTTTGTCTTTATTGTAGTTTACATTTATGTTAACACTTGAATTGCGTGTATGTAATAATTTAAGGCATAATACATCATTAAATACATGTATTTATACAATAAACCATAGTTTCTGCCTTTAAATGTGTCAATATAAGTGATTTCTAGTTATCTGGCGTTTTTGGTAATCCGGCCATGCTCTAGTCCGATATCTGCCGGATTACCGAGATACCACTGTATTTACTAACAAATATTGTTAGTACATTTGTATATTTATTGTCCCATGCAGCCAGAGTATTACAAGCGATACTTTTTATGAAAACCAGATTTCTCGACCATGCTTGAATCGCAAAGAAAAGCAGCCGACCTTCAAAAGCAAAGAGAATCGAACAAACCTTTATTCAATGAATTACGTTTTTCCATGATATATGACATTTATTTTAATGAATGTGTTTGTTAGTTCTATAAGCAAAACAAGCACGTTTAACGCAGTCTCATAAAATCGGTTGTGTCACTCCAAAACTTTCCCGGAAAGACTTTCCAAAATCAACAGTAACTGTCATAAGAATGTTGGAAGATGCGTTATCTTATTACATTGGAATTTATAATCATAACAATTTTGTTTTATTCAAATTAAAATCGAAATTTACCCGAAAAAAATTGAAATAAAAAGTAACGCCACCTAGCAAACAGCTTCGAAATTGCCCGTCGGCGTCTATGCGAAGACACGAACCCCAGTTTTAGCTAATTAGTTACGAATTCGGGTAAAGATGGCGCTAGCTGCTTGAAAAATTTACAGCGGAGAGAATCCAATAAAAACATTTTTTTTGCGTCGCTTGTATAAGAGATGTTTAACCAAAATTCCACAATGTATGTGGTTTTGTCCTTACGACGCATCTGTGTACCGAATTTCAAATCTTTAACTGTAATATTTGTAGATTGAAGATTGACTCGCGCGCACTCTGGTCTATCTTGCCATGACCGAATGATGCCTGCATGCCAAATTTCAGCTCAATCGGATGAAACGCTTAGGCGCTATCGGAGAGGGATACACACACACAGACTCATAGATATTACATTAATCTAATAGGACTATTTTTTTTAACAAAACCAATATTGTTAAAAATATATATTATATAAAAAAATATACTCACTATCGGCTCATGGGCGCCCTCTGAAATCAAAAAACAACCTGCTTCTCTCTATCCCTAGTCACAGCAGTGACTTCTTCTCGTTCTCTTTCACCGTGTATGGAGCCCGTTTTTGGAATGCTTTGCCGAAAAATGTGAGAACCGCGCCAAGCACAACAACTTTTAAAAACAGACTCAGAGAGCATTAGAAATCTTCCAGATAATTTCCCTTTCCCCCTCCACTCCCCTCCTTTTAAAACTTTAGCGTCCTTATAGGTGTTAGATTATTTTGATGTGGCAAATCTGTGCCCACAAAGAGTAAAGTATATATTTCTTTCTATCATCTTTTATTTGTCATACTCTTTATATAGGTTAAGTTATGTAGTCTACTCGCAAATAATGTTCTTACAATAGTATAGGTTAGCTGTAAAATATTGCCTGCAGGCAAGAAACTCGCCTTTTCTTAAGAATAAAGAGTTTTATTATTAATATTATCATTATTATTATTATTATTATACCCTTACTAGCACAATGCAAATTTATAATTAGCTTTAGCGATATCAATTCATAAAATACTTTTTAATAAAATAGAGTGATTTTCTGCAAATCTGTAAACCTACCTAATAAACAAAATTGAAATATAAAAGAGCGTTTATTAAACAAATATGTTTGTTTGAAGATTATTACGTTTAAAAAGTATTATTGAAACTTACCCTTGCTATTAGATGTTAAATACCCATTCTAGGACGCGTTATTTTACTATAATTTCCCAAGAGTCACTTCTATGTTATTGCGAGCTAAGGCGTGCCCTGTTTAATTAAATGGACTATGCGTTCACATTTATGACAATCGATAGCCCGTTGTAGTCGACAACTTCAAGTGGACTCATACAGTGCCCTCAGCTCTTCTCTTGGCTAGGTGGTAATGGCGGCATTTAGGAATTCGTTGAGACCGCCGAGATCCGTGTTTCTTTTTACTTTGGGACTTTGTTTGGACTTATGAGGAGGTAAACATTCTTTAAGTCCCAACACCTAGGTGGCGATGGGGGATCTAGGATAAACTATTTTTACACGCCTTTACTGGGTGCGATACCACCTGAGCAACCTCCCGAAAGAGTAAGCTGGAATTTATTAAACTGTATTTGAAATCGCCAGACGTCCAAGGATCTGTTGCAGTTTTCTAAGACCTTTTCTCAACCAAGGATGATATCGAGGAGGCTGAGAAATAGAGTATTTTTAGGTGGTACCAGTCCTCAGCTAATAAGAATCTCTAAACGCGCACCGTTACCATTCCTTTGTTAAATCGAAAACCAATATCAAATCGCACATCTCATGCCTCCGACCAACTGTGGGGGCAGCGAAACCACATTCTCTGTGAACTTATCACCAAGTCTAGATGTGGTTGGGACATGTGCTGCCTCCTCAGATGTATGGGTGGGAGCTATCCACCAACATATTTCTAAATTTGCTGCACAATGACAGCAGGCAGCACCGGAAGAAATATTAAAAATGATTGTTTGGCAGTGCATAAAGGAGTGTGCTACCACCGAACCCGGATGCAGAAAGGCATATCCCAAGTGTTTCCCTGCATGCCAAAACTTCCAAGGAAACTGTCTCAATGAGTATCCGCAGAACCTAAATAAAACAAAACTTAAGTCCACCCTCTAAGCAAAATACTTTTTATTTCTATCGAGTCAATATGAGTTGACAAATTATTATGAAAACCTACAGAAATGCTTTAAAATTTAACGAATAGTTTATTTTTTTCACCAATCATAAATCACATAAAATATAAATATTACTATCTTTTTGGATCAAATATCCTAATGTCTACTTAGTTATACATTTTATCCATCGAAAATGGACCGAAATTATATTTCAAAATTAATTCATATATCTGGTGACATCGGTAATACCAATCTCAATAAAATAACACAGGCTGCGTCGTCAATTTGTTTGTTTGATTCTACGCTTTATTGTGAAATTTTACAACGGCCAGGTTTATCATCATACGATAATTTCTTACAACCAACCCTACTATGAAGTGTTTATATGTGTTAGTGCGTATAACATAGAAGTTTTGCTATTGAACTCGATCGACAGAATTGAAATGAAATTCCGTTAATTTTATCCCAACGGAAAATGGGGTCCGAGCCGGTAATTGAACCCGGAACCTTGCAATGTAAGATCAGACGTTCTAGCCCCTACGCTACTGGACCGTCAATCGTGACCATCGTACCAGTAGCATTGTAAAACGAAACAATGAAGACTCTAAGCTAACTGAATCATCGCGGGAAGCGGTTTGGTGAAAAATGTTAAAGATTTAAAAGTGTCAGGCTAGAGTGTTCTTCAAATATTGAAAATGAACTCCACCCCAAGCTCTCCAACACCACGCAATTGTCGAAAATGCTTAAAAGAAGCATTGATGCAATGGACACATAAAAATTCGGGGGCCAGAATATTGACATTTCAGCAGGACTCAGCGCCTTCCCGTAAAACCCCTGAAATTAAAAAGGTCCTCTTGTGATTGCTTAGAGGTTCGTTTCAGCACAACAATGGTCATCATATTGACCAGACGCCATTTTTAAAATTGGGACTGTTTGTATGCGCTTAACCTGTCGAAAGCCAGCCTTCGAGCGCAGAAAAGTTTTTGTTCGATTTTTATAATACTTAAATAAATATTAAAAATGAGTCGGGTTTTATGTATGTTACCTAATAACTCACGAGCGGCTGGCCCGATTTGAACGATTCTTTTTTTGTTTTGTTCGTAATCATTTCGGTGTTGCTATAGGATATAAAAAAATTGGAAAATCTCTCGGAAAAGTGAGAAAAATGAGAAAAACCAAAAATTATTTTAGTACCGAGCTTGATCATAGATGGCGTTGTTTGACAAGAATAAAAATACGAAAATTCGAAAATCAAGATGGCGGCACGGTGCAAAAACTGACAGTTGACAGTAAGTTGAATTTTACGAACTTTTCATAGCGTTTTCGTGATTCTGAAGGTAACTCAACTGAATTAACTGAATTTGTGTAATTCGCGAATGTTTTTGCAGGTTTTACAATCATTTTTCACAGTTATACTCTTGCACAGACGATCCAATCTCAGCAAGGTGACCGCTCGAGCAGGACGACAAAGAGAGGTTCGACCAACTGAAAGCGATGAGCATCGCCAAAAATTGAATGAAGCGGCACGGATCCGTAATGTTGCAGTGCGAAGACGATTGAATATGAGACAAAACACATACAGAGAGGCATTCTATTATAATCTGGCGATTATGAATGCATGGAAATTGGAAAAATGGACCATTTGTGCCAATGTTGCAATGCCTTTAAGTACCGCCACGAACCACTCGGTTTGTGTTGCGCAGGAGGTAAAATGAGATTAACGCCATTAGTTCCACCACCAGAGAAATTAGGATCGTTGGTGTCTGGAAATGCACCAGATTCTAGGCATTTTCTGCCGTACATACAATATTACAATAACTGTTTCCAAATAACTTCATTTGGTGCAACACATATTATTCGCGACAATTTAATGCCAAAATCAGAAAAAAAGAGAAGAAATCAATGGAGAGTCAAACAAAATCGTACTGTTTACACACTTTTCTCTTCCATTTCGAACACAACGAGCACAACGAATCTACAAGTGCCAATTGATGAAACTGCTCTTTTGGAAGATAAAAAATAAACAATCTTTAAATTTGTAATAATGTCAAACAACTGTCAATGAAAATTACCTAAGTTAACGTCATCTGCTGCCAAACGCACAAATTCGTGGCGAGACGAAGTTCGACGAGTTCCGCTAGTACTTAAATAAATATTAAAAATATCATTTTTTCATGGATTCTTTTATTAAAATAATCTTGTTAGTCATGTACAAGTGCGTCATTTTTATATAATATATTTGCGCAGACTATATATAATATATTTGCCTTTTATATAATATATTTGCCTTTTATATAATATATAATAATTATATTTGACTTTTATATAATATATTTGCCACATCAAAATGCCTATAAGCATTTTTGATACACCAGCGGTTAAGGTATGTCTTCGCCGGGAATAGCGGCTAATCCCGCAGGCCTACGTTCGTGCAGCATTAGACTATTCTAGTTAGATTTGTTAGAGTTGGCCACTAGGACCCATTCGTTTAGGGTCATTCACATTTACGAGTCAACACCCATCCAGCGGACTCCTCGCGGATGCAAAAGCCATGGTAGGACGCTGGCCTACGGGTCAGTCTTCCCTAGGAGTCAACCTTCGGGCGCTCCTGTACGGTTTGCGCACCGTGCGGCGTCAGCCAATCGATTGTGCACTCCGACTAACAGCCGGGGGAGTCTAGGAACAGTAATGTTTCCAGACTGGTTGTTGTTAACTTTATATAAACCTTATATCTCTAGTATATAAATTAGGATTGTCCGAGGAATGCTTTAATCTATGGTTCATAATTTCGTTGTGTTTGAATATAGCAGCACACAAATATGCTAAAAATTGGTCATATTAGCCCACAATTATGAAATGGTTTCTATCTGTAACTTTCTTTCAAATTGCATATGTTATCAAAGTATACCATTAGTTCCTATTTTTCAATTATTAAAAATAAAATACTTTTAGTTCCTTGAGACTGAGACATAATATGTGTCGTAAAAACGTAATTTATCGAATACGAAAAATTTATAAATTACATTTCTTTCGAGTTATTGAGACATCAGAATGCTAATATTAGCAAAAAAATATATATTGTATTTTTTTTAATATCGCTTTTTTAATATCGCTTATCGACCAACAAAAAATAATTATGACGACTTTTTCAATTAAATTTATATTTCTTTTATTAGGTACCTACGTTTTATAGTACGTATGATTTCTGAGTTGAATAATAAAATAATAAAATTTTGGAAAAGCTGTAACTTTGCATCTTTACGGACCACACCTATGTCATATCAATTTATATTTACAAAATACATTGTACTAATTTTCACAATACTTGACATACGAGTAGGTATATGTTATTCACATCGCCTTTAGACGGTTTTATGTATTTAAAAGTTCGATTGGCTACCGCAAAGCTTATGGTCCTGAAAAGGTTAAACATAATAGGCGGCTTAGCAAAGAGCAAATAGATGGCATTAACAACTAGAGCTGTCAACTACAACGGGCGAACCTTTCACCTCAACTTGCGGTGTCAACTACAACGGGTGAGCCCGTCACCACAGGACGTTTTAACGATTTTCTCTATCTGTCGCCCTACAGTGAATGTAGAAGACTTTGGACAGAAACAAATCTAACGTCCAGCTACGTCACAACCCGCAAGAAGCCAACGCCTTACCGCGAGATAGCCAGTGTTACCTGGCGGGCCGACCCTCGCGCCCTTGCTTCCAATTGTGACCAGATTTCTCCAGTCTCTCGATTGGTTCCGAGTTCGAGGTCGCTTGCGCGGTCCTCTCCCTTACGAAGCGGTGAAACGGTGTGCACCGAATCTATCGCGGACCAAGGCGTCCTTTGCCCGACTCTGAACCGGGGTCGGATGGCCAATGGTCATTTCAAGAGCAGTCGCCGTAAGGTAGACAACCACCCCAGCTCTATAGGAACCAATACAGTTCCCAGACTCCCACGACTGTTAGTCGGAGAGCACAGTCGATTGGCTTGCGCCGCTCGGTGCGCAGACCGTCCAGGAGCGCCAGAGGTTTGATTCCCAGGGGAGACTGGTTGACCCAGTGTCCTACCAAGGTTCGCACCCCATGCGTGGAGGCCATCGGATGGGTGTTGACCCGTGAGTGTGACCGACCCGAACACATGGGTCATCGTGGCCACTTCTTCATGGGCACATTAGCTCCCGACCTTTCACCTCAGAAAGTTTCAACGAAATTTGATCGTTCTGTCTTCCGTGAGGTGAGCGCAGAAGATTTAGGACAAAACAGTCCACCGTCAAGCTCCGCCACCTGCCTGTAAGAGAACAACGCCTTATCTGCGAGATAGCCAGGTATGTTACCTTGCGGGCCGACACTCGCGCCCTTACTTCCAGTTGCGACCAGATTACTCCTGTCCCGACTGATTACCGAGTTCTCCTCACGTAGTGGTGAAGCCCGGAATCGGGTAGCCGATGGTCGTTTCAAGAGCAGTCGCCGTAAGGTTAACAACTACCCCCGCTCTATAGGAGACCGTACTGTTTCCAGAATCCCCCGAGTGTAAGTCAGAATGCACAATCGATTGGCTTACGCCGCACGGTGCGCAAACCGTCCAGATGCGCCAGAAGATTGACTCCTGGGAGAAATTAGCCCTCAGGCCAGAGTCCTACCTGGGCTCGCACTTTATGCGTGGAGGCCGCCGGATGGGCGTCGAGCCGTGATTGTGACCGACCCCGAACAAATGGGTCTTCGCGGCCAACTCAAGAAGGGCCCATTAGTTCCAAAGGATGGATGGCTTTAACAGTTGTGTCGTATCTGAAGCGGACTTTTAAAACCTATTAATAAAACGATTAGAATATGAATGAATTGGTTTATTGCATATTTATAGCCGTTTATGCTAGACCAAAGAAGGAGCGAACGAGTTCGATGATTCTAGCGACGTTTACGCCGTTTCCTTCCAGCGAATCTATGATCACTGCGTAGTAGGAGTGGCTGACAACTACGGCCTGAATAGCTGCCACCTCCGGTTCGTGCACCAAGGCGAGGAGGTCGTTGAAGTCCTGGTAATTTGCCACTTTGTACTCATACAGCGCCCTCAGATCGTCTCTCGGCAACGAGTTAATGATTGCATCGATCAATCCGTTGATGCCGCCGAGATCCTGGTTTGGGGCATTTTTTGCTCCCCACGGCGTTGGGACTCCCAGTAATTCGTGAATAGCATTAATAACCCGTTTTATATTGAGGCCGTTGTTTTCACACAAATTAACGAACTGAAATGAAATAATTAAATTAGAAAAATAAGAAAATGATTGCGTTACGACATATGGAAACAATGTAATAAAAAGGCAGATAATAATAATAAATAAATACAAACGGAGCTGCCATGGAATTCACCGACCGGAGTCGGGCCCATCATAATACAATTTTTTTTACACTTCTGGGGGGTGAGCAGTGGATTCCGGACTTACGAACCGGCTGTGGTAGGTTTAGGACAGCTGTCTTGCCACATGTGAGCGTTCACCTTACCACCCAAATAAAAGTCTTTATTTTGTGTATTTTTTTAACAAAGAGGCTACCGTATTGCCTTCTGTAAATATCCAAAAGCTAAACATTGGTATCTTATCGACGAGCGCATAATATTGTTATATACGTAGAGGACTACGAAAAAGGTAAAAAAAAGTTTGGGTGGAGTGTATCGATTGACTTCTGCAAACTTTGGCATTAAAACCTTTTTCGTAGAGCACAACTGGTTACTCGACGACCTAATATATTTTCTGGTATGGTCACATTTTAGAATACCTCAAGATCTACCCGATGTCCCAATAATCAGTCGTGTAAACTTTTCCGTTACGGAGTTTTGACTGATTATTTGGTCGCGCGGAGTAAATTTATAGACCCCTATCCGAACCCCCCCTTCCCACTTGCTCGATGACGTAAGCACACAAATGAGCAAGTTGAATATTCTTACCAACGGACGATGGTCTATTTTTAGAATATACACACCACTTCGAGCCGCAACCCTCAGACCGCGAAATGTACATCAATATTTGCGGACAACAAAAGCAACATATTGTTAAATCGCTAAGAGAGGAGCCACTTTAAAGACGTATTCACGTCAAAAGTAACACAAAAGTACATATTTATACCCAGGAGGAAGTTTGGAACGGAGAGAAGAGCGAAAATATCGGTTGTGTCACCTCAAGACTTTCCCGGCAATTAGCCAAGGACGTAATCTCATTCAATTTGAAAACCGAATAGCAAACGCGAGTCGCCGTATTTTTTTATTATTATTTCCTGATGATATTATATTTCCTCTAACGATTTCCAAAGTTATTCTGTTACAGCTATTTTGAGGAACTATCAAAGCTAAGATAGGGAGTTACAAGTCTTTCGCCATTTCATTAAATTGTAATATCGCTATTAAAATATACAAAAAATATGAAATATTGAAATATTAATTTTGGCTAAAATTTATATTCCATTGAGGGGCATTTGCGTACAGAAATACTTTTGTCGATTTTCTTTATTTTAAAAAAAGGCAATACTCAAGAAGAAAACATTTTGTAATACTTACATCGAGATATTCGGGAGTGACGCTGACATCGTAGACGAAACTAGCGAATTCCGGGCTCATCACACCGTTGAACAGTTGCTGCACTTGAGGATCGTTAAGGTGGACGAATACGATCAATACCATTTCGTCAATATTAATGAGGTCGATGAAATCCTGGACGTGGAAGGGAGTGATGTCCCTCTTGGCATCCAGCCGGATATTGTTCACGGCCGGGGAGCCGCTCGCCAGGGCAACGATAGCCAAAACAACGATTGCTAACTTCATGATTACACCCGAATTGGATATGATTACTTAGAGCGGCGCGACCGCTATTTATACTGAAAATATTACATTAATTTGCGATAATTTAGATTTTATTAGGCGATTATTAACAACGCACACAGGTATTAGAAAGATACAATCAACATTTGGATACGTATTATTTTATCTCGTGCTTACTAAATGATAAAATATATTTTTGATTTTAAACAAGTATCTTATCCATGCATATAATGACGAATTGAAACTCTAAATTACACTTTAATTTTGGTAATCCTCTCGTCAAATCTATCATGGCAGGAACCATTCTAAGGTTCTTTCAAGATTAATAACCTCATCTATAGATTACAGCCCTTTCTGATTATTTCTGATTTCTGATATCCCAGATTTCTGTTTTTGTTTTCTGTCTCATTGGTAGTAGGCATATATCAACTGAGGGTGTCAAACACAACGGATGAACCAGTCAACCCCACGGAGTTTTAACGGCATTTAGGTCGTTCTATCCCCCAAGGAGTGAACATGAAAGACTTTAGCAGACAAATGACAGTTCACTGTCTAACTCCACTGACAAACCCATAAGTGTCCAGCGCCTTACAGCGAGGCACTGGGAAGTTAAACCAGCAACTAGAATTGTCAACTACAACGGGCGTGCCCGTCACCTCAGGAAGTTTTAACGATTAGTCGTTCTGTCTCCCCGAAGAAGGCGCAGAAGTCTTGGACAAAAACAGTCCACCATCAAGCTCCGCCACAAGCCTGTAAGAGGCCAACGCCTTAACCGCGAGATAGCCAGGAGTGCTACCCAGCGGGCTTACACTCACGCCCTTACTTCCAATTGCGACCAGATTACTCCAGTCTCTCGATTGGTTACGAGTTCGAGGCCGCTTGCGCGGTCCTCTCCCTTACGAAGCGGTGAAACGGTGTATACCGAATCTATCGCGGACCACGGCATCCTTTGCCCGGCTGTTCACCCAGGATCGGGTAGCCGATGGTCGTTTCAAGAGCAGTCGCCGTAATGTCCGCAACCACCCCCGCTCTATAGGAAACAGTACTGCTTCCAGACTCCCCCGACTGTTAGTCAGAGTGCGCAATCGATTGGCAATGCCGCACGGAGCGCAGACCATCCAGGAGCGCCAGAAGATTGATTCCTAGGGGAAACTAACCATAAAGCCAGAGTCCTACCCAGGCTCGCACTTCATGCGTGGAGGCCGTCGGATGGGTGTTGACCCGTGAGTGTGACCAACCCTGAACAGAATGGGTCTTCGTGGCCAACTCAGCAAGGGCCCCTTAGCTCCCTAAACTAGCAGGCTAGTTGAACCAGCAGGCCGACCTTGCTCCCTTACTACCGGATTCGGACGGATTTATCTATCGTCCAGTCTGGTCCCAGAGTCGAGGTCGCTTGAACGGCCTTTACCTGATGTTTGCGGTAATTAAGTTCGAATTTATCGCCAACCGTTTTGCCCTTTGCCCGTCAAGCTCACACGGGGCCGGGTGGTCAACAAATCGTTTCAAAGGTAGCTGGTATCAGGTCAGCAACCACCTCCGCTGCTTATGACACGTACGTTTCCAACCCACTCCTCCCCAGATATTTGCCGAATTGCGTATGCGTGGCTGGCACATTCTGGTATGCAAACCGCCCAGTTCCGCTGAAGGTGTTCCTCCGAATCCGCACTTCTGATGCCAACCGTCTCCTACTGCGTGTTACGGCCACAGGCAGAGCTCACAGCGGCTCAGACAGGTTAAGTGCCTCTTCCTACCGGAAAGGAGTTAAACCGTGAGTTGGGCAAGCCAAGGTAACACAAAGAACGCCATCATCGCCCAAATTGCGCGGAACTTTTAGGATCCTCAGTCATTAGAAGCTAGAACCGTTAGAACCTAGACTACCTAAAGCAATTGAATGGTTGACTGTAAGATATCGCTATAGCGTTAAGTCCGTTATTTGTTCATAAATTGTCTTTTTTTTAAAACCAGTGTAATATTCATTCAGTAATGTTTATATAGTACAATAAAGTTATTCTATTCTATTCTATTATTCAATTGAAACTGAACATTCCATTGCAGTTTTAGGTTTAAATAATTGAAATTAAGAGCGTTGCTCTACTTCAAAATGTTTCCTTCCGGCCAGGGGCGGACCGCGCGTTTGTGGGCCCTGGGCTAATATTACTTTTGCCAAAATACTGTTTTCGATAATGATGTCTAGGTCACTAGGTACACAATATATAAAAAAAGAGGACAATACAATATTTTATTTATTTAATATGACAGACACACAAACACAACTGACACTCACAAACAATTAACTTTTCACTAAAATAGATAAAACAACATTAACCCCTCCTATGGCGGGGTAAAATTTCTGCCCGGGATAGTTTTGCGCATAACTTTTAAACTACTATACGGATCGTAAAAAGAATAACTGCAAAATGATCACATTGAAATTTGAAATATTATAACGTTACAACATTATCTCGTAAAACAATTAAGATAATAATGAATAAACCACCTATGGCGGGGTAAAATTTCTGCCCGGGATAGTTTTGCGCATAACTTTTAAACTACTATACGGATCGTAAAAAGAATAACTGCAAAATGATCACATTGAAATTTGAAATATTATAACGTTACAACATTATCTCGTAAAACAATTAAGATAATAATGAATAAATATTACAGTTAGCACAGCGCGGAAAGCGTCTAACCAAAAATGGTTAGCTCACATAGGAAGGGTTAATACTAATTGTAATAATGTCTTAATTAGTAGCTTAATTAAGCAAGTAGTAATATTATTTGTATAGCTAGTTAATACAGGAACTAGACATATTCTCAATGAGCAAAAACGAGTTTATCAGAGCGGTAATAGACCAGACCTTAAAAGCTTGAACAGATACATACCTGTGCAGAATCACACACTCTCATATATACACAACTATGACACATACACGTAGATGTACTTACACACACCCATTAAACACACATCACAATCACACACATAAACACACTCATCCTACTATATCATACACACTCACAAATCGAGAGAACATGATAATATAACATAATATATAAATATTATTACACAACATCGCGCACATTAACTGTATATTACCAGGAGACTATTTTGGCCGTAATATTGTTATTATTATTTATTAACTTAAGACCTGAGCGCTGTTTTTCTCTTCTGTTGGAATAAAAATAAAAAAATAAAATAAAATAAAAATATAAGTAAAATTTAAACAAACATTCATTACTAGTTACCTATTGACAAGGCCCTAGCCTCGGTAGGAACTCAACTGCTATACATAGATGTTATTTCTATGAATAAATATTTATAAAAAAGGTATTGCAAAAGAATTTGTCGCTAGCGCTCCGCCCCATCCACCGAGAAATTGATACATAAAGCTTGTTCGCTGCGAATGACTGCGTTTACGAGAAAATACACTGAAAACAAGCGGCGGGGAGTCCCCCGGAATAGATGCGAGAATTCGATCTCAGGTTTCCAACCTTATGACAGGATTTTTGAAAATTTGAGATTTTGTTTTTTAATTCACAATATTGTCCATTATTTTCAATGGACGCTGGGGCCCTTTATGTCCACGGGGCCCTGGGCTGCAGCCCAAAAAGCCCTTATATAGATCCGCCCCTGCTTCCGGCCACCACTCATTGTTGTGAAACGAGTACTTTAAAATATTGTAGTGAGCGAATAGTATCAAGCAATAGCATTAAAAAGCAAAGTAGCAGATAACAGGAACTGCATGGCTAAAGGGGCATGGCTAAAAGCTGTATGGCTAAAAGCTGCTAAAACGGAAACCCAAAAAGATCCCAGGAGTCGTAGCGTGAACAGACTACCGGGTGGCGAAGAATAAATGAAGACAGATGAACAGGTCGATTGGGATTTGCCACAAGATGTTTCGATTTTTTTCGAGATTAATTGAATTTCTTTCGAGATGAAGACGGAAATATACATTTTGACCCCCCCCCCCCCCCTCGTCCTCCTCCCCGGGACGATTACGACCATTTACAAATTAAAGTCTGTTGTGTGTATGTATTTCTTGACGATAGCGCCCAAACACTTAATCCGATTAATCTGAAAATTGGTATGCAAGCATCATGTCATCATGGCAAGAATTGAAAAGATTATGGTCGTCATGGCAAGAGTTGAATTGACCAGGGGCGCATAGTCATTTGTCATCCTTGAAATATTGAACTTAGAGACTTGAAATTTGGTACACAGATGCATTGTTGGGCCTAAATCACTCACACCAGCTGTACAAGTAATATTTAAATTCCGAAATACACGTGAACGAGGGAATCAAATATTTAAAGTTACGGCGGTCGCGCGTTCGAAATTTAAATCTTCGTTGCATTGTGTCGCTCGTTCGAAATTCGAATGTTTATTGGTGAATTTTACGGCGACGTGCGTTTTCAATTTGATTTTTAAATTGAATGAGATGACGTCCTTTACTCATTGCCGGAAAGTTTTGGGGTGACAGAATCGATTTTTTGAATTCCCTATAGGAGACAGTACTGTTTCCAGACTCCCCCGACTGTTAGTCAGGGTGCACAATCGATGGCTCGAATGCACATAATAGGAACTGAATGGCAACCCCTTTACCTTTACATTTGATTCTGTCACCCAACTGGGACTAACCCGTTCTAGGGTGGACAAGGAATAGAAGGCTAACTTGGCCAAGAAAACCATTAAAGTAAAATGATGTTAAGTATTTATTTTCATATTGGATAATAATAATTATTAAATGTGTTTATGCGAGACCGAAGAAAGACAAAACTAGGTCGATGATTCTATTGGTATCTACGCCGTATCCTTCGAGGCCGTTGACGATTACTCCATAGTAAGGGTGGCTGGTGACTACATTTGCCATGGCTGAGACTTCCGGTTCGCTCAGCGAGGCAACCAAGTCGCGGAAGCTAGGGTCGTTCGCGAACTTGTACTCATACAACGCTCTGAGCTCATCTCTTGGCAAAGCGGCGATCAATGCATCGATGAATCCGTTGAGGCCGCCGAGATCCATGTTTCTGCCGTTCTTCGCGTTCCACGGCCTTACGTTGAGGTCGTTGCGTTCTAACAAATAAATGAGCTGAAATAAAGCGTGACATATTATGAAATCAAAGACAATCTACACTGAGAAACACGGAAATACGCATGGTCCATAAGTATGAAAAAGCATGACGCGCAATGGTGTTGGCGTGGCGGTAGTTATCGTGACGTTATTTCATTACGTTGTTTCATTATTCAAAAACATAATGCTTTTTTATTACATCGCGACCTTAGGATCTTGCTTCTAACATGACAGCATGTAGAAGTATACGTACGGCTATAGTCGGGCACATAAACCATGTTGAAGCTACAGTATAATGTTATTTCACCTTTTTCAAAGCCTAATTATTAGCCAATGCCAAGTTAGTTATTCAATATTCAGTTTATTAATCCTTTTTTTTATTGATGCAGTACAATATTGAATTCAAGGTCAATTATATAAACGCTCCTCTGCATTTTTATCGTTAATTGTAGTGGATTTTTTATATTAAATATAGATTGATATGTGTAAAAAATAACAACAAGATTAAAATACTTGTCGCATAATGGATAAATCTAATCTCGAAGGATTACTGTCGCCCAGGTGTACCACACCTGTAGGTTGATAAGAAAAAGGTGTCGATGTGGTTTCCAAAGGGTAACAAGACTTAACGCTGGGTGTGCTAGATCTATCATTATAAGACTGTGGGCCAAATCACTGACCTTTGACACGCAGAATTTTGTGTTGAAACTAAGCATATAGATCGAACTTATTAGATCATTCATCATTAAACGGGTTTCTTGCATAGAAACATCTGGAAAAATGGATAACTGATAAAACATAATTGAAAATTATAATTATCGCGTAATCGCCTTACTGTCGATTGACATCGCAGATAGTCGACTTTTTTTACTTTTTGAAATACGCCACAAATTATTACAGGTGTCAGTCAGGTGCCTATAAATAACGATACCGATAAACGTCGTAACATTGTAACGTCCGTAGCCGCGTTGTAACACTAAGGGGTCCGGCACACTGGTCCGACGTACGCTACGCATTATGACATCTGGCATTTGAATGAAAGAACACACTTATCCTACGCAACGTTGCGTGGGATAAGTGTGTCTGCTTCCATCTAAATTCAAGGGTCAGATGGCATTATGCGTTGCGTACGTCGCGTACGTAGGCCCAGTGTGTCGGACCCCTAATTCCCGTCAGTCATCACCGAGGTTAAGCAGCGTCGGGATGATCTGGCTAAAGAGTTACCGTAAATGTGTACTGTTCAGAACTGAAAACAATGATGGAGATGCTCGTGATTAAATAACCGAGCCTGGTCAATCGCTCATCGCCTCTGCTTCTGCATGACAACATATAACCACATATTTCACAGCAAACAATTGCAAAGTTGCAGGAGTTGCGGCTGGAGACTCTTAGTCACCCACTGTACTTGCCAGACCGTGGTCCAATAGAGTTTTTTTCCGAATTTAGATAGCTAACTTTTTACAAGGGAAAAATCAAATTTGAAAAGATGGCGAAACACGCCTTCAAATCATTCATTGGTCCCTATCCTGGAGAGTTTTACAGCAGATGAATTAAACAACTTCCATTAAAATGACAAATCTGCATAGAGAATAGGGTCAATATTTTTATTAAATCAAATATGTATTTTTCATACAAAGTTTTTGGCCTTAAATTTCCTTTATAAAACAGCTAATTCATAGGTAAGGATCCAATATTTTATAGGACTAATTTAAATAAAATTCTACTGCTAGCACAAGGTAATTTTCAACCCGTTCTATTTTCATAATAATTTCAAATTAATTATATTGCTACTATATATTATAATTATATTCTACTAAATTGAAGAAAACGCATAATATAGGTTTCCTAATGCAGGAACCAGAATTTCGTGTCTGTGCTGTTGACCGTTGAGGAGTGCCCTTGTTGGAAGCCAACCCTTGGTGCAGCAGCCCTATTGCGGTGAAACATAGAACGGGCTATCATAATTGAATGCAGATACAAAATTTCGTTTCTGTGCTGTTGACCGTTGAGGAGTCCCCTCGTCGGGAGCCAACCCTGGCTGCAGCAGCCATGTCGTGGTGAAATTTAGAATGGGCTATCATAATTGATTCCGTATACTAAATTGTGTGTCTGTGCTGTTGAGAGTGGAAGAGTATCCTCGTCAGGAGCCGAACCTCCCTGTAAAATTAGGTCATGATTATGCCATAAAAATGCATTGTCATCGAAACTGTACCGCCAAATAAATGATTTTTTAATAATTAAAAATAAGTTTTTATTTTTACAAAAAATAAAGATTGACAACCCTAGCGCTCCAATGGAGCGTAGGTATTTATTTCAACAAATGGGCCTAGTTTCTATACTGCTTTAGCTAATATATTTACTGTGACAGATGCGTCTTGTGGCCGAAACCACATTTTGGATGTAATATCTCTTATACAAGCGACGAAAAAAAAAAGAAACCGCCGTATTTAAGAAAATACTTAATCAACACAAAACGCGTGGGGCACATAGGCCGGTGCCTACTTGGCCTATTGGATAACTCGGCACTGGCGAAAGCTGCGTGCTACAAGAGAATACAAAGTAATACACATCGAAACAATTATTTTTTCGTTTTAAATATTGTAATAATGTAATAATATGAAATATAGTAATTCGTAATATTGTCACGCTAGCGAGCTAATATCGACCACTTGGCGCAGTGTTGAACTAGTTAATTGTTCGTACACGACTGACCAATAAAAAATGACTGTAATGTGTTCAGCGTTCATCTATTTATGTTTTCCGTTTCTTTATTCCACCATAACTTCTAAACGCTTGAACCAATTTAGATGTTGTTGTATTGTTTGTATCGTTATGTCATGCCAAGTGTCACAGTGACAGGTACACCTGTCCAAATATTAAGTAGATGGTTGTTTAAATGTCTAAATCCATATGTCAATAAATAATCAAAAAATATCGTCTGATTGAGTAAATTCCGAAAATACATAATATGTATTCATATATATACCAACATATATATACCAACATATATATCCATATATATACCAACATATTATGTTGGTATATATATGGATAAACACATAGACCACAAATATTTCATAAAAATCCGTAATAAAAATAATTTTAAATACCGTTCACTTTTTATAACGGCAGTTGTGTTTTTTATTTCTTTGCTTGTTATAAAATATATCTGGGGGCTCGTCGAAATAGAGTATCTTAACTGACTAAATAAGTAGTAGTAGCTGTTCAAATGTTCAAATATCTAAATTTCAATAAATTAACATAAATGTACCGTGTTTAGTGTTCAATAAATGGTCTGATTGAGTACATTCCAGAAATATACATAGTACATAAATCACACATATTTCATAGAAAAACTGTAATAAAAATAATTATAATACAATAAATCCCTTTCCGTGACGCAGTCGTGTTTTTTTTTTTTATATATATATTTACTTACACGGCCCGCTGGCATAGTGGCTAGGTCGCCTGATCTTACTTTGTAAGGTCCCGGGTTCGATTCCCGGCTGGGTCACCATTTTCCGTTGGGATAAAATTAACGGAATTGCATTGTAATTCTGTCGATTGAATGCAATAACAAGACACACACACACATGTTTACACTGACACATACATATAAACACTTCATAGTAGGGTTGGTTGGAAGAGATTGTGGTATGACAATAAACCCGCCCATTGGGGAAGTTTCACAATATAGGTATAAACAAACAGTAGGGCGGTGTCGACTACAACGGGCGAAACCGTCACCCCAGGTTGGTATAACGACATATAATCGTTCTTTCGGCCGCGTGCGTAGAAGACTTAGAGACGAGACAATCTAATGTCTAGCTCCCCAAACAACCCGTTAGAGCCCAACGCCTTACAGCGAGGCACTGGGATAGGTAGGTACACAGCGGGAAGCCTCGCCCCCCAACTACCAGTTTTGGTAGGATGTCTCCATCTGGAGTTAACCTTCACGATACCTCCAACCTCCTGAATGGTTACGGGTCCGAAGTCGCTTACGCGGTCTCTACCTGTTATATTACAGCGGTAGTTCAATTTAATTTTATTGCGTACCTGGACGTTTTATGCCCGTAATCTGTATATCTGTACATCTTGTACAAGTACATCTACATAATAACTTGTACATCTGTAAGCAATCAAGCAAAAGTTCTTTGTAATATTAGAGTCCTGTCCACCCTAGAACGGGCTAGTCCCAGTTGGGTGACAGAATCAAATAAGCAAAAGGTTAAGGTTTTGCCATTCGGTTCCTGTTATTTTTGAAAGCAAATCAATGTTTTATAATAAATAATTCTTAAATAAAATAAATAAATAAAATAAACGGCACACGGGATCGAGTGAGCCAAGGTCATTTCAAGAGTGGCATGACAACAGATCAACATCCACCTCCTGGTATACACAAACAGACGAACAAAGAAACTTGTCATTATTTGTAGTTTTCTAACATGGGTTGTTGACATGTTGTTATTGTTGTTGCAGGGTTTGCGGCGCGGGCGGCGAAGGCGGCGCGGACGGTGCGGCGGCGGCGGCGGGCGGCTGCGCGCGTCTCGCGGCGCCTCGCATGTCGCTGCTCGGCAAGCCGCTGAGCTACCGCGCGACGCGCCGCGACGCGCGCTACCGCCGCGCGCAGAGCCGCATCTACAATTTTCTCGAGCGGCCGCGCGGCGTGCGCGCCGTGCTCTATCATATGCTCGTGTAAGTCAATAACACTAATTATTTCACTTTACCGGCCTACCAACCGAGGAGGAGATATTGTGGAGGCGCATTTTTTTCTAGTTGAAGACTGAAATATCCTTTTTGAGCTCCCCTAAGATGATTAATCCTCCAGCCGGGGGGGATTTTCTCAATTTTTAAACAAATTCGCGGGGAGATCTCTATTTTAAATATTAGCGTTTTTATTTTATTTTTATTTTATAGTAAACTTACAGATAGTAAATACATAGTACTAGTATTTTTAAACCATATTTAAACGAAACAAATTTACTATCATATGAATAGTTTACAATGCTTGCATTTATTTATTTATTGGTCCACAAAAAAAATTACACCGTTAGCTCGTAACTAGGCAGAGCCTGTTCTAAGGAAAACACCAATACAAATGATTAAAAACTACTTAACTTCCAAAATAAAAAATAAAAAAATTAATCAAATCAAGTTAAAATGAAATTCTCACTACACCAAAATAATATTAAAACTATAAACAAGTAATACTAAATAATAATGTATAATAATAATAATAATATATAATAGCAATAATAAATAATCATTTATAATAATAACTAATAATATATAACAATTACTAAAAATACGTATATAAAATATATCGAAAATAAATATATTTATTTATATATATTTATATAATTTATACAAATCAACATAGAAATAACATAAACACGTTGATAGTGGAAAACTGTAATAAAGCTAATAATAATATAAAGGTAAGAAAAGTAATAATAAAGTAAGTTGTTAATAAGGTTAGTTCGATAAAGCAAAATAAAAGTATGAATAATTGGATATAAATATTTATAATACATATTATGATATAATACAATAGTATGTTATAATATAATAATTAGATAATAATCACAATAAATTAGGATGGCAGATTCAGTTATATTTTCAAGCTAACAAAGCCATTCACCGTTCATTCGTTACAAAAACCATTGTCAATGCAATAATGTGTAGTAGGATTAAGTATATCTATAGGTCATGTGATGTGGTGATGTGATGATGATGTTATATGATGTGATGTGGAATCCTGGTTACGCAATACGCATTAACAATTTGATGGGAATAGAGAACTCTATTTAAAAGTCATGCTACGGATTATGCCAGGGGGCGATTTCGATAATTTAAAAAAATGGTTTTATGAAAATGGCCGAACTGAAATTTAGTAAAATAGCATAGCATGAAAAATCGGCGCGCCTGTGCTTTCAGCAGCGTACTGTACGGTAGACTTCACTGTTGCGAAGTCCTGCAATTGTTGCCATTCAATGTGCCTTCAAAGCGCTTTTTGCTGATTTCACTCGTATCGTTTCCTTACTAAAAGCGCTCTGCACTTTCCCATCCCTAGGATGTTGAATCACCCCAAGCCAATCATATTTGACGAAATATTTTTTATATTAAACGAGCCCCAGATCAGTTTCTTTATCAAAGGATTAATATTAAGAATCTGTACATATTGATAGGTGTGTTATCATTCATATTTGTTTACTTTAACGTGATTCACATGGATTAACTGTAACGCCCGTAGCCGCGTTGAAACACTGGGTTCCGTCAGATAACTGAAGTGCGGCCAGTACTTGGATGGGTGATCGCCTGAGTATTGCCACGTGATGTTATAAATAGCCGGACGCCTGTAAGTTACAATTAAAAAATATAACGGTGTAATACACGGAAATATACATGTTTCAACAAAGATTACGTATATAACTCGGACTGTTATCCGTACGTATGAATTAACATGACGCGTAACGGTGTTGATGTGACGGTAGTTATCGTGCCGTAATGTTAAAAGATAATGTTATTTCATTACGCAGCGACCTTGGAATCTCGCTTCTAACATGGCAGCATGTAACACGATACTTACGTATATAGTCGGACACATGAATCATGTTGAAACTACAGTGTGCTGTTATTTTTCTATTATTCTAATAGAAAATGTTGATACATATAATCGAGTAATGGAGTTCCAACCAAATTCCTTGTAATTCAACAAAATTACAATTGAAACATCGTTATTCTGTATAAAACCGTAATAACAAGATGGTAATGTAAGAATCAATTCAATATTTTTGTTAGTGTAATTGTGGTTAGATAGTGGGCGGTTAATAAAAGATAAAATAATAATGCAATAATGTTCTAGATATTTCATTCTTTGGTTATAAATGGTGTATCAACGTGGCTACGGACGCTGCACTCTGTAAAACTGTCGATATATTTTTGAAAAAAAATAAATAAAATCAACTTTGTACAAAACATAAATTCTTACAGTTTCTGAGAAATAGTATCCTACAATATCATAAAACCGTTGTTTTTTTTTATATAAACGTGCCGGGGTTATCATGATAATACCCAAGGTGTGAAACATATATTATGTAACCTGAAATTGCATTACAAATAAAAACGTCTATTGAATAGCAAACGATAGCATTGCATGCAATTCTGCCATTGTCGGAAGTTTTATGATCGATTTTTGTCGATATTAATATTAAAAAGCCGCATGCGATAAAATAACCCGTATATTGGAATGAGGCAAATGAGAACTTTGAATTAGATGTGGGTAAAAATTTGTATACGGCAATAGCACCAGTCAAACGCTTACAACTGCAAGCAGACCAGTGCAAAGCACTGCATATTCAATTCTGGATGGAATATTCTTACTGTGGCCTTATTATTCAATGACATGGAAATGTGGCGTATACCACAAATTCAAATAAGTGTATATACAGCATAACGTGATATCAATCCTAGTTATAAAAATGTAATTTCATTTGCATATATTGATGACTAATATAATTCAAAGAATCGATCAAATTTGCAGTATTCTAGCCTCTAGCCTCTAGCATTGATTTTATTATATGGTATTAGATTGATCAAATCCATGTTACGTTTTGCCAACCCTTGTGCGCCGGCGAAACGCAGGTGGCACTAATAGCATTGACGGCGAAACTAATAGCAATTTATTTATCTGTCTATTATAACATTGATAATGAATGATTTTTGTAAAGGATTGTATTAAAACCCCTATAATTAACCAAGTAATAACAATAACAATATTTAAATATTAGTGCCGTCTATCGCATTTTTTATATACGATGATTAAATCACAGAAATAATACGGAGAGATAGAATGTCATGTATTAGTCTGTCTGAAAATTAAATTGCATGCTTAATACATATTGAAACCTGCTTACCCAATTAAACATTGATATCTCTATATAAATGATATTAAAATAATAATAGACAGATTTAAAAATTCATTTGTTATTTTATTGCGCGGTCCTCTCCCTTGCGAAGCGGTGAAACGGTGTAAACCGAATCTATCGCGGACCACAGCATCCTTTGCCCGGCTGTTCACCCGGAATCGGGTAGCCGATGGTCGTTTCAAGAGCAGTCGCCGTAAGGTCAGCAACCACCCCCGCTCTATAGTTCTGCTTCCAGACTCCCCCGACTGTTAGTCAGAATGCACAATCGATTGGATTACGCCGCACGGTGCGCAGACCGTCCAGGAGTGCCTGAAGATTGACTCCTAGGGGAAACTAGCCCTAAGGCCAGAGTCCTACCCGGGCTCGCGCTTCATGCGTGGAGGCCGCCGGATGGGTGTTGACTCGTGAGTGTGACCAAACCTGAACAAAATGCGTCTTCGTGGCCAACTCAGCAAGAGCCCATTAGCTCCCCAGTGCCATATACACATTGGGTTTCGCAGAAAAATCCAGGCTGCCAAATAGTAGTACGGCATTAAGCAATCTAATACGCTATATAATCAATGCCTCTAGCCTCATTGCAAGATCATTCACGATAGCGTGAAGAAAGATTTCAAGAAACGAGCACATGAAAATGCGGTTTAAAATACTTTCATCTCGTTATTTTCGTCACAGGTTATTAATCACTATCGCTGTCGACTCGGTCACGCGTATTTTCATTCAAAGCAAACAGTTTGAATATCCGTCGATGGACGAATGTAAACGGTGCCCAATAAATGTTTGGTGAAATCGATCACAGCGAAACTTGGCGCTGCGACAAGGTCTGCGTTTCGATAAATTGAATACTGACTCAATAATTCTTTGCGATTGGCTCCACAAATTTAGTGGGTCGATATTGTAGGTTTTAATCGGTAGATAAAATGTAAATTAAATAAACATTGAACGGATCTTGTGCGTCAATATGAAAATATAGATTGTTAAACAAATAATCAATGGGAATGTGAATAAAAAATACGTGTGGCACTCGGGGACTGCCGCGGTAAAGCTATTGCATAGCATTTTTAACAACTTATGCAATTATAATTATTTATTTATTTTATTTTTTCTTATATCAGATAACTGCGCTCTATCGGAAAACGTTGAAATTATTCAGAATCATTTGCGGCTGCGAAAGCAAATGATTCGGAATAATTTAAACGTCTTCCGATAGAGCGCCGCGCACGAATTTTTTATTCGATAAAGCAAAAAAACCGGATTATTCGAAAAAAATCGTAGATAGAAAGATAGATAATTAAATTATCTTTAAAATGGTGCAGGTTTTTAAATAATACGCCAGATAGTATTTGCGTAGTAGTCGTTTTTGTGTTCGGTTAGACCTAATTTCACAAATTAATTACACTATGTAATATAAATAAAATCTAAAATATTCAAAGCTAAGAATATTAGGAAAATGTTCTTGTTTAACATATATTTTTTTCAAATCGTAAGCTGTACTCGTTTAGACGTAATTATCAGTTTAAAATCAATAATTTTCGTTAAGAAATTTCTTCATTCGGTCGCCGCGCTGGCCTCTAGGCCCGCGATAAAAGCTATGCAATAGCTTAAAAATAGAATATGCCTCGAGAGGATCATGGCGCAAAGTTAATCGAAGTTTTGTAGCAAGGCAAACCGAATCAACTTTTTATTTATAACCTACTTACTTTAGATGATTTATTTTGCAGTTCAGATACTAGATATTGACGAATATCTGCGTAACGAGTATTTTTTAGTGCATATGACATGGGCTGTTGCAGTGAAACATAGATTCACGAAGTATTAATATATTATTTTTATATAAATATAGGTACAGGGTGAGATTTAATTAACCGGCATCTTTAAAGGGGGTGAATCAGTACGAGCAAATAAGCAACTTTTGATTTAAAAAATGTGGGAAAATAAAAACTTTTTCTTTTTAATTCCTGCGCTGAAAAATAGTATAAAAAGCGCTGATTACGATGCGTCATCTAGCGGTAAGTAAAATATCGCTAATATTGTTTATTAGCGATATTTTACCCACATATGGATGATGCAGCGCGCTCAAACGCTTTTCAAACTTTTATTTAACAACCAAGTTATTAAAAATTTCTTACAAATTACTCTCGAACAAAAAATCGCATTATCATGAACTTAGCATGGCGATCGATCACAGTATCAAACAGAATGAGTAGATTTTTGATAAAATATTTAATACGATAGGTATTATTGTTCTAAGATTCACAATAAAGGGATATTTTTTTATCTCTATGATATTATGATCTAAGTATATGACACAGATTTTTTTATTCTAGGGTAGTTTATATCGGTGTTTTATTTTAAGAAGTGCCCTTTAGCAGACTCTCAATGGTGTGACGTTTCTAGTCGTGGGAACGAGCTATTTCTATAGTCGACCAAGTTATTGTGGCGTATTCTGAGGCAGTGGGACATACGCGAAAACGCAGCATACCTGCGAAATAAAATAATATTGACGTGATTCCTGCATAAATAGTCGGAATTTACAAGGAATAACGTCAATATAATGTCAAAACTCAGATGGAGTCGTACGCGTCTGCTTCACGAATAAGGCCAAATGACTGACACCTTACAGAAATGAAAAATCTCATGGGCTTAAATTTATTTTTGGGTTGACTTGAAAGCGACGAAAATATCTGCTGATGCGAAAATCTATCTACCTAACGGCACGGTAGCCGAATTAAAAATAAACATCAAAACCCCTGTTTGAATGACGTGTTTTGATTCGGTTGTGACACAAACACGGAAACAGATACCCTTTGGAAATCGAAACTCGCCGATTTTCTCTTTGAATTTCATCAAAGGCATCAACGACTGCCTACCACGGGGGAAATAACATTTCGTTCTTGGCGAGCGGTAAAACTTAAAAAAATATATTTGAAAACTCTTTTGTTCGCATAGTTTTTGGTGGTAGCATTAGAAAACAAGCGCAACTTAATAGCACAATAAATATATTAAAAGGAATAAAAAACACGAATGCCGTTACAAAAAGTGAACTACAGTATTTATAATTATTTTTGTTAGGTTTTTTTAAAAGTAATATTTGGGGTTTATGTATTTTAGATACATATATATTATCAGAATTTACTCAATCAGAACTTTCATTTGACACTAAACACGATATATTTATGGTAATTTATTGACATTTGCAGATTCAGACATTTAGACAACTACTTACTTGATATTCTAATTATACCACATTCTTTTAAATCGGTAGTAGCGTTTAGAAGTTATGGTATAATTAGGAAACTAAAAACATACATATGAACCCTGAACACATTACATTCCTTTTGTATTGGGCAGTTGTGTAAAAGTACACAAGTCGTTATACACAATGGGAAATTAAATAGATCAGTAATGCGTTAAAAACAAATAATTTAGCTTATAAAATAGCACTCTACTTTTATTTTATTGGAAAATTCATAACGTTACAAATTATTCAATACACACTCAGAAAAATCCTAACCAGAAAGCCTATCTGAGATGGCGATGCGTTAAAACAATAAATGCAATAAATTTATAAAATAATAGTGCCTATTAATATAGCAAATACTAAGAGACTCAAAACAATTATTGTAAAATGACAATGATTTATGTGATAGAAAACAAATCTATCTGAACTATCTGAATACCACATAAATACAATGAAATGACCATTCAAAACTACATATAAATTTATTAAAAAGTATTAATGAACATCTGAGGATCTTTCCAACTGAAGTTTTTTGTGGGTTATCGATTGGGTTGACCCAATTTATTATTAGATATAGCTGTTTCTCAATTGCAGTCGGTTTATTGTTTGACATATATAAGGTACTAAAACAAAAGTATTATACTTTAAGATTTTATTAATATAAACGCGAATTAAAATAGTGTTACATTACAATATAACATCACACTTTGATGTTCATATGTTACTTGATTCCTCATTACAATTGGATTTCAATATACAAGTTAATAGAGGTGGTCGTTGACATGTGCAGTTTATACAAGGGTTTTCTAAGTCGTAAGAAGATCCAATTTCCAAGGTGGTGTTTCCGAACGAGCATTTATTCATTTCGGTTGGGTGTTTGATGAAATTGATTTTCGGTGGTTCCCAGTAGACCGGGCAGCAAAGGTTGGATTCGATAAAAACCGGAGCGGATCTGCCAAGTAGATGATCCATGTAGTGCATTTCCAGTTTGCATTCTTGCGCCGTGCATTGGATATTGTTGTCTTTCGCGCATGTGCAAGTTTTATCGCAGTCACTGGGGATTACTTCTCCTTCGTGATACGATTTTCCGTCTATTTTGCAAATGTGTAATTTACTTATTTCACTTTCTTCGCATATGCTGTGAGGACAGCAGCCGTTGCCCACGTATTGGGTAACACATTGTGGTATCCTTCCGTCTTCGTCGGCGTCATCTTGCCCGTTGTAAATCGGACAGTCTAACACATAACAATTGATTTTACCATCCAAACACGTGCAGGGCAGTGCGCATTCGCTGTCAGTCGGAAGCAACTCCCGATCAGAGTACTCTTTCCCTTTGAAAATACAGCTTCGCGTTTTGCTCCGATTTTGAAAGACAGCACAGTCGAAACTAATAGGGCAGTCATCTTCAGAGCCCGATTGAAAAATCGGCGCACAGCCGAGCTCTTTATACATGTAACCGCATTGCAGCCAGTCTTCGAAAACCGCCTCCATATCTGCTCGCGCGAGAAAAATCACAACCATGACGAAAATTACATTTTCCATTTCTTTATCGTTTTCAAACAGACGTCCGGCGGTCCGACGTGGTGCAGTTAAACTGTCCGTAGAAACATTTTCTTCGAAATCGCGGTCCATTGGCAGCTTACTTAGAAAAGGCTAGAGCGGGAGCCCAATGCAGTTATCCCAGCTTATACGACACATGAATGAAACGATTCTGAGCTAAACCGTCTAAAACGAATGAAGGCTCCATATTCTCTGACATTTTTCTGTGTATATATCTGTAATTTCTAGAACTTAATACTATACAATAAATACCTTTATTTTTCATATGTATTCCGTCACAATGGAGTGGTCTTATTGTCTAAGCAATTTCTTACATCCAGTCGACAACTTAGTATGATACAATTTTAGCGGTGGTAGTAAAGAGAACAAGAATGAAATATATAAAAGAAAAACATAAAAAAATGTACTCTGAAGTAGTACTCTCCGAAAAAATGTACTCTCCGGAAGGAGAGGTTGGCAAACAAGGGTATGAAGTAGATCAGCTTTATTGTGATATATAGTATTTTTTCAAGGTCCTTTGAGAGGTGGAAAGTGATATTACACATCAAATAATAGAAGGCAGGTGGTTCTAAATACGAGCTGCATGAACGGCAAAAGAATGAGAGAAGAATAAAGATTGGTGCATAGGTATTTGTGCATGGGTGCATAGGTAACGATTTGTGTATAGGTAATTGTATTATCCTGGCTTGGCCAAAGTGGAGTTACTACTAAATAGAATGATCATTGTTAGGATATCGAGGACTTTATAAAGAACGGAGAGAATGTGCATTTTTCAACGTTCGCTAATCTTCATGAATTTAACCCTATAGCGATAATCCGATGCATGTTCAAACTTGCGCACATTAAATGTATAATTGATGCAAGAATTTTGATAAGGGATTTATTACGGAGCAGAGTCGAATAATATACCGTATCGCAATAATAACCTACGGTTGTACCTAGGGTTGGTTGTGAGATAGGGTTGGTTGTAAGAAATAGTCATATAACAATAAACCGGCCCATTGTGAAATTTCACAATAAAAAGTAGAAAGAAACCAACATACCAATGTAAAAGCTTAAATGGTTTTTTTCCAATAAGTGGCTAAAAATATTAACAACTGAAAAAATCCATTTTGGATTTTTTATTGTTAAAAATTTTGCACGATGTTATAGAAAAACACGGCCAATTGTCATGCGAACGTTGGACCTCGTTTAATGCGCACAATTACCTAGTATGGGCATTTAATATATTTCTATTGTTTGTTTGAAATAAATAAAAAAAAACACAACCCAGGGTGTACATATTACATTATTATTTACACAGACAATATTTACACTTTTCAATAGTCTATAACTTTTGATCAGTTCTTACTTTAAAATGTGAAAATTTTAATTTTAACTGATTTAATATTAAATATCTCTTGTAGAATTTGCGTGGGTGTTTTCAGTATTCAAACTCAAAAAACACTTTTTGTTTTTTTTATTGTAAAAAAAAAATGCCGTTTTGCTACCACCAAATCCGGGAGGAGACTCATTCTAATGTTTAAGTTTTAAAATACAAAATATTTTCACTATTTCTGTAAAATATTTCTCTTTGTCGAAATTAAGACTGAGCGGCTCATTAGACAGAAAAGTATATAAATATACTAGATTAATTAAGGATAGGGATTACAGTTAATCATAGTCCGTGGTTAATCATAGACGTGGTCCCGTAACCGGCATGTCCATTCAACACGGGCACGTGAACAACTTGCTATAATACCCAAGCACAAAACCACACATTTCCATAATATAAAATCGAATACTATCGCGGTTGTTTGACATTATAAATAGGATAGAAAACGAATTTACCGCGTGAAATTTGTAGCACCCGACGTTTCGGTGACGTTGCAGCCGCCGTTGTCTAGGGTAGACTGAAGAGCTGTCAATCCGTTGTTTTGCGGGTAGGCCGCGTACCGCTTCCGCCACTGCGTAGATTATAACGGTGGTGGGGGGCGGGCTCGGAGCGCGGGAATTTTGAAAATCCGTCTTGCACACAACACACACTGTATCCTGTTTTACGTCTTTGCGTTCGGCGTTCGGCGGCGGGAACATTTTAAGAAGAGGGTTCCACGTAGAAGAGAGTTTGTAACCGTCGTCTCTGTTAAAGTTCGGGGTTCTTCTTATTTCAATGGCTTCCCGGATCATGCGAGGAAAGTGGAATTGTTCTTTGGATAGCACAATGGGATTTTGAAACTGCATCCAGTGGTTACTTCCGCTATCCAATATATGTTCGCAGATCGCCGATTTTTCTCGCTGAACGTTTTTAACAGCTTTGATGTGTTCTGACAGTCGCGTGGCTATGGGCCGTTTCGTTTGTCCAACGCAACTGCAGGCGTAGGCTAGACCGCAACTGCATTCGACTTTATACACACCCGGAGTTTGCAGTGGTATTACATCCTTTACAGGCCTCAAAAATCGAGCTATATTTTGGGTCGGTTTGAACATCGTTTTTATATCGAATCTGTTTAGCATCTTACTTATTCGATCTGTCACGCCCTTGACGTATGGTAAGAATGCTCTTGATCTGCTCGGTTTCTGAGTTTCGTCTGTATTAGATCGTGTGCGTGTCTCGTGATATTTACCGTATCCATTTTTCCTAAGGATATCATTGACATGTTCCATCTCCTTCGGAAAATGCTCCGCGTCTCATAGATCGCGTGCTCGATTCACGAGGGACGTTTGCAGTGAACGTAGATGGTAGGGATGATGGTGTGAGCTTGCATGTAAATATCTGTCCGGTGCAACGTCACCGAAACGTCGGGTGCTACAAATTTCACGCGGTAAATTCGTTTTCTATCCTATTTATAATACACATTTCCAGTGCAGCTTTTCGTATTATTCTGCGGTTGTATGGAATCGGTTGGGAATGGCTTTGTGATCGAAATCAATTGCAGTATTTAAGGACCACTTTAAAAGTTTATTATTAAATTAAGATATTTAGATGTCATAATTTGATTTTATTTTAAAATAACTATTGCTAATTGGATTATTACTATTGTCTTCGTTTATTTATTAATTTGTAACGTGATTATTTGATGTTAAATATTTTGATTTTGATTATTTTTGATTTATTATATGTAGATTATTAAATATATGTAATTACGTTATTTTATTTTAATATCATTTGATGTTAAATATTTTGATTTTGATTATTTCGATTTGTGTATTTATTTGATTATGATTATTTGGATATTTTATTTTAAAGATTTATTTGATTTGGTTATTTTATTTTAAAAATCATATATGTACCAAAAATTAGTAGGTGTGTCCTGAAAACCAGGATAAGAGATATCCTGAGGATACCCCTAATTTGCAGCGTTTGTAGCTTTATTTCATAGTCTTTGTCTATTTATAGTTTTAATTTTTAATCTGTGTGTTCTTGTTTTTTTTGTAAATGTTTTTTATAACAGCTACAAATAAATAAAAAATAAAAAAATAAATTTCGTTATTTCATGTGGTAAAAACCTCTTGATATAAATATGATGGCTAAATCTTCTAATATTTACATACATGACGAGATAATTCAATCAATTACCATCAACACTAAAAATAAAATATTATTTAAAGTTTAAGGAGATTGTAAAAAGTAAATCAGTACTGAACTGCACTACGCTGCACTGAGTGTAGTGTGTAATTTACTGAGGTATTACATAGGATGACATTTGGTAATGTTTATTCTCTATTTAGTATAGGTAATACATAGTAGGGCAAGTATAAATCGGTAAGGTTAAATAATAGTTTCCAACACATTTTAGAAACGATAGAGTGGACAAAGTTCAAGTTGTTCAGGTTGCTTTATGGGAGAGTATTTTTATGTGTTACAAAAAATTACAAGATTCAATATATATAGACACTTTAAGTCGTGTATCTAATGACGTCGAGCATACTCTAGTGAGCTCCCCAGCTAAGGTTATGCGCGGGTGCGGTTGCGGTTTTTACAATCAACGCGGTTAATCATACGCCGAATGATCAAGGTCGCTTCGCTTGATCACACACATCATTTAACATATTTTTTACGAATGATAACATTTTGTAGGTACCTGGTGTACGCTGTCTCAAAAAACATCAGTCATTATTTTTATTATTTTTTATTATTGGCAATCTAACAATTATGCAGACATTCCGAACCGGTTTTTTTTCAAGTAATATTCTTATACATATACTAAAGAAGGTAGACTTTATTTAACGGTCTCGTAAACTGTAAGATATACGGTTGACTGTAAGATATCGGATAAATGGTTGACTGTAAGATATGCTATAGCGATAAGTCCGTAATTTGTGCTTAAATTGTCTTTTTTATAAAACCAGTGTAATATTCATTAAGTTATGTTTTTATAGCACAATAAAGTTATTCTATTCTATACCTACGAGTGTAGTTAAAAAAGTAGCTACTAGAATATCTCTATTTATCATAAATACAGAAACATAAGAAATTTTTAACGGTCTGCAAAAAAAGGAGGAGCCATTTTTGTTACCTCAGAAGTGCCATTTATGAACCGATTCGGATTTTTTATTTTTATTTTTAAGGATATATGACACTTGCAGATTGGTCTCATGTTTATCAAAATCCTACTCTGATGATGTGATCCATGACGACACGAAATTTTGTATATGCATTCAATTACGACAGCCCGTTCTAAGTTTCACCATGACATGACTACGGCACCCAGGGTTGGCTTGCAACGAGGGAACTCCTCAACGGTCAACAACACAGACACAAAACTATGTATACTCATTCAATTATGTTAGCCGTCTAAGTATCACTATGACATGGCTGCTGCACTTATAAAAAATATATATAGTCGGTTTTATTTGGTTAGATTTTGTCTATTATAAATTAAAGCATAATTTGTTCGTTTTAAGTGTTTTCCTTGTTATTTTGTGGGATTCAGTCTATTAATATCATTTCACATCATTTCACAGCATTTCATTTAACTACATAGAAGCGATTTATTCCCGTGTGGGAATGTTGTATATGTTGGGGGGAAAAATATGTTTTTTTTGTAATGTTTTGTAATGCCCTCTACAAGACACTCATCAGACTTGTCTTAACTTACACTTCAAAAACATGGACTCTTACCAAAGCAGAAGACAATGCACTCGAGTATTTGAACGCAAAATACTCTACAGGATCTTCAATACCGTGTAGGAGGGTGGATTGTGGAGAAGACGAACAAACAAATGACTATAGTAAACAAATAACAAATTCTCTCCACGGGCATTCTTAGTTTTAAATATATTTGCTGGTCTGTATTTTATGCAGACGAACGTAATAATATTTATTTCGACAATGCGCGCATGTACCACTGTGATTAGGTTAGTTGTAAGACATTGCCATGTGGCAATAGGCTGGCCTGTTTGTATCATAATTAAATGCAAATAAACAGGACATTAAAATTTATTTTGATAATAATGTGTATATTGTGATATTCATTACAATTGGAAGGCTCAGGTGGTTAGGGCAAATATAAAGAGTGAAAAATTAGCAGCTGCTGAAACACATTCTTTTCTTCATGGAAAAACTGTAGAGTATCGTAAAGTCGGACGACCAAAACTGCGCAGGCTTGACTGTAATTAAAGACCTAAATTCCCTTGGGGTGAAGAATTGAAAAACTACAGCCTGAATAGTGTAGAATGGAAGAAAAGAGAAGTCTATGCCGAGACTCACAATGAATTGTACCGCTACTGATGATGATATTATGCAGGTATAATAGTGAAAACGAGTGTTGCATTCCTAGGAGTACCAAACCAAACAAGATTTTTCTGGATATTTTTTTTTGTACACTAGATTATTCTATACAAAATAAGTAAGTTGAAAATTGTCTACAACTTTTTTTTGATTTAAGCCTTGGTAGCCGAGGAAAAGTGTTATTATGTTCATCACCCAGATATTTAAGTGTTTTTTCTCAGTAGCAAAAGCATAAATCAACAAGTTGTAGATGACTTTGAAGTTAGTTTTTCCTCTCCAAAATAATCTACTAATATCAAATAAGATTATTTCCCAAAAAAAATCTATAATAGAAATGCAATATTCGTTTATCTAGTCACCCAGTATAATACCAGAAAGCAGTCAAAGCTTAAAATATACGTATAAAATAAAAATTCTAGATAATGTCATGCTCACAATACATGGGCGTTATAGCGATATTTTGAACTCAGGGTTAAGTTTTAGCCATGCGTCATTATGGTAATATATTTTTTTTATCCTATTATCTTTAGACATCTTTTACATTTGTCAAAACCTGAATAGTTTAATCCCACTATAAATTATTTAATATGCAAAAAAGGCCGTAATATTACTGATTCTCTCAGAGAGCATTTCTAAGAAAACGAATATTTATAGTTTATTTGCGTGGATACACGAACATGTTAATAAAAAGTAAATATTTTCTCATTATGTTTTTCTTTTTCTTTTCAGATTTCTCATGGTGTTTATGTGCTTGGCCCTCTCAGTGTTTTCAACTATCGACGAATACGAAGTGACTGCGGGAATTGTGCTATTTTATATGGAAACAGTCGTCGTAATATGGTTTGCCATAGAATTTGCGTTAAGGTAAGATGCATTTTTAATGAATACATTACGATTTTTAGCTTGGTTAATTTAATTAGCCTATAATAAAATTAATTAGACTATAGCTTGGTTAAACTAAGCCATAGTCTCTTTAATTGTATTTACTTATTGTCTATCCAAATATCTTTTTATTATTATTTACTTCACGTTTGTTATGTCCAATTATGTTGTCCTCTCGAAGTATGAGAGATTAGATATGGGTTTCATATGATCTTTGGTTGGATGGTTTTATTGGATAGATGATTTCTAAAAATGGGTTTTATATAATCCATTGTACCTAAACAAACATTAATAAATAACCTTCTTCACGATAATTCAGCTCGAATATATAGTTAAATGATTTGTCCTTTGTACTTTTGAAGCGCGATTCTCACAGACTTAATATAGCGGTTAGGTTGATTCGTTGATATAACCTTAAATCGATGAAACAATTTCGTCAGTTGACGTATCTAAAATATCTGGCCGAATTGCCATCGGCTGAATTACCATAAAATATCCAGCCGAATTGCCAGAATAAAAAAGCGCTGCAACTAAAATTGCATTGTGAAAACTATACTTAATCACCAATTGCATGGTGGCAACACCAAGTTACGTTTGACATTTCCATATTGGGACAAAAATTTGGATGCTGCTAATCTGGATAGTAGGCTGGGACAAAGCAAATTTAGATAAATTTAAATTTAGATGCAAATTTAAATGTAGCAAATTTAAATGTAGCAAATTTAAATTTATTCTCTTCATAATCACCCCAAAGTAAATCTCGAAGGTTTACTTTGGGGTGATTCTGGATGCGGCTAATAGGCTTAGATCTAAGGGGGGGGGGGGGGAGTAAGACAGGGGAATTCTCGTAGCGTCTAGAAAAAATCCATCCTCCCCACACACAGAAGGGAACGGGCTACACGAGCGGAGCCGAATAAACTCGAACGGCCTAGCGTGAGCCGACGGACGATATTTAAGTGGCTGATTAGGTGTGGGGGTAATTTATGTTGGTTTTACTTTGTTAACAACTACTCTTTCAAACGTGTTACTATAATTATTAATTGATGATACAATAGATTATTTCGCGGAAATGAAATCTCGACGTGTAAAGTTGTAGCAGGATCAGATGGTAAAATTTCTAATTCTAAGGACGTTCAATCCTTAGATTCCTTCTGTGATCTAAGGATTGAACGTGTTTGTGTACAGTCTGGATTGTGCATTGTATACACTGATTATAATATGTATTCTATATTAATGTTACATATGAAAGAAACAATATCAAATAATTCATATATGAAAAGTATATAATTAACCCATATATGCCCACAACTAGTTTGGGATTTCAAGTTTGGTTATTTTCAGATTTGTTTAAGTTGATAGGTCCCTTTAACAGTATTGACCGGTTTTAGAATTTTTTTGGTAACTAGGTATGTTAGAGGTGTTTGAAAACGAAACAATGGGTTCCTAAAATTATTATAATGAGTTTAGTTAATATTTATTATTGTTTTAACATGCTAATCATATTTAAAAAAAATAGGAATGAAATGCAGAGAAACATATATAATATAAATTTAATTCACACTTTTGACAAATCATGACTGTTTGGCTTTTGCAATAACGCAGTCTACTTGGTGCCCTGCTAATCATATGCTCGGTGTTATACTTTCGAACTGATGTAGGGACATTTGTAGATACCCGTTTGCAATGTCCTGGACGCTGGTTATCATTGCCATACTTTTGAAATAAGGTTTGAGCAATGCTATGTCGAAACTCCAGCGTATCTATACCCTAGGAAAAGTTACGAGCTAGCAGGATTGCATTGTTAATTTCCGATGCATTTACAAAAGCACTTCTACATGTTTCATTTTAAAATAACTGGACATATATGAGTTAATGGCGTATTCATTTAAGGTTTGTCAAAAAAAATCCCTCTCAGTATATTTGTTTTGTGAGATTTTAAAAATCAATAACCTCAAATGTTGGAAAGAAGAGGCGCCACTATCAAGTTTTTGCCCCGGCTCGGAAAAATTGTTGATCCGGGGCTAGCGGCGAAACTGGAAGCCGCAAATTTGAATGCGGCAAATATGTAGGCACCCGATATAGAGGCTTCTATCGAGGTCTTTGATTGTCATTTGATGGCAACGCTTGTGTCGAATTCGGCCTATTTGAGTGGTCGCCGCAAGTCGTTAACGAAGACCAAAAATCAAAAACATCAAAAAACCGATCACGTGGAATGCTCTTAGGTACGAGACCTGGCTCGGACACAGTGCATTTCCATAGAATAGATAAACGTATTGTTTAATATAGGCATTACGCAAAGCCTGTACACGCAAAAACGTAAAGCGTGTTCACTCGCACAGTAATTCTCAATTTTAAGTATTAGTAGTGAGAGATCTACGAGGTCAAGCGCGACAGGTCCAGAAGGTCATTATCTTAGACAGCGTCCTATCAACTAGAAACTTTTTTTTATTTTTACTTCAAATTACATAAGTCGCGTAACCCAGTTCATCAATAATACCTACAATAACAAATCCAAACCAATTTAATCGACTTTTCGACTCACATACAAAAACATCAAAAAGGTTCAATAAAACCGGTCACATACAGCGGCGCACGACGATACAAGCCCACGTTTGACACGTAAGCTTCGTGGCTCGATGTTGTGGTTTGGCCACAAATTGCTAGCTGAACTACACCACGCAAATGTCCGTTTCGTCTCGACTGCCTTAGAAAGCTTACGTGTAACACGTAAGCGTGTACTTGTGCACGTCGTAAAGCGCTCGCGACGGTTTGAAAACGGTTTATGAGAAAGTGAAGATCGGAAGCGGGTGAGCGGTGGTAAAACGTGGTTGCCGTGGCCACAAAACGTGCACACAGCTTCGCTCAGCCGGCGCATAAGTGGTAACCCACGCGTTTGTTTCTGACGTCACATAGCAACCCAGCTGTTCATAGCATGTGCGTGGCCCGCTTGTGTTGATTTGTATTACAACTGGTATTGAGCAAAGCTAAAGCTACGTGTGAAACGTGGCCGTGCGCAGCAGTCTGTGGTGGCCTTACATTTTGAAAATTCCCCCTCATCACTCTTAGCGACAGGGCTTTGTACGATTAACCATATTTTGGTCACATGTAAACAGGGATAATAAACATTCGGTGAACTTTGAGTATTTTTGAATGTCGAACTTTCAACAAATAAACCGTCACAGAGAACGAACCTTGTGTAATGGCGAGTTATGACAACTTCCACTTTGCAGAAGACGGATCAGTGTTGCCACTTACGCGATTCCGTAACAATTATTTTATTTTGTTTGTTACGAATTTGAATTTTGGGTAGCGCGACTTATGCCCCACCCTGTAGATGACAACCGTAACTTTTACCACCTTAGTAACTACTTGCCTACCTATTTAAAATTGGGGTTCGTTTCTTCCATTATCTATATACTCCCTCCCCACTTAGGTTCGTATGTACCTATAATTTAAATCCCCGCATGAGCTCAGAAGCGACACGCTGTCTACCTCGGCTGTTTTTGTTCCAGTCGTTATATCCTTGGCGGCACGTGTTTTCAGAAACTCGCTTTAATCTTGCTTATTCGGTAATTACAATTTCACGGCGAATGCCCGTACTTCACGTTGTAAAGCAGCGGCTTTATTGTTGCAGGAATGTCTTTTCTTTTTCTTTTTCTTATGTTGTGTATCTTTATGATCATGCGGAGGAATACACACAAACACACAGACTCACAGACAGTCTTCAGTCTGGAAATGGTTCTAATCGTCTCGGGGGGGGGGGGGGGGGGGTCAAAACGTATGTATCCAAGGGGGGTCAAAATGTATGCTCTTCATCTCAGCATAATTTTGTTTTGTGTGTTCACAGAAATATTTGAATGTCTAAAAGAAATAATTCTATTATCCCTCAGGCTAGTTTCAGTGCTCGACTGACGGCTGGCGCTAAAGCGTCGGCTTCAGTCGCGTGTGAGTCGGTCGACCGACGTTATCAGTCGAGCACATCATTTTATCAGTATCAGTTTAGCAAAAAAGTAGTATTTTCGAAGGTTTCCAATTTCTTCAAGTCTTTTACCTGTTAGATTTACGATAGTTGTCTTACATATCTTTACAGCAATTATTATGATCACTTTTGAGCATTTTTACCGAATCTCACTTTGATTTTCGCTACATAGAACATATTGCGGTATAAATCGTAATTTACATCGTACCTTAGGGCGTTGGCTACTCCATATTTAATTTATACCTGAATCACCTGTAAGAATGCTGTATCATCTTCACCGATTCTATGCACCTTTTATCACTGTGCCTTAATATTGTCCTTCTCATCCTAAATATCTACCAGAGATAAATAAAAGTCACCCCTGAAATATATTATTGCAAATAGAGCACATTTTCTCCATCGATGAATTCTCAATAAATCTTTGGTAGGGGAAGTTTGTTTGCTAGGGGAAACTTTTGTATTGGTCGAAGCGAATATTCCAATAAATTCTATATCGTAAGTAAAACAAAGGGGGCAAGTTTTAAGATATGAAGACGTAGAAGCTATTTTGGTATCAGTAAAATATAGCTGGCGATGGAAAGACGAGACGCTTTAATATACCCAATAATTATTTTTTAAATAAAAGTATCTCAAGTCTATATCACGGATCTTTTAATAGATAACGCCTCTCATGAAATACAACAAACTATAAAAAGATTACGGTAGTATCGCTACACCACCGTATTTTTTTTGAGTGAAAACGTCTGTCGTAGACAACTTAACTATGTCCACTTGTCAAAATTTCAAAATAGTTGCCAAACTGCTAAACGCTGGTGGACGGGACAAAATATTGCGTATATACCTTCGTAACACCATTGATTTTATTACACTATAAAATCAATGGTAACACATTCTTCAATTATCAGCCTCTTTCAAATGGCGATACCTTCTTGACGTAGTATAAGAATGAGCTCTGTGTATTTAATAATTTTAGAAGTTACGAGCTCAATTTTACAATAATTGAACTACAATTGTCCGGCAGAGGGTCTGGCTCGTAAACTGTTTTTTTGTGTGATCAATAGATCTATCTGCCACACACTTTTGGCGATTTTTTTTTCCGAAACAGTGCTGATAATTTAAATTATTCAGTAAAAATGCGCACACACGAAAACAGATATACAGAGCCTCGGCCGCCATTTGAAATTACACAAAACTATAAATAGGATAGAAAACGAAACACAAAACTATCGTGTCAAATCGATAAATGTTCTAATCGTAATTTGGCAATTCTGTTTATGGACGTGGTTCCAAAATTGACAACTACAACATCTAAAATAGCATTGCCAAAAAATTTAAGCGTTGTACGATTGTCAAGTTTGGACTGTAGTGGAAGTACACTTGATACCCACGGCGACATTGTCAAAGCAGCTTTATTGACAGCCGGGTCAAACAGGTCGACGACTGCCATTAACTCTTAACTAAAGGGTTCGTTCAATCAAGCCAAACGTGGCGCGAAATGGTTCTGTGAATGATTCGCGTGACAAAGCACCATATGAACGAAAAACTTAATGGACAAAACGCTGTTATTTAAATGCTCTAGATTGCACCCGACAATTCCCTATATCTTATTTATTGGTTCACTGGAAGATATTGTCCACGTGGTGATAAGTCTTCCTTTGTATGATTTATGCAATGAACCTGCCGTCTTCGAGAACCTTGAGATCTTCCAACCAAAATGTCACAACGTAATTTCGGTCCAACAAGCCATCTGTGTACCGAATTTCAAGTCTCTAAGTGCAATATTCCGAGATTAAAGTATGGTTAGCGCACCCTCTGGTGAACTGACTTTCAACTACCTTTCACTTGCCATGCCTGCATGCCAAATTTCAGCACAATCGGATTAGGCGTTTGGGCACTATCGTCGAGGAATATACACAGACACACAGAAGTGCTTTCACATTACTTTCTTCTGCCGGGAAAGTAAAACACAATAATAATATTCAAATTAACAAATATGTATTTTGAAAAAATGTAAAAATCTTTGTTGTCTAAAATATTCTTTTAATATAGTGGTCCTAATAAAAGTGCGACATAAATATTTCAATTCATCTCGATTGCAGTGCTATTCTCAACCGATTCCAATTTGAACGAAAGTAAACTAGTGAAACATACTATTGATCATAGAGAAAGTATGTAGAGAAGCGATATTTCAGGATTGACACAGGCGGTTCTTAAAAAATGTCTCATTTAGTGGTTAGTTATTAAAGGAAGAACGGAAAATGATAGCATCACGTTTAAAAAATAGCAACACACTCACACACACACAATTTAGACACCCTTACATCTCTAACAATATAAATTGGCCATATGTAACACAACAGCGATTGTAGCTTTTTATTTTCGTAGCGTAATATTTTGAAGTTAAATTTATTTTATAATTATTTTTTACATTTTTATATTTAATGACTATTATGATTTTTAATGATTATTTTGTCTATTTTTTTTTAATTAAAAAAATAAATAAACTATAACAACTTCTAAAATCTCTTGATGAAACTAAACTTTAAATTTTAAAATAACATCATATAAAATTGACGTTTTCCATAGAACAGGTACTGCCTTGTTAGGAGTGCCTCAAAATCATTCCGTAAAAATTATTCCTAAATATTTTTTTTTGTAAATAAATAAATAAATAAATAAATAAATCAATATGGTACATATAGCTTAAATATTACAATTATTACTTTCTCAACTCCGGACTAAGAGGTAAAGTATTGTGAACACGCTATTTTTTTTTTTATTTTTTTTTTTTTAATTTTTTATTCCAACAAAAGAGAAAAACAGCGCTCAGGTCTTAAGTTAATAAATAATAATAACAATATTACGGCCAAAATAGTCTCCTGGTAATATACAGTTAATGTGCGCGATGTTGTGTAATAATATTTATATATTATGTTATATTATCATGTTCTCTCGATTTGTGAGTGTGTATAATATAGTAGGATGAGTGTGTTTATGTGTGTGATTGTGATGTGTGTTTAATGGGTGTGTGTAAGTACATCTACGTGTATGTGTCATAGTTGTGTATATATGAGAGTGTGTGATTTTGCACAGGTATGTATCTGTTCAAGCTTTAAAGGTCTGGTCTATTACCGCTCTGATAAACTCGTTTTTGCTCATTGAGAATATGTCTAGTTCCTGAAATGATTCATCATAGGCTTCCATAATTCGATGCAGAGTTGAATTCCTTGCTTGATTTGTATGGAGTCTGGGTACATTGAATACCCTTGGGTGACGAGTTCGGCGCGATGGGACATTTAAGGCTATTCTGCTTAGAATTTGTGGGCTGTCGATATGATGCGAAAGTATATTGTGGAAGAACGTCATATCAGTCACTTTGCGTCGCTGCTGAAGACTCAGCATTTCGAACCTTGCTAAGCCGTCAGAATATGAGGTATATTCAGCGAGGGTTCGATGACACAAGTGCCTTACGAAGGTTTTCTGAATACGCTCTATACGGTCAATGTGTACATTGTACTGCGGTGACCATATAGGTGACGCAAACTCCACTATACTGCGAACGTAGGCGTTATAAAGAGTGAAGAGCACATTAATGTCGGAGAATGGTTTGCATGCCCTCAACACGAAACCGAGAGCTCTGTAAGCTTTTCCCACCATGTGTTCAATGTGTGTATCCAGCATTAATTTGTTGTCCAGCATTATCCCCAAATCCCGCACTACACTCTTCTCTACTATAATCTCTCCGCCTATCCTGTAGTCAAAATCATACTTTGATCGGTTACGAGTAAAGGATAACTTGCTGCATTTCGCCGCATTTAAACTCAATTTATTGAGAGAGCAATAGTCTGACATGCGAGCAAGGTCCTCCTGTAATCGATGACACTGTGAAATATCTTTGACCACAGAATAAACTTTAAGATCGTCAGCGTACATGATGCAGTGTGAGTGTTGGAAACAATCCTGAATATCGTGAATATACACATTGAACAGCAGCGGACCAAGATGAGAGCCCTGGGGTACGCCAGACGGAATGTTTACATAATTCGACCGAAAACCACCCATTACAACAGCCTGTCGCCTGTTCCTCAAGTACGATGAGAGCCATCGCAGTAGGTCGCCGTGTATGCCCACAGATTCTAATTTTCCAAGTAGAATACCGTGGTCGACGCGGTCAAACGCCTTCGAGAAATCGGTGTAAATTACATCTACTTGCAGTCTCTTATCCATGTTGACCGTGACAAAGTCAAGAAATTGGCATAGATTTGATGTAACCGAGCGTCCTGGTAAGAAACTATGCTGATTCTCAGGGAGAATTGTCCTAAACGAGGGCAGCAGGGAATCGTATACCACCTTCTCAAATAACTTGCTAATAACCGGAAGAATAGATATCGGTTTGTAATTAGATACTACATTCTTTGGGCCGGCCTTGTGAATTGGAACGACACACGCTTCTTTCCATCTCGTCGGAAAAATGCCCGCCTTAAGTGATCTGTCGAAAAGAATGGCCAGTGGAACAGAGAGGGACTGAGCACAATTGTAGATAAATATAGGAGGGATGGAGTCACTGCCCGAACCCTTATTTATATCAATTTTCATTAAGTATCTTAAGAATAATATCTTCGCTGATTTCGATGCCTCCGATACTTAACGAATTGTGCGAGCCACTTTTAGGCGTTGCGTGACATGTGTTCGAATCGGCTGCCGATTCTATGAACACTGATTTAAAGTAGACACTGAAACCTTCACATATATGTGTGCCATCGCTGAACGTTTCTCCATTATTAATCATTTCCCTAGGTATATTGCTGTCTTTCCGAAGTGACTTTATATAAGTCCATAAAAACTTTGGATTACTGCGAATTGTAGACTCGCATTCCTGAGTATAATATTTGAAACATTCAGATTGTAATCGTTTTTGACGAGCCCTCAGTAACGTGAATTCGTCATAATCAAGAGGATTACCATATTTTTTCCACCTCGTATGAGCTTTACGCTTTTCCTTAATTACTTTAATTAGAGGGACCGAGTACCACTTTGGGAATCTCGAGTTACGGACGTCGGTTTGCGGCACAAACTGCTCGATCGCGGTGTACAAGATATCGTAAAATTTTGCTACTAATGTTTCTAGGTCAGCACCGTCAAGATAGTGCGGCCAGTCGATTGAAGATAGAAGGTTATTAATACTAGCGTAGTCGGCTTTCCTGAATAATGACTTTATACGATGCTGTGCGGGTAGGTTAGGAAGGATGACATTAGGATAGACAATTTCCAAAGATGGGTGGTATATGTCCTCTTTCACTAGCGGAAAGTTAGAATTCTTAACCGAAATATCAGTGTTGCTAAGTATTAGGTCAAGAGATCTACCGTAGAAATTCCTAACCCCGTTGTATTGTCGGAGTCCAGATAATGTGAGACTGTCGACAAGGACGGAACTGGTCCTGTCTGAAACGTTTATGGAACTTAGATAAGCCTCGTTTACAAGTGGTTGCCAACTTATTCTTGGGAGGTTGTAGTCTCCCATCACAATAAAATTATCATGTGGATAACGACTTCGCATATCTGTAAGAGAATTTGAAAATTCGGAAATGGATTGATGGTGCGAGCTCTTATCTCCTGGAAAATAAACAAATCCAATGTGGAGAGCATGCGGTGAGCCTAAAGCCATCGAGGGAATCGTCACCCAAATGCATTCCATATCCCTGCTGCAGGCAGACAACAGTCTTGGACTTAGTTTAGTATGTATAGCTAAAAGAACACCACCTCCCATCGCGTGGCCTGTATAAATAGGATCCCTGTCAGCCCTGAATAATTCATAACGGTCATCCACTAGTTCACCCTTTAATATACCATTGGTCAACCAGCTCTCTGAGCAAGCAATTATATCGTAGTCTTCGCTAATGACGTTTTGTAAAAATATTGAGGTTTTCGTACGTAAACCTCTTACATTTTGGTAATATATTTTCAGCTCGCCTTTAACAGTAAATTACAAGAATTTATAATATACCGAGCTGGTAAAAAGTAACCTGTGTAATCATCCCTCGAGAATAGCAACAGAATACATAAGTGTATTTGTGAGAATTTGTGCGAATGTGTGATGTTGTGTGTATGTGTATGTGGAGTACGAGAGATTATGATGGTATAACAGCGTTTAAGATTAAGAAAAACGTATGACCGGTGAACAAATAGTAAATTATAGAAATCTTTGTAATTGAAAAAAGTTAAAAGTAAAATGAAAGCAAAAGAAAAAGAGAAGAATATTAAGACAGTATCGTAGTCCGTGACTGTAAGATTTATGCAGGTCCTGCGATTTTCTTCAGATCGATTTCGGTGGATATTGATAGGACCGGTGCTTTCTCCATCCTTCTCGCGCGAATCCTTCCTTGACGTACCCATAAAAACTGCCAATTGTGTTGCTTGCAAAGTTCGCGTGCCTTCATAAATAGGTTTTTGTAGTATGGAGAAAGATGCTCGTTCACGTACACATTTACCCGTGCACAAGGCATACCAAGATCTGCTGTCGTAATGATCCCTTTTCGACGAATGCCCGATAAAATGCGATCCTTATTCAATCTACATCTCAGCTTGGCTACGATGGTTTTCGGTCGCCCTGGAACAATGGACTTTGGCGTGACGCGAGAGCTGAACTCAATGTCAGCTGAAGTAAGATTAACTCCAGATAATTTGCCAATTTTTATTATGGTGTCAGTGTTGTTTTCTCCATGTACTTCAGGTACGTTAATTATCTCTAGATTATTTAACCGATCCCACTGTTCTCGTCTGTTGTACTGAGACCTCAACATGATGATTTCGGATTGCATCTGAGCCATCTCTTGTTCATAATGGACCATCTTCTCCAATTTATTATTGTGCAGTTGAACCCTGTCTTCCACACTAGAAATTCTTGATCTACAGTCCTCAATCGAATCTTTAGTATGACGCAGTTGTTCTCTGAAATCTTTCATTTCAGTTTTTATCTGGGTTAAATCATCCCTCTGTTTTTTGAAATCATCTCGCAGTTCTTCGATGGCCGATAAGATTTTATTGCTTATATAATCCTGTGATAAAGGTGTCTCCCGAGAAGACGTGGCCGCTGGTGTTAAGTTCTTCTCGATGCCATTCGGGGTGAGATGAGTGGGTTGGACAGCCTTCAAGGGCGATGTGGGAGTTAGCGACCGCGACCGCGACCGATTAGGAGTGCGAGTCAGATCGTCGACTCTAGCGGGACGAACGTGCCTGGGATCGGTGACTTTACAGGCGGCACACAACCACTGGGCATGCTGTTGGCTTTTCATCTTCTGATAGTTCATCTTCAGTATATTTATGCAGGCGTAATGAAATTGTTCGCGACAATTTGCGCATGACAGTTTGTCTTTAGTCGCGACATCCTTCGAGCATTTATTGCAATTATTCATGGTTCTCAGTGTTAGTGTTCTAATCCGTAGGTACTGTATGTTAATGGGAGCACTATTTTTTTTTAGTATGACAGTGATGCGCGGCGAGATTTATGTTGATCGTTAAAGTAATCCTTTTTTTCGGTAGCGTTGTATGATGACAGTTTCGATTATGAAATTGATGACAAGAGTACGATTAAAAATATTTTAAAATCCGTACGATAGTTTACAAACGTTCGTGCACCTCACTTTTAATCGACTCAAAATAGTCGCGACTTGCCGAACTCTACGGGCTAGTCTGTAGTCGGAGCGTATGCGCCTGCGCAAAATTGGGAGTCCGCTATTCGTCGCTGATTGATGTATCGGTGGTGACGTCTTCTCGGCTACGATTTCTATTGGCTCCGCTCCAAAAATGAAGTTAGCAATTGTTGGACAAAGTGAAATTCCAGAAAAAACAAAGCGCGATTACTCACGAATCCTTGGAGTAAAGGCAAACACTTCTTTCTTTAGTTGTTCGCAGTGTCCTTGCTTCGGAGATAGTTCGAAAAGTACACGGTAATATTCACTAAAAACTTATTTTTTAAAATATAATAAACAGAGCGACTGACAGTAGGTACGTGTAGGTAGAATTTTTATGAGTGAAACCGAGATGAAGTCAGAAAAGTCTGTCTGGCTGTGTGTGCGTGTTCCTCCACAATACCGCCCAAACGCTTAATGCGATAGAGCTGAATTTCGGCATGCAGGAATCCTTTGATCGTGGCAATAGTTAAAAAGGTTGTCGTTGAATTTGGTCTACTAGGGACGCACAAGTCATATTTCAACCTCAAAATATTGGACTTAAAGACTTAAAATTTGGTAGGTTAGGTCGAAATCACATTGGTAACATTTCGGTTGTAATATATCTCATATACAAGCTACACTAATAATAATTAAATTACGCCATACATTTTACTAAAATATAAAAGCCATCTGTTAGCGCTTACCCCAACCCCTTAGTCGAGAAACGAGGCGCTTGCAACGGAACCCAATCGGGTTCGTCCGCCGGCCGAGAGAGGACACTCGTCGATTATATTTATGAAACTACAATTCAGATAAAATCAGTCCTTGTCTACTTGCCGGGTAAGTCTTGGCGTGATACAACCGAATTTATTCGTGACATCACTCTTTTAATATGTTGTCTTTATTTGCTAATAATGTAATTCCCGCCCTTTACTTAACGTTCTTCATTACGTGAAACGTGTAAAATATCCTCTTTTGCACCTACCCTACAAGTGTGATGAAGAAAACCCGACACCTATCAAGATCACAGATTATACATACTTTGACAGCTTGTTGTTACATAAAATATTCTAGTACCTTCTAACCGAAACAGCCACTTCTCTCAAATTCGAGGGTGTCTTTCAAAGCGAGGAACCGTGAAAGCACTCCGTATACTTGTACGAGCCTCTCGGATACGTTTTTATTGAAACAAATGGCTGGCGGCGCTAAGTAAAGAGGAAATATGGCGGGTCGTTTCTTGCGTTTGATTTAACCCACGTTTCCAACTCGGCGGCTTAAGAAGTGGCAAGTTTGAAGAGCGAGGGTCCGGAGGGTGTATAAAATAAATAACCCACCCTTAATGGACTGCATGCACTGCTGCGATAGGAACGGCGGTGATTTGATGAACTGCAAACAATCTAATTTAACGTCCATCGCTTAACGTATTTGTTTAAATGATTCCCGGTATCGCTGTAACATTCTAATAATTTTGTCGGTATTGCTGTAACATAACAAGTTGTTTATTTTATAAATAAACTAGCTGACCCGGCGAACTTCGTACCGCCTAACATTCAATGAATGTCGTGTTACAGATTAGCTGAACTTAATTTATGATTTTATGAAAGTAATACAATGAATACAAAATAAATATTAAGTTCTTTACTTTATTAAGATAATAACACAAAAAGAAATATAAAAGTTAATAAAATTAAGTATATGTGTCAGCAAGACATGATTGATTTAAACTATTTACATATTGTACAGCATGGGATGCACTCGGTTTAATTCTCTTCATTGAAGCACCTTGTGATATACGACAACAATAACTGATTAAATTTAGGGTTCGTACCTATGATATAAATTATGAACTGCCATACAAACGGATCTTTTCAAATATGTGTGTGTAAGATAATTTAAGAACGCTCTATCCGATATCAAAAATTCTTTCGCCAATAGGTTTTTTTCGTCAGTGAGAAGAAGTTGTTTGATTAAGGTTTCCATATAATAGGATCTGCCAAACAAACGGACCAATTTGAAATCACACTTTTAGCCGTGCCTCGTCCAATTCAAAAATCTTTTATCGATAGATTTATTCGTAAATGGGAAGAAATGGTTAGATTTAGGGCTCCGTACTAGATAATTATAGAAATGGAAGGTGACATATGTACAAACTAATCTCTTGGACACGTTTGTGCGCACGTTATTTCGTGAATGCGTTGTCCTATTTCAAAAATTCTTTCGCCAAGAGGTTTTACACGTCAATGGAAAGAACTAATAAGATTGTGGGTTCCGTACATATCGTATTATTATAAAATTGTGTGCACGATAACTCGTTAATGCGTTATACTATTTCAAAACTTCTTTCTGACTGATTAGATTTAGGGTTCCGTACTTATCGAATTATCATAAAATTGTGGGCACGATAACTTGTGAATGCGTTGTCCTATTTCAAAAATTCTTTCGCCAATAGGTTTTACACGTCAATGACAAGAACTGATTAGATTTGGGGTTTTGTATTTACCGTATCATCATTAAATATCATACTTATTTAAAATATGTTACTATTTTAAAATATCGTTTATTTTAAAAATATCATACTTTAGAAAGGACCTAATTTTCAAAAAGGTCGGCTGAGTAAACGTATTTTGGCGACTTTTAGGAAAATAATGTTGTTAGCTATACATTTTTGCTTTCGTTTCCCCATCGAGCCGGGTAGCAGTACAGGCAGCAACGCGTTGTGCTGTCTCGCGAGCTATTGTGATGGCGTACTTTTATCTGGCGTACTTTTATCTAGTCAATATTATTGATCGCACGGTATGTAACATCCAAGATGGCGGCTCATGCATGCGCATCTCGAGTTCGAAAACTTGTATTTTATTTTTTTTAATATATAAAATTCATTTATACTTCTGTTTTGTAAGGTAATCCCGGACCAATGAAACTATCACAATTTTCGCCAATTCATTAATATGAAAGGTAGCTCTATATTAACCTGTAACACGAACCTGCACGTCTGGCTGATATTATTGGATGGGCTATTAACATTTTGGGGCACGATTCATCGCGTCACCAGCTGCATCCATGCATGGTGCTACCCACAAATTCATCGTTACTCGTGAATTAATGGCATCTCGAATAAACTTGATTTCACCTCTGTAAGGAAAGTTTCAATTACCAAGTCTTTCATTGTAACGTGTTTATTATAAGCAACACATTGAACACATATTACATATGTGTTTTTCATGCTTGTGTATTATTTCACAGTCTTAAAACACAATATATTTTAAGATTTTAATTGTATGTTTGAAAACATATAGTTACTTAAATAAATGATACCTGTTAACGAACATGAACAAAACAAATCTAGAGAAATTGGAGATATGTCAAGTACGTGAGCGGCAGACTATAGGAATAAGATATGAAATCGAAGACTCTCGCGGTTGTTTGACATTAAAAATAGGAAAAAACGACTTTACGGCGTCAATCTTGTAGCACCCAGCGACGTTGCAGCCGTCGTTGTCCAGGGTAGACTGGTAAATTCTACCCTGGACAACGGCGGCTGCAGCTTGGCTGAAATATCGGGTACTACAAACTTCACGCGGTAAATTCGTTTTATCCTTTTTATATACAAAGAAGAATTTTTATCCTGATTGATTTAAAAATATATAGTTTTCTGAAGTGCACGATTGATAGATTGATCTATGGATCATCGAAAATGAACAAAAAAGTGTAGAGAAATTGCACAGAAAATTCAAGTACGCGGCTTATTATAAGAATAAGAGTTTTATCTTGATTGAGGTTAAAATATATAGTTTTCTGAAGTGCACGATTGATAGATTGATCCTTATGAAAGTTACCACATCATCGATGATAAATTAATTTTAATAAAATACTTAATATTTATTCATTTTCCTTATAAATAGGATAGAAAACGAATTTACCTCGTGAAATTTGTAGGACCCGACGTTTCGGTGACGTTGCAGCCGCCGTTGTCTAGGGTAGACTGAAGAGCTGTCAGTCCATTGTTTTGCGGGTAGGCCGCAAACCGCTGCCGCCACTGCGTAGGTTATAACGGTGGTGGGGGGCCGGGCTCGGAGCGCGGGAATTTTGAAAATCCGTCTTGCACACAACACTCACTGTATCCTGTTTTACGTCTTTGCGTTCGGCGTTCGGCGGCGGGAACATTTTAAGAAGAGGGTTCCACGTAGAAGAGAGTTTGTAGCCGTCGTCTCTATTGAAGTTCGGAGTTCTTCTTATTTCAATGGCTTCCCGGATCATGCGAGGAAAGTAGAATTGTTCCTTGGATAGAACAATGGGATTTTGAAACTGCATCCAGTGGTTATTTCCGCTATCCAATATATGTTCGCAGATCGCCGATTTTTCTCGCTGAACGTTTTTAACAGCTTTTATGTGTTCTGTCAGTCGCGTGGCTATGGGCCGTTTTGTTTGTCCAACGTAGGCTAGACCGCAGCTGCATTCGACTTTATACACACCCGGGGTTTGCAGTGGTATTACATCCTTTACAGGCCTCAAAAATCGAGCTATATTTTGGGTCGGTTTGAAGATCGTTTTTATATCGAATCTGTTTAGCATCTTACTTATTCGATCAGTCACGCCCTTGACGTATGGTAATTGATCTGCTCGGTTTTTGAGTTTCGTCTGTATTAGATCGTGTGCGTGTCTCGTGATATTTTCCGTATCCATTTTTCCTAAGGACATCATTGACATGTTCCATCTCCTTCGGAAAATGCTCAGTGCCGCATAGATCGCGTGCTCGATTCACGAGCGACGTTTGCACTGAACGTAGATGGTAGGGATGATGGTGTGAGCTTGCATGCAAATATCTGTCCGTATATGTGGGCTTCCGATATACCGTATGTCCGAGAGTATTGTCACTTCTCCTCGTCACTTTGACATCCAAAAATGGTAAGGAGCCGTCCTTCTCTACTTCATAGGTGAAACTGATTTTTGGGTGTATGGAGTTTAGATGACCCAGGAATTCTTTCACCGTTTGAATGTTGCCTTTCAGGATGCAGAAGGTATCATCTACCTAGCGAAGCCAGGGAATGGGTTTAATTTTGGAGGTTTTTATGGCTAATTCCTCAAAATATTCCATATATAGGTCACTAACTATCGGGGCATCCCATTGCTACTCCGTCGATTTGTTTGTAATAATCGCCACTCCATAGAAAGTAGCAGGATCTCAGGCTTTTTTAGCATTTTCCTTATATTTTCAATTTAGCCTATATATAGCGTCATAGCGGAATATTATTATCTTACCAAAGCCACAAAATATTAGGTGATATTTGAATTTCATAATTGTTTTCTTTGTCACTATGAAGTGTTCTTGGCAAGCACACGTCAATGAAGTAAGCAGGCGAATATATAATGGCTTTCATAGCCTTCAAAGGTTGCAGAGACTCCTCCCTGTAAACACTAAGCAGACCTTAGCTCGAAGTCTGCTACTGCCGTTGCTAGACTATGCCGATGTCGCATATCTGAACCTCACCGAGACCAAACCAGATAATCTTGAGCGTCTTTAGAACGTTTGCATAATGTACATATTCAATCTGCGGAAGTATGACCGTGTACTGGGAACAGTACCGAGTAAAATTGCAACGGCTTCGGATACGGGACTGGAGAAATTTGCATATCCTTTCAATACTATATGATGTCCTACACAATCCTACATCTCCCTCCTACCTCAACGAGGCTTTTACCGAGTTAGGAAGTCATGGTCTTCCACATTGTTCACGTCAGAATAATACTTTACGTATCCCAAAACACAATAAAAACTTATTTCTCCTACTCATTCTCCATACATGCAGCTCGACTGTGGAATCAGCTTCATCTAAATATTAGAGGCGCTAGCTTGCTGTCCACCTCTAAGTAATCATTGAAAAAGTACTTCCTTTTACAATAAATATAAACCATAAATGCAAACGTTTCCGTTATCTTCCCTTTCCTTACCTTCCCTTTCATTACCTTATTTTGCCAGATTAATTTACAGATTAATATACGTATATTTATTTGTGTATATATGTATATATGTATATATGATCCTTTTCTTATTTCTTTATTTTTGGCTTTAGATACGCATGAAATGCATAATATATGCGATAATTCAAAATTTTATTTTATATTTTATTGAATCTTATTATACATTAATTATTATTTTGCTTACTCTTCTTTTCACATGAGTCACATTGTTATATACCAATAATTCCGCATTGTGCCTTGTTTTAATTGTTCAATAAAGAGATTTTTCATTTCAAGTGTTAGTCTACTATGAAGTGTTATATGTATATGTGCATGTAACCTGTGTGTTAGTGCGTCTCGTTATTGCATTCGATCCACAGAATTGAAATGCCATTCCGTTAATTTTATCCTAACGGAAAAGGGTTACCCAGCGAATCGAACCCGGAAACTCGTCAGGCGACCTAACCACTATGCCATCGGGCGGACATTATGTATTTCAGGTGATATTACTTCTTTCTGCAAATACAATTTATAACTAATATGTAGCCGTGGGAGTGGAAGAAACTTTGATTGGGTTATTCAACGTGTAAAATATAATTTCAAAAATGTTAGTGATCGACTTCAAAAATAAAGGAAGATAATTTTAATATTGTTTTAAATCTTGTCTTGTCATTGGAAGGTTATTAAAGAGTTTAAAGGCCAAATACACAATTGACTTTTGACTTTAGGGAGGGATATTTTGGTTTTGCTGCGAGTGTCGTAATCATGTACAGGACGTGTATGTTAAGCGTACACTCGTGTATGTTGTTTTTAGCATACACTAAACAACTGAGAATATCCGTTAATGTCATTCCATAGCTTAACCTAGATTTAGTTAGATCCGTGACTAACAGGCCAATTGTAATTGTAATCAATTTACCCTTTAATGCGACACGATACAATGGAGCTCGTCGATTCAGCGCGAAAATTAGACCAAATGTTAGACTTGACCTCTGCAGCAAACTTTGTGACGACCGCGCCAACGTCGCGTATCGCGTAATATCAGCTTTCTACGAACATAACGCTGAATAGTTAGACTATTCGTGGGCGTTTATCGCTTTTCGCCACGCCGAGTTATCATTCCAAGTGAGATAAATCGACTGTCAGCATTTTGCAGCTTTCAAACGCTAAGGAGCTCTATTATGTCAATGCTGTACAGAACAGGATGCTACAGAACGGTTGATCGAGATGTAATGACAGAACGGATGACCGAAAGGTGATGAGGTCAATTCTCAAATTGTTTATGGTCAAATTTAAAACAGCTTCGTTTCAACGGTTAGTTATGATAATTCCATTAGATTATGATAATTCCAGGAGAAATGGAATCCGTGACACCACCATGGTGTGTCCCAAAAATCATGATATATATTTTTACAAGCTTTTATTTACCTTGCAATTTATGTTAGTTAGTACGTATGTTTGTTTATGTCCAATCTTGCAAGCTTAATTAGTACCACTTCCTCTTATCCTATGAATTTGAAATTTTACACGTTGTTTCGGTTCCGATAACAATTTTTGTGGTGAGCATGACCTGATTTTACAACCAGAATCGGCTCCCGACGAGGCTACGATGGCATGGAGCAATCTAATATACTATATAATCAATGAAATTACACACACACCTTCCTCGAAATATGCTCTAACGAACCGCATCGAAATCCGTTCGGCGGTTCTTTAGATTAGCGTGATCAAATCGACAGACAGATGGACAGACATGCGCTGTTTAGGGGGTTTGTTTGATATATATTTAGTTTAGAAAATATAATTTCAAAAGTTCTTATGTTGTAATAAAAAACGGATACACTAGAAAAAAATCTGAAACATCTCATACGCATGCGCACCGGCATCGGCATCTCGGTATCGCGGAAGCAAAATACGTACAGTGATGTTGCAACTTGGCGCTTCGGCATACAGTGTCATGACGTATAGGAGCTATGTATAAACAGCGCAAGCGACGCAGGCGGCGCGTGGCGTCATTCCAGTTGTCATCGATTGATGACGTCAACTGGCGTCATGGCGCCAAGCGCTCGCTTCCCTGACGTGAAATGACAAACATCAGCGCTAAAACCGTTCGGCTGCGCTAATGAACTTTCGAAACGATTTATGGAATGAGAGAAATTAATATTGTTTAGGGACTGATATATCCGGACAGAAACAGAAAAGTTATTAAGAGCAACGTACGCGGGGCTTACAAAACCGGGGATTACTCACACCCTATCACTTACTAATAGCATCAGCTTAAGGATAATTGGACTCATTAGACATGTATCCACCAAACAATTTTCCTTATTTATTTCTAAAACAAGTAAATATATTTAAAAGAATAAAAAACACGACTGCCGTTACAAAATGGGAACTACTGTATTTATAACTACATTTTTATGGTTTTTTATGAAATATTTGTGGGTTATGTATTTATCCACATAGATACATATATATTTTCGGTATGTATTTAATCAGACCCTTCATTGACTCTAAACACGATATGTTTATGTTAATTTATTGACATGTCGAGATTTGGACATTTAGACAACTATTTCCTTGATATTATGGTACCGTATGACACTAGGGCTGACATACCGGTTCTAACAATACCACATACTTCTAAATCGGTTTGAGTGTTTAGAAGTTATAGTGAAATAAAGAAACGGCAAACATGCATACATGAACCCTGAACACATTATACCTACTCCTTTTTTGTTGGGCAGTCGTGTATTAAATAATATGTACTAAAAGTCTGTGGGTACCTACTCTTTTAGTCGATGTTACTCGACTCGAAAATGGCATTCCTTCTTTAGACAACAAAAAGTAGACACAATAGCTATTTATTATATAAAGTTTTATTAGAGTTATATCTTAGATATTTTGAACCATCTTTCGGGTAAAAAAATAAAAAAATGCATTTTCTAGTATTAGCAAAAGGGCGTGCATACAAGATGACTTCTATTACGCCAAAGGATGGAGAAAGATGAATAACATGGAAATTGCTATTGACCTTTAGTTATGCGCAAGTAGAATACGAGTTGAATAATGTAATTAGAATTCTGTACAGGTAATACCAATAACAGTACAAATTCTTTGGATACAGTCTACTAAACAGCAGCGTGCAAAGGAGATCCCTTTGCACGCAGATCAATTGAAAAATATGAAAAACAAAGACGGCTGTATGGGCCTTAAGTTAATGCGCAATACGTGTTGAATATTGAAATTAGAATCGTATACGTATGCCAAAAACACTACAAATTCTTTGGATACAGTCTTAGACAATAATAAACAATAGGAGGCAGATACTAGAGTTGCTGAGCTATACAGTTTAGACGAAGTATAAAACAAGAAGTAAAAATGAACGTCTTCCAATATAATAGTCGGAAAATCTTAAAATTTGGTTCGCCGGAAGCTAGTCTATCATACATTATTTATAAACAATTAGTAGCTATACTAAACGTATAGGAAAAGTGTAAAAAGGAGTCGTTAAACCGAGTCCATCAAAATTTTTCTAGAAAGGTGTACTCGTACGCTTATTTGACCTAAGAAAGTTTTAATTTATGACCATCCTACCGGCAAGGCAAGTGTGGGCAGTGTGAGCACGACACACTCCTACTGCTGAATTTCTGCTGAAAAAATACGAGCGGAAGTGCGCAGATTTACATACAGATCGCAACAATGGGCGTGTAGCACATGTTTTATTTTGGGTGGAGTCTGAACGCGCAGCGGCCGCAGCGGGAACAAGTGTTTCTGGTCCGTGTGCCAATAATAGACCAGCCGCACAGTTTATGCGGTTTTATTTACATACATAGATGCGGAAAATGTTGATGGAAGGGAATGGAATCTAGAATGGAATAACTACTATGAACAGCGGAATCGTACTTTGATTCACATAATATGAACAACAAATTATCATCGGAGCTCTGTTCAAAAAGTATGACAGCTGATGGTTCTCGCGCAGTTTGGCCACTAACACCCGCTTGTTAACTTGGGTCGCCTCAACTCAATATTCAGCTCCGTACGGTAGCCTTCTCTCTCACAGCAGCTCAGTGGATCCTCTGTGGATCAATTGCTCCGGTGTATTTCTTTCGGGCGCTGCTAGGCGGTTTGCGCATCGTGCGGTGTCAGCCAATCGACTCAGCCAATCGGGGTTCTGGAATTGCTCATGTCACACACTCTTAAAACGACACGTTGACCACTCGATACCGCGTGCAGACGGTAAAGGACGCCACGGTCCGCGATAAATTTGAACTGAATTACTTCTAACACCAAGTAGACGCCGTGCAACCGACTTTGGACAAGTAGTCAAAAGGGGGCACGGAGAAATTGGCTAAATATGGTAAAAAGGGCGCGAGGCTGCCCGCTGATTCAACTTTCCAGTGCAACGCAGTAAAGAGCTGGACTCTCACTGCCAAGTTGGCGTAGCTAGACGGTGAGCTGTTTCGTCCCCAAGTCTCTACGTTGACTCAAGAACGATAAATATCGTTATACCTTTTCGGGGTGACGGGTTCGTCAGTTGTAGGTGACAACTCTCCAGTGCTCAAAAGTATATATTTTTTTGTTGGAAAGAGTATGGAGATGTGTTTATTTTATTTTATTTTTTTATTTTATTTTATTTTATTTATTTCCCAAAACATAATTAACCTTACAGATGATTCCAAATCGTTAATTATTTTTTTAGGCTATTATTCTAGATTATAACTATTATTCTACTATAGACTATTATTATAATTCTACTGTTAATAATATTATTATTACTCTACTCCATTACTATTACTATCATTATTATTCTAATATATAAATCATTATTCTAGACTATAGCAAACGAGACGGAGACATCCGTTAGAGCGTAATATTAAACGATTATATTTACATATGTATATCTAATGTTTATCTAACCTTTTTTTATTATACTAGTTATTCGTTTTTAACAATTTTGATACTACATATTTATCTAATTATTTGATTGCTAAGAAATGCCATTACCATACTTTTCAGTTGTGCTAAGTTCACCGTCCAAATATCCAATTCTGGCTCAGTCGAACATAGTGCATTTAGGGTACGAAGCGTCCGCACTATGAAGCAGTGTTGAACGATGTTAGTTCTAGCTCGCGGTAAGTAACGCGAACAATACATGAGTCCGAGCACGGTAGTAATTGGTGGGTACGAATAGACCGATTCTTCTAAGGATGGTCGGATTATCAACGAACCCCCTAAGCAGTTTATATATGTGGCAGATTGACAGCCAATCTCTTCTTACACTTAGTGAGTTGTACCCAACCATCCCCAGAATAAATGCCGTAGGATATAGAAAGGGATAATATCCATGCTGTTTAAAGTATAGGAACCTCAGAAAGCGTTTCTGTATACTCTCTAGCCTGGATATGTAGCTATTTTCGTAAGGACTCCATATTGCCGCGTTGACTTCTAATCTGCTCCGAATTAGGGAATTGAATAGGAGGCGCATGACAAATGTGTTGTTGAACTGCCTCATGCTTCTCATTACAAAACCTAACAATTTATAAGAATTATCAACTAGGGTGTAGATGTGCTGTCTGTATGTCAACCGTGAGTCAAAGGTCACTCCAAGGTCCCTTGTGTGATTTACTCGCGATAGTGCCTTGCCATCAATGTCATAACTATGTACAAGCGGGGCGTCACCTCGCGAGTAGGTACGTCATGATAGAACATTTGCCGGTATTGAAGTATAGCTTGTGGTTTATGCTCCAAAGATACACGGCGTCTATGTCATCCTGCAGTAATCTACAGGATTCATTTCTGCCCGTTCAATATTATAGGGGAAGGGGGGGGGGGTATAGTCATGTGTGACTTTCCACGCCTGCTGAAAGCCCTCAGTAGCGTTCCAGTGACTTATCAGACTCCCTACACTCTAGATATGGATCCGTGTGATATTTGTCTAATCCCTCAAGTTGAATTTGCCACTGAAAATACCGATTCAAATCAAGAGAAGACATTAGCGGTTATTCTCAAAAGCAAAGCAAGTGTATCGTGATATTTTTTATTTGTATTTACATGTAATCATAATTAGATCGAGTGCAAGAAAGAATACAAATAAAATGTCTACACAGTTTATTGTTACAGCTATTGGCGCATAATCACAAATTGAAAATATCATAATACTCTTGGTTTGTATTATAGAATCGCACTCATTGAGCACTCACTTGAGCACCATTTCAAAAGACGCGTTCTAGAAGCGTATTTTTACTATGGTTGAACCTCTGGGAACAGTTAGGTAGTACACTACCAAGTGTACTACCGATGATGTATTTAAAATGACAAAATAATTTTAACAACATCAACCTCAATTATTGGTTTTAAAAAGAACATCACATTTTTTGCCATTTTGCTTCAAACGAGATATATTGTCATCGAATCATTTTCAAAATATATGACAATGTTTCTATTGTTGGTAACAGATATAAATATGACATAAAATATAATTCATAAAAATATGATTCACAAATGAAATTGCGAAACTCAAATACTCCCACCAAATCCGTCTCACGGTCTCGTCCCTGCTGACATTGTCTTTTAAAAATATTTAGCAATTTCCATGAAAGTTATACCAATGAAAGTCATTCTTGTAACCGCGATATTCTTTGTAGCGCACGGAATGTATTAAATTACATATTTTGGAATAAAATTCGAGGCGTAAAAAGCAATCTCGACTTTACATCAGCGCCAAAATGTTATCACTCGCGTACAGTATAATGTTACAGGCGATATTTTATGTAATTTAAATTTAGCTTGAGTTGGATTTATATTTTTTGCGTTTTATTACTGCGGCAGGAGATTCAAAATGAGAGTCTCTACATTTATTAATAAAACGCTGGGCCCAGATTGGTTTGTATAAGGCAGGTCATTGATTTGGAACCTTACGATTTCGAAGCTGGGAGCTGCAATATCTAATCAGCTCATCCACATGACGAATAAATCTAATTGGCGAAAGAATTTTTGAAATCGTATTAATCGTTAAAAAGCTAAGGCCCCTTAGTCAATCAGATCTAAATTTTGTACTGCGCGTTCTCGACACATTTATTTGTTTATTTCCCAAAATATATTTAACCTTACAGGTAATTCCAAATCGTAAACTATTATTATAGAGTATAGCTAGATATTTTACTATATATATACGGCATTGCTCAATCATACGGAATGCGTGAGTCCTAGCACGGCAGTAATTGGCAGGTACGAACGACCGATAATTCTAAGCCGACCCAACCCCCTGAGCAGTTTATATATGTGGCACATTGCCAGCCAATCTCTTCTTACGCTTAGTTAGTTATACCCAATCATCCCTAGAATAAATGCCGAAGGTTTAGGAATGGATAAAGTATAGGAATGGTAAAGTACAGTAACCCCAGAAAGCGTTTCTGTATACTCTCTAGCCTGGATATGTAGCTATTTTCATAAGGACTCCATATTGCCTCATTGACTTCTAATCTGCTCCGAATTAGGGAATTGAATAGGAGGCACATGACAAGTGTTGTTGAATTGCCTCATGTTCCTCATTACAAAACCTAGCAATTTTTAAGAATTATCAACTAGGGTGTCTGAATGTTAACCTGTGCTGTTGTTCTACCAACCTGTCAACCCAGCAATTATCAACATATGCTGTCTGTATGTCAACCTTGAGTCAAAGATCACTCATAGGTCGCATGTTTGATTCACACGTGATAGTGCTTTGCTATCAATGTCATTTAAGTTTTATTTATTTTATTTTATTTTATTCTGGAATCAAACAGAACTACATACAATACAATAAAAACGTATTAAAAAGTAACAAAAATCCATTAATGTGATTCCGAATATTAAATACATAAAATGAACGAAATATGCTATTTTATATTGTTTCCGCTTGAGAATGGGGGGGAGTGGGGTCGGGATGATACTTGAGATAATTTATGTCCATGAACCAAATTAAATAAAAATAATATGTACAAATGTTTTATGATCATTTTATGTTTTTTTTTTAAATTGAAATCTTATAAGAGGTTTTTGATGAGTGTAACATCGATATGACATAGTATCAATGTCATATCGATAACTCAGACAGACATCCATTCATCTATCCAGACATCCATTCAGACAGATATTTTATTTCTAGTTTTTCTCATTCTGAATGTTTTACCCTCCAATCGCGAAGTAAAAATTCAGCTGTAACTTACGCCGGCGACATTTTCGCGCGTAAATTCGGCGCAAGTCAATGACCTTGAGTAAAACGACTATAACTTGTAAACCACTATACGGATCATAAAAAGAATAACTGTAAAATGATCGCATTGAAATTTGACATATAAAACATTATAACCTTATCGGTTCTAATCTATCTATCTATCTAGAAACGCGTTCTATTTTTTAAATGGATTTTTTGCAAGGTGACCGTTGGCTAACCAAAATTGATTAGCTCAAATCTTAGCATTTGTAAGCGTCAAACAAAGAATGGTTAACTCAAGTAGGAGGAGATAAAAATGAAGAAATTAATTTTTGAGCAAAATCTATTTTGTTGTCAGCCTACGATCTGATGCAGGCGTAATACAACTTACTGCTATAAAATTATCACGTATTCCTGTCTCCTTAACATTAACCCTTAGAAAGCTAGCTATGGGAATACAGCTCACGACATCATGTTTCAACCCTCGAAAATGTCTTCGTAGGGGGTGTTAATGCACGCATACTATGTATGTATAATGGTAGCTTATTCAATTAGGGCGTATTTAGCAAATAATTAGATAATTGCATAAATTGCGCGACGTAAAAACCACCGATCGGCAGTATTACCATTCCAGAGGTTAAGGGACATGCAAAAAAACTTTCTTAAGATTGCTTGATCTGACCTTAACCGAATGATGACACTTTCGGAAAATGTTGCCCTAATCCGATTTTAACACGCTTTTATTAGGTCGACCTGTATGTAACTATGTAATGGAATCTAAGGTAACTAATTTAAAACTAATTTAACCATCTTCCAAGGATCGTAGCGTCATGAAAATATGCAGCTGTATGTAGTTCTGATGACAATACAATAATATGGTATTGTCGAACTGATCTGATGATGGAGTCGGAAGATATGAACTGGAACTTCATGATGGAACATCGTATCATAGCTGTGTTTGGACTTGTTAGAAAAGTCTTGGAATGAACTTTGACCACTATTAGGTTTCAAGGTCTGATGATGTGGTTTTTACGTGCATTTATAAAAGCGTGTTTTTAGTGTTTTTTTTTTAACTATTAATTTATTTAAATTGGAAATTACTTGCTATTCAGTCAAGATTTGCTGGTCAGACTATACTGAATAATCTTCTAAAAGAATCAGAGCTGGAAAGTCAAAGAAAAAGATGGGGTGGGCCATAATAACTTATGTCACGCATGCCGGCGGCACATCTCAGGTCAAAGGGCAGCTAGTGAAGTAACGAAAGCCTCGTACAGACCAAGGCGGGGATAATTTATAGCCTTCGGCGCGAATTGTGGCGTTAAAACCCTTCAGCATACGGGTAGCGGCCGACCCAGAGGTGTCTTATTAGTTGCCACGTTCGGCCTCCGCGCCAAACCGTCGCACAGTCGTGGTAAATGCAAAATCGGTTTAGTAGCCAGGTCGAAATCTTCGATATAACTAAAATCTCCCGAGTTTCATGACGTGATAACTCAGTGGGGCGGTGTATACTACAACGGGCGATCCGTCACCTCAGAAAGTTTTAACGATATTAGATCGTTGTAACTCCCGTGAGGTGAGCGTAGAAGACTTGGAAAGAAAACAGTCCACTGTCTAGTTACGCCACTCGATGGTAAGAGACTAACGCCTTACCGCGAGATAACTAGGTTAATCAAACTGCCGGCCGACACTCGTTCCCTTACTTCTAGTGGTAACCAGATTACTCCGGTATCCCGACTGGTTACAGGTTCGAGGTCGCTTGCGTAGTCATCTCCTTTACGTAGCGGTGATATGGTGTCAACCGAATCTATCGCAGACCACAACCTTCTTTGCCCGGCTATTCACCAGGCATCGGGTAGCATGATCCTTCTTTCGAAAATCGATTCATGCTTCGTTTCGTTTTAGAACAAGCTAGAAGATGGCATTAGTATCTTATTTTCACCAAAAAAAACCAACATTGATCGTTCTTTCCCGTAACTCTTCATTTACATTTTGTGTACATCGCACTTCGAAATGACAAGAATCGAGCAGCTTGTAAATAACAATATCGTATCTTGCAATAGAAGTCACCTTTTGGGAAATAGGGATGGCATCAGTGGCGCAACTAAGCCGGTGCAGCCGGTGCGGCGCACCAGGGCCCACGGTAATTCGGGAACCTAAAATGAAACTTCTGTCTAGGATCTACTTACCTTCCAACTCTGATAGGAAGCTAGGATGTACGTTTCTTCCAACTCTGATAGGCGATTGGTCGTATCAAGAGCAGCTGTCATAAGGTTAAAAACCACCCCGCTCTATAAGAAATAAAACCGTTTCAATTATCCTCCGGTTATCTGTTGGAATGCACAGTCGATTGGCTGACGCCGCACGGTGCGTGTACCGCCCAGAAAAACGATTAAAAGGGAAAACCAGCCCGCAGGCCCAAAGTTTTACCCGGGCTCGCGCTTCTACTAGGAGCCTACCGGGTGGGTGCGGACCTGTGAGGTGGGTCGACCCTAACACATGAGTCATAAGCATAGTCTCACATAGTCCGTAGCATACTTGAATATAACTCGGTCATCTGGTGTACAAGTGAAAACAAATACATTCAGATGGTAGAGCGTATTCAAAGAAAATTTTTAAGATATATTTATAACAGAAAATACAATATTTATCCTTACTTATTTCCGTCCGATTTTGTGCTAGGAATGGTAGGATACAACAGTCTTGAAACGCGTCAATATATTTCCCTAATTATATTTGCATATAAATTAATTCAAGTCACTATTTATTTGCCAGAGATACTATGTAGGTTTGAATTGTACGTACCGGTAAATTACACAGCGAGGAGATCGCATCTATTGTTTAATGTGCCGCACCATCGTACAAATATTTTTGTAGACAGGCCAGTGGGAAGGGTTATAGCTCTTCTTAATTCCTTACCCACAGAAATAGACATCTTTTGTATATCCCCTTGACAGCTAAAAAGGCAACTCCCTGCTATCTCATGTTTATCATAATCTGTCTTTTATTTAGTTTTATAATTTTATGTTTTTTCTTGTTCAATGTTAGTATTAATTTATTTATGTAACCATTTATTTTTAGACTTACACTCTAACTTTAATATTCAAGGGCGAATTGGATTCATCTGTAATACTCTTGAATAATATTTGAAACAAATAAATAAATAAATAAATAATGGCCGAACTGCACTGTGCCCATTAGCTCCCAAATACATATTCATATCACTCCACATATACATATCACCCCTTGAAAAAATCCCAAGTACACCATTTATGTATATTATTATTTACAACGAAACACTATGCGCCGCGCCGCCGCAAAGTACCGCGCTTGCCCTTCTCCACGCATAAAAATCTAATTACTTTCCGGTGATTCACGGCTGACGTAAAATGAGATTTTTGGTCATCCTGTTTTCCTGTTTTCAAAATATCAAAGTAACAGCTTTATTAATAAATTAGCTGTTGACCGCGGGCTCGCTTCCCGTAAAGTTTACGCGTATCGAATTGTTGGTTTAAGTAAGGTGGCGTTTATTTACCTTATTAGACGCTACCTTTAGATATATAGTGTAAGACGCCTCCCCTCAGATGCACGCTACCTATCTCGTAGAGGTACGCGTCTTGTTCATCGCCACGCGTTACTAATTTCAGGATATCTCTATAACTATACCACCTAAAAGCTTATAGTACATAGCTAATTTAATCTGTATTTAATTCCCGGATTAGATTAATTTATTTTGCTAAGTAATATTATTTTAATGCTAATGTCTTCAATAAACCCTGCCTATTTATTTATCTTTTTTTTTTGAGACATTAAAGCAGTTATTGTAGCTTAAATATGAAAGCTGGATATATCCTGTTGTCGACTCTTTTATAGATCTCTTTGAGTCCAATATTTTGTGATATATTGCTTTCACATATATTAAACCGTTTCTTCAGCGCACGCCGATAAAGCAACTCACCAGCTAATTTTTTCCCCGACTTGATTTATAAATATCGGGATTTCTTATTAAAAACCAATGTCTATTACAATAAATGTAGCCTATAGCACTCTTCAATAATGGGCCCTTCCATTAGTGAAAGAATTTTTGGAATCGTATAAGTAGTTTCGGAGATTACCCCCTACATACAAACTTACAAACATTACTTTTTTATAATATTGGTATAGATAGATAGTAAGATTAAATGTACAGTAATTTTCAAAACGCTAGAGCTGGGCTCGAATAGGTTTATATATGACAGCTCTAGTGAGCTCATCCGTACGACGAACAAAACTATTGGCTAAATAGCTTTTGAAATCGGATAATTCGTAGATAAGTTACGGCGCATTAAGTCAACCAGCTTTAAATGTTGTAACTCAAGAACGCACAGTACGTTTTTTTTCGATAACCTATTTTTCGTATTAATAAGAATAGGTTATAAAATTTGGCAGCCGTATGGATGAACATCTGATTTCTCAGCGGTCCGTTTGTATGACAGCTCCCCGATACGAATATGACAGCTCCCACCTCCATTTCATGTACTGAACCCTAAAGTAGATTGGCTGAATAATTTTCGAAATTGGACAACGTATTCTTGACATATCTATGAGCTAGATAGATATTTTTCCATTTTCTACTTCTAAATTGATTTTCAGCAAAATTTATTTATGATTTTTTTTGGTAAATGCAAGACGCTTCGCACCTGTCTTGTGTGTAAACCATCTCTCCTTAACTTCTCTTTGGGATCATTAAATAGTCTAAATATTAAACACTGTGTTTATCTGCCGCATTTAATCGCCGAGGAAACATCACAAAGTTGGAACTCTGATCATCGAAAACTCACGATACCAGTTAATCTCTCACAAACCCTTACACCCATCCCTTCAACCTCCCCTTCAAGCCCTCTTCCCCTATCTCCACTATACCCAGTCCAATCCTTGCGTCTTTAGGTTACTATATTTTATTTGGTGTTACTACTAGTTTTATCATATAAATTTTATCTTTGTCACAGGTTCACAAATCGTACTTCCACCAGTAAACTAGTTAAAATAATGCCGTACATCGTAACTTGTTATGTTATTTCTATTGAGTTTATGATCTGAAATGCAGCAACTGCAGTCAGTTTATGACTTCGCTCTGCTGATATTTCGCATCAACGCGCGCGACTCCAACGCCTTCCCCGCTATTATAAGCTATCATAGTATAAGTTAGACTATTTTCTATAATATTGTCTATTAATCTTTATTATTTAATTAATTTACATTAATTTTAATGTTTATCACACAATTCTTGAATACTGATAGTTTATTTGTCATTTTTTCTTTTATTTAAAAATATTCCTATACTGTTGTGATGGTACGATTTTCGAGTCGACAATTATGATGATTATTATTATTATTATAACCGCAAAATACTAATTTCCGTGTTTGGAAGAAACACGGTAGAAACTACCAAAACCCAAAAGAATCAAAGTAAAAGGACGCCACCTCCTTTTAAAGAAAAAGAAGGAAACTAATTATATTAAAAAAAAAAGATACCCGAAAGAAATTTTGAAAAAGAAAAAAATTAACCTCAAAAAACTATCTCAGAGAGTGGGCCAAATATTAATGAGCATTGGGTTTGGCCCTCAGAAAACCCTTTTTCTCAGACACACAAAAGACTACAGCACAAAAAGAAACACGAGAGTATGTAAAGTATCCGTGTTTATTCGCCCGCAGGCACCCTTCTTCAAATTCCGCTTATTGGCGTGTCACATGTGCTCATCCAAATAAAAATAACAGAATTCCAGAAATGAATGTAAATTCCTTGACGTGGAGGCAATTCCCGTCACATTTAGCGACGATTTCGTCACTTATATAGCAGCAGTAATTATTCAAAAAAACCAGAGGTGCCGACAGCTGTGATCAATAGAAAAATCCGTTAAAATCTCGAGGATCCTACGGGAAAAGCTACCCAAAATGAAATTAAAATGCTTACCAGATAAATCACACACACTTCACATCACAAATTTTACCGCCAGGCGGTTAATTTACGGCTTTCTTGTTTAATCTACTTTCTGCCTCCCTCGGCGGAGCAACAGCACCTGCCCCGCCATTGTTAAAACAGGAAATGAGTCTAACCGAACACGTTTGACAACTCATTATTGCCAGAAACACGAATGTCTCTACTCTATGGCAAAGAGTGTAGATTTACTTCCAATTTTTTTTTTAATCAAAGTTAAATTTTATGTAGGTTTTCTTTTTAATTAATATTATAATTTTTAGTTGTCATTCATTTATTTATTTATTTATCTTTTAATAAGTATATCTCCATAATAGCAACATTAATGTCATCTGACAGCTGTTAAGGAAAATTTTTGGATGATTTCAAAAAGCAACAATAAACAACATTTTCGGAACAGAAAAAGGTTATAGAAAACCCTGAGAAGTAACCTTTAATGATAATTCGGGACACAAGCGCAAAAAAAAGGAATTTCTGTTACAGCCCCAACCCAAGAGAAAAATCGGGGGAGAAAAACCAACGATTTTGATTGAATCGTCCCGATTCACCAGCTACTACGAGCTTTACGCCACTAGAACAACAACAACTCCTAACTTAACAAACCTTCTTCACGTTAACTATAATCAATTAATCCGTTCAGTAACAATAGCAGAGGCAAACTTTTACCAACTAAAACTTACACCCATTACTCTTATCACCAGAGTAAGAAAAGAAAATCAAGAAATTAAACCCAACACCAACATAACCAAAAAAAAACTTATGGAACTCCGACAACTTCCAACAACTAAGGAAGGATCAACTCATTGCGGATACCCGACTCCTACCGAAAACAACAATAACTCTGACGTTAAACCTCGACTAAACGTTTACTTACTAAGAGACTATAGTAGTTGTCATTTACTACCTTTCATACCAATCCCCATTCATTCATCCCGGACATGAGACATTCTTACAACAATAATGCTAGATAGAAATGCTAGCATGACTGACAAAACAAAATGATTTCAGCTATTGATACCACTTGGTACAATGCCTTTGTAAAGATAATTTAAAGGGCTCATTTTAGTTTCACCCAAGATAGACAATTTTTGTAATAGAATGTTAACGCGAAGAACTCCGATACTACTATTCTGAACTATTCGGATTTAGCTTAAAATCTTTAATATGCCAGGAACCTATATTCTTCCCTGTAGCATTTTCTAACTCGTACACTAACGCAGAGAGTTTTTTAATTATTTTACATTTTTCATATTTTGGGGCAAATTTGGAAATGTAATAATTCCCAGCATTACTTAGATAATAAGTCTTTTTATAGATCGTATCGCCTACTTGAAATTCCGCAGGACGGTGTTTTCGATCATAGTAAACTTTATTATGTGCATGTAATTTTAACAATTTTTGCCGCACTACATGAAAAATGTTAGATAATTCACTCAAATTTTGAGCGTAAGACAACCTACTACCAAAAATAACCTCTGCTCGAGATTCCGGCGCCTGAGCATAAAAAGAACCATTCATAATCGGTTCACGACCATGGACTAGGAAAAATGGACTGAACCCTGTTGATTCCGAGACTGCCGCGTTAATGGCCATCTGAACCTCAGAAAGATAAAGATCCCAGCTGCGATGATCGTCTTTTACACACAACGATAACGCAGTGACCACACTACGATTCTGACGCTCAGTTGGATTAACTTGAGGGCAATATTTCGGGTTTAAATATACTTTTGGAATTTTATATTTCGCAATCAGTTCAGTGAACTCCCTTCCGATAAACTGTTTTCCATTGTCTGAAATTAAATACTGCGGAACACCATAGCGAAGGAATACATTATGTTCAACGACATAACTTACAAGTTTACTGGTAGCACGTTTTAACGGAAAAAGTAAACAGTATTTGCTAAAACAATCTGTCACCACGAGAACATGCATATTTCTGTTCCTCGTCATCGGATAAGGACCCAACAGATCGACCGAGACCATTTGGAACGGGAAGGCACAGGACTTAGGATTTCCTAGCTGACCCAAAGGGGAAATATTCGAATGTTTGTATTGCTGACATGTTTCACATTTAGAAACAAAGTTAACTACGTCTCCGTGTAAATTAGGCCAAAAGTAACGAAGACAAAGACGACGGTGTGTCTTAAAAATTCCAAAATGCATAGCCAAATCAGACTCATGATTTTCTCGAATAAGCTTTTCTCTAAGCTGCAACGGAACAACTAACTTCCAATCGTAACAACTGGTGAGTTGATACTTGCTTTTAGAGTACCTAAACAATTCATGGTCCTTAATCTGGAAATTTGGATATCCAGCGGGATTTTCAGACACTGCCTTAAACAAATCGTTGTACCATGAGTCGGAAACAACAGACAGAGAGGAAACGGGAAGCAACCGAGATAACGTGTCGGGAACCACATTATCGACACCTTTCTTGTGGACGATCTCGAAATCAAAAGCAGATAGACGAATACCCCATCGAGCCAGACGGCCGGTAGGATTTTTTAAGCGCAAAAACCAACGTAAGCTGGCATGATCTGTAAAGATAGTGAATTTGGGACCGCCCTCCAAGTAACCACGAAAATGCTCGACAGCATGAATAACACTTAGGGCTTCGCGTTCGGTTGCCGAATATCGCGTCTCAGCGGGTAAAAGTGTTCTACTCGTGAAAGCGATAGGATGATCGACGCCATCCACTTCCTGGGTTAAAACTCCGCCTAAACCGTACAACGATGCATCGCAATGAAGAGCGAACGGTTTTGAATAATCCGGACAGGCCAAAATCGGACTAGAAACTAAGGCCGATTTCAGTTTTTGAAATGCCTCTTCCGCCTCGGGCGTCCACTCATAAGGGGGAGCACCTTTGCGGGTACTTGTCAACCGAGATAAGGGAGCAGCAATACTAGAAAAATTTTTAATGAACCGACGATACCAACCGGCCATACCAAGAAAACTCTTTACCATTTTTGGAGAATTTGGAGTAGGAAAATCGAGAATACATTTTACCTTCTCGGGATCGGTATGTAGACCGTGAGAATCAACTACATACCCTAAATACTTCAATTCCTGACGGAAAAACTGACACTTCTTGAAATTTATAGAAAGGTTGGCATACAACAAGCGATCTAATACTTTGTTTAACAAAGTTATATGTTCTTCAAAAGTAGCAGATACAATAATTATGTCATCTAGGTAACAAAAAACTTTGTTTTCGAAGGAGGGATCGAACAATTTGTCAGCCAGCCTTTGCATGCACGCCGGCGAGTTTCTCAGGCCGAAGGCGCAAGATCTGAAGCAGAAGAATCCTCGACCAGGAACAGTGAAGCTACACTTCTCTCGTGAAGAAGGATCCAAAGGGATTTGCCAAAAGGCAGAGGATAAGTCGATAGAAGATAAATAATTTGCATCTCTCAAACTGTCCAAGATAGTTGTAATTCTCGGCAGGGGATACGCATCCGGTTTCGTAATAGAATTCAGCTTCCTGCTATCGAGACAGAAACGAAGAGTACCATCTGACTTTGGAACAAAAATTGTTGGATTATTCCAACCCCCCGAACTAGGTTCGACAACACCTAACTCTAACATCTTATCAACTTCTTCATTCAACAGCGCCAATCTAGCTGGAGACAAAGGATAGTAACGCTGTTTCACTGGAGGATGATCTCCAGTATCAATGACCTGGGACAACAAATTAGTACGACCGAGACCTTTGACTTCGGAAGAAATTTTTTTAAAATTATTGATCATTCTGTCTGCTAGCGATCGTTGGTCTCCAGTCAATGAAGCAAAAGGCCGCAAGGCCCTCACTTCATTGACTCGATGCCAAACAATTGCATCGCAGGACTCAAACTTGACGAATTTTAATATTTCCGGAGCCAACTCAAATTCTCGGACAAAATCTATTCCCAAAATAAGGGAAGTACCTATATCAGGAGCTACAACGGCTCGAATAACCTGGCAACGATTATTGAATTTAAAAGGAAGAAACATAGACCCAATCGTCTTAACCGAACTTGCATTAGCAGTGGATAAAGTCACCAACGGAGACTTATTAAGAGTAAAACCGATATCAACTAAATATTTATGTGAATCGGCACCCAAAATCGTAACACTCGATCCAGTGTCGAGTAATCCACAAACCGTTATATCACCCAGTGAAACTTCTAAGAAAGGGCGACGGTTATCCTTCTCATTTGCAAACAATATCGAGGCAGAATGTAGAAAATCCTCTATTCTGCCCCGCCTTTCGAGTTTTTTGGCTCTGAAACCGGGGAATTACCAGGCCGGTTATTCTTAGAACATTCCGGACAAGTGGCTACCGTGTAGTTAAACCTACCACAACGATAGCAATATTTAGAATAGCCATGATGCGTGCCACCGCGTGAACCACGCGAACTATTATTGGCTCCTTGGTTGTAATTACCAGAAGACGAATTACCATTAGAACAATTATTACGGGAAAAATTTCCACGATTAAAACCGCCACGATGAAAACCACCACGATTAAAACCACCACGATGGGATGGACCAGCAGAGGAAACGTTACACTCTTTGAACTTCTGTTCAACTTTCACTTCCTCCGTCGCACATTTGGTAGGAGACTCGTCGACCGCATAAACTGCTTTCGAGCCAGAAGGCTTGACCTTAGCTTGGGCAGGAGTGGCTGCATTAGATGCGTTGATACGCTGTTGTGCATTTTCAACTTTTTTTCCTAAACGCAGAAGTTCGTCGATTGAATTTATATCAACTAGCATGAAATGTCGTTGGTAAGAAATTGAGATATTTGAAAGGATAATTCCTAACTGTTCCTCGCCAGACAATGGCCTTGACAACCTGTTGAAATAGCCCAACATGACCGAAACAAAAATATGCATCCTCTCGTCCGACTTTTGTTTACGTCCCCGTACAAACGACAAAACCTCAGCATCGTAATTTAAACTGCCAAAATCGGAGCGGAGTGCAGCAACTAACTGCTTCCAACTGGAAATGCTCGAAGCTCTAGCACGGTACCAACTAAGCGCCTGTTTCTGGAATAGCTCACAAGCCGATTTCAGCATCCTGGCATCCGAGATATTACGCGAAAACCTAATCTCATCCAATCGTTCTAAGAACTCGACCACACAGGAATCGCCGTCAAATGTAAAACCAAGATTTAAAGGTTTAAGAATGCGTTCGTCAGAAATGACAAAGTTATTGTCCAAAGGAACTGGTTTCGTATCAACATGCTGTATATACGGAGCTGACGTCACTTCAGAATTCCTGCCCAAAGGAACCACCTCAGGACTAAGCTTCTCACCCTCGTGCAATGAAGTAGAAGGTATCGGAACAACAGGATTTGGTAACGGGCTAGGCGAACGAACAATATCTAAATATTTTTCTAACAAAACGACAATTTCTAAAACTTCCTCCTTTAAATTGTCTAATAATTTTTTGGAGTCTGAATTAGCAGGATTTATACGTGAAACTCTATGAAAGATATGTGCAGTTTTAGTGCTAATTCGTTTATATAAAAGTTTCTGTTTGTTATTTATAAATTCTTCGATAAGTTCTTGAAGACACGAAAGTCTAATCGCACATTCCTGAAACTCGGAATCTGGATCTAAATCCGTTGAGGAAATTGATTCAGCTGGAAACTCCCTTAAGAGTGAATTAAATTGTTTTCTCATCGCTTCAACATTGGTTGGAGTGACCTCCCGAATCGTGAACTCATAATCGAGTTCTGCCTTTACTAAATGTGACGCAGCATAATACACTATCGCTGGAGACGCCATCATGTATATATTTTAAATCCCACCAAAAAAAATAAAAACCAAAATAAATAAAAAATAAAAAAAATAAAATGGAATAAACTGACTTTTTTACTGCTTGCGGCACCTCTGTTTTATTTGGCTGCTTACCTCACCAGGATAATTGCCTTCACATCTGGAAATTAACAAAAAAAATAATTAGTATGATAAAATAAAATACTTAAACGGCAAGCGTAAAACTTTTTCGCGGAAACCGCCTTAAAATAAACAAACTGCTGCTAAGCAACGCCAAGTATTCAAACAATAATTAATATATTGCTTTTAAATCTAAGATTCTGACAAAAAAATATAGTAACCATAAAAAACGGCAAGTACAAAATACTTCTTCACGGTAACCGCTTTAAATTACAAAAAATGCTGTTAATGCCGACAAAACTGCAAGTACACAATACCGCTTAATTCAATGACAAAAGTTGCTTCTAAATACAAAAACAACAAGACGGTGCTTACAAGCCTCTTTCACGGTAATCGCTATGAATAAAAATTATATAAAAACAAAAAAAATGCTTCTAATTTTTTTTATACAATTTTTGAACAAAGTGCTTAAAAAATCGTGCTTCAATGGCTGAGGAAAAGAATACCCTAAAAGCCAAAATCCAATTTATAAGCCCCACGTTGGGCGCCAATTTTATAACCGCAAAATACTAATTTCCGTGTTTGGAAGAAACACGGTAGAAACTACCAAAACCCAAAAGAATCAAAGTAAAAGGACGCCACCTCCTTTTAAAGAAAAAGATGGAAACTAATTATATAAAAAAAAAAAGATACCCGAAAGAAATTTTGAAAAAGAAAAAAATTAACCTCAAAAAACTATCTCAGAGAGTGGGCCAAATATTAATGAGCATTGGGTTTGGCCCTCAGAAAACCCTTTTTCTCAGACACACAAAAGACTACAGCACAAAAAGAAACACGAGAGTATGTAAAGTATCCGTGTTTATTCGCCCGCAGGCACCCTTCTTCAAATTCCGCTTATTGGCGTGTCACATGTGCTCATCCAAATAAAAATAACAGAATTCCAGAAATGAATGTAAATTCCTTGACGTGGAGGCAATTCCCGTCACATTTAGCGACGATTTCGTCACTTATATAGCAGCAGTAATTATTCAAAAAAACCAGAGGTGCCGACAGCTGTGATCAATAGAAAAATCCGTTAAAATCTCGAGGATCCTACGGGAAAAGCTACCCAAAATGAAATTAAAATGCTTACCAGATAAATCACACACACTTCACATCACAAATTTTACCGCCAGGCGGTTAATTTACGGCTTTCTTGTTTAATCTACTTTCTGCCTCCCTCGGCGGAGCAACAGCACCTGCCCCGCCATTGTTAAAACAGGAAATGAGTCTAACCGAACACGTTTGACAACTCATTATTGCCAGAAACACGAATGTCTCTACTCTATGGCAAAGAGTGTAGATTTACTTCCAATTTTTTTTTTAATCAAAGTTAAATTTTATGTAGGTTTTCTTTTTAATTAATATTATAATTTTTAGTTGTCATTCATTTATTTATTTATTTATCTTTTAATAAATATATCTCCATAATAGCAACATTAATGTCATCTGACAGCTGTTAAGGAAAATTTTTGGATGATTTCAAAAAGCAACAATAAACAACATTTTCGGAACAGAAAAAGGTTATAGAAAACCCTGAGAAGTAACCTTTAATGATAATTCGGGACACAAGCGCAAAAAAAAGGAATTTCTGTTACAGCCCCAACCCAAGAGAAAAATCGGGGGAGAAAAACCAACGATTTTGATTGAATCGTCCCGATTCACCAGCTACTACGAGCTTTACGCCACTAGAACAACAACAACTCCTAACTTAACAAACCTTCTTCACGTTAACTATAATCAATTAATCCGTTCAGTAACAATAGCAGAGGCAAACTTTTACCAACTAAAACTTACACCCATTACTCTTATCACCAGAGTAAGAAAAGAAAATCAAGAAATTAAACCCAACACCAACATAACCAAAAAAAAAACTTATGGAACTCCGACAACTTCCAACAACTAAGGAAGGATCAACTCATTGCGGATACCCGACTCCTACCGAAAACAACAATAACTCTGACGTTAAACCTCGACTAAACGTTTACTTACTAAGAGACTATAGTAGTTGTCATTTACTACCTTTCATACCAATCCCCATTCATTCATCCCGGACATGAGACATTCTTACAACAATAATGCTAGATAGAAATGCTAGCATGACTGACAAAACAAAATGATTTCAGCTATTGATACCACTTGGTACAATGCCTTTGTAAAGACAATTTAAAGGGCTCATTTTAGTTTCACCCAAGATAGACAATTTTTGTAATAGAATGTTAACGCGAAGAACTCCGATACTACTATTCTGAACTATTCGGATTTAGCTTAAAATCTTTAATATGCCAGGAACCTATATTCTTCCCTGTAGCATTTTCTAACTCGTACACTAACGCAGAGAGTTTTTTAATTATTTTACATTTTTCATATTTTGGGGCAAATTTGGAAATGTAATAATTCCCAGCATTACTTAGATAATAAGTCTTTTTATAGATCGTATCGCCTACTTGAAATTCCGCAGGACGGTGTTTTCGATCATAGTAAACTTTATTATGTGCATGTAATTTTAACAATTTTTGCCGCACTACATGAAAAATGTTAGATAATTCACTCAAATTTTGAGCGTAAGACAACCTACTACCAAAAATAACCTCTGCTCGAGATTCCGGCGCCTGAGCATAAAAAGAACCATTCATAATCGGTTCACGACCATGGACTAGGAAAAATGGACTGAACCCTGTTGATTCCGAGACTGCCGCGTTAATGGCCATCTGAACCTCAGAAAGATAAAGATCCCAGCTGCGATGATCGTCTTTTACACACAACGATAACGCAGTGACCACACTACGATTCTGACGCTCAGTTGGATTAACTTGAGGGCAATATTTCGGGTTTAAATATACTTTTGGAATTTTATATTTCGCAATCAGTTCAGTGAACTCCCTTCCGATAAACTGTTTTCCATTGTCTGAAATTAAATACTGCGGAACACCATAGCGAAGGAATACATTATGTTCAACGACATAACTTACAAGTTTACTGGTAGCACGTTTTAACGGAAAAAGTAAACAGTATTTGCTAAAACAATCTGTCACCACGAGAACATGCATATTTCTGTTCCTCGTCATCGGATAAGGACCCAACAGATCGACCGAGACCATTTGGAACGGGAAGGCACAGGACTTAGGATTTCCTAGCTGACCCAAAGGGGAAATATTCGAATGTTTGTATTGCTGACATGTTTCACATTTAGAAACAAAGTTAACTACGTCTCCGTGTAAATTAGGCCAAAAGTAACGAAGACAAAGACGACGGTGTGTCTTAAAAATTCCAAAATGCATAGCCAAATCAGACTCATGATTTTCTCGAATAAGCTTTTCTCTAAGCTGCAACGGAACAACTAACTTCCAATCGTAACAACTGGTGAGTTGATACTTGCTTTTAGAGTACCTAAACAATTCATGGTCCTTAATCTGGAAATTTGGATATCCAGCGGGATTTTCAGACACTGCCTTAAACAAATCGTTGTACCATGAGTCGGAAACAACAGACAGAGAGGAAACGGGAAGCAACCGAGATAACGTGTCGGGAACCACATTATCGACACCTTTCTTGTGGACGATCTCGAAATCAAAAGCAGATAGACGAATACCCCATCGAGCCAGACGGCCGGTAGGATTTTTTAAGCGCAAAAACCAACGTAAGCTGGCATGATCTGTAAAGATAGTGAATTTGGGACCGCCCTCCAAGTAACCACGAAAATGCTCGACAGCATGAATAACACTTAGGGCTTCGCGTTCGGTTGCCGAATATCGCGTCTCAGCGGGTAAAAGTGTTCTACTCGTGAAAGCGATAGGATGATCGACGCCATCCACTTCCTGGGTTAAAACTCCGCCTAAACCGTACAACGATGCATCGCAATGAAGAGCGAACGGTTTTGAATAATCCGGACAGGCCAAAATCGGACTAGAAACTAAGGCCGATTTCAGTTTTTGAAATGCCTCTTCCGCCTCGGGCGTCCACTCATAAGGGGGAGCACCTTTGCGGGTACTTGTCAACCGAGATAAGGGAGCAGCAATACTAGAAAAATTTTTAATGAACCGACGATACCAACCGGCCATACCAAGAAAACTCTTTACCATTTTTGGAGAATTTGGAGTAGGAAAATCGAGAATACATTTTACCTTCTCGGGATCGGTATGTAGACCGTGAGAATCAACTACATACCCTAAATACTTCAATTCCTGACGGAAAAACTGACACTTCTTGAAATTTATAGAAAGGTTGGCATACAACAAGCGATCTAATACTTTGTTTAACAAAGTTATATGTTCTTCAAAAGTAGCAGATACAATAATTATGTCATCTAGGTAACAAAAAACTTTGTTTTCGAAGGAGGGATCGAACAATTTGTCAGCCAGCCTTTGCATGCACGCCGGCGAGTTTCTCAGGCCGAAGGCGCAAGATCTGAAGCAGAAGAATCCTCGACCAGGAACAGTGAAGCTACACTTCTCTCGTGAAGAAGGATCCAAAGGGATTTGCCAAAAGGCAGAGGATAAGTCGATAGAAGATAAATAATTTGCATCTCTCAAACTGTCCAAGATAGTTGTAATTCTCGGCAGGGGATACGCATCCGGTTTCGTAATAGAATTCAGCTTCCTGCTATCGAGACAGAAACGAAGAGTACCATCTGACTTTGGAACAAAAATTGTTGGATTATTCCAACCCCCCGAACTAGGTTCGACAACACCTAACTCTAACATCTTATCAACTTCTTCATTCAACAGCGCCAATCTAGCTGGAGACAAAGGATAGTAACGCTGTTTCACTGGAGGATGATCTCCAGTATCAATGACCTGGGACAACAAATTAGTACGACCGAGACCTTTGACTTCGGAAGAAATTTTTTTAAAATTATTGATCATTCTGTCTGCTAGCGATCGTTGGTCTCCAGTCAATGAAGCAAAAGGCCGCAAGGCCCTCACTTCATTGACTCGATGCCAAACAATTGCATCGCAGGACTCAAACTTGACGAATTTTAATATTTCCGGAGCCAACTCAAATTCTCGGACAAAATCTATTCCCAAAATAAGGGAAGTACCTATATCAGGAGCTACAACGGCTCGAATAACCTGGCAACGATTATTGAATTTAAAAGGAAGAAACATAGACCCAATCGTCTTAACCGAACTTGCATTAGCAGTGGATAAAGTCACCAACGGAGACTTATTAAGAGTAAAACCGATATCAACTAAATATTTATGTGAATCGGCACCCAAAATCGTAACACTCGATCCAGTGTCGAGTAATCCACAAACCGTTATATCACCCAGTGAAACTTCTAAGAAAGGGCGACGGTTATCCTTCTCATTTGCAAACAATATCGAGGCAGAATGTAGAAAATCCTCTATTCTGCCCCGCCTTTCGAGTTTTTTGGCTCTGAAACCGGGGAATTACCAGGCCGGTTATTCTTAGAACATTCCGGACAAGTGGCTACCGTGTAGTTAAACCTACCACAACGATAGCAATATTTAGAATAGCCATGATGCGTGCCACCGCGTGAACCACGCGAACTATTATTGGCTCCTTGGTTGTAATTACCAGAAGACGAATTACCATTAGAACAATTATTACGGGAAAAATTTCCACGATTAAAACCGCCACGATGAAAACCACCACGATTAAAACCACCACGATGGGATGGACCAGCAGAGGAAACGTTACACTCTTTGAACTTCTGTTCAACTTTCACTTCCTCCGTCGCACATTTGGTAGGAGACTCGTCGACCGCATAAACTGCTTTCGAGCCAGAAGGCTTGACCTTAGCTTGGGCAGGAGTGGCTGCATTAGATGCGTTGATACGCTGTTGTGCATTTTCAACTTTTTTTCCTAAACGCAGAAGTTCGTCGATTGAATTTATATCAACTAGCATGAAATGTCGTTGGTAAGAAATTGAGATATTTGAAAGGATAATTCCTAACTGTTCCTCGCCAGACAATGGCCTTGACAACCTGTTGAAATAGCCCAACATGACCGAAACAAAAATATGCATCCTCTCGTCCGACTTTTGTTTACGTCCCCGTACAAACGACAAAACCTCAGCATCGTAATTTAAACTGCCAAAATCGGAGCGGAGTGCAGCAACTAACTGCTTCCAACTGGAAATGCTCGAAGCTCTAGCACGGTACCAACTAAGCGCCTGTTTCTGGAATAGCTCACAAGCCGATTTCAGCATCCTGGCATCCGAGATATTACGCGAAAACCTAATCTCATCCAATCGTTCTAAGAACTCGACCACACAGGAATCGCCGTCAAATGTAAAACCAAGATTTAAAGGTTTAAGAATGCGTTCGTCAGAAATGACAAAGTTATTGTCCAAAGGAACTGGTTTCGTATCAACATGCTGTATATACGGAGCTGACGTCACTTCAGAATTCCTGCCCAAAGGAACCACCTCAGGACTAAGCTTCTCACCCTCGTGCAATGAAGTAGAAGGTATCGGAACAACAGGATTTGGTAACGGGCTAGGCGAACGAACAATATCTAAATATTTTTCTAACAAAACGACAATTTCTAAAACTTCCTCCTTTAAATTGTCTAATAATTTTTTGGAGTCTGAATTAGCAGGATTTATACGTGAAACTCTATGAAAGATATGTGCAGTTTTAGTGCTAATTCGTTTATATAAAAGTTTCTGTTTGTTATTTATAAATTCTTCGATAAGTTCTTGAAGACACGAAAGTCTAATCGCACATTCCTGAAACTCGGAATCTGGATCTAAATCCGTTGAGGAAATTGATTCAGCTGGAAACTCCCTTAAGAGTGAATTAAATTGTTTTCTCATCGCTTCAACATTGGTTGGAGTGACCTCCCGAATCGTGAACTCATAATCGAGTTCTGCCTTTACTAAATGTGACGCAGCATAATACACTATCGCTGGAGACGCCATCATGTATATATTTTAAATCCCACCAAAAAAAATAAAAACCAAAATAAATAAAAAATAAAAAAAATAAAATGGAATAAACTGACTTTTTTACTGCTTGCGGCACCTCTGTTTTATTTGGCTGCTTACCTCACCAGGATAATTGCCTTCACATCTGGAAATTAACAAAAAAAATAATTAGTATGATAAAATAAAATACTTAAACGGCAAGCGTAAAACTTTTTCGCGGAAACCGCCTTAAAATAAACAAACTGCTGCTAAGCAACGCCAAGTATTCAAACAATAATTAATATATTGCTTTTAAATCTAAGATTCTGACAAAAAAATATAGTAACCATAAAAAACGGCAAGTACAAAATACTTCTTCACGGTAACCGCTTTAAATTACAAAAAATGCTGTTAATGCCGACAAAACTGCAAGTACACAATACCGCTTAATTCAATGACAAAAGTTGCTTCTAAATACAAAAACAACAAGACGGTGCTTACAAGCCTCTTTCACGGTAATCGCTATGAATAAAAATTATATAAAAACAAAAAAAATGCTTCTAATTTTTTTTATACAATTTTTGAACAAAGTGCTTAAAAAATCGTGCTTCAATGGCTGAGGAAAAGAATACCCTAAAAGCCAAAATCCAATTTATAAGCCCCACGTTGGGCGCCAATTTTATAACCGCAAAATACTAATTTCCGTGTTTGGAAGAAACACGGTAGAAACTACCAAAACCCAAAAGAATCAAAGTAAAAGGACGCCACCTCCTTTTAAAGAAAAAGAAGGAAACTAATTATATTAAAAAAAAAAGATACCCGAAAGAAATTTTGAAAAAGAAAAAAATTAACCTCAAAAAACTATCTCAGAGAGTGGGCCAAATATTAATGAGCATTGGGTTTGGCCCTCAGAAAACCCTTTTTCTCAGACACACAAAAGACTACAGCACAAAAAGAAACACGAGAGTATGTAAAGTATCCGTGTTTATTCGCCCGCAGGCACCCTTCTTCAAATTCCGCTTATTGGCGTGTCACATGTGCTCATCCAAATAAAAATAACAGAATTCCAGAAATGAATGTAAATTCCTTGACGTGGAGGCAATTCCCGTCACATTTAGCGACGATTTCGTCACTTATATAGCAGCAGTAATTATTCAAAAAAACCAGAGGTGCCGACAGCTGTGATCAATAGAAAAATCCGTTAAAATCTCGAGGATCCTACGGGAAAAGCTACCCAAAATGAAATTAAAATGCTTACCAGATAAATCACACACACTTCACATCACAAATTTTACCGCCAGGCGGTTAATTTACGGCTTTCTTGTTTAATCTACTTTCTGCCTCCCTCGGCGGAGCAACAGCACCTGCCCCGCCATTGTTAAAACAGGAAATGAGTCTAACCGAACACGTTTGACAACTCATTATTGCCAGAAACACGAATGTCTCTACTCTATGGCAAAGAGTGTAGATTTACTTCCAATTTTTTTTTAATCAAAGTTAAATTTTATGTAGGTTTTCTTTTTAATTAATATTATAATTTTTAGTTGTCATTCATTTATTTATTTATTTATCTTTTAATAAATATATCTCCATAATAGCAACATTAATGTCATCTGACAGCTGTTAAGGAAAATTTTTGGATGATTTCAAAAAGCAACAATAAACAACATTTTCGGAACAGAAAAAGGTTATAGAAAACCCTGAGAAGTAACCTTTAATGATAATTCGGGACACAAGCGCAAAAAAAAGGAATTTCTGTTACATTATACATATTTAACTGTCGAAATTTCAATAAGGTACCTATTGATATTCATATTGTTAAAATATTTTTATAGGTATCTAGGTGAAACTTATACATTGAGAAAAGAAATGTATCGATATTTCAAGATTTTCTGCGGTACCTCAATGTACATTAAATGTTTGCTTACAACGTGTTACAATCTGAGATAAATAAAATGATTATGATTATTTTTTTTTTAGATTGTTGTCTATATTACATTAGTTGCTAGAAGATCCGCTGATATAAATAAATAATTAAAAAAATGTTGCATCGTTTTAAAACTTGTAATGGCATTGTATGTCATTTGCTTGCTGATGAGTTTGACTGCAATCAGGGGTGGTCCTATATGGTTTGCGATACTCCCGTGTGTTTTCAGTAGTGTTGGGTAAAAATTAGTCGACTAACGATTGATGATTGACGATTAAACACGTTAATCGCGATTGACGCGTTAATCGCGATTAATCACCAATCGGCGACTAACGATTGATTAGTATCGATCGTTAGTCACGATTGACGATTAAACGTTTGCGATTGATATTCTCGACAGCGGTCAACTTTAGTTTTGCGTTTTTTCGTCGGTCGGTGCGGTCGGTGCGACGCGACCACAAACTCGACCGCAAACGCGACCTCAAACGCAAAGTTTGGTTAATGTTCAGTATCAGGCTATTAGCATCAAATTATGCACCTAACTCATTCAATACAATTTGGGTATTGCTGGTTAACAATGGTACACTCTCGCTCTCTGAGTGACACGCATAAAACAGTGCGGACTGCCACAAACTTCAGGAGACTCTGGTGTGAGGCTTTAGTTATTGTGAACATCAAATAGTTGTTTTTTTCGTACAATTACAGGATCAATGTACAAAAAATTCAAGACAGAGAACATGACAACTTGGGTTGTCGACTACAGCGGGCGAGCCCGTCACCTCAGGAAGTTTTAACGATTAGTCGTTCTATCTCCCTGGAGTGAGCGTAGAAGACATGGGGACAAAACTGTCCACCATCTAGCTACGTCACAAGCCCGTAAGAGGCCAACGCCTTAACCGCGAGATAGCCAGGAATGTTACCCGGCGGGCCGACACTCACGCCCTTACTTCCAATTGTGACCAGATTACTCCGGTCTCTCGATTGGTTACGAGTTCGAGGTCGCTTGCGCGGTCCTCTCCCTTACCAAGCGGTGAAACGGTGTATACCGAATCTATCGCCGATCACAGCGTCCTTTGCCCGGCTGTTCACCCAAGATCGGATGGCCGATGGTCATTTCAAAGGTAGTCGCCGTTAGGTCCGCAACCACCCCCGCTCTATAGGAAACAGTACTGCTTCCAGACTCCCCCGACTGTTAGTCAGAGTGCACAGTCGATTGGCCTACGCCGCACGGTGCGCAGACCGTCCAGGAGCGCCAGAAGGTTGATTCCCAGTGGAAACTGACCATACGGTCAGAGTCCTACCCGGGCTCGCACTTCGTGCGTGGAGGCCGTCGGATAGGTGTTGACCCGTGAGTGTGACCAACCCTGAACAGAATGGGTCTTCGTGGCCAACTCAGCAAGGGCCCATTAACTTCTTGACAGAACATGACAGTAATCAGTTTTTATTTTCATCTAATTTCTTGCCTACCTCCTTTCCTCAAACCTAACTTACCTCCCCGACTATGAGGCCTATTACGCGAGATGAAATCTGGCGTACATTTACGTAGTAAATATCTGTAACTGAATAATTTGGACCCTTAAGAAAAATTAAACATCCATTTTTAGATATAAACAATTTCCCACATATTTATAATCTGAAGCTTCTCTTCTTCTGCTTATATTGCCTGGCTGTCAGCTCTGTTATTATTTACCTATCTTGGGCCAAGCGAAATAGATCTTCTACGCTTGAAATGTTTGTCCACTTTGTTGTTTGTACACATTTGGATGTTGCGGAGCCAAGACTTTATTCTTCCCCATAATAATGAGCTGAAGCAGTTGGTATCGCGCATGTCTCAGCACGTGGCCCAGGTACGCCACTTTTCTTTGCGTTATTATGCGCAAAAGTTTGCGATCTCTACCTACAAGTTAGAGTACTCTAAAATTGGGAACTCTTTGGATCTAGCTAATGCAGAGCATTCTACGGTATTTCAACCATATCTCACCATATCTCAAATGCTTCGAGACGCTTCTGGGTGTCAGCTTTCAGGGTCCAAGCTTTGCTACCATAAAACATCATAAGCAACACATAGCAATAGAAATTCGTATTCACAGATGTTAAGATTCCGGCGGCATTTCACCTATGAAGATGCTCACTGTGACACTAATATTTCAATATTAAAACAAGATGAGAAGGAAAATTGATATTCTATTGACTCCGGAAAATGGTTATGAGATGAATAAGAACCAATTCTTAGAACTTACTATATTGTTGAATTTCGCGAAAATAAAAGCGAAATAACTCCAGTTTTGATTTATATAATATTGTACGACGGATATGGCTAGCTCGTTTGGATCGATGATAAATTGACCTGCATTGTAGATCCATAACACGGCCTGTAATATATTAAACTGCTAACTCCATTATTTTTTAATTCTTGGTATCATTGAAGAGGTGTGGTCTGTATTTTTTTTAAACAAGCCAACTGGATGTAATAATTTTAAAATGTGTGGTTGCATTGCGTTTCCCAGTAAATTCTGGTTGACATATTTCAGTACGACGTTGATCAGTAGGGCGGTGTCGACTACAACGGGCGAACCCGTCACCCCAGGCTGGTAACTATATAGATCGTTCTTTCAGCCGTGGGATGAGCGTAGAAGACTTAGGGGACAAGACAATCTACTGTCTACCAGCAACCCGTTAGAGACCGACGCCTTACAGGGAGGCATCGGGAAAGGTAACCAGCGGGAGCCTGACCCCCTAACTACCAGTTTTGGCAGGATACCTCCGTCCTCCCGACTGGTTACGGGTCGGAAGTCGCTTACGCAACCTCTACCTGTTGTATTACAGCGGTAATTCAGTTTGAATTTATCGCGGACCTGGGCGTTTTTTGCCCGTAGTGCCACAGGGGATCGAGTGGCCCAAGGTCATTTTAAGAGTGGCATGACAACAGGTCAACATCCACCCCGCTGCTTAGGAAACAGTATATTTCCATAGTCTCCAGACCCCTTAAGAAATTATTCAGAATGCACAGCCGATTGGCTTCGCCGACCGCTGCGGAAACCGTCCAGTGGCGCCGGGATGCAATCCCGCCAGGAGAAATCGGTCCACCAGCTCTGAGGCCTGAAACACGGGAGTCTTACCCGGGGTAGCGTTTCACCCGAGGAGCCGATTTGACAACAAAATGGATCTTGTGGCCCAAGCTGCACGAAACCGTTCACCGCCACGACGTTGATCAGTCTAATACGCTATATAATTAATGCTATTATGTTTATATACTGATTGGATATTTAGGACACTTCATACAGTTCTATTTTAATTTTCCTAGCTGCAAATATGGGCGTAGGGGTTTTAAATGACTACACGGACCCACGTTATATAAATCGAGTTATTGTCTCCCTCCACTCCCAATCGGCTAATCTCTACGACCTCTCGGGATCGTCTTTCCTCCTCCCACGTTCCTCCTCCTCCCTCCCACTCTCCTTCTGACTTTAAGTGCCTTTACTCATCAACGTCGAGAGACTTGATGAATATGTATCACGCAGTTCCCGCGCCGCCACACTAGCCGCTACTTTATGACGTCATCATTGAGATTCCTCACTGTCGTCAGATTAATTTATTTTTAATTTCCTTTTTTTAGGCTATGGTCATCAGGATGCCGGTCGCGATATCAGGGCTCCATGGGGAGGCTCAAGTTTCTCAGAAGGCCGTTCTGCATCATCGGTGAGTTATATGTAGCTATTAAATTCATTCAATAATAATACTTATCGAGCCAGTGCCGGATTATCCAGTACGCCAAGTAGGCACTGGCTTATAGGCCCCACGCCTTTTAGGGCCCTCGCGATCAGGAATCATTACAATCATAATTCTATAAGTTATTTCTAACAGAAAAAACATTGAATTGAAATTCTAAGGTGTAAGTTAATAAACTTTTTGATCCGACTAATATCGATATAATTGTTATAAACTGTTGTTGGCCGCTGCAGCCTGTGTGGTCGTATTTTGTTTATATGCGCGTCTTTGCTACGCGACATAAGCGTTGTCAGAAATGTTTAACGGCCCACTTTGCCGGTGCATTTGTGTTTCATTTATATACACGTCTATTCTACACCATATCGTCGTCAGAATATTTGAAAGCCCAAAAGGGGGGCAGAAAAGTGAAAAGGGGGCCCCGAGATTTCGACGGTCAAAGAGCTTTACATTAGTAAATCTGGCACTGTAGCGAGCAGCGAAATAAAATATGCTTAGTCCGGAAATGCTAACTTTAAAAAGACCACAACCCATGAACACAATCCAAAAAAATCTAGTTGGTACATATATTTTATTAAATTTCGTCTTGAAACGACATCATGTCCTAGGCATTAGCCATATATTAAATGCCATAATCTAATTTTATTATGGCATTTAACATATAGCTATTTATTTATTATTGCAATCTTTGTTATATTCGATTATCGCAATCTTTTGTTTTCTTCAATTAACTAATTTTTTAAAGGCTATAATAATCGCGATTGTTAGATTCGATTTTCATCTTACTATTTCCTCGCTTACATTTCATCTTCTACTACATCATCTACTACTTATTATTTATCAATATCCATTTTTATTCTTTATGATATGGTTGCCGATTGAAATGGTAGGAGGTGCTTTCGAGATTGCTGCAAAAATGTGTCGATTTTATGGAATCATTACTTTTCTATGCTAAAATGTTCCAGCTGCGTTTGAACAAGTCTGGGACCCTGATAACAAGACGACCGTTTTGGCAGTGATCTTGTGTAATATAGAAAGAAGGGTAATTTAAAGAAAAAACATTTCGACAAGTGACAAGTATCGTAAGGGGCTCTCTAGACGATTAAGCATGCTTGTCAAGCATCGCGTCGAGGGCTGGGAAGGGATCGTAAACTGCAGGAAATATGCATTTTTTTTTAAATATTTGCCAATAATGCCTAATTTTGTGGTTTTATACCAGGGAGTCACGTCATTCTTCAATCAATTACGTCTAATTAACGTGACTCCCTAGTAAAAACTACAAAATTAGGTATTTTTGGAAAATATTAAAAAATATATATTTGCATATTTCCTGCTGTTTACGATCCCTTCCCAGCCCGCGACGCGATGCTTGACAAGCATGCTTGATCGTCTAGAGAGCCCCTAAGATGATACGGATATCTGTTACTTCGTAAAATATATTCGATACGTGTAACCATTCGACAGCCTATTGAAAGTCTAAGATAAATTTGCAGATTTGCAAAGTTTGAAATGACAGTTATGTTACTGAATATTTGTTACACATAAAATGAAAATAATTATCATTGTCACGTAATATAAATTACTATAAACTAAAGACCATCTGATCAGTTTATAAATCGAATTGCTTCGATAAATATTCTGCTAATTCCTGCTACGTTTAAAAATGGTAGCAATTAAAAAGAGACGAATTGGCAACAATAATTAAATTCCACGCTCGTTTGGAAAGGATAATGAATCCAAATAAATATTGTATTATTCTAACTATAGCTGTAAACTGCAACGTCGTCACCTCAGGAAGTTTTAACGATATTAGATCTTTCTGTCTCCTGTGAGAAGACTTGGGTCGAAAAAAAATCCACTGTCCAGTTACGCCACCTGCCCGTCAGAGGTCAACGCCTTACGGCGAGGCACCGGAAAAGGTAATAGTGGTCAGCCTCGTTCCCTGACTACCAGTTTAGAAGGATATCTCAGTCTGGAATTAACTTTCAGGATACCTCCTGCCTCCTGACTGGTTATAGGATCGAGGTCGCTTGCGCAGTCCTCTTCCTTACGTCGCGGTGATACGGTTTCTACCGGGTCTATCGCGAACCACGGCATCCTTTGCGCCGTGGCGTGCATTATTGGCTTCGGATAGCAGACAGAGGTACGAAGCGAAATTTCGACCAAGGAGCGATGAAACCCCCCTCCTCCCAAATGTAACATGCGATTTTTTTCTAGGACTACAGTTGTTAAAATCACTTCTAAAAAATTATTATAAATTTAAGAGTTTTTGCGCTAAAGATAAGTAAACATCATCATGGTTTTTTTGTAAATTATTCTTTTCTCCGATGAGTATCGCAAATATCGTGATCGAAATCCACAGCGGATTTAAATTATTTAACAGATTGCCATATATACTCAAATGTGGAGAAGAATCCGCATCTTTTTCCGATAAAACCAATAAAAAATAAACCTGGCAACCAGTAGGGACCGCATGAGACGGATCAAACAGTTTCCAAACTGTAAACCTTCTCCGAAGCTAAAAAGTTTCCCATTTAACCATATTTTTTACGTCATCTTTTTCTCGTTTCCTGTATTTGCACTGTTCAGCACCCCTCTCCGCTCCTCACAGCTACCTCCCCTCACCCCATCCATCGCCCGTCATCGTTATGAAATTAATTCTGCCTGCTATCTCATTGAAGAGTTCTCGCTTAGTCATGGTGGCTTTTAGGACTATTAAGCGCCTCCATTATAGTGGATTTTTTACTCCCAAACATTGCCCATCCTTTTATTTACCTTAACTAAGTTTGAGCTGTCAAGCTTATAGATAGAATTTGTGCTGTGGAATGACCTTTTATTTTTAAAGCTACTCTAAGAATAACCACTTCTAATATGATATAAATTTAGGTGCGAAAACGCTTATGGTAATACGACTCAGATAGCATGTCGTGGATTATATCGCCGGTGAACCATCCAGGATAGGATATCCTTGATAGCAACGGTGTTCCGTCTATTATTAGAAATGCAGGTATCAAATCAATTATGTTATTTCGCGACTGCCCAACTAAAAAGGAGTGTAATGTGTTCAGGGTTCATCTATATATGTTTCCGTTTCTTTATTCTACTATAACTTCTAAACGCCCAAACCGATTTAGAAGTATGTGGTTTGTTAGAACCGTTATGTCATTTCGAGTATCATAGGGTATGTTAACTGTCAAAATATCTAGTAAATAGTTATCTAAATGTCCAAATATCAATAAATTAACATAAATATATCGTGTTTAGTGGCCAATGGAAGATCTGATTGAGTACTTTTTGAAAATATAAATGCATCTATATGGATAAATATATACATCACTAATATTTCATTAAAAAAACGTATATTAATAAATTTATATACAGTAGTTAACTTTTTGTAACAACAGTCGTGTTTTTTATTCCTTTTTATTATATTTATTTGTCTATGATTTAGTTAGACTCTGAAACTATGGTGATATAAGGTTTTTATGTTTTATCACCATCGTGTATATATATAATGTGAATAAAATTGTGCGTATTAATATTCTCTGATAAGCAGTTTATGGTTTTTATCTTTCTCAGAATTTCACGATTATAACAACTCCAATCAGCATTGATTCATCATTCGCCTCTGGTTTAAATTTCGCCAACATATCCACATTCGAAATTCACCTCTGCAAAAATTTAAATATTTCACTTCTAACATAGTATATTATAATGTAGGTATATAATAATAATTGATAAAAACTTTTTATTTTTAGATCAAAAAACTCAATGAAATTTTATCTCTAGTACACAAGACTTATGTAAATCTGTTGTTTCTTCGAATAAAAAAATAAAATGTTTTTGCGGTAACATGAATAATGTATGGTGAAAACAAGATATTCAGACTAATTTACCATTTAGGAGCTTTAATAGACATATATGTCGAAACGTTTAAATAAAATTATCATATAGGTATACCTATTAATTAAGGTAATCATATAGGTATACTATTATAACTTGGTAGCCTCGAAGTTTTTCATATGATAAAATATAGTAACAATAAAATATACTACGGGCATTAAAGTAATATAATAATATATAAAGATATAGATATTTTTATAAATTTTAGTAGGTGTCATGAACGTTAACTTATATAATATATTTTTAGTGGAAATTAAAACAACACTAATATTATAGATCACGTTGAAATAAATGATTTACATTTATTCCAACATTTGTATCTGAGGCATTAGATATACCTACTGGTTGAGTTTTAATGAACGGGCATCTTTGAGCGGGTGAATCAGTACGAGCAAATGAGCTACTTTTCATGAAACTAACCAATTTTTTTTTTAATATATTAAATTTTTTATTTTGAAAATATTTTTCTTTTTAAAATAGTATAAGAATGCTGAGTACGATGCGCCATCTAGCAGTAAGTAAAATATCGCTAATAAGCAATATTATAGATGATGAAGTGCGCTTAAATGCTTGTCAAGCTTTTATTTAACAATCAATTAATTAAAATTTCCGAATTAACAAAAATGATACTTCCATTTTTTTAAATTAAAAGTTGCCTAGTTGCTCGTACTGATTCACCCCCTTGAAAAATGCCGGTAAATTAAAACTCAATCTGTATACGGAGGTTTTGATAAAATGTTTTAAAATAATTCGTTAAGAGGATGATGAAGGGCTACAGGTTTTATCCCTGTTTACATTTGCTATAATTCATATCGCTCTTTTCTGTAAAAAATAACTTGACATGCATATTGAATTTGCGTACCATAATACTGATTAAATTTAAGAAAAAAGCATTGTGTAAATTTAAGAATTTCCTGGTTTTCATTCGTTTAAGGTATGGCCTATACTTTTTGATTGTGATAATAACATTCTAAATGAATAAAGTTGGTTTGAACGACAATATTTTTTATACAGTAATTATTAGTCATTCGTTGGATAATTGTAAATTGCAGCAATTGTATTCTACTAAAACATTTTTTGCGGAACTGATCAAGAATGAGATAGTGGACAAGGAGTTTCATATTTTTTAGGTAATTACGATAATTTTTGTTATTTCAGACGGTTCTGTATGATTATCAGGCTTTCTGTCGATAAGGTATGTAGTGTGATTGAGCGATTCAGTAATTGGTATGATTAGTCATTATATCCAGATGTAGTTAGCTTATTCTATGGGCACTCAAGTTCTGCCCGTTTGCCGTCAAATCTGCGAGCTGACCTGTCCGGCATTGACTTAATCGAATCTCCAATCAGCACTAATCTGGATGCTAGACGTCCATTGATCAATGAATTACAAGACCAGGCATTCTACTGCATAACTTAACAGTTGTCTGACTTACTATATCTAGTTCGTGATATTTGAATAAAGGGCCCACGAAATATAACTCGTTAACTTCATGGTATAAGCTAACTAGGAAATTATTACGTCATATTTTTTTAACATATCCAAAAATTAGACAATTCGGTAGTAAATAGGCAAAAGGGGTTCAATCGCTTTTTAGAAGAGTCTGTTTTTTACAGAAAGTAGCCTATTTTTATGAGGTCTTCCCAAATGTAAGGCACTCTTTTATACGTTCACGCTTGCGCCTCGCCACCTACATATATGGATTGCTATAAGCAGCATTACATCTTGTTTTTTTTACTAGCCGTCTTTTGTTTACGTCTAGATAGTTTTACCTTTTACTTCTTTTGGTATGTGTATATTTAGTAGGACAAAATATTATTTCAGTTCAGGTACTTTTCAACGATTTGGCTGATGATTTTGTAAGGCCCTCCATAGACGGACAGCCTCAAGCAGTCGTGGCCAGCTCGAGAGCAGTCGTGTTGCGGTGGGCTTCGACTTCAACGCGACTGCTCCAAGCAGTCGGATTTGACCGCAACGCGACTCCTTCAAGCAGTCGGGTTCACCGCAACGCGACTGCTTCTTCTGCTATTGTTGCGCAAAAGAGGGCGTAGAAAATGGCGTAGTACGTGTAATTACTATAAAAGTAGTAGTAATTACTATAAAAAGCGCTTTTTATATTAATTTTAATAAAAATAAAACTTTCAAACTTTCATAAAAATATTTTTTTCAGTTTTTTTCACAATATTTTATCAAAATTTGATTGTTTACTTCTACTGATTCACCCACTTTAAGGATGCCGATTAATTAAAACGCATCCCCTGTACAGTGTCGCGCAACACTGTGCAATACTATACGAAATGGCGTGCAGTCGGAGACGACTGCTTGAAGCGGTCCGTCTACGGCGGGTCGGGCAGCTCTCTGTTGCCGGCAGCACGGCGAATCCCGACCACACGCCGACCGCATTTTTTGGCGGCGACCGCAAGTGAACTGCTCGGGCGGTCCGTGTATGGCGAACGAGAATTTTGTATTGAAACTGCAGATCCGCCCAAACGCGACAGTTTGAAGCTGTCGGCCACGACCGCTTCAAACTGCCCGTCTATGGGCACCCTTAAGGTGTAAAGTAGTAATTAAATAAATAAAACAATCATAAAGATGATAAGCAAATATCAAATCATTCGATCCACCTATAATTCCCTACACTTTGATCATTGATAACAATATACATAATCACATCAACACCTGTTTTCAATGCTATTATTTGTTACATCAAACTACTCACGCGGATTATTTGATGAATTGGCATCAAATTAAAATAACTGAATTCGTATATGCTTATATCAAAAGTAACTAATGGATAATAATCGATTCTCATTAAAGCGAATTATATATACATATTTTTTTTATTTTTTTTAATTTATTAATTTACAATAACTTCATATAATATGTCATATAAACACCATTTACATAATATGGTTGAGTTGGGAGAGATTGAGCACATCCTATGGTGAAAATGTTTATCCGCATTCCTAACTAGGTCAGAGACCCGTATCTAGGGATATGGTTCCATGATATTTTGTACATTTTAGAATTAAATAAAAGATGCGTCATGAATGGGTCATGTTATGTAATAGTTCTGTACCGATCGATTTGATATTTTTGAAAAATTAACGTTATAAAGCTATCTTAAAATTAAAAACGAATACCTTACTATAAATCGAAATGTGGAGCAACGCAAAATGTCATGTCGCCCTTTCCCACCTTGGAATTTTTAAAAATCTTCAATCCCCAAACACATATTGTTTTGTTTACTTGGAGACCTATCCAACTACCCATTTAGGTGTTGCATGTACTAAAATTTCCAACCCTATTGTACTTGGGGGTCAAATTGTCTAAATTCGTAACGGAACCGGTGATTGTCTACGATGCAAGGGTAAAATAATCCCACATTTCGGGTCTCTAAGTCTAGTGGTAACCGCCTGTGCATTGAGGAGGAAATCAGTACATTAGTCTTTCAATTAGTAGATAGTCTTTGTTACTAGAATAAAACAATGCAGGCACAAAATATTAATTTCTATGCGAAGATCAATGTTGCTTTTGACATTTAAAGTACAATCCAATATTCATTTTAATATCCCAACGAATTTATGATAATACAATTTTGGACAATTCACACATCTATCTTTTAAATAATAATAAAAGTTATTATACTTCGATGATGATGATGATGATGATTGAGTTGTTTGGTTGGTTATTAAGAGTCCAGCGCATTATACATTATACTACGTGACTCCTTATATAGAGCATTTATACATGACTCCGTGTAAACTTGCATGTAAACAGGTGAACATGTAAAAACAGGTTCTGCAGTCAGTTCACACCAGATTTTATTTATTTATTTAATTATTGATTTATTCAATTAGTAAAATATGTAGGAATCATTTTATATGATGCTTTTGCGTTCCTCTCGTCAACCTAAATAGGCAGTGCTTGTTCCAAGGAAGACACCAATTTAATGTGAAAAATATTATATGAAATTGTTATAGTAAAATAAAGAAACCGATAGTAAAATAAGAAAAAATAAAATAAGAACAAAAAGGAACAATTAAAAACATAAATATTCATTAAATAATAAAAGTACTCGGAAATAATAATGAAATAAATATAAAATATTAAGTGATTAAAATAAAAAAAACTGGATTTACTCTTGTATTTATTCAGAGGAATTTATATTCAGAGGTGTGAGGGTGTGTAAATTATGTATGTATACTCTTTACTATTTTATTACATATCATGTGGATACATTCAGTTTCCTTTTTTCCTTTACTAATTAACCACTGAATGAAGCATTTCTTAAGAACCACCTGTATCAGTCCTGAAATATCGAAGTGTTTTCCTAAAATATTCATTAATCACGGAGCAAGCTAATGATAATGGTGTCCAAGCGACGTAGATCTTTTGTGCACTATTTAATGTGGTATCTGCGCCGATCTCGTGTCCTTAGCAGGGATCAATGCCTCTGCTTGCGCGCGATTGATGCTACTTGCAGAATCCACGAAGGTCGCGTTCCGCATATTACTGCCGTATCTACCAAGTAATTTTCATTTATTCTCTCTCCTTGCGAACAATGCTGGGCATGAACAGATCACTTGCTCCGCCGTTTCCCTCTCCGTTACGCAACCCCAACAAGTTGCCACATTCACAATGCCCAGAATGTGTACGAGTCTTTTGATCCTACAATGCCTAGTGAGAACGTTTGTTCTTGAGAGGCTGAAGCAGTACTTTGTCAGTCGCAGGTTGGGTCTCAAAAAAGGTCTCTTCGCTTGACTGCATTTCGTAATTCTTCATCTGTCCTTCGCGCAGAGGCGTTCTTCTGTACCTTTTGCCAGCTGCAGTATAGGTTCAGGTCCGATTGCGATTCCCCCCGAATCCCTTCTCGTTTCCCTGAATTCCACTGGTCCTCTTACGGGGACTATCAATCCACATCACGACAATAATTCTCATCAAAAAGTATTCCTATAACTGGCCAAGAAATGCCACACAGTACTGGAGAGTATCTCGTAAATGAATAAATAAAGTTAGCCTGATATAATTAAGAGGACACATTTTGGAGCTGTCAACTACAACGTGGAACCTGTGATCCTAGGCATAACGATATATATATCGTTCTTTCAACCTTGGGGTGAAACGTAGTGGCTTAGGGGCAACGCAGTCGACCGTCTAGGTCCACCAGCACTCCCGTAATAGATCAACACCTTACCGTGAGGCACTGGGAAGTGAAACCAGCAGGCTGGTCTCACGCCCTTACTACTATTAGATTAAGAAGTTGCTAACGAGGCCCCTACCGCAATTAAGCGATTATTCGGTTTGAATATATGGCGGATCAAGACTGCATTCGCCCGCCATGGTCACTCGGGATCGGGTTGTCAACGGATCGCGTTTTAGGTAGCGAATGGTCCGTGCAGCTTGGGACATAAAATCCATTTTGTTCTCGGATCGGCACAACTCACGATTCAGCTCCTATTTAGAAGCCTCCTCGTGCGGAAGGCTACCCCGGGTAAGACTCTCGCGTCTCAGGTATCAAAGCTGGTGGACCGGTTTCTCCTGGCGGGATTGCACCCCGGCGCTACTGGACGGTTTGCGCACCGTTCGGCGACACCAATCGGTTGTGCACTCTGACTAATTGCTGAAGGAGTTTGGGGACTATGGTAATATACTCTCTTCTAAGCAGCGGGAGTGAATGTTGACCTGTTGTTATGCTATTCTTGCAATGACCTTGGGCCACACTACGGGCAAAGAACGCCCAGGTCCGCGATACATTCAAATTGAATTACCGCTGTTCCAAAACATTATGTACGCTCGTAGACACTTAGCAAAAGTTCCGGTGAATAGTGATTTTCATCATCACGATACAAGGAATAAATCAAATGTCCACATAAACCGACGGCGACTTAACAAAGTGCGATACAAATTTATTAATAAAAATTTGTTTTACTAAAATAAGATTCAAGAGCAAATGAAAAGCCTTGAAGAGGATTAATTTAAAAAGATAATTGTAAATATTTTTTAAGAAACCCAATTTATGGCATAAGGAAGTTTGAAAATTTTCATGCTGATGATTAATGAAATTTGTAAAGTTTTAACATGATGGAATTATGATAGCTGAAATCCTAATTTTTATATAATTTATCATACATCTATTCATATATAAAAAATACGAAGGCATATTGCTGGATTAGCAATAAATTAAATTTACTTTGATTATTCTACATTGAATTTCCATTTCTATTTTAATATATTATTCTCCCTGACTATTACATAAATCACATTAGTATATTTTGATTATTTGTATATAGGTAATATTTAATAATATTACAGCCATGACAACTAACATGATAGCTATGTTTTTAATAATTAAATTTTTAGCATTTAATTTTGTGATGCATCTAAGTGTATAAATCTACTAGAGTAGTTGATTGTATTGTATTGTATTGTAATACAACAGGTAGAGTCGGGAGAACGTAGATATCCTGAAGGTTAATTCCAGACGGAGATATCCTACCAAAACTGGTAGTTAGGGGCGAGGCTGCCCGCTAGGTACCTTTCCCGGTGCCTCGCCGTAACGCGTTGTCCTCTAACGGGCTTGTTGGCGGATCTAGACAGTAGATTGTCTTGTACTAAGTCTTCTACGTTCATCCCACGGCTGATCGTTCATCCCACGGTTCACATATCGTTATACCTGCGTGGGGTGACGGGTTCGCCCATTGTAGTCGACACCTTTTGCACCTAACACATTCGAATTTCTACAATAAATAAAATAAAGAAATTTAATAAATAGCTTACTTTAATAATATGTCTCACAATATTGCTTATCTTGCATTGCTGTATCTAATTTTGCAGATCAAAATTGGCTTTATTTCATGTATTTTGTCAAGGCAAAATTGGCTTTATTTATTGTATTTTGTGAATGGCAGTGCGAAAAAGCTTTTTATAATTCTCCTTATTCTTATAGAACTCTTTTAATAGCCTCGAAAGATAGAGTGATATTAAAATAATAATCTTTAACCTCTAAAAAATGGGTCGACTAGACTGTTTCCATCTTCGCAATGATACTATGTGCTCTCTTTTGTAGGACAAATATGGGGTCCCTATTACATGTTTTTTTTCTTGCTGAATAAAAATAGCATAAATTAAAGTAGCCTGTATATTGCTGAAGTAAATGTATTAGGTCTGTATTTAACATTTTGTTTCTCTTGAAAATGCATTTTTCAAAATAACATACATCCACAAGGTACACCTCTAATGAAACTACCGCCTATTATTTTTAGGGATTGTAATTGATGAATGCCTGAAGTGGGATGATCACCGTCACCAACTTTGTAATAAACTAATAAAATGTTGCTGCGTTTTACGTATTTTGCGCAGAATTTTAAACAGAAATGAAACACATTGTTATTTTGCTAGTGTAGATAAGCGATGACGTCATGGGGATTTTGTTACAATTATTATTGTCATAAGAAGCCAATAATCTTCTACAAAAACAAGCAGTTGTCGAAATTTTAGGCGAATTAAGATAATAGCAATCATTTTACCTATTGAAAGGATATGTTGATGAAGCAAAGTGAAATGTAATCATGTATAAATGACTTGCTTGAATACCACTAGTTAACCAACTACTCATTTTCGGTATCAGTCCAGTCCCGAATATTCGAGATTAAAATATTTTAACATGCTTGCAAAGGATGTAAAACACCTAGAAAATATGTATACCTTTAAAGGAAGCTAACAACATTTTTAACAGATATTGTTTCATCCGACATGGATGATTACGAAGCTATATGTATGAGTATGACAAGAATTTAGTAATGACGAAACCAGGGTTTTCTCTAAATATATATATATATATATATATATATATATATATATATATATATATATATATATATATATATATATATATATATATATATATATATATATATATATATATATATATATATATATATATATATATATATATATATATATATATATATATATATATATATATATATATATATATATATATATATATATATATATATATATATATATATATATATATATATATATATATATATATATATATATATATATATATATATATATATATATATATATATATATATATATATATATATATATATATATATATATATATATATATATATATATATATATATATATATATATATATATATATATATATATATATGTATATATATATATATATATATATATATATATATATATATATATATATATATATATATATATATATATATATATATATATATATATATATATATATATATATATATCGACGGTTGAAAGGTGAAATGTATTAAACGCCAATATACCAACTTCACAGGCAAGCCGTTTGAAGTTTAAAATTTTAGAAAAAAAATTGTAAGAAATCATTCGATGGTTCGATTTCTTTTTTTTATATACCATTATAAAGCTACTGGAAAAGATATTATTTAGGACTATTTATAGAAAAGTATAATCAATTATTAAAGGAAATAAGTGGCGTATAATACAAAATGACCTCAGCACAAAAACAGGAGAAATGTGTTAAGTTGTTACATGTATCAATTTTAAAAACAAGCGAAATGGCTTATGTGCCAAGAAAGCATACAGATCTTTTAGATAAAATGTATTACACGCCAATATGTAGTGCTTATTACGTCATGTTAAATGTTTTATGTTCCAACTCTGTTGTAGTAGGGAAGGTTGAAAAATGTATTATGTCCTCTTTAAATAAAATTGTATGGATTTCCACGGGTATTAATGAAACCAACATTCAATACATACTAAATCTTTATTAAATAAAAGGTGAAACACAAACAATAAGCAAAAAATTAAAATGGCGAAATTAAATTAAATCGAAACCAATCAACACAAACATTTACTTAATTAAAATTAACTCCTAAATCTAATTCTTCCTACCTACATTAGTATCAGTAGTATTAATTTTCTTACGAAAAATAGTAAAAATAAGTAAAAAATTAAAATGGCGGAATGAAATTAAATTAAAACCAATCAAACACAAAAATTTAAGTAATAAAATGTAACTCCTAAATCTAATTCTCCGTACCTATGTACATTAGTATCAGTAGTAGTATTAATTTTCTTATATAAAAAAGTAAAAATAAGTAAAAAATTAAAATGAAACCAATCAAACACAACAATTAATTAAAATTACTTTCTTAAGTCTAATTCTCAGTACCTACATTCTCAGTACCTACATAGCAGTGTAATAACTAATTTTCGCTGGCTAAGTCTGAATCATCTTCATCAGTTTCGGCCAAACGCTCATGTATGTTGCCATGTGGCATTCCTAAATATTCCTCGTGATATCGTGGCGGTATCACATTTGTACTACAAAGCTTTTGCAGGTCGTGATACTTCTGCTTAGGTATTGGCAGACGTCTTTTATATAAAATTCGGTCTGTTGTTTTTTTATTGCTTATGTTGATAGAGATCACTTCTTCTTCAGCATTTGGTGACATAGAATATTTGATGAATATTTTATTTTCGGATTTTTTAAATGTTATTTTTTTTTTCTTATTTTACTAATTTATATTATATTTTACTTTACTTATATTATAATATATAATTTATATATATTTTACTAAATTATATCTTATTTTACAAATTTTTCCTGATAGGTTGCCCTTAAAATATTTATCTGATACATCATCCCATGAAACAAAATCATTGTGAGTCAGACAGTGTACTGCATAAGGTTCTGGAACACTCCGTGCTAACTCAAAGACGGTCGGCCATTGTGATGGGGCCCAAATTATGTGATTAGCCACATTCTTTTCGATGACCGAATGGATGCTGTCTACCGGCATGTAGGTGTGGCCCGGAAGTAAATAGTTTATTTGGATCGTGGTTAAGTTTTTAGAAGCCAATAATTCTGATGAAGACAAGCTAAAACAGTCCGGTTCTTATTCTGCCCTGGGCAAGAATCGCAATACATTAAAAGTTTATTTATTGTATGTCGTTTATCGACTTCTTTTATATAAGATGTGAGAATCGTTGAAACCTCATTGGCTCCTCTCTTTCCGTGACTTTCATTCCATGAATAGCAATAGCCTTTTCTTGTGGTACTCTCATAGAACGTCAGGTTGTAGACTGCCAGTTTTCGAGAATAATAAAGCAACATGCTCTCACCGTAGGGAGTATTTAAAACTTTTTGAAGATCGAAAGAAGTACATAAGACATTCTTATTTTTCTCATGTATCTTCTGATGACAGCCAAATCTCTTTTTGGTTTCATTTTTTTCTTCATCGTGCTCTGCTTTCAATATTTCATTTTCTCCTCCAGGATTATTTTCGAAACCAATACATTCAGAACATTTATCTTTTTTGGGCATATGAAAGCCCAAATTGAAGTCATCTGTAAATACTTTTCGGAATAACCTTTCAGACACAAAGTCTACTCCTGAATTTGTTTGAATATCTTTGTAAAGTTTGTATAAGTTAGATAGGTTTTTAAAATCTTGGGGCAAGTATAATTTCGTCGAGTCTCTCCTCGTGTAGTGGGATGGAACCGCTGGTAGGTTTTTTATGTAATTTCTCACGGAGTTTAAAACTCCTTCGTTCGTTTTATTGGGTGGTATAGCCTTCCCTCGGATGTCCTCTTTAGAAGATCCATACAAAGCATTCCTAACGGTGTAGTGAACGTATCTTTGTGTAATATCCAAGGTTGCCAAGAAAAACTTCAAACAAACTATACGTTGTCCCTCTCCTTCGTTGATGCAGTACTGATACGTTGCTCCTCTTTTACTTAATCCAGCCACCCGTTTTCTTTTCACATCCTCTTTCTTTGTAATTGAAACAATCCAGTCTCTTCTTCTTTCAGTGGTCAAACTCCAGTAATGTTTGAAAATGTTCAATCTTCTTTCTTCTGTTACTTCTGAACATTTGTTGGCACATTCAGTTTTTAGGCATGGATTTGGCCGTACTCGTTTTTCTGGCATAGTTGCGCCAGATTTCGTCTTGTAAGCTTTTCCACTTCGAAATAAAAGCTGGTTTTCTTTTCTTTCATTTTTTTTCTTAACCTTATATCCTTGCTCTCCAACAGTCCCATCATCAGTAAGTTTTCTCTTCTTAATTCTCTTTTTTTTTTGGCAGTGCATCATCTTCCGCATCTTCTTCACGAGATGAACCTTCCCAGGAATCTGATTCCCATTCGTAATCGTGAATTTCCTCTTGATCTTCTAAAAAGTCAAAATATACAGATTTAGGTTGGGACGGTCTAAGTCGAGAAGTTCTTTCGGTGTCATGTGTACTAGCTGAGTTGTATAGTTCAGACAGTTCTACTATTTCTGCCGGGTCTGCAGAATTTCCTACGGTTGCATATTTTTCATGTGAGATAGGAAATATCTCTCCATCTGCCAATTCAGCTTCTCCCGCATTTTGAAATTCATTGGGATTGTACTCAAAGGTGACCGGCACCAATTTATCGGTCTCGGCTGAATTTTGATTTACCAAATCAACGTCTGCCTGAGCTTCGGAATTTTCTACTTCAGATAGAAAAGGAACATTAGCAAGTAATGTATATGTTGCATCTTCCTCCGTAGCAGATGGTCTTTGGTGTTCTAAACTTTGATTATGGAAGGATAAACTCCGTCTACATTTTTTTTTAATTATAATAGGTGCATTAGGTAGTCCTGTTTGAATATTGTCGTCTTGGATATTCTTTGCGGCCATAAAGACCATTTTTTCATTTCGACGCATCTAAAAAAATAAAAAGAAATAAATTACAATTTCTATGAAACAACACAAGTGACAAAACAATGCAAGTTTTTTATTCTAATTCGACTAAAATGTATAATAACGTATTGGTCATACATCAGGACATTTAAGAGAGTCAAAACGACCGTACTTATTTCGGTAGACGATTGGAGGCGATTGGAGGCAGAGCAAGGAACAGATTTCGAAAAGTACGTAGCTTTTGATGATGATTTTGCAACTTCTGATAGTAAATGCAATCAAACACCATCGTGAAACATTGTTTGAGGTTATGTATATGTGTAGGTAAAATGTACTTTAATCCATCGTTCATTAAAATTCGTCATCAGCTTCGTCGTGAGGAAACTTCTCGATGAGATAAACTAAACCTAATCACAGGTTTCGATGGGTATTTGATATCGTGACTCCATTAACAGGTCTGATACAATAAAATATTATACTGTCATCTGAACTACATATACCTATGTGGGAGTGGATACAAATCAAGTCACAAAATTGCGCTATATAACTAAATAAAAGCTTTAAAAAATGAGACCAAATAAAAGTTTGTTATAAAAAGCACATAGACTAACCGAAAATAGGTAAAAACCTGCTTGCTTATTGCTTATTGCTGGCGCCGCCGATGGTGGTGTAAGCGCTAGATGGTCCGATGGCGCAAAAACCGCGACACGTCCACTCCAGGTGCTGTCTGCGCGTGACTGAAGCGACGAAATCGACGCCGTCTTATATATAGAACGCAATAATTTTAGATTACTACGAAAAATATTCGGTATTATGAACCAAAATTTACTTTGAGCCAGCAAGTTCAAACTGTATTATGAGTTATTTTTCTATATAGACAATGTATTTTCCGCTGAAACTTATTTAGACACCACAAAACAAAATGTATTTATTGCAATGTGGATACAAGTGAATTGTTTTAACCGCCATCATATTATAATTTTCGAACAGCTAAAATGTATATACGCCACGAGTGCATACAATGTTTACAAGCAATATGTTTTACCTCGCACGACGCTCAGATTTCCTTCCAGCTGAAATGACTTATGTAAGAATTCCATCACAGCGGATTGACTAAAAAGAAAATATCGTTTCTTGTGGGTGTATTAAAGGCTAGGTAGCATTTTTGGTGTAAAAATTGTGTCGTTTAAGACATTGGATTCTTTAGAAACGTACTAAATTGTTGGTGTATTATACGCCAAAATGTGCTCCGATTGCTATGCTAGGTAGCTAGATCGACGCAGAAAATTCCGCTGATTCTAATGGTATATTTAAGTCATATTGACCGAAAGTGGCGCTTAATACATTTCTCCTTTCAACCGTCGATATATATATATATATATATATATATATATATATATATATATATATATATATATATATATATATATATATATATATATATATATATATATATATATATACATATATATACATATATATATATATATATATATATATATATATATATATATATATATATATATATATATATATATATATATATATATATATATATATATATATATATATATATATATATATATATATATATATATATATTCTTTTTAGAATTGATCAATAAGATGATTATAAAGTAAATAATTATAAAAGCCACTTACATCGTGACGAAGGATTCCCTTGATCGGATTCGGGAATGCTTTAGGTGTTAACGAGAATGATGAATGCCTCTCACTTGCGGAAAGAGGAGTAGGTTTAAGTTGGGCCCATTTTTCAACTAGTAAACGCTCACCCTTCATCCAATTATCTCAAAAATTAAGCTACAATCCTTCTTTATACGTAAACTCACTCAATTTCCTATTATTTCAAGGGAAATAACAAGACAAGACGAGCTACTTGACAGATGTAATTATAATATATATAATTATATAATATAATTATAATATATATATAATATATATAATTATAATTATCAATAGATAATTTATAATCATCTTATTGATCAATTCTAAAAAGAATATATACACAAAACTATCAAATATTTCAAAATATTGAATTTTTACATATTTTATGTTTCATTCATTGTAAATAATCCATTTAGGTTAAAGGTAATCTTTCCAACTAATAGGAAAGAGCTGACTGCTTCCTGTCATTGATATGAAGGCATGTCACGCTTTTAGTTTTAAGTTTTCAGCTGAATATTGATCGCAGCTTCTTTATATCGCACCTTTAGAAAATAAAAAAACGAAATTCGAAATTTTAAATTCTTCCATCTGTCAAGTAGCTCGTCTTGTCTTGTTATTTCCCTTGAAATAATAGGAAATTGAGTGAGTTTACGTATAAAGAAGGATTGTAGCTTAATTTTTGAGATAATTGGATGAAGGGTGAGCGTTTACTAGTTGAAAAATGGGCCCAACTTAAACCTACTCCTCTTTCCGCAAGTGAGAGGCATTCATCATTCTCGTTAACACCTAAAGCATTCCCGAATCCGATCAAGGGAATCCTTCGTCACGATGTAAGTGGCTTTTATAATTATTTACTTTATAATCATCTTATTGATCAATTCTAAAAAGAATATATACACAAAACTATCAAATATTTCAAAATATTGAATTTTTACATATTTTATGTTTCATTCATTGTAAATAATCCATTTAGGTTAAAGGTAATCTTTCCAACTAATAGGAAAGAGCTGACTGCTTCCTGTCATTGATATGAGGGCATGTCACGCTTTTAGTTTTAAGTTTTCAGCTGAAAATTGATCGCAGCTTCTTTATATCGCACCTTTAGAAAATAAAAAAACGAAATTCGAAATTTTAAATTCTTCCATCTGTCAAGTAGCTCGTCTTGTCTTGTTATTTCCCTTGAAATAATAGGAAATTGAGTGAGTTTACGTATAAGGAAGGATTGTAGCTTAATTTTTGAGATAATTGGATGAAGGGTGAGCGTTTACTAGTTGAAAAATGGGCCCAACTTAAACCTACTCCTCTTTCCGCAAGTGAGAGGCATTCATCATTCTCGTTAACACCTAAAGCATTCCCGAATCCGATCAAGGGAATCCTTCGTCACGATGTAAGTGGCTTTTATAATTATTTACTTTATAATCATTTTATTGATCAATTCTAAAAAGAATATATACACAAAACTATCAAATATTTCTATATATATATATATATATATATATATATATATATATATATATATATATATATATATATATATATATATATATATATATATATATATATATATATATATATATATATATATATATATATAGGGGGAGACGGGGCTGTTTGGAACGATTTTTGTAATGACCCCGTAGTTTCCTCAGTTTTATGTATTTCCAAGAACTAAATACCACGTTACTTACTCTGACTAATTGCCTTGACTTTGGCATTTAAAAAATCCCGAAAAGCATTGTTGTTATTCGGCAATAGAATTTAAAAAAAAAAAGGGAAATCGTTCCAAACTGCCTCATGGTGGGGTAGTTATGAACTGGTATGGGGTAGTTTGGAACGTTGAAAATTATACTATTCGCAATCATATTAGTAATTTAAGGAGACCTTATTCATTATGACATAAGAGTAAGTAAGCGGTGGGGTTGTTGTAAATCCTGAAGCAGACGTTGACGGTGAAGGTGTAGTAAATCTAGATGCTGCAGTTAACGGTGGTGTGGATAATCCAGAAGCAGATGTAGACGGCAAAGGTGTATTAAAGCCCAAAGCAGATGCTGGCAATGGAGATGTAGTAGATTCTGGAGCAGGAGCTGTGTTTTGAGTATCTGAAATAGTCTGTGGAGTACCACTGATACCATCAGAGGCATCTTGGATTGGCCGGTCGGTGACGTAAGATCCCTCAAAGTCTTCATCTCCAAAAGCAAGGCGATTTATGGGAAATATACCTGGATGCTTAAAAGAGTTTGCTATATTGGACGGATTAAATGACAGGAGGTACGGTTGGCAGGTCAGAGTTGCTATCTGGTCAATTGTAATAGGCTCTCCAGTATTTGATGATAGATGATCGTTGAAAGATGTTCGGCATCGTGAATTGAATGGACCAAATACGCCTACATCCAGCGGCTGAAGTCGATGTGAGCAGTGAGGTGGAAATGAGAGCAGTATGATACCATTAGCTTTAGAGTAGATTATTGCTTCTATTGAGCGGTGGGATTCGTGGTTATCCATCAGAAGCAGTATTGGGTCATCAACAGTACATTTTGTGTGCTGTTTTATGTGTTCTAACAATTGCGGAAAAATCTCCCGGAGGTCATCCAACCAGTGTTTGATGGAAAAGCTTTTGCACCTGGCGGACAGCCGTTCATGTATGCCAGGTATATTCGCTTTATAGGGAATATGTATGCTGGAGGTAGGGCTTGACCGCTCGCAGTAATGATACCACAAAATGTTGTAAGAATTCCTCTTTCTGCAGAAACAATTTGGCCCACCTGCCTTTTACAGGCTGGGGCGATCACTTTCGGAGCTTGGAGAACAGTTGTGATTCCTGTTTCGTCAATGTTGAGTATTCGGTCTGGAGTGAACTTGTACTTATCCATGACTTTTAGTAAGTTATCATAGAATAAGTCTATGTTGTGTCTTTTGAATGATGTTGCACGAGATAAAGTTGTGTTTTCTGGTTTTCTTAGAGACATGGTTGGGTGTCGCTTCAAAAAACCAGACATCCAATCTTTACCCGCGCGATTTTTGTTCGTCCAAATTTCAGGAATTTTTTTCTTTAGGAGTACGGCATACGAGTAAGCAAGTTCTTGTGCTTGAGTATAAGTCAGTCCAAATTATATGTTAGATGATTTCAAAAAGTATTCTTCTAGCAGCTTTTCCTCCAAGACTGAAAAAACCTGTCGCGATCCATGTTTATTTAAATGTTGTGGGTTAGGGTGACTAGTGTCGCCATCTGAATTCCCACTATCAGTTTCCTCTTCATCGCTCAGGGAATGATTTTTCCTATACTGAAGGACTTGATTGAACAATATCTTAATACCGAACATGTCGGCGAAAATCCTGAACGACTTTTTTTCTTTTATGATCATCTTCACTGCACGTCTCATATCTTCTTCTATGACATTTCGGTCGATTTTTACGTTTATAAGTAGATACGCACCATAACTGCAATAATACAAAATGCACCTGTAATCGAACGACTCCATCACCGGGGCAGTTTTGAACGCGTCCAAAACTGCCCCATGGCAGATTTCTCAAAGTGCCCCACCAGAGCAATTTTTAAATTAAAAATCAAGAAAAATTTCGAGGTTAAGTTGCGAGAATAACATTAACCGAGCATAATGGCGAAATATATGCTCTATCAACTTGTCTTAATGCATATTTAAGTACGTTAAAGGCTTATCTAGTTAGAGGCTTACGAAATTACTTTAAAAGTACTTACTGAATTCTGGAAATCTTTAATTTTTGTCTACAACTTGCAATAACGACCGCAACCACAAACCATTTTAACAACTGACTGACTTACATGTTGTCAACTAAACGTATTTTTTTGACATTTTTAGAAAGGCGCATTATGAAAAAAAACGCGTTTTTATAACTGCCCCGTGTCCCAAACAGCCCCGTCTCCCCCTATATATATATATATATATATATATTGATATTTTAAGGGTGTAATTTTTTTTAAATTATTTTCAATAATATATAAAATTAGATTCATGAAAAGTTACTTATCTGGGGTCCTGGTGGACCAGAAACATTTAAACGATAGTTAATGTCCTCTTTAAATACTTAGGGCAGCAGCACCTGTTTCCGCAATTGATAACTTATGATGTTCTTAGTTATTGCAGCCGAATTACTGTATGCCCTTGGATGTAATAAGTATAGGAGGATGGTTTCTGTAACAGAAATGGATGTTAGTAACTTATTTTAGAAGAAATTATATGACTGAGAATATTTCGACACTAGTCACATTTCATAGAAATGTCATAGAGATGAATACGACTATTGTCGAAATATTACGACTTAAATAGCATATTAAGATATATAAAATTGGAGTGCATTCATAAAATTAATGAAATAATGAATGAATACTTATTTTAAAAAATGTGCAAGACGCTCAAAAATTGCAATCTCCTCAGTTTATCTTGTGATAAAAGAAAGGTAACTGCACTAGAAAGAAATCCATTTTAGAAAGTGGGTTCATCGTCAGGAACTCTTTTAGCTATGGAAATGGTTGATGATGTCCTCCTCATCGTGATCCGACGACGGCGACCTCTTCGTTGACAGGACTTCTTCGAATATGCGCGCGGAAGTGACTCGTGAATCCCAGTTTGTTTTTGAAGGTCCGATTACAACGACTACAGTAGAGTTCCCCGCAGTCGTTGTAAGTATATGTGTAATTGGGCTTCGGACGAGTTTTGCGCTGTTGGCGGTTCGAGTCGAGGTTTTTCAGCCGGGCTTCCTCGAACTCTTTAATTTTTGTGGTCACCGTGGAGCGCCACTCGCTGCGTTTGTGAGCAGCCCTCTCCCAGCTCTCAGGTGGAATACCACTGGCGGTTAGGTGCCTTTTTAATACATCTTTGTAGCGTAGGTGCTGTCCGCCGACTTTGCGTGCGCCTTCTGAGAGTTGGGCATAAAACACGGCTTTCGGGAGGCGGTCGTCTTTCATACGCACTACATGCCCACACCACCTCAGCTGAGCTTTCATGAGCATAGCTTCCATGCCCTGCATTTTCGTCCTTCGTAACACTTCTGTGTTTGACACACGGTCTTCCCATGTTATCCTCAGGATGTTTCGGAGGCACCTCATGTGGAAGACGTCTAATTTCTTAATCTCTTTCCTGTAGAGGCACCACGTTTCGGAGGCATATAACAATATGGGTAGGACAATCGCTTTGTAGACGGCAAGCTTTGTTTTCAGTTTTAGATCATGCGATTTCCAGACACGTTGGTTTAGTTTGCCGAAGGCGGAAGCAGCTCTGGCTATGCGTACTGGGATTTCAGTATCCAGACGGTTATCATTCCTAATCTCACTGCCAAGGTAGCGAAAGTGAGATACTACCTCTAAGACACCGTTACCGAGGAAAATGTTAGGTTCTTCAGGTGGGCTTCCTCGCGGAGGCTGAGCCATTACCTGGGTCTTGGAAGTGCTGATTGTCAAACCGAATTTATTGCAGGATTCGTAAAGATGGTTAAGGTACGACTGGAGTGCGCTAGAACTGTCAGCCATGAAGCAGGCGTCGTCAGCATATAGGGCATCGAGGATTCTAAGTTGACGGGATTTAGTCTTTGCGCGGAACCTTGACAGGTCAAAGACTCCTTTGTCACTGCGTACTGTTACAGAGATAGGGTCGACACAGTTTTGGGCAGCATGAGAGATAACAGCTCCAAAGAAGATGCCAAAAAGTGTAGGGAAATGGTTACATAGCTATTTAAAGAACACCCTCTATCCTATAGGTTTCTACCTATACTCCACGAATGTCTAAATTGGATTCCAGATCAGAACTTATAACACATAACATGTGATATGTCCGAGATGTTAGCAACGGGCAGCATTCTCTGATTGTCTTCCATTAAGTTGGTTGGATACTGCCATCGTTTGATGTTATTAAAATAATATACATATTCTGAATATGAATATGTCTGTACCGTCGACAAACGTTCTTGTAATGTACCGTCGACAAACGACGCCAAATCGAAGCCATTAAATATAGACTTCTTGAAAGTAATCGACAGCGTAAACCAAGTTATATTTTTGAAAAAGCTCAAATCACTGGGTATACACGTATCTATTGAGATAGTTAACCTATTATTACTTCATTAGGCAGTCACTGTTTTGTGGATTTAAATCCAACCACGAAGCGGTCCTATCTGGATTTCCCCAAGGATTGCATTTAGGACCGTTAATTTTAAATATAATGTTTTATGGATATTTTCATTGTTTTCGTTTCACAAAGTGGCAATATTATGGGCTGTTAGGCAATTTAGAAGGATCTAAAGCTCTCAGTTGACTACTTATGAATTTAATCATCTGACCATTACTGCCAGCAAAAGCCACAAGTTATCTTTACAAGGAATAAGTCTGTTGTAACAAACGAACACAAAATTGGTAATGCGACGTATCCGAAGCCCATAGCATGTGAGACCTAGGCGTAATTCTGACCTCACTTACACCAGTTATATTGATCTGTTTGATCGATATCATAGAAAAGGCCTTTAGAGCTCTTGGCGTCACGCTTTTAACATGTAAACCGTTCTGAAATGTCGAATGTTTGAAATCAGTGAACTATGCGTATGTGCAAAGTGTGGAATACGCATCAACAATTCGGTCACCACGATATACATTCACAAACACATAGTTTTTATAAACCAGTTTTTTTGGTTTTATTTGTAGTTTTATTTTAGTTTTATTTAGTGGTGGCATAGTGGTTAGGGCGCCTGATTCCCGGCTGAGTTTCCATTTTCCGTTGGGATAAAATTAACGGAATTGCATTTTAATTCTGTCGATCGAATGCATTAACAAAACACACTTACACACATGTTACACGAACACATACATATACACACTTAATTGTAGGGTTGGTTGGAAGAGATTGTCGTACCTTGACAATTGACCCACCCATGGTAAAATTTCACAATAAAGTGTAGAAACAAACAAACAAATCTAGACTGGAGTGTATCCAGATTATCTTCATTAAGGACATCAAATCAGATTTACAGTGATGAAAACTACACGGACAGTATATAACGAATGGCATTAACATTGCCGTATACAACAATGCAGACAGTCCTTACCCATTGTCATAAATATTTTCATTGGGTCTAGCTAAAAAACCAGGTACACAGACTTATTTCACGTAGATCTGTGCCAAACTAACCATGCATAAAACGTGTATTTCGAAAGGGTGATCAATCAGTAGAACAGTGAGTTTAACTACGTGGTAGATTTCTCTTTGGAATATACGTAGAATATTAAATTGGACTTTACTGCACATAATAAACGACATACCTACGTTATTAGTTCACATCCATATATATATATGCACAACGCACATGTAGTGCCATAGTTAGTGAACTTATCTGCTAATAATATTATCTGATAATTTTCTGGATTTTACCTAATAGTAGATTTTTTGCTATTTTCTTTATAGCTTAATTTCGTTTTATATAGGTGTATATTTTGTATCTTAATTGATATCTCATTTTAAATACAAGATTTTTTGAAAAATAGTATAAAAGAGCTGAGTGCGCTGCGCCATCTAGCGGTAGGTAAAATATCTTATATTTTGGATTGGATATTTTACCTACTGCTAAATGGAGCAGCGCATAGATCACATTGTGAATACAAGTTTGACAAGCGATCTATGTTTAAAATTACAAAAAGATATCGTATTTTTTTTACATTTTCACATTTTTTTCATCAAAAGTTGCATATTTGCTCGTCAAATTTTGAATCACCCAATTCCAGAATGCCGGTTACTTAAAACTGCCCTTGTTTTGCGGACGTGGCACCAGATGACGAAGTCAAATAAATGAGAATCTAGTGTAAGTAACTATTATTCGTATTTGATTAACTAATGGACAATCCAATCGCTTCTGCGGTTGAGTTACTTGTGGTCATGCGGACGAATTTATTAAGTTAGCCAAACTTCTCGAACCGATTCGAAGCTACCGCAGAGTTTACGCAAACAGAATAAAACATAAAACAACAACATAAAACTGTCAGTAAGTTTGACCGAAGTTGAAAATTCGAGAGCGACGCTCCACGCCAGTGAACTATCTACGTTAAATTTTAAAGGGAAACTCGACATGGGTCATCTGCACTTACGGCAAATTAGACCTTAGGGTACGCAAAGCTTCAAGATATCTGAGAGGACGATCAAGTAATTAATCAACCCTCTTCAGAATGCTCATCAGCGAAAGCCTTTTTAACACGCTTTTATTAGGTCGACCTGTATGTAACTACAATAACTATGTAATGGAATCTAAGGTAACTAATTTAACCATCTTACAAGGATCGTAGCGTCATGAAATTGGCAGCTGTATGCAGTTCTGATGACAATACAATAATATGGTACTATCGAACTGATCTGATGATGGAGTCGGAAGATATGAACTGGAACTTCATGATGAAACATCGTATCACAGCTGTATTTGGACTTGTTAGAAAGTCTTGGAATGAACTTTGACCACGATTGGGTTTCAAGGTCTGAGGATGAAGCCAGAAGATAGGCACTGGCATTCCATGATGGAATATCGTATCATAGCCGTGTTTGGACTTGTTAGAAAGGTCTTGTAATGAACTTTGACCACGATTCAGTTTCAAGGTCTGATGATAAAGCCGGATATTTTGGTTTTTACGTGCATTTATAAAAACGTGTTTTAAGTGGTTTTTTTTTTTAAACTATTAATTAATAAATAGAACGAAAACTCGCTATACTACTAAAAATAATATGATCATAGAATCCAGAGCAGATGTGTACTCACTCACAAAGAGGTTTTCACCCGCACCCGCCGCGGTTGCGGGCCCGCGGCCTCCGTAGAATGCAGATATGTATGCGCGCGGGTGAAAACCGCTTCTCGAGTTCTAAGGCTAACAGCGTTCTTCGCGGTTTTAATAAAATCTCTCACCGCTCCATGAGTTCTAAGCGTAAATAATGAAATGACATTTTGAATACTACTTCCGGTAACGGTAAATAAAGTTTTTTTTTGGATATCGGTTATTTTACACGACCGCCCAAAAAAGAAGTATTATGTGTTCAGGATTCATTTATGTATGTTTTCCGTTCCTTTATTCCACCATAACTTCTAAGCGCTTGAACCGATTTAGAAGTGTGTCGTATTGTTAGAATCGTATTGTCCTCCCGAGTGTCATATGGTACGTGCTGCGACCCTTTGCTCTCATATAAGGAGAAAGCAGCATCTTTAATATAAATCGCCGTGTTACGCGGTGCATCTTGACATTCATCATTTAACAGTTCAGTTTTTTATTGTTTCTACTTTATGCGGCCGTCAGGAATAGATCCGGCAGGCCTAGTAACGAAGAGTAGTATTTGGAATAATAATTTAGCAAAGTAAATTATACAAAGTTTATTTATTACACTTCACAGAATATTACAGATTTTTAAATAACCGTTTTTGGTTGTTACGAATTTATTCCAAACCAGCATTTTGAAAAATTATAAAACTACGCAATTGTACTCGGAAAAAAATCCGGTATGTATTAATCATGAAACCTTTATTTTTTATATCACCATAACTTCTAAACGCTTGAACCCATTTAGAAGTGTGTGATATTGTTAGAATCGCTATATCATTCCGAGTGTCATAAGGTACCTACATAAACTGTCCAAATATAAAAATATAAATAAAAAAAATACTTGTCTAAATGTCCAAATGTCAATAAATTAACATAAATATATCATGTTTAGCGTCAAATGAAAGGTCTGAAAGTATATTCCGGAAAAACATATCTATATACATGGATAAATACATAAACCACAATCATTTCATAAAAGACCGTAATAAAAATAATAATAAAAATAATAGTTTCTGTAAAGGCTGTCGGGTTTTTATTTTTTTTTATTATATTTACTTGTTGGAGGTTTTTCATAATTTCTTTTTTTTTATTTTCTTTACCGGAGGTATAGTCGCCTCCTTTAGCAGACTAGTATACAAAAAGTCAACTGTATATCTGTCCTATCATAAAATCTGGCTTTGTTACAAGAGATTGCGGTTTTGAAACCATTCAGACGTCGCCTATTTTATGTAAATAATGGGTGTCTCATAACTGGATTTATTCAGAGTTGAATCATTTTTATTGTGTCAAATTTTATAGTTGTCATCAGTAAATCTTGAGGTTTAATCATGTAAGATTTTACAATTGAGCAACACGAAGAAAGCGTCAAAATTCAGTACCGAAATGTGAGAATATTGCAGAGACGGTACAATTATGCGTCACATTTTTTGGCCATCGATACGTACGATGTCGGCGCGCTGTTGTGAATTTAGCCAATAATTTTTTGGCTGTTTGCCTACTACGGGTCGCTCGCTTGAAAATATTGCGGCAGTTTGTGTAAGGTAAACCAGCGTCCATCCACCTCCATTCGTCATCAAATGATTACACCAAGCAGTGTCCAACGAATTTTGACTGTAGCATTTGCACGCTTACAATATTTATTCATTACATCTGAAACCAGCAAACTACGAACAGTGCCGCGAATTGACATTTGATTATTAAATTCACCATCAACTTACTTATTATTTTTATATTTTATTGCCTATTATTGATATTTTTGTAATTTGATTCTCATATTTTTATTGTAATTGAACCTAAAGATCTTTGTATTTATATAAAAAATCGATTGAGTTAACCCAAGATTTTCCCGGCAAGTATCCAAAGATTGATTTCAACTCAATAATAATTTCATAAATAAAATCGACGAGCCCCCTTATCTTGGACGGCGGACGAAACCGGTTTGGTTCCGTTGCGACCGCCTCGGGCGGTGCAGTTCGTTTATCGGATAATGGTGGGGTTGAGACTAGCTCCGCCAGATTGCGCTTATATTTGAATAAAATTTATGGCAGAATTTAAATATTATTAGTGCAGCTTGTATATGAGATATTTCAACCAAAATTCACAATGTGATTGCGGACTAACAAGGCATCTTTGTACCGAATTTCAAGTGACTCTGTGCCCCCTGGCGGACCGATTTCAACCACATACTTTCCAACTCAGCGTCTTGGCAAAATGATGCCTGCATACCAAATTTCAGCTCAATCGGATTGAGCTTGTGGGCGCTATCGTGGGAAAATTCACATAGACTCACACAACACACAGAGAGACTTCAACCTGGAAGTGGTCTTAATCGACTCGGAGAGGCTCAAAATGCATATTTCCGTCTTCACCTGGAAAAAAAATGTTTTGGGCGTTAACAAATCTTTCCCTACTGGGCGATTTGTTGGTGGGCCAGGAAAGTAAAATGTATAAAAACGTAGAGCTGTGATATCTTTTAGAATCCACTCTTAATCAATCTTCTTTTTTACGATTAGGTAAGGTCGCGAGATATAAAAGGAACAATATACTCGAGGAATCACTTACCCGTATTGCTTCACCCGAAAATCCTTTTCCGTAAATCCTTTTTTCGACTACTATTCAATTTTGAAGCGAGTTGCTACGCTTTTACGGTTCTTTATTACGGCTCTGATAAAAGTACTAAGTGTGATTGAAAATTGAAATTGAAAAATATTTATTTGTAGCTGTTGTTGTTATTTGATCGCCCGAATTCATTGGATTTTTAATATTTTAATAATATTCGTGTAATTTCATTGGAGTTTGGTATGCGGCTATTTTGATTAACCTGAGTATTGATATTATCTATATATATATATATATATATATATATATATATATATATATATATATATATATATATATATATATATATATATATCTATATATATATATATATATATATATATATATATATATATACATAGAGATGAATACGACTAGTGTCGAAATATTCTCAGTCATATAATTTCTTCTAAAATAAGTTACTAACATCCATTTCTGTTACAGAAACCATCCTCCTATACTCATTACATCCAAGGGCATACAATAATTCGGCTGCAGTGAGCAATAACTAAGAACATATTGCGGAAACAGGTGCTGCTGCCCTAAGTATTTAAAGAGGACATTAACTATCGGTAAAATGTTTCTGGTCCACCAGGACCCCAGATAAGTAACTTTTCATGAATCTAATTTTATATATTATTGAAAATAATTTAATATATATATATATATATATATATATATATATATATATATATATATATATATATATATATATATATATATATATATATATATATATATATATATATATATATATATATACTAGCTGACCCGGCAAACTTCGTACCGCCTAACAGTCAATGAATGTCGTGTTACAGATTAGCTGAACTCAATTTATGATTTTATTAAAGTAATCCAATTAATACAAAATAAATATTAAGTTCACTACTTTATTAAGATAATAACACATAAAGAAATATAAAAGTACAAAAATTAAATATACCAATCGCGTGTCAGCAAGACATGATTGAATTAAACTATTGTGCAGCATGGAATGCACTCGGTTTAATTCTCTTCATTGAAGCACCTTGTGATATACGACATTTTTTGTTTTTTTATCAGGCGCAATAACAAATAAAGGGGATGATTTGCCGACACGTGAACATGCCACTTATAACTTACCATGGGAAAACACGGATTTACATTTTGTATGAGAAAATGTTTTTCTTTTATTTTAATTTTTCACCAACTTTCCAATTTTTCTTTATAAGTTTTTCTGCTATTCCGGACGGAGACAAATACAACAAATCAAAAACCATAAAAATCGGTCCAACCGTTCTCGAGTTATAAGTGTTCGAACAAACCCGACTTTGTTTTATATATATAGATATATATATATATAAAACAAATATGTATTGGATTTTTTTTTCCCCAAAAAATAAAATGTTTGGAAAAATGTTTTTTCTTTTATTTTATTTTTTTGGGAATTTTTTTTTTTTGGAAATAATATGTACCTATGGTAAATGTTTTTTTTTTATTTTATTTTTTCGGTAATTTTCCAATGTTTTAGTAGTTATTATGCTATTCGGGACGGAGACAAATACAAAAAAACAAAAACCATGAAAATCGGTCTATCCGTTCTCGAGTTATAACAAACGCGGTTTCACCCGCGTGGTGATGAAAAATTGTGATAATGATGATTTAAAGTATTTTATATTTTCGTTAATTTTTCAATGTTTTTATATTATTTTGCTATTCGGAGCGGAGACAAATCCAACAAATTAAAAATCATGAAAATCGGTCCATCAGTTCTCTAGTATATTGTTCGAACAACTATATATATGTATCTTCGAATAACTATATTGTGAAATGTATGTAAATTGTAAGTTATTGGGTATAATTGGGATACGTGGTATAAGAACATTGTTTCCCTTGGCTTCTCCAGTTAAGATTGTTGCCTTCACAATATGCCTTCCTAGTTCGGTGACTCGCAACCGAGTACCGTTGCATAATCTTGGCGCGTCCAAGTTACGCATTAACAAAACGGGTACACCTACTTTTAATTCCAACTTATGTGATGGCACCCCAGATAACTCCAAAGGGTTTAGGAACTCCACGGGGTAAGTCGTAGTGTCATCGGATGATATAACTGTCTCGATGGAGTTATACACTGATGTTTCGCTGGTTATTTCGTCCAAGATTTTTTTATTTATTTTCGCAACAGTCTCATTTGTTGGTGCCAGTATGGTTCTTTCACACAACCAATTTTCGTCAAGAATATATTGTTGCAGATTTGGAAAAACTTGATTAATGAGTTCGTCTTCCGACTCCACGACATGGCAAAAGTGGTGTGTGAAAAGAACCATACCTTCTTGGTCGGTGTGTGGGTGGCCTTCACCAATTTCTATGAGTTTTTGAGCAAATGCTCCTGACTCGACATCGCTAAATAACTGGACTCGCATGTTAGTGGTAAGATAAAGCTTTTCAACTTTAGTCCACAGATATGATGCTTTCAGACATGCATTAATCTCGTCTGCTGCAGTACCTCTCTCGATAACAGGTAAAGTCTGTCTGAAATCCCCTGCCAATAACACTACCACACCACCCATCAACTTTTTATTGCGTTGAATGTCTTGTAGACAGAGATCAAGCTCCTCGATGGCGCGTTTGTGTGACATTGTGCACTCGTCCCACACGATCAGCTTACATTGTTGCAACAGGTCGCCGCGGGCACTGTTCTTACTGATGTTGCACGTTGGGGTTTCTTCCCTTGCCAGATTAAGAGGTAATTTAAAAACCGAGTGTGCCGTCCGTCCACCGCTCAGTAATGTAGCAGCGATCCCAGAGGAAGCCACTGCTAATGCAACATCTTGCGGTGTCGACTACAACGGGCGAGCCCGTCACCACAGGACGTTTTAACGATTAGTCGTTCTGTCGCCCTGCAGTGAACGTAGAAGACTTTGGACAGTACAATCCTACGTCCAGCTACGTCACAACCCGTGAGAGTCCAACGCCTTACCGCGAGTTAGCCAGGAATAAACCCGGCGGGCTCGAGATACTCGCGCCCTCACTTCCAATTGTGACCAGATTTCTCCGGTCTCTCGATTGGTCCCGAGTTCGAGGTCGCTTGCGCGGTCCTCTCCCTTATGAAGCGGTGAAACGGAGTGCACCGAATCTATCGCGGACCAAGGCGTCCTTTGCCCGCCTCTTACACGGGATCGGATGGCCAATGGTCAATGGCCATAAGGTACGCAACCACCCCCGCTCTATAGGAAACAATACAGTTCCCAGACTCCCCCGACTGTTAGTCGGAGAGCACAATCGATTGGCTTGCGGCGCACGGTGTGCAGACCGTCCAGGGGCGCCAGAGGTTTGATTCCCAGGGGAGACTGGTTGACCCAGTGTCCTACCCTGGATTCGCACCCCATGCGGGGAGGCCGTCGGATGGGTGTTGACCCGTGAGTGTGACCGACCCTGAACACATGGGTCATCGTGGCCAACTCATCATGGGCCCGTTAGCCCCCAACATTACGGTCATTAGCCCCGTTGCTAATGCAATATTACGGTCTTTACGAATTTTTGCTAGAAGCAAATTAAGCAAAAATGTTTTTCCCGTACCCCCCCCGGGGCATCAATAAAAAAAGGCCGCCTTCACCAAGCTCAACTCGTTGTAATATTTTGTTATAAATTTCTTTTTGCTGGGGTAGCAGGCGTGGCTCAGTTTCGCTTACCTGAGCATCTAATAAAGCGGTATCGTAGCTTAGCTCTTTGATTACATCGGTCGACAGCTCTCCTCGACGCTGTGGTATGGGCATACCGAAGTCGGACAATTTCTTTCCGGAAATTGATATTATTTTGTCCTCTATAAGTCTCAGTGCTTCATTCAAACAAAGATTATTGTTGACTTGATCCATCCTTTCAAATCTGTTTTATGATATCTTCTGAAAATGAAGTTTTATACTTATCCCATAGTTGAAGAAGATTTGATAAACCGCAAGTGCATTATATCAATATTGCAAATAGCTTCCTTATTTGCGAAGGAGAGCGACACAGCACGGCCTCTTCCATTGTGGCATCCCAGTGGTTGTCATCTTCCAACAACCCCAACTTCTCACACGCTTGTCGAAAAGTTTCAAGTTCTTGGCCGTCAACTGTTTTTAGACCCGAGAAGTTAGTGGGGCCCTCTATTACATTTAGCAGCATTCGCAAACAGTAACATTCGAAGTTACTAACGTGCACTGTGTAAATGCTCCCAAGAGCATCTCCTGCTTTTACACCTGGCCAGCCGTCGACAGATGTTCCTTGTAAACGACGTTTCCATTCTTTCAACGACACGTTCCAAGTATAGTAGCGGGGTACGTCAACATAAAGTAATGTTTTTGCAAATGCGTCATTTTGGCAAAGCAGGAAGAATGCAGTTAGTGTCGTCTTAGGTAATGTGGCATCTCTAAAATTGTTTTCAGTGAAATAAATCCGCTGGCCATTGAACAGATGTACTGCAAGATGAGTGACTGTTGGATGTCTCTCATGCAGAGGCAGACCCAAAATCCGCCACGCTGCTTCGTTACTACTAATATCGACCGGTTCGAAATGTTTGTACCTCATCTCTCGGGTCAATGTGAACATTCCCTTGCTGTCGTATGTTAAAAATAGCCTAATCACTACCTTTGTTAATATATTTACAAATATATTTTATATATCCTGTACCGTATTGCAGAACTCTACATTTATATGGCAATTAAAAATCTTGATGAGAAGAGGAGAATATGGTACTATCCAGCTATTGTCAACCAACACTTCCTGTGGTCCACCTCTGATTTTTTGAGTTATCGTACGGCCGCCATCTTCTGGTGCTCTACTCCTGTACAGAGGATAGCCCTTGTCGTTGGTTTGAGTACCTTTTAAAAGCGCCCTTGGATACTTTTTGGTACATTTGCCTTCCTTCATGCACGGTGATGACGGATTTAGTGCACCACAGGGACCGTGAATCATATTTTTGGTCACAGTATCATAGAGCTTTCGATCAGTTTCGGCGTTGGGTATCTCTGCATTTATGACTTCATCAATTTGGTTAGGGCGTAATTTATCCATCAACCACAGCAGTAAGTGCACGTGAGGCAAGCCTCTTTTCTGCCACTCGATCGAGTACATGAAGAACTTCATATCACCAAATATTTTACCTTTTGCAAGTAGAGCAACTAATTTTTGAACTTTTATTTTAAATACTCTAGCTGTTAAGTCATGTCTGTCCGTTGAATTTTGACCTGGAATGAGCTCTTTAGTGATTTCTGGCCAGGCGGGATTACATGTCATTGTAATGAACATATCAGGCCTCCCGTAGTTACGCACGTATGTGAACGCATCCTGGGTGTATTCGTGAAGATATCCCGGGCTATTTACAAATGATGACGGGAGAATTACCATTTGACCCAAGTTATTTGGATCTAAATCCGCATCATTCCTTATCGCGTCTTGTAAATGTATATAATTTTCTGCTCGCAGTTTCGTTTGGTTCAAGGCAATAAACCTTAAGCGCTCACTCTCCACTTTGACGTACATGTCCACCAAAAATTGATGTAGGAGAATCGCACTCGGGAATCTCTGATCTTTCTATGTACGCTGGCGACTTTTTCTACTCTTCCTAAAAAATACAATACCTGCTTATTCAATGAAAATTATAGCAACATACTAATTAATAATCAAAAAATTATTCTAATCTGCTAATTGTGAAACAAAATCACGCTTTTTACCTATGCAATGGAGATAAAAACAAAGTAATTTCTATAATTACCTACTAACCACAAACAAATTACGCTTTCGTTGTTTTATTGTAAGTAATAATTAATTTACGATTACGATGATAACATTAATTACGGACACATTATGAACACAGCTGTCAATGACGTCGCCATAGTAACGTCACGCAATCGTCGCCATAGTAACGTCACGCAATCGTTACAAACTTTCGCGTTTATAATATTAGTAGGAAGTAGGATTGTTGAGAAAATTTTCAAAATATATGTTGACGCTTAGAATTTAAATTTCGAATATCAATTTCTTAGATTTTACCTACTTACTTGACAGTTATCGTTATATTTTAGATAATTCAGACTATATCTTTATAAATTATAGCCTATGTGTTATTCTGATGTGTAAGCTATATTATTGTAAAGTTTCATCAAAATCCATTCAGTAGTTTTTGCGTGAAAGAGTAACAAACATCCATACATACATACAAACTTTCGCGTTTATAATAGTATAGGATATATATATATATATATATATATATATATATATATATATATATATATATATATATATATATATATATATATATATATATATATATATATATATATATATATATATATATATATATATATATATATATATATATATATATATATATATATATATATATATATATATATATATATATATATATATATATATATATATATATAGTTGTTAATATTTGATTGGTTTTTTGTAAAATCTTTTTTTAAAGAATTCGTTTAAAGGATGACACTTTGATGAAAAAATAAAAATAATAAAAGCCACTTACATAGCTGGAAGGTTTTCCCGGACTGGACTGGGAAATGCTTATTGTTTAAACGAGATGTATTCTTGGATGAGTACCACTTTCGACGGTACACTGTAGGTTTAATGGGATCCCTTTATCGCTAGCGAACGATCACCCTTCATCCACATCTCAAAAACAAAGCGTATCCTTTTGCAAACCAAAATAAAATGTCTTTATTAAAGACAAATTTAAGCAAAAACAATGAAAAAAATCACAATCAATCGTCTCTTAAATGCGGAATGACATTTCGAAAATTCGATTTGAAATTCGAATATATCCACTCTTTAAAGGGACGATATACGATTGCTGGGCTCGCTATCAGCCAGCTATTAAATGAAAATAAAAATAAAATACTTCATTTGCTCGTTCCCATGAAATAAGATATAAATCGTAATTTCTGGTCGAGAAGTTTATACTTAAGGCTATATGATATTTACAAGAGTTCAAAACATAAGATAAAATTGTATAATATTGTTAATATTTGATTGGTTTTTTGTAAAATCTTTTTTTAAAGAATTCGTTTAAAGGATGACACTTTGATGAAAAAATAAAAATAATAAAAGCCACTTACATAGCTGGAAGGTTTTCCCGGACTGGACTGGGAAATGCTTATTGTTTAAACGAGATGTATTCTTGGATGAGTACCACTTTCGACGGTACACTGTAGGTTTAATGGGATCCCTTTATCGCTAGCGAACGATCACCCTTCATCCACATCTCAAAAACAAAGCGTATCCTTTTGCAAACCAAAATAAAATGTCTTTATTAAAGACAAATTTAAGCAAAAACAATGAAAAAAATCACAATCAATCGTCTCTTAAATGCGGAATGACATTTCGAAAATTCGATTTGAAATTCGAATATATCCACTCTTTAAAGGTATATATATATATATATATATATATATATATATATATATATATATATATATATATATATATATATATATATATATATATATATATATATATATATATATATATATATATATATATATATATATATATATATATATATATATATATATATATATATATATATATATATATATATATATATATATATAATATCAATATTGGTAATAATAATTTTGGCCTTCAACCTTGTGGTCGTCCCCGTTGTAAAACTTGTCCTCTGTTAGATCTAAGTCCTTTCTTTACCAGTCCAAATACTACTAATAGTTACAGGGTTCCCTTTCATTTCAGTTGTATTTCAAAAAATATAGTATATCAACTTCTGTGCAGGACTTGCGATGCCTTTTATATCGATGAAACAACAACACCACTTAATATTAGACTAAATAATCATAGGGCCAGTGTAGGAAATGAAAGCCAGCTCCCAATATCTTTGCATGCCAGGGCGCATAATTTAACTTTTGATCAATGTTTTGATCAAAGTCAAAATAATAAAATGCCTTGGTGATAATGCAAAAGAAAGGGATGTCAAATCTTGGGAATTGGCTTTTATTTATATTTTAGGCGCTTGCAAAGGTTCCGGTCTCAATAGGCAAAATTAATAAGGTTTATCATATCATCATAATCATCAAATGCTTTTTATTTTTAATTATCATTCATTTAAAAATAACGTTTCACACGGTTGGTTATGATATACTTTAACTTAATCGTGTAAAATATTATTATCCATTTCTTTTTGTTCGATTCCTTGAATTTAAATTTTCAACGAATTGTTCGATTTCAGAAATGTCATTTATCTTGACGACGGCTTGGCCGAAATATTGATAGACATTTTTAATAATCATTAGTTTTTAAGATATCTAATAGCCTATTATTTTCCAGCATTGCTCTCATCTTTCGAATTGTTGTGTTGCCGCTGTAGGATAAAGTAGAAAGGTTCCAATACCACAGTAGGAAACCGCAAATACTGAAAGAAGAGAAAACGAAAAAGGCGTGGAGTCGCTCCTGGTCGCCACAGACCAGATAAGTGCCCTTTCATTTATTTTATCATTTCATTTATTTAGTAATAAACATAATTTCAATTTGAATATATATATATATACATATATATATATATATATATATATATATATATATATATATATATATATATATATATATATATATATATATATATATATATATATATATATATATATATATATATATATATATATATATATATATATATATAAACGAATGTTTGTCTGTATATCCGCTATGGACTACTAAACCGCTTGACCCATTTTGAAGAAATTTTGAGGGAAACTTTAGATTAGCTTGAAGATGGTTTCTGTGAAGTTTGGTTCTGGAAATTTTTTACTGTCCTCAATAAAACCAAAATTCGACCTAGCCACTATGCCACATATGTAGGTGGCATAGTAGCTAGGTCGTCTGATCTTACATTGTATGGTCCCGGGTTCGATTCCCGGATGGGTCACCATTTTCCGTTGGGATCAAATTAACGGAATTGCATTTTCAGTTCTGTCGATCGAATGCAATAACAAGACACACACTTACAGGTATGTTACACGCACACATACATATAACACGTCATAGTAGGGTTGGTTGTAAGAGATTGTCATATAACAATAAACCCGCCCATTGTGATATTTTCACAATAATAAGTATAAACAACAAACAAACAAAATTCCTCTTTTGCGAATGCGACCGCGAAGACAGGAGTGAGTTTTTCTTTTTTTATAGTTGAATGAATTTTAAAGCAGCGAATTTAAAGTTTGAATGCGACCGCGAAGACAGGAGTGAGTTTGATGTTTTCAAGGTAGGTTGTTTTTAAATGAATTTATAAAATAATACGTGTTAGCGTAATAATTTTAGTTGGCAAATTTATCAAATTTATTTTAGTTGGTGGCGTAGCAACGCGCGCAGGGTACAGCTAGTTATTATATAAATAACTAATGTCTACCCGCAGTTTCGTCTGCATTAAAGAGACATTTTTGACAGCGGTTTAATATTTTAACTAGCGGAACCCTAAAATATATAAATTGTTCTAACTCTAAAAGGTTAAATTGTAGTAATATGAGAGTTAAATTCAATTGTTAGTTGCATTTCAAGGTCAAGCTATATTATTTTTTGTTGTTTTACTTAGGCATTAAGCGAAGAAGTTTGAGGGTTTTACGGTATTTTTTATGTTGGCGTGCGGTGTTTAAGGCTGTACAAACCTGATAAATAAAAAAATTAAAAATATTTACTTAAAGACCTCTTTGTAAAAAATACTGGTGTTTCTCCCCTCGGTGCTAGTATAACCAGAGTGCTAGGTAAGCTCATTCTGGCGGAGCAGGCCACATATAACTGCTCGTGCGAGAAGCAGTTCTCCCTCAAGTAGATTCCTGCCGCCTTGAGTGACTTACCCTTGAGACTTCTTGATAGTCATAGCAACGCATCATTCATTTGTACCACCTAGTCCACAGACCTCATCTATTTCTGCTCCTTCGAATGCTTTAAGTCTGATTACTGCAGCCTTGTTGTTCTTGGGGGGTCAAAATGGCTCGTTCGCGCAACCAGTTCATATATTTCTGCATAATATCATCGTACCAGTAAGTATCAGTATATTCTGGCTGTAAGGTCTCGGATCATCTTACTGTCCTTGCCCTGCAGGGATGGTCATTTTTTGCTCGCAATCGTGATATTCTCCATATCCTATTTTGGATAATTGCCTAGCTAAAACGTCACCCTTCAGGTGGATTGTCATTTATTTATTTATTTATTTATTTGTAACGAAACAGATAGTAGGTGGTACATTTCATTAATAACATAGTGCCTTACATAATATGCTCTAACCTACTATCCTATAATATTGTTACAATGCATCCGTTATTCATGAGAGAAAGTTACACAATGAGAGGTCATAGAAGAAATATACAAATACCTTTCTTATTATTTTAAAATTAGTTTTTTTTTTCTTGATTCACTTTTCTATCAAAAAGATATATTTTTCCCTTTATCCCGTTTCTCTTAACCCTCCGATGTGAGGTAACCATTTTTGGTTAGACGCTTACAAACACTAAGATTTGAGCTAATCAATTTTGGTTAGGGCGCTCCGCGCTGCGTAAAATGCGATTTATTACTCGAATTGCGATCCTTTCCGAATATTTAAAGTAACCGATATCGTAAAAGTCGAACGGACGAACTCTAATCGACGACAGTTAGGCAATAAATTATTTTTAATAATCGGCCGCCCACGGCACTCGCGACCCGCGGTCTGGTTGAGTCGCCGAGCCGCCAACGCCGAAAGTGTCTGTGATTTTGTGATTTTCGTGTTATTATTGTGCTATTACCTTCAAAACCGTAAGTGATTCGCATTCTATTGAAGATTTGCGAAAGAGAATTTCTAATTTGGGACAGCAAATCTGCTTTTTTTCACGTTTTATCGCGTAAAATAGTCTGACGTTAGCTTTGCAAAGAATGTTCGTTTCTCGTCCCGAATTATAACGAAAAATCGCGAATTATGACGTAATATTCGTTTAATTCGCTTATGAAACAACTATTATTTGATTTACATCGTATATAATCACAAAATTGGCTACATTTTGCTCAATTCAACTTGATTTCTGATTTGACATCAGACATCGGAAATTCGGAGAATACATCGATTTTTTCTTGGCTGAGTAACTAAATGTTTTTGTATGCAAATAAGTAAAACAAAATATAAGTTTTGGTAAAGTATTTAATAAAGAACATAACTGTATTTACAGTTTTGGCATATTTTACGTATTTTGTGATAAAAACATCGAAATTATTTGAATAGGCGACTTTTTTTCAGATCTTGAACATTGTAATATTTATTCATTATTATCTTAATTGTTTTACGAGATAATCTTACAATGTTTTATATTTCAAATTTCAATGCGATCATTTTACAGTTATTCTTTTTATGATCCGTCTAGTGGTTTACAAGTTATAGTCGTTTTACTCAAGTTCATTTACTTGCCCCGAATTTACGTCGCGGGCGTAAGTGACAGCTGATTTTTTCTTCGCGATTGGAAGGGTTAAGGAGGAAAAAGTCCTGAATATAATTTTTAGGCATTTATAAAAAAAAAAAAACCGGAATATTTATTGCTTAATAAATTTTACCAATTTTTACAAATAAACTTTTATTTTTCCATTTTTCAACTCTTGATCATTTATTCGCCCAGGGTTACAATTTTGAAAAAAACACCAAACACGTAACTCATTATTTAAAGAGAGTTTTTTCCAGAATTTCACTTTTACAGCATAACTGGTTATTGACATAATGTTTTCCCCCTTTTCACTCTTTTAAGGATTGCATTTCAAAGGAACCTCAAATACCTATTACTGAATTAAAAGACCCCCTTTTCTCCCTAAATTTTGCTTCTCTAGCTTAAACGTATATATTTTCCCTTTTCCTCCGATCATTTCCTTTAGGAGTTGTTTGGGGGAAAACCTTCATCACAATTTTTAGGTATTAGTATGAGGAACATTTAACAATTGAAACCGATCTGATATTTCGTCGGGCTAATGATATAATATGACAACCGTAAAGCCACATTTTATATTTTTCCCTTTATCAACTCCCGAATATTCCTTTCTTGAGTTAACTTTTGAAATACCATCATAAAGTCTAATTTCTAATATCTCTTAATCCCTATGATAATATTTCATAGTGATTAAGAGATATTAAGAAAACCTTAAGTGAACATCTCATCCCTTTTTGATCCCTTAGGAGTTGAATTCCGCTAAGTCGATCACAATCTTCTGCTTATATATATATATAGAGATGAAAATAAAATTCTTTTTTAAAAACAAAAACAAAATATGAACATGGCGTCGTCAGGTATTGCGCATTCATATGGGCCATACCTATGCCGCATCGCCGTTGGTTTCAATGGGCGTTCTTTTTTACAACTAACCCAATATGTAGTGTAAGTATGCGTTTTGTAGATTTAAATAGGAGATAATAACAAAATACTAAAAAATTAAAAAGCCGAAGACACAAAGGAAAAATAAGAATTGGTTATTTCGCAAAGAGATAGTACTCCATGAGGTGAGTCTTAAATGATTGTAAAGAAGCGAATTTCGTATATTTCTGGAAGATCGTTCCAGTGTCTTGCACTATGCAAATTGAAACAGTATGAGTAGAAGCTCTACCTCTCTCTCTCTCTCTCTCTATCTCTCTTACATGTTAAAGCCTCTTACCTCTTCCAAACGATTCCTCTTGTGTATCGTCTTGTTCTAGGCAGACATTTTAACTAAATAATTTCAAGTTATATTTTTTTTATAATGGGTACGCATAAATACACTTTGTGAAAACTGCTTTGAAACATAATTCAATTTTAATAAGTTGGCCCAGCCTATAAATACATTTAAATATAAAGCAGGCTGTCAAGAGAATAGGATGTAGGAAGGAGAAGGAAATCACTGAGAGGCATTCAAGCGAATGAAAACACCCGCGAGAGACATACGTTACGTGAGAATCGCGGGATTAATGCCAAGGGCTGCTCTGAATGAGAGATACAACAAACACGAGACATCCGATTCGCCATTCGTTAGGGAGCTAGCGACAAAATAATGAAAGAGTTTTGTTAAAGCTGATACTTTCAGATCAGTCCCTATTTTGGCCATAGAATGCTGGGAAGAGTCAGCAGGCCAGAATCCAGGACACCTGGCGCTAGAGTACTAGGAAAGTTGTAATTTTCGTGTGCAAATACGCCCGTACGTATTTGTCGGTAACTATTACGAATCGGTCTAGTATACCGCGCAATATAATGGACTTCATTTTTGTGACATTTATGGAGTAATGCTGGTCACGCCTTCTATTGTTAAGCAGTCTGACCATTTGTTTCGAATTCTGTATTGCATCCATTGTCTACTGATGAATTTTCAGCTATTTCAAAACACTTTACTAATTAAAATTACAACGTTTCTAGTACGCCAGCGCGAGGTATCCCGGATTCTGGCCTGCTGACTCTACCAGAGTCAGCAGGCCAGAATCCATTCTATGGCCAAAATACAATTTGATCTGAAAGTATCAGCTTTCATAAAACTCTTTCACTTTTTTGTCGCTGCCTCTTGGACTATATTAGACGACTCACAGAAATCCATAAAGTATTTCTCGTGGCACCAAAGTGATAACAAGTGTGGATAGATGTCATCAGCGACGATCAATATCAGTCGATTATAACATCTTGAATTAGTCAAATGTATTTATTAGTGTGTACGATTATCCAAAAGAGGCTTTTCGATTTAAAGACATGTTTTACGTCATTAATAATATAATATTCATTATTTTATAATAGAACATAATAGGTAATTTAATTAAAAAACAAATAACAACAAACGATATAATCAATTGGCTGGTAGTCAAAAGGATAACAAGGAAATAATGAGGGTAAACTTAATAATCTTGATAGTTTACAATCGAAGACTATCACGCTTCTTTGACATAATAAATAGGACAACAATGAATTTATTGCGTACAGTGTCACGAGATACGCACACGATCCAATACAGATGAAGCTCAGAAACTGAGCAGATCACGATCATTCTTACCATACGTCAAGGGCGGGACAGATCGAATAAGTAAGATGCTAAATAAATTCGACATCAAAACGATCTTCAAACCGAACCCAAAATATAGTTCGATCTCTGAGGTATGTAAAGGATGTAATACCACTGCAAACCTAGGTATGTATAACATCGAATGCAGCTGTGGTTTAGCTTACGTTGGACAAACGAAACGGCCCATAGCCGCTCGACTGATACAACATATCAAAGCTGTTAAAAACGTTCAGCAAGAAAAATCGGCGATCTGCCAAGACATTGGATAGCGGAATTGACCACTGGGTGCAGTTTTAAAATCCCATTGTGATATCTATAGAACAATTTCACATTTCCCGCATGATCCGAGAAACCATTAAAATTAAAAATCCCCGAACTTCAATAGAGACGACGATTAAAAAATCTCTACTACGTGGAACCCTCTTCTTAAAGTGATGTCAATGTCCGACACCGAGCGCAAGGACGTGACACAAGATACAATGAGTATTGTGTGCATGGCGGATTTTTAAAATTCGCGCGCGCTGAACCCGCTACCTCACTACCGTTATAATCTGCGAAATAACAGCAGCAGTTAGCCGCCTATCCGCAGATGACGATTGACAGCACTTCAGTCTACCCTGGACAGCGGCGGTTGCAATATCACCGAAACTTCGGGTCCTACAAACTTCACGCGGTAAATTCGTTTTTATCCTATTTATAATTTTCTCTGCTCTGCCACAACATCTTACCACTCTTTAACTTACTTTTTAAAATTCCAATAATTTTAGCCGTAATATCGATAGCGGTGGAGATAGATTATTTTTTATTCTCCCTTTGAAAATGCCTATAAATGTATACCACGTATATTTTGCTTCAGCTAGATAACAGTATACAGTTATTATTTTGTTATTATCGGTCTAATTATTTTCCTTTGAGCAACTTATTAAAAAAAAAATGGAAGCGAAAAAAAAAAGTTTAATATACAAAAAAATACACAGCTATCACCATAGATTATATAGGGTATAGATAGATTGATCGATGTCATAGTAACGTTTTGGCAACTCTTCTGCACTGGCGACATGGAGATGTCACTGATAGAAGTGTCCGGCGAAACTAATAGCAATTTATTTTGCCATCTATAATAACATAAGCTACTAGGGTTTGTTATTCGCAACCTAAAGCATTTTCACAATGTACGGGTTATGCATACATTGTATAATTCAATTGTGAAAAGTAGATTGGAAACGAATGCAGTTATATGAAATCCACATCAGGATCATTATATCACTATGTTGGAAAAAAATCAAAAATGTTTCTTACGCTTTATATATTTCAAGCAGTACCTACGGATATTATCCGTAGGTACTTATACCCTACTAGTTTTCTACTAGGTATGGTGGGCTATAACTCTCTTAAGTTGCGTAGAGAAATGCTCGCCATGGCCTACGTTTTCAAGCTGATCCGGGGAAGAGTTGATAACCCTAGCATGCTAGCGAAGGTTTGTCTCTTTGTTCCGGACAATTATAATCGTGCTCGCACTCATAATCTATTTGCGGAGCCGTCCTCGCGCACCAACCTTAGTCCATGGAGTCTGCTTACCCGTGCTTTGCGTCACATAAAATGCGCTATGTTCGAAAGCGTCAGACTTTGATATTTTTACAGCGAGCCCGCATCTCTTCAAGGTGTGGGCATTGCGCTAATTGTTTATGTCAGAATAAAATAAATTGTTTTCACTCTTTATGTACCGTAAGTTTGTAAGTTTAAAAAAAAATATATAATGCCTGTATTTGTATTTAATGCTTATTTAAACATGTTGTGTATGTACTTGTAAGAATTTTATTATTTTTTATATTTATGTATATATTGCATATCAACGGATTGGTATAAACTGTTAAGTTGATTTGCTAATTAAATAAATAAATAAATAAACATTGATAACGTGTGCTTTTTATATAAAGAGCCGATTTATTACAAAAACCAATTATTTAACCTACGATAACAATAATACCATTAGATTATTAGTGCCATCTATAGCATTTTTATATGGTCTGATGACATCACATAAATAATACGGATATATTAAAATGGTATACATTAGACTATTTGAACGTTAAATCACTTACTTATTATTTGAAACCTATTTATAAAGTTAAAATTAACATCTTTATTTTAATTATATAAAAATAATGAGAGCTATGATTTAAAAAAAATATTTGTTTTTATGTTATTGTTTTATTTTGAGATAGGATACCCTATAGACGAGTTTAGAACCATCTGTTTATTGGGCTACTGAACATAAGAGAAGATTAATCAATGTTTGGATCTATAAGTACATCTGCAGCGTTTAATAGTAAAATCATAGCTGCCAAAACGTAGTACGGCATTGAGCAATCTAATAACTTTATAAATAGGATAGAAAACGAATTTACCGCGTGAAATTTGTAGAACGTCTTGCACACAATCCGGATTTTCAAAATTCGTGCGCTCTGAGCCCGCCCCTCCACCACCGTTATAACCTACGCAGTGGCGGCAGAGGTATGCGGCCTACCCGCAAAACAACGGATTGAGACAAACGACAGCTCTTCAGTCTACCCTGGACAACGGCGGCTGCAGCGTCACCGAAACGTCGGGTGCTACAAATTTCACGCGGTAAATTCGTTTTGCGGTAAATTCGAGCGGTTGCTATATCTTTCCCTCGCAACTCGCAAGCGGACACGCCAATCGGTAAAGCGAGACAGCATCCCATTATTGGTTTCTATTGACCTAATTGCGTATTTAAAGCACGCCGTATATATTGGCTAATATATTCTCGTGTAATCTATTTGTGTGTAGTAATAGAAATAACCACTTCAAGTTATTGCATAATAATTAAACTGCAATAACATAACATAACAAATGCGCTGAATGCGTACTAGTCCGGTTCAATTTTCAATTGTTCCGGACGTGGTGCGCGTGCCTCATGTACAATTCATCGAATGTGTTTTGAGGGGCGCGACGATATACGTCTGTCAAGTTGGACCTAGCCAAATCGAAATTTAAGATGAGTTTCTGTATGCAGATCATTTCGTTTACTAAGGTATAATTGGTGTAGATATGTTCTACAGTAGGAGGTATAATGTATAGGAGGTATGAGGTAGTAGTAGGAGGTATAAGGTATAATTGGTGTAGATCTGTTCACAATAGATATATTCTACAGTAGGGCGTTGTCGACTACAACGGGCGAACTCGTTACCCCAGGCTAACGATATGTAATCATTATTTCAACCGTGGAATGAGCGTAGAAGACTTGAGACAAGACAAATCTACTGTCTAGCTCGCCAACAGCCCGTAAGAGACCGACGTCTTACGGCGAGGCACCGGGAAAGGTAACCAGCGGGCAGCCTCGCCCCTTAACTACCAGTTTTGGTAGGACATCTCCTGCTGGAATTAACCTTCAGAATACCTTTGTCCTCCCGACTGGTTACCAGTCCGAAGTCACTTACGCGACCTCCACCTGTTATATTACAACGGTAATTCAGTTAGAATTTATCGCTGACCTGGGCGTTCTTTGCCCATAGGGCCACACGGGATTGAATGGCCCAAGGTCATTTCAAGAGTGGCACGACGAAAAAAAAAAGTTTAATATACAAAAAAATACACAGCTATCACCATAGATTATATAGGTATAGATTGATCGATGTCATAGTAACGTTTTGGCAACTCTTCTGCACTGGCGACATGGAGATGTCACTGATAGAAGTGTCCGGCGAAACTAATAGCAATTTATTTTGCCATCTATAATAACCATCTCATTTGTACATAAATAAGAAGTATGTTTCCGTTTATTTTTGAAACATTACTGTCAATAAACTGACCGTCGATCTTGACGGGCTTCAGCTAGTATGTTTTTTAAACCCAAACGTTTTTCATCTCCCGTTCGTTTTAAATATTCTGCTGTTTTCGTTTCCGAAATAACCAATTCAATTTCGATTTGGGCCTGGCTAACCTTACGGACATGGAGCGGCGGCGCGGCGGCGTCGGTTAACGGCCGCCGTGGGGCGGCGCACGCTTTTAACTTGCAGCAGGGCGGCGCGGCGCCCGCCCAAGTCGTCGGCGTCGCTCCCGATTCCCGCCTAAATTATGCACGCGCCACTTTGCAATCCAAAGCTGCGATAGGCCGATCGTAAAACCGACGTGAGTCCGCGACGTTCGACTGCATTGTAGAAAGCTGAACCGGTTAGCTAGGGTACTCCGAAAACCAGCGATTTCCAAATTGTTTGCCGCAAGAAACAGTTCTTTTTCCTTTAGGATTTCGTACCAAAATTAGTTGGGCCGATCCGATTTGTCCTCGGATCGGCCCAACTTACAATTCATCTCCTATTCAGAAGCCTCCTCGTGTGGAAGGTAAGGACCCTCCCCGGGTAAGACTATCCCGTCCCAGGCCTCGGTAGTCAGAGGGAACAGCGCATTGTGGGTAGCAAATGGTTTCGTGCAACTTGGGCCATAAATCTAATTTGTTCTCGGATTGGCCGAACTCATGATTCAACTCCTATTCAGAAGCCTCCTCGTGTGGAAGGCTGTTCCGGACAAAACTCTCGCGTCTCAGGCCTCACGGCTGGTGAATCGGTTTCCCCTGGTGGGGTTATCTCCCAGTGCTGCTGGAGGGTTGGCGCTCCGTTCGGCGTCGCCGATCGGTTGTGCACTCTAACTAATCTCCGAAGGAGTCTGGAGACTTTGTAAATATACCAGCAAGAGCAAGACTTAAAGCTAATTCACTAACAAACGATATAAATATGCCTCTCCTTAACCTAAAAACCAGCATTTTCCGTCATTTGCAATTAAGTCTATTTTCACATTTATTAGATATGATTTTAAATTGCATTTATTATAAAAAAGAATATATTATTATTTATATTAGAATTTATTATTTACATGTAAATTCCAACACTAATGCTATTAATTTATTACCTGTAAATATTGAAAGGAAGTATTCTTATTTATCAAAAACAACGTATAATGGAATATGTTTATACCTCGAGAAAATCACCTGCCAAACAGTCGACATTGTGGCGATAAAATCCTTATTGGAGAATAATAACATCAACATCTGCAACCGTAATGAACTAATGCTTTCTCTATTAGTAAACCCTATTCATATATTTAGTTCTTTAGCAATAAAATTCGTATTTTATGAGTAGTTTATTAGATGATATTTCAGATACCACATTTGTCTCTACTGTAAGGTTAGAATCGCCGCTTGATTGCAGGGACACTTTTGATAAGCCTTATGTACTGAAAATGATAGCTATGCATATAAGAAGTATCCGAAAAATTTTTGATGAACTATGTATTTTATTACAAGATCTCTCATTAAATCTAGATATAATTGTTTTGTCCGAATGCTGGTTACTCAATAATGTGCAGATTCCGAATATTCCTGGGTACGAATGTTTCAAAACGGTAAATAACAAAAATAAATCGGATGGAATTGTTGTGTATGCCAGGTATGAAGTTAATGCAACTGCGCATGAATTTGACATCGCGGAAGCAACGGGCCTATTCATAAAATTTAGCAATTTCAGCATCTTTGCCCTTTACAGGTCGCCATCCAGACAAAATACGACTGGCTTTTTGAACTCACTTTATACGACGATACATGACTATATAACTTCCAATATCCATACACAACACTACGTCTTAGCAGGCGACATCAATATATCAACCATGGGACATAGGCACTTACAAGCTGATGACTATGAAACACTTTTAACTGAACTAGGTTTCTTGTCAACAATAAATATTGCAACGAGAGAGACTGATCAGGCACAAACATGCTTGGACCACATATACATTCGCTCATCGTACAGACCGACCTCAGCTGTAGTGACTACAACAATAACAGACCACTACTGTACATTATTGGGACTAGAAGGCAGACGTCAGGTAAAGCAGCGACAAGACACAGAAATTAAAGTCATAGACTATGAAAAATTAATTTTCGACTTGAACACTGAAGCTTGGACTAGCATATATCAAACAGACGATACAAACATTGCACTTGACAATTTCGTTCAGACGTTTACACTACACTTATAAAATAATACTTACGTTAAGCAGATAAAGAAAAAATACAAGCGACTTAAACCTTGGATAATAGACGGACTGATTAACTGTATCAGGAGACGCGACAAACTTCACCGACAGACACGCAGATTTCCACAGAATGAGGCACTACTCGCATATTATAAAAAATACAGAAAATTATGTACTAACATCTTAAGAATGACCAAAGAAACATATTATCGACAGAAAATAGAAGACGACAATTACAACCTCAAAACGGTTTGGAGAGTAGTCAAAGAACTTAACAATGTAGAGCAATACAGGACCTCAATTAGCGAAATAAATTTGGACGGTGTAAAGTACACTGACAAAAATGACTTAGCTAATACTATTAACAGTTACTTTGTGAACGTAGGAAAGAGATTAGCGATGAAGTTCACATCAGAGGATTTGACTAAATCAAATGCAAAGGTGCCTGAAATACTGCTGCAGACAACAAAAATATTTCGACTCTCGAAACTAACAGAGAGGGACGTTTTGACATTAATTAAGCAACTGAGGACTGACTCAGCAAGTGGTCCCGATAATATAAGTGCAAAGATGCTGAAAATTGCAGCTCAGGCAATCGCACTCCCACTTGTGCATATATATAATTACAGCATCGAACAGGGTAGATTTCCAAAACATCTCAAAGAAGCCAATGTATTGCCGCTCTTCAAAGGGGGTAACAAAACTGAATTGACAAACTACAGACCAATATCTATACTTAACTCACTTAGCAAAATTATAGAACGTCACATAAAGAAACAACTAACTGATTATCTGGAAACGAATTCGCTACTATCGACAGGACAGTACGGCTTTAGGTCAAATGTGGGCACTCAGGACGCTATATTAAAAGTTACAAAATTTATTTCACAAAATGTTGACGATAACCATAAGTGCCTTGGAGTGTTCCTTGATTTGGCCAAAGCATTTGACACAGTACATCACGTAAAACTATTGTACAAACTACGACAGATTGGTATACGAGACAAAGAACTGGACTGGTTCCGAAGTTATATGACAGGACGAACACAACGAGTGAAAATAAATGACACAACAAGTAACTGGATGAGTATTGACTACGGTGTTCCTCAAGGAAGTACATTAGGACCAATACTATTTCTGGTATACATAGACGATCTTTGCAGAGAGGAGATACCAGGTGTTATTGCATCTTTTGCCGACGACACGGTGCTTTTATTTGAGAGTAACACCTGGGAGTCCGTATTTGAAAAGGCAACAAATGTACAAAAACAGATAACTGCCTGGTTAAATGATCATCTACTGACACTTAACATAGACAAGACGAAATACATCACCTTTAGCATAGATGGGCGAAACCAACCTGGAATAGATAAACACCTACTACTACACGACTGTGACGGAAGAAACTGCATGTGCTTACCGCTGGAACGTACGTCATGTATCAAATATTTAGGTATTCTAATAGACGGGTTCCTGCGTTGGCACAATCAAGTTGACCAGACTGCGTCACGACTTAGAAAACTAATATACGTATTCAAAAATATTAGAAACGTTCTTAGTCCATCTATGCTAAAAACGACCTACTACGCACTCGTACAGTCATTGATTACATACGGGCAGATAGGATGGGGTGGAGCGGCTAAATCAATTCTTGACCCGGTAATAAAAGCCCAAAAAGCCTTCATTAGGGTTATTAATAAAAAACCGCTCCGTTTCCCATCCGACCAATTATTCACAGACTTCAACGTAATGGACATCCGACAGTTATACCTAAAAGCGGTTTTAATGTACTTCCAGAGGAATGACAGCACTAAACTTCGGGACCATGGACATGAGACTAGACATCGTTACAGACAACCTGAAGTAAAAATGAACACGACTTATGGACAACGACATTATACTTTTCTAGCTCCGAGACTATACAATAAACTGAGAATGGACGTACCGACGACCGACTTACCATACCCTACTTTTCGAAGAGTGGTTATAAATTGGCTGCTAAATAAATCTAGGAAAGACTGTGAGGCGTTATTAAAATCTCTTGAATGAACATATTTCTATTTATATATATTATGCAAATTTACGGCTATATTGTATTATATTGTAGTTCCTACCTACATTCTTAATTAACTTCTATATTATATAATAAAATGGAATTGCAAATTGTCATTTTCTTTGATAAATAGAGTTATCAAGGCAGTTTTGCATATGTAAATATATACGTATTATCATAATAATATTTTTTCTATTTTTTAATTATCATATTATATGTATGTACTTATTTATAATAATTTTTATTTATATATACTTTTATTATAAATTCATGTAAAGTTTATGCGATTATCGTATCTATGTATGTATTATATTAGATGTAAGAATATTTATTTATGAATATTTGAACAAAAATACCTTCCGTTTAATTTAGTATCTTCAAAATTTTAGAATAAAGTAGCTACCCCCATGCTTGTAATTATTAATTGTAAATACCATTGCAATATTAAGTTTTAAAAAAATATTAAAATAAAATGAAAACCTAAGAGCGGGTATATCATGCTCTTTCGGCAGGCAATATACGATTTCTGTTGGTACTACCTCGATACAGGTTATTCCTAGTGAGGTGGTAAACCACAAACTATTATTTCTGAATCTCTTTCCGAGTTAGGTAAATTAAAAAACTGTTTAATTAATTATGAAATATTAGGCTAAGAGAATGTTTTTGTAATTAAATGTATTTTCTATGGACTTTAATAAATAAATAAATAAATAAATAAAACCTCTTCTAAGCAGCGCGGGGTGGATGTTGACCTGTTGTCATGTCATTCTTGAAATGACCTTTCGGCCACCCGATCCCGAGTGGTATGAAGGGCAAAGGACGCCCAGGTCTGCGATGAATTGTTATAGAATTACCGCTGAATACAACAGGTAGAGACCGCGTATAGGACTTCGGTCCTGTAATCAGTCGGGAGGAAGGAGGTATCCTGATCGTTTATTCCAGACGGAGATCTCCTTTCAAACTGGTAGACAGGGGGCGAGGCTGCCCACTGGGTACCTTTCCGGGTGCCTCGCCATAAGGCGTTGGACTCTAACGGGCAGGTGGTGTAACTAGACAGTGGATTGTTTTTCGTCCCAAGTCTTCTGCGCTCACCTCACGGGAGACAGAACGATCTAACATCGTTAAAACTTTCTGAGGTGACGGGTTCGCCCGTTGTAGTTGGTAGCTCTTGTTGCCACCCTTTCCTTTCCTTTCATTGGGGAGCTAATGGGTCCTATGCAGTTAGGCCATTATGACCCATGTGTTTAGGTTTAGGAAAGGAACCCAGCGGGCAGCCCGGTGCCTCGCCGTAAGGCGTTGGCCTCTGTCTGGCATGTTGGCATAGCTAGACAGTAGATTTGTATTGTCTCTAAGTCTTCTACGCTCATCCCACGGCTGAAAGAACGATCACAGATACCATCCTGTGGTCACAGGTTTGCCCGTTGTAGTCGACACCGCCCAACTGCCTTCTGTATGTCACTTCAAAAGCTATCATATTTCATAGTTTATTGTCATAAAAATCGTATTTTTTTATAACATAATAATATAAAAATATTATTTTATAATTACAATTACATAAAAGAATCATCAAGGATGTAAAATAAATTGTCAATCAGAAAAGTTATAGACGTCACCTGAATATTGTTTCCTTTGGTGGTGACTTCATAGAATCGTTTGTTAAATTGTATATTAGAAGTACTATTGACGTCCACTAAGCTTTCAGATTTTCTAAGAGAATGATTATCCGAATGGAGCTGATTGCGGGATCTTGTCGGATATTCTTATCGCAGAAAAAGCGTATGAGAAAAAGTATGTCCCTCTTTATCTCCAAAATTCCTCGTTCGGTGTTATTATAATATTATTGGATTCTTAAATTTGAAGTTACCGTTCTATAAGCGAAATTTAATTAATCAAAATATTTGCCATATTATCTATGCAGTCATTAAAAATAGTTTGTTAATTGAATTCATTTGTAATTGGAGATATCATACAAAGGCGGACTTATCACCACGTAGACAAATGCCCTTATTTCTGTTGCTAATCGTGCGAAGAAGAAACGTTTTGCATTTTTTTCAATTCATCATTACAAGAAACGAGACTGAGATTAATAGTTTTAAAGAAAAGTATCTATATACACTTTTATATATATATATATATATATATATATATATATATATATATATATATATATATATATATATATATATATATATATATATATATATATATATATATATATATATATATATATATATATATATATATATATATATATATATATATATATATATATATATATATATATATATATATATATATATATATATATATATATATATATATATATATATATATATATATATATATATATATATATATATATATATATATATATATATATATATATATATATATATATATATATATATATATATATATATATATGTATATATATATATATATATATATATATATATATATATATATATATATATATATATATATATATATATATATATATATATATATATATATATATATATTATGGTCTAGATTACCTATAATCAACAATTGAAAATCAAGCAAACAAAACAAAAATCGGATACGGATAATTATCTAGTTAATGCCAATGCTGCAAAATTCTCGTGGATAGGAATTAGTGAATGTTTTAAGGCGTTTTCCATTGCTTCTTCGAAGTTGATTTTTCCACTTTAAGAAGGTATTGAATGTAAGAAAGTCTGGCGAGTAGGATGGTTAACGAAGAGTCGCAACTCCTGCAAATTTCCGACTGTTGGCTGTTAAGTGTGTAGTCGTGCGTTATCGTGTGGAAGCAATGACGAAGAGCGATTGACCAGGTTCTGTAGTTTTATCCCAATCTATTCAATATTTTTGGCAGTCATTAACAGCATACATTTGAATTAACTGCTGTGCCAGACCGCAAGCAATGTTATGCCTAACACCGGCGCAGGACCTCATATTCAAAAAATTGCTAATTTTATCTTATCAATTCAACTTTAATAACTGACGGCCTAAATACAAATAAATAACTAAATTTTGAAAAGGAATAATATGGCTTTGAATGAAACCTTATTTGAATTTTAATTTCCAACTCAAACCGAAGTTCAAATTGGTCAGTGAGGAAAAACTGCAATTATGTACTTAGGGAAGGACCTAATATAATCTTTAAATGCTGTTTATAAGAGCGTAAAAAGATTAGTTTGAGAAAAAAATAAATGAAGTCTGTGGCTGTCACAAAATAGTTTAATATAATGGATCTTATCGCTCAACCTTTAAGCATTATGACGTCAAAAAATAAGGCATCCTTCGTGTTTATGTCGTACAAGCAGCATCTATAGATATAGTGTAAAAAATATTCACTTTACAGTGACGACGCTAGGGATGTGAAATGCAATGCAATTATTATATATCCCGGAGTTTCGGGATTGTGATGTACCGGGATCGAAAAGTGCGTAGGTAGAGCTACTGTTGCCGCGTAGAACGAAATAAATAATAAAAACTAGAAAAAATAAATGTTATTGCAGTGAGACAGTTAAGTACACATATACACAACATGGATAAATTTTAATGTGAAGTGTGATATTCATTTGCAGTTTAACTATTGCTGGGGTTGTTAACACGTCCACTGCGTTTTGGGGTCTAAAAAGCCGCATTCGTGACTTTTCGCAGATGCGGCAGTCAAAGTCGCGCTCTTTTACTCTATATGCGTGGGGGCCCCCCACCACATGGGGGGGGGGGGGGGACATGTTCATATTTCTTTGGTTATGACAGTGACGAATATATAATATCCCCGAAGTCTATCCCAACAGCGCAATTAAAAACCTATTTTGTGAGGACTTGTAGGTATGCTCACTGCTAGCGCAAATATGTTCTGGAGAGTTCTAGGCAGTAACTCGCTAAAGGTAGGCTTGTTTTGATGAAATGTTTTGGTTGTTCAGCCGTCCTAATTATAGTATGTATATTTACTTACCTTGTTTTTGTCTTATTTCAACCTCACATGTCACCATATTACCCTCATTTTCAGCTTTGAAGATCGTGGAGTGCAATCCCATTTATTTCATGAAGTCCCCAGATGCCTCCTTCCATCTCGGACTCGTAAGAGTATGTTTTCTGCTGTTTTGTTGAATTTACTCCTACCGCTCGGGATATGACCTTCTTATACATTGATCGTACAAGGGCATACCATTTCCAGGGCGTCGTTTTCTTGGCACTCGTGATGCTCACAGGAGCTAGTATCTGTGCTGCTGATATTATTTTTGTAACCATGCGGACATTGCTTCATTGGTCCGTATTCCGTTTCTCGCAGGTGCCTAACTTGGGGTCTAAAAACGCCCTAAAACGACGCTTACGCTAACGCTGAACTGACGTTTTGGTATTCCCTTTCATGGGTCCTAACTGGAGCATGCTAATGTAGAGGCTATCGGGCTCTTGAATTGATGTTAAGCACCGTCTAGACTGCCATCAAACACTAGGTTCATATAACGCAAATCTTCTTATTGTTTTCTTATATCGGTATTAAAAATTTGATTCAGGAATATGAGAGCGCGGGACTCAATTATCGGATAATCTTATATATTTTCGATGTAGAGGAATAAAATGCCATTAGAAGTAATAAATAAGTGGTGCAGCGGCCGCATTTTGTAATTCAAATGGAGTGGTTGCGTGTAACTAGGGCAGCGACATGAATACAACCGACAGGGTTGAAAAAATAGAGTCCACGAAAAGAAAAGATCTGACGTCAACGCTTAACGCAGTGTGAGTCTGGCGACAAAAAGTTGCAGCTTCGGTGTGATGGATATTTTATACCAGGGTAAGAATGTTTGATATGTCTCATAACATGATGATTCTAAATTAATAACATTTTTTTTTATTTATAATAACTTTTATTGATATTTCAATTATAAATAAAACTACAAAATACTATTTTCTTCCTAGATCAATAAATAACATTTTAAAAATTGATTTATTTATTTATTTTCAGGAAAACCAACAGCTAATTAAAATTTAACAATGCCGGAGTAACATAGCAGAGAGCCAATTAAAGGTTTTCACGTTTAACCCTTGGAGTAAAATGGTATTTTCATGGATGCATCTGTCTCTTTTGCAGGATTTTCGGCGACATCGAACTTAAAGTACTATAACTACGAAACTACTACACCAATCATAAAAAGAATAACTGCACAATGATTGCATTGAAATTTCGAATATTGAATATTGAAATATCATTTTGTAAAACAATTAGATAATTATGAATAAATATGAGAACGTCAAAGAAGTGAAAAAAAACGCGGAACCAGATCTGGTCGTATCATACTCAACGGATAATTGTTTCAGAACCAGATTTGGTCGTATCATACTCAAGGGGTTAAATAACGTTGTAGAAACATATGTGATCTTTCAATTAAAGCTATCGATTAAGAATGCATCAAAAATTATTCAACAATTAATGCTAAAAAAATCACTGTTCAGCCGCTGCCTAGCTGAGTTAACACTCGTACAGAATAGATCAAAGTCAAAGCGTTTAATCATGTCATTGAAATTGTCACTTGTTCGCCACAGAAATGCATTTTGCCTATAGTTGGTATCAGCATGAGGAACATGAAGAGCAGGGTTAAATCTATTGAGTTTGGAATGAACACGGAGATTAATTTTATTTAGTAAGTCAGGACAGTTAATATTATTGGAGGTAATTTTTAGCAAAAAGGTTAAGTCCGCGGTTTCACGCCGCTTAATCAAGGTACTATAAACCTTGGTACTGACTCCCAGGAAAAGTAAATAATAACGAATTTCGATCTCAGCTAGTTCTCAAACTCACCTGTCATGTTATTTGATACCATACCTTCACTCTCTACTGACCTATAATAGGCCGCAACAACATTTGGAAATACGCACATTCTAGGGATTGCAGCTACTTTGCAGGAAATCCGAAATATGGCGAATTCAAAAGCACGTAAATTTAAAATGGGCCGTTTCTAGGGTCAGGTGACAGTAGGTCACCATCGCTTCTTAGAAAACGTACGATTCCATACTCTCCTGGTAATTCGCCAGTTAAGCAGTAGGGCGGTGTCGACTACAACGGGCGAAGCCGTCACCCCAGGCTGGTATAACGATATGTGATCATTCTTTCAGCCGTGGGATGAGCGTAGAAGACTTAGAGACAAAGACAATCTACTGTCTAGCTGATCGCCAGCAGCCCGTTAGAGACCGCCGCCTTGCGGCGAGGCTCCGGGAAAGGTACCCAGCGGGTAACCTTGCCCCCTAACTACCTGTTTTGGTAGGATAATAAGGCTAGCAAACCAGGGGTTGAGCAGAAGGCTAGCAGACAGGCCAGTGCTCAATCGCTCAGGGCCGCCCAAGGCGCACCTGCTCAGGGCCGTCAATCGCTCTGGCGTACAACAGACCCCAACTGTCAACGGCCGCAGGCTACAGCTGCAGGCGGTGTTCACTCCTGCTATTCCAGAGTAGTCCTTCTTCGAGGAGGTATCTACATGTGAGTTCATCTGAAGTTGGACCGAAGCGTCCGAAAGAAATAGACTTTAATCGTGCTTAAGCTACACGGCCTCGTTCTTCCACCCTCTAAGTTCGAGGAATTCCCGATGAATACGAAAACCTACAGCTTCTTATGGAAAACATTGGGTCCCAAGTGAAATCCGACATTAAACCGGACGATATTTGTAATATTTTTCGGCCTACCTACAGAAAATCGGATACAAAACCCAGGGCCATCATTGTCAAATTTAACCAGGAAGCGAAGCGGAATATTCTACTCAAGGCCATTAAAGACCACAATAGACTCTGTAAAGATGTTAGCAAAAAATTGAATACGAAAGATTTAAGAATCTCCGGCAACATTTCACCTGTATATGTCTCAGAGCACCTAACGCAACGCACGAAGTATTTGTTAGGTCGCTCAAAATCATTCGCTCGAGAACATAAATTTAAATATGTGTGGATAAGCAATGACAGGGTATTCATTCGAAAAAGCGATACCACAAAACCTGTTCTAATTAATAATGAAAATGTTTTTTTAGATCTGCATTTATAAGAACAATAATTGCTGTCTTACTAATCCAAATATTAGGTTATATTTTATTTCAATATCTTTTTAATTCTTATATATGTTATCTATGGGAAATATTGCTCTTAATGCTCTTAATTTTTTTAACTATTATTCACTAAGGATTTATATTTTTCTGATTATTTACTAACTAGTTTAATGTTTTATTATTATTTAACCAAAATAGTCGTACTCTCACAATTTCATTGTTTAATATTCTTCTACACAGAAATAGCATACATCGATCACCTCATATATCATTCAAAGTACAACAAGCTTCGCCACCCAGTCTCTCCTTCATTCTTCTCTTCCAGTCATTTTCTGAGCATAGATTTAGTAATTAGCACATACCCTTGTTATTTTAAATGCTGGATGATAATGTAGCGAATGTCATTGATGTCACTCAACACGAGTCTCATGTGTCATCGAATGTCGATACTTGCAGACGAGTATTAACAGGAGGCTCGGCCCTAAGGATGCTATGCCTTAACATCAGAAGTTTGCAGAAGAATTTGGACCAACTGCTCGTTATGATGTATGATTTAAAAATTGAATTCGACATTCTGATTTTAACGGAAGCTTGGATAGGAAAACATTTTTCTCATATAGGTATACCAGGGTACAGTTTCTTTCATACTAAAAACAACCACCTTCAAAATGATGGAGTGGGTATTTATGTAAGTGCTAAATTCACAGACATAATGGTCAATGAGATTAATTTATTTGGAGCAAATTGCTTACATATTACATTAAACAAAAGAACTTGCATAATAGCTATTTACAGAAGTCCTTCGGTTCTTAATATTAACAATTTCCTAAAGAGCCTAGATCGCTTACTAACACAGAATTCCAGCATCAAAAATTTAATCCTAACAGGGGACTTAAACATAGACATACATGGGAACAAAAGCAAACAGGCTAACGAATATCTAGAGCTCCTTTCGCTACATGGGCTCCACTGTCTAGTTGACACACCGACCCGAGAAGCCAATAACTCGAAAACATGTATAGACCATATCATGTGTAGATCGCCCAATCCGACAATCTCCTTAGTGTATCAAACTACAATCACTGACCATCACGTTCTTTTATTAAAAATGAACTATAATGCTGACTATCAAAAAAAAAAGATACTGAAAATATTACAAAACAAACATATGACTATAAGAAAATACAGAAAGAAATATCTGACATAGACTGGTCGATTGTCTACAAGGAAAAGGATATTAATACTGCCACCGAATCACTATTACAGCAAATCCAAAAGGTGATAAATATTAATTGTACGGTTAAACTTATTAAACTAAGACATAAAGAAAAAATATACAAACCATGGATTACGAAAGGGCTTATCTTCTGCATACATAGAAGAGATAAACTCCACTCGGCATCTCGACGTAACCCTGATAACCTCGATTTGAAAAATCGGTCCAAGCAATATCGCAACTTGTGCAATAAATTAATCCATAATACCAAAGTTAGATACTACAAAAACGAATTAGAGAAAGTTAACGGAGATCCAAAAAAAACATGGAAAATTATTAACGAGATTGCTAATAGAATACCCGCCAAACATACAATTGACCAATTAATCGATGGAAATGAAACAATCAGTATGGATACCGCACCGCAGAGACTTGCAGATTATATAAATAAACATTTCACAAATGTTGGGCACAACTTAGCGCAAAAAATACAAAAAAGAATTACTCTTTCGAGACATTTGCCTCCGTCGATAGATTTTCCTGTGTCTCTTTTCCTGACTCCAACAACGCCATATGAAATTATGCAAACAATAGGATCCCTAAAATTAGACTCGGCTCCTGGTATTGACAATCTTAATTCAAGAATATTCAAGCTTTCGAAAAGAGAACTAAGTTGTCCCATTTCTCATATTGTGAATTCTAGTTTTAAATCAGGCATTTTCCCCGACATACTTAAATGTGCAAAAGTCATCCCTATTTACAAAAACGGCGATAAATTAAACATTGACAACTATAGACCCATATCCCTACTAAACACTCTATCTAAAATCATAGAGAAAGTGGTTAAAAAGCGTCTTTCGAAATACCTGCAAGAAAACAATATTCTATCAAAAAATCAATTTGGATTTAGAGAGGGTATGGGCACTACTGATGCTATTGCAGAGGTAACAAGTATAATTTATGATAATGTGGATAAGAGGAAAAAATGTTTAGCTATTTTCCTAGATCTAGCGAAGGCATTCGATACGGTTTCACACGTCAAACTGCTTCAGAGGTTAGGGAATGTGGGATTTAGGGGTATCACTCTGGACTGGTTTACAAGCTATTTGACAAATAGGAAACAAATTATTACCGTTAACAATACAAACAGTAAGCCAGAATACCTCCAGTATGGTGTCCCTCAAGGCACTGTTCTCGGGCCCATTTTATTTCTTATTTACATCAACAAACTCTCCAATCTAGTCGGCAAAACAATTTCCTTCGCCGATGATACGGTCGTTATTTTTGAGGGCTATAACTGGAATGAAACATTCTCCGTAGCCAATGAGGGTATTAATGAAGTACATGAATGGTTAGACAATTCTCTACTTAGCCTGAACATACATAAAACTAAGTACCTTACGTTCAGCAACAATAGTAAAGGCCAACCACATTTAAACCATAGACTGACCATTCATGACTGCGACAGAAATACTCAGCATTGCAACTGCACTACTCTAGAAAGAGCACAACAGGTACAATACCTGGGTATAACGATCGACAATAAGATGCGTTGGCAACCACATATTGATAAGCTGGCGATGAAGGTGCGCAAACTCGCATGTATATTCAGGGAAATAAGAGATATTGTGGACCCGAGAACACTGAAAAACACCTACTATGCATTGTGTCAGTCAATACTATGCTATGGTATTATAGGATGGGGCGGTTGCACAAGGTCCACTCTACACCCTCTAGAAGTAGCGCAAAAATGTATTTTAAAAATAATCGCACGTAAACCATATCGATTTCCGTCAGACACTCTTTACATCCAGTCCGGGGTTTTGGATGTAAGACAGCTTTATGTTCGCATGGCCCTAATATATACTTAAAATAAAATGACACCTTATAATCAACGAGTTGGAAAGACGAGAGCAACAAGAACTGGTGATATGTTGGTGCCAAGATCTTACACAACATTTGGCCAGCGCCATTTCACGTTCATTGGCCCTAGAATGTATAACAATCTTCCCGACGCAATTAAAAGTAGTGAGAACACATCCACTTTTAAAAAATCTCTAACGGATTGGTTGTTGGAGGTGGGTAGGGACGGTTTAGGGAATATGTTGACTGTTGTATTTTGAATGATAGTATTTAGTACTTAGTATTTAGTTTTTCCATGATAATTTTAAATGACTATTATAGGTATGTGAGCGTCATATCAATATGTAATTGATTTATATATGTATATTATTTTAGTTTTTATTTTATTTATTTTGGTTTTATTATTATTTTCGTATAAATATATGTATGTGTTTGTGTGCATACATGGATATATATTTTATCTATAGATGTATATAAGTATCTATCCATATTTGTATATGCGTAAATATTTGTAGTTTTAAAAATAAGTACTAATTATAGATTAAGTTGACAGTGCACACTTAATATCATCATTAAAAGTCTGCCTTAGAACAGGCCTAGGCCTAGTTAGGCGACTGTGTCAATCATAAAAATAATGTCGCATCAATTTCTTGCTAACATCTTAATCAAATATGACATTAACTTTTTACTAGATGTGTTACTACTAAATAAATAAATAAATAAATAAATAAATGCCAGTTGGCATGACTGGTAGTGGCATGTGGTCTGGCTTGACGGTTGATGTCAACTGTCATTGACTGGCGCGTCTCCACTTTACGCTATTGGCACGATTTCCGTTGATGGAGACCGATAAGTATCAGGGATCGGTGTGCCGCCCACACAACTAGCAGTAGAGCGGTGTCGACTACAACGGGCGAACCCGTCACCCCAGGCTGACATAACGATATGTGATCATTCTTTCAGGCCTGAGATGAGCGTAGACGACTTAGAGATAAGACAATCTACTGTCTAGCTCCGTCAAAAAGCCCGTTAGAGGCCAACGCCTTACAGCGAGGTACCGGAAAAGCTACACATCAGGTATCCTCGCCCCCTAACCACCAGTTTTGGAAGGATATCTCCGTCTGGAATTAACTTTCAGGATACCACCGTCCTCCCTACTAATTACGGGTCCGAGGTCGCTTACGCGGCCTCTACCCGTTGTATTACAGCGGTAATTCAATTTGAATTTATCGCGGACCTGGGCATCCTTTGCTCGTAGTGCCACAACCTGGTCGGGTGGCCTATAGGTCCTTTTAAGAGTGGCATAACAAAAGGTCAACATCCACCCCCGCTGCTTAGGAGACGTTATATTTCTAGTCTCCAGACTCATTCAGCAGTTATTCAGAGTGCATAACCGATTGGCGTCACCGAATGGTGCGCAAGCTGTCCAGTAGCGCCGGGATGTAATCCTACCTAGAGAAACCGTTCCACCAGCCGTGAGGACTGAGTCGCGAAAGTCTTATCCGGGGTAGCCTTCCGCACTTGGAAGCTTTTGGATAGGAACAGAATCGTGAGTTGCGCCGATCCGAGAACAAAATGGATTTATGGCTCAAGCTGCACGAAACTATTCGCTAGCAAACCATTCGCTACACACAACTAGCATTACGGCGTCGCACATTCTCACTTGGATGGCTTTGCGAACTGGCAATGCCCAACTTTCATGGTAGGATTGGGCCTCAACAAGACAAGGCTGCACAGCGGACCATTATACCCATATTAAAAGTTTGATCCCGGAATACGGGATCCTGGGATTAAATTATCTGCTAAAATTGTTAATTCGATGTCGGGGAACAAAATGCTATTAGAAGTAATGAAGTTTGGCGGTACGGCGGCCGCAGTTTGTAATTAAAACGGAGCGGTTGCGTTTAACTAGGGCAGCGACCCGCGGGACGTGAACGCAACCGAATGGGGTGAAAAAAAATATAGCGACCGCAATAGTGCCCGTAGTCACGAATGGAAAAGATGCTGACGTCAGTGCTTAGCCTACTAATTGGGGAAATTACCAACAGAAGGGAGCGGACAGACATAGCGGACGACATAATAGAATCTGGTGGGAATGTTCTGTTGGAGATGGACTTAATGACCGAGGCAGATTATCGGTCGGGATTTATGGACTGAATCGTTCCACGTCATTTAGCGACTTTTGCAAGAGTTAATGTGTATCTTTACTGGATAAATTGGGTCACAATGATTTTACGGCTTATGGCGAAGCCACATGCCGGAGTTTAGGCATGGCGACCTAACCACTATGCCACAATGCCCGGTGGCATAGTGGTTAGGTCGCCTGATCATACATTGTAAGGTCCCGGGTTCGATTCCAGGCTGGGTCACCATTTTCCGTTGGGATCAAATTAACGTAATTGCATTTTCAATTCTGTCGATCGAATGCAAAAACAAGACACACACTTCCAGACATCTTACACGCACACATACACATAACACGTCATAGTAGGGTTGGTTGTAAGAGATTGCCATATGACAATAAACCCGCCCATTGTGACATTTTCACAATAAATAGTATAAACAAACAAACAAATATGCAGAGCAATCAAGCAATCAATTTTATTTCAAAATCCAAGATAATATAACAAAACAGTATATTTTTTTACCCTAAAATAAAATAAACTAACATTTGATTACGAGATTTTAAAATACCTAATAGTAATAAAATATTTAATAATGATATTGGTTACTTTGAACTTATTTCCATAGCAACAGGAAATTCTAACTATTTGAAAGTACTTCCATAGCACCAGGTAATTCTCATAACCAGTAAACTCATCATACATAGCAATTTATTTTAAAATATTCTTCTAAGTCATAAAATGCATTTTCAACTAAAAACTAAATTGAAAAATAAAAGGGTATAATTATTTTTAACTTTTAAATTGCTGAAAATTGAGCGTTTCCATGCAAACCTAATATAATAGCCTTTCAAAAGAAAAAAAAGCCTTCAGCCTTTAAATAGACAACCTAATAGCCTTTAAAAAGAAAAAAAAAACCGCTGAAAAACGGTATCAACGCAAAAGTACAAAGCAAAAATGGAAAATTGTTCCTGTAAGCAACGTGCACAGGTGTTATTGCGGCCACCTGCCACAATATTGCGATGCCACTGGCACGGAACCGATCAGTGGTCGTTGGGGACCCAGGACTGTAAAAAGAGGTCCCCCCACTCGATCGCCGCTCGCCCTATTACGGGCAGCCAGGTCACCGCGGCGAGCCTCGATAGCCTCAGTTTGCACTTTTACCACCGTTTAACTCTCCCTGTTCTAGCACCAATAAAACGCACTTTTATCTGTTGGAACAACGAGATATATTCACCACTTAAAGCTAGACTCTAAACAAAGGTAAAACATGACATTATCTTAAAATGTAAAAATACCTTAAAATGTAAAAATACAACAATGTTATTTAACATAAATACTGCTAGACGATTAAACCAAATTTAAACACAAATTCTTAGCCTAGCTTACGTCTAGGTTGGCATGTAAAAATGTCCTCAATAATGCACACAATCACAAATTAAAGTTTTTGTCACCACTGTCGCAGCTTGCAGCTTGTAGGCCGACCCGCGTGTCCAACAGGCGGTCGGGCGATGGTGCTGCGGCGTGCTGCTGGCGGTGGCTTCCTTAGCCGACCGCGTGTTTGCCGCTCGTACTGAAGCGGAGTGTCGGCGGCTTGAAGCGACGCGGCGATGCTGCGGCGCGCTTAAGCTGACGACGGTTGACGGCAGGCACGTACTCGGCGCGGCGCGGCGCCCACTTGGCCCGGCGCGGCGTGTGGCTGCGTGTTGCTCGTTCCGGCGCGACCGGCTCCCAGGCCGTCGCGGCGCGGCTGTCGCTCGTTCCGGCGCGACCGGCTCCCAGGCCGTCGCGGCGCGGCTGTGTGTCGCTCGTTCCGGCGCGACCGGCTCCCAGGCCGTCGCGACGCGGCTCGGCGTGGATCTCTCGCAACCGACACGCTAGTCGGTGCGGCGCGGCTACCACAACTGACACGCTGGTCGGTGTGGCGCGGCGCGGATCTGGCGCAACCGACACGCTGGTCGGTGCGGCGCGGCGTCCTCTGTCGCCGCGACTTCCCGGCGTGGCTCTGCACGCTGTCGCTGGTGCGTCCAACTCGCAGGTTGGCGCGGTGCGACGTCTGGCGCAACCGACAAGCTGGTCGGTGCGGCGCGGCGACTCTTTCGCGGCGGCTTCCCGGCGTGGCTCTGTACGCTGTCGCTGGTGCGTCCAACTCGCAGGTTGGCGCGGTGCGACGTCTGGCGCAACCGACACGCTGGTCGGTGCGGCGCGGCGACTCTTTCGCGGCGGCTTCCCGGCGTGGCTCTGCACGCTGTCGCTGGTGCGTCCAACTCGCAGGTTGGCGCGGTGCGACGTCTGGCGCAACCGACACGCTGGTCGGTGCGGCGCGGCGACTCTTTCGCGGCGGCTTCCCGGCGTGGCTCTGCACGCTGTCGCTGTCGCGTCCAACTTCGCAGGTTGGCGCGATGCGGCGTCTGGCGCAACCGACACGCTGGTCGGTGCGGCGCGGCGACTCTTTCGCGGCGGCTTCCCGGCGTGGCTCTGCACGCTGTCGCCGTCGCGTCCAACTTCGCAGGTTGGCGCGATGCGGCGTCTGGCGCAACCGACACGCTGGTCGGTGCGGCGCGGCGAACGATTTCGCCGCGGCTTTGGCGTGGCGAAGCGCGCAAACACGCTTCGTTGGCCTGTTCCCGGACGCGGTGATCCGGCGTACCCGCTCTCCTCCCGCAGTCCGATGTGGCTCGGCTGCTTGCCCCGCAGGCGGTCCGCGTCGGTATTCGGCGGCGGCAAAAACGTCCACGTTTCTTTGGCCTCGCCCCGAAATACCGAGCAAATTACCTTCCACTGCGGCGATTCCCCTCCGGCTCCCGGCTGCTCCGTCGCTGCGTCGCTGCGTCGTCCTTCCCGTCGCTCCCGCTGGCGGCGCGGTCTGGCGGTCCGTTGCCAAGACCGAGGTCCCGAAGATCCGGCGACCTGAAGCGGCGAGGCCCAACTCACTTCCCCGAGTGGTTGGCTGGTCAGTCTTCTTGACTGGTCTTCCACGACGATTTCTTCCCCGACGACTTCTTCCAGCAGCGCGACGCCTTGAACTCCCTAAGCGGCCGGGTGGCCACTTGTTGCCGGCACCCAGGCCGGAAAGCGAATGAATTGCTCCAAATCAAATCAAATATCTGTCGACGGGCCTTGCTAGAGGCCCGTGACATCTTCCACTAGGCATTTTGCCTTTTCGTGGGGTTTCACGTGAGCCGGGCCCATTGGCCCGGCTTTCTGGAATGGCGTCACAGGGCTTTGTGCCCTGTGGCAAGACTCATTGTTATGTGCTTAGGCACCTTATCGGGAAGGATTGTGACGGGAGGTGGTAATGACATCTTTTGTGGCAAGGCTGCTGTGCTGCGATACCCGCGCTGGTGGTCCGTTAATCAAGCAGACTGCGCGGGTACGGCTTCCGGACATCTGGTGGCCTGGTGTGCAGAGGAGCGAGCTGGCGGATGTGCTCGTGAGGCGAGGTGTCGGCCCTGCGGTACATAGCGCGCGCGAGGCGCTTTACGTGTTCCTCCACGGACTCTGTTTCGCTAAAGTCGCGTTCCAGAGTCGCATTTCGGACGTACCAAGGGGCTCCCGACACTTTTCTTAGCCCCACGTTCAGCACTCGCTGGATGTTACTCCGCTGAGATGCCGAGATGAGGTGGTACCAGGCCGGTGCCGCGTACGTGAGTTTCGTCCTCACGTACATCTTCAGCATCAGCAGCCGTGTCTTCGCCGGGATCGCGGCCGAACGGAGAACGGGCAGCAGCGCGTAGAAGGCGGATTTCGAAGCGGCAATTGTTGCTTTCGCATGGTGCGCAAAGTTAAGGCGACGGTCGATATGCACCCCGAGGTACTTGACCGTGTTCTTCCACGGTACCGGGGTGCCGCCGAGTTTCACCGGCTCCGGGTAAACTTTGAATGAGCCGGTGATGATCGCTTCGGACTTAGCCGCGTTAACGACAATCCGCCATTTCCTTAGCCATTCTGGCATAAGGTCTAGTTGCTGCTGCAGTTTCTTGGCCGCGACCTTGATGTTAGTTGAAGTTGCCATATACATCGCGTCATTCGCGAAAAGCGCCAGCTCCGCGCCGGCGCTGAGCGGTATGTCATTTGTGTAGACACCGTATAGCGCCGGCGATAGGCAGCTTCCCTGCGGGACTCCCGCCGCGATGGGACGAATTGTGGACTGCTCGCCCTCCACCGCGACGAAGAACCCTCTTCCGGAGAGGAAGGAAGCCACCACGTTACGGAGCAGGCGCGGTGCCGTGGTCTGTGTCGCCAGCTTGTAGCGGAGGCCCTCGTGCCAGACTCGGTCGAACGCCTTTTCGACGTCCAGGAAGACGGCTGCCGTATGCTGGTGCTTATTGTAGGATTCCGTCAGGCGATGTACTACCCGCGTGAGTTGCAGGGTAGTCGAGTGGCCCGTACGGAATCCATACTGCTCGTTGCGCGGGGCGAGGTGCGGCGTTAGTCGCGCCAGCACGCATCGCTCGAAGACCTTCGCGAGGGTAGGCAGCAGCGAGATCGGGCGGTAGTTGCCCGGTTGCCGTAGGTCTTTGTGAGATTTCGGCAGCATTATCACCTTAGCCGTCTTCCACTTCTCTGGAAAATGACCGAGTCTGATGCAGGAGTTTAGCAGCCCTGCGAGGGCCGGCAGCTGGCGACGCGGAAGCCTCTTCAGCGCGCCGTTACTGATGCCGTCGGGGCCGGGTGCCTTCTTCAGCTTGAGTTGCTGGATTCGACGCTGGAGCTCAGCCGGAGTTATCGGCGGGATCTCTCTTCCGAGCTCCGGTGGCGATTCCTCCTCCGCAGCTAGGTGCTCGTGGACCACCTTGGAGTGCTCCTGGTCTTCTATGTCGTGCGGGACGAAGGTCTTCTCCAGGTGGTCGGCGAAGAGTCGTCGCCGACATAGTGGAGGTTCCCGGTCGAATCCAGTAGTGGCCGCGCTGGTTCAGCCGTACTCAGCAGGCGACGATTCAGCCTGTATATAGATGGCATGTCGTCGCCTATCGAGTCGAGGAATTCCTCCCACGACTCGGCTGCGTACGTCTGCAGTTCCTCTTGCAAGCTAGCGTTCGCTTTGTTTAAGCGGCGCTTAGCTTCCGGACACCGATTTTCGGCCCAGAAGCGATGCAAGCGCCGCTTCTCCCGCAGCTTGTCTCGCAGTCGTTGCGGGAGGCGGGGACGTGTCGCTTTCGCCTCTATCGTCGAGGAGCTGGCTTCCAGCGCGGTCTTGATGGCCTCCTGAAGGTTGGACACCCGGCTCTCAATATCTCCGGCGGTGACCGGTGTCTTATAATCTAGGATTGCCTTACCAAGCAGCTTCTCGTATCGTGTCCAGTCAATACGCCGCCGGATTCGTCGACGCACCACTACTGCCGTTCCCCTTATTGCCAACCCTGAGGTCTCCGAGACTTCATCGTCTCGGTATACCAGGTAATTGGTGATTTTCACCTTGTTTGCGGGTTTCAGTCTGGTTTCCGACAGCAGGAGTACATCGACCTCCTCCTCTCTCAGGAATATGCGGAGAGCAGGCAGTTTGTTAGTCAGTCCGTTCGCATTCCAGTGTACTACTCTCAGTCGCGTTGAGCGTTTGTCGGTGACGCTTGCTGGAAGAGCTGCGTCACTTGCGTCCGTACTATCGTGTCTAGACACTCCGGATTCTGGAGTGTCTGTCTTATCGCTGTCGTCAGTATTTCTATTAGCCGACTGATGGTCAGCGTTATCAAGCCTGCGTCTGTCTGCGTCGGTTCTGTCGGGCATCTGACGTCCTGTGGCTTCGTTGGTGATCTGGGCGCTGGTGTGGGGGCTTTGGGGGGGAAGGGGGGTCTTTGGACCTGTGGAGGGGAGGGGGGTCGTTGAGTATTGGGGGGGAGGTTCTTTGGGATTGTGGGCGGAAGGGGGGTCGTTGGGCTTGTGGGGGGAAGGGGGGTCTTTGTTCCTGCGGGGGGGTGTCCATGGTTGCCGCGGGGGGGTGGGCTGGTTTTCTCCATTTCCGCGGATCTCTTGCGTGTGGGGCTTGGTGGGGGTGCCGGGCTGGCTCTGGGTGCCGGTCTTCTCGGGGGGGTTTGGGGGTTCGCGGGGGTTGGGGGGCACTGGGGGTTTGGGGTCTGTTGGGGGTTTTGAGGGGAGGGTAGTTTTTGGCTGTCATAAGAGGGGGGATTGATGAGGGTTGGGTAGTGGGGCGGGGGAAAGGTCGAGGTTGGCTTGGCCTTGCCTGCCTTTTGGCCTCTGCGAGGAACGCCTCGCATTTTCGGCTGCTGGCTGGGTGATCGCCACCGCAGTTTGCGCACGTGGCGCTTTCGCTTTTGGGCCGCTTGCAGTCTTTCGCTGCGTGTCCTTGACCGCAGCACACGCATTTTTGGGGCCGGAAGCAATTGTGCGAGGCGTGCCTGAACGCCTGGCATCTGTGGCATTGAGCAGGTCCTTTTCTCCCTTTCCAGGTCTCGATCGAGATTCTAGGCCGCCGGAGCCGGCCGCCGCCGAGATCTGCTAGGCCGTGGAGAGTGTCCACCCCGTAGACATTCCTCCATTTCTCCCCTTTTTTTACGCATGCGTAAAAAAGGGGGCGTCTTCCTGCGTTAATTTTACGGGCATAAGTTGCCTCATGCCCGTGTTTGCTGAGGCCTTCAATTATTTCTTCCGGCGTCGTGTCTTCAGGGAGTCCCCTGATTGCTACTTTGGCATCCCTATCCGCCGGTAGTTCGTAGGTGTGCCATGCCACCTGCGGGCCCTGTTCCTTCAGGTACGCCTGGACGCACCGTAGCTCCTGTGTCGATTTCGGCGTGAACCGAAATCCACCCATCGCCAAGGCCTTTACGTTCGCGTGATTTGCTCCCCGCCCGGCGGCTATATTTATACCCCGGCTCTGGCGGCGCGCGCGCGGCCCGTTCTGCCGGCGGCCTCTGATTGGCCGGCGCTCGGCCTCGCGCTCGCCGATCTCTCCGTCTCCGTCTTTTCCGACTTTTCGCTTCTGTGATTCTATTTTTCGGTGTTTTGACGATGCATTCCTCTTCGGGCTTATTCTTTTTCGCATTTGGAGAATTTTCTGCCGATTTTTCCTTTGGCGACTTCAATATATTTTCGCCCGATATGGGAATCTTGAGCGGGGCTTGTCCGTGTTGTTTTTTACTGCTTATTCCGTTTGTCGTTATATTTTCCCTTCGTATTTGTGTGATAAAACACATCTGTTTAATTTTAAAACATTAATTTTTTGCTTTTGGTCGATGACGGCCTCGCTCGTGCCGCGACGTCTGCGAGGTCCGTCCCGTCGCACCTAAGCCCATACATTTTTGAGGAAAAATTACGCGGATGCTATGCCCGATTTCATCCTGACGAAAAACTGTGCGTTGGCCTCGACAGTTTCGTCTTTTAGATTAATTATTACATTTCTGGCGGATCGCCCTTTCTTTAGCAGCTACAACACTTTGTCTAAATTCACGAAATCAATTCTGCGATTCGGTGGCTGGTGTTTTCGGCCGGGACGCGACGTCTGCGAGGTCCGTCCCGCCGCACCTAAGCTCATACATTTTTGGGGGAAAAATCACGCGGATGCTATGCCCTATTTCAGGTTGACGGAAACTGCACGTCGGCCTCGACAGCTTCCGCCTTTTCTTTTTAGCGGCCGCAACAGGTGTAATGCAGGTACAACGCGATTTTTATAACTTAATTAATTATCTTTCCATTCCTTTCTACACTGAGAAAAAAATGTATTGATTCTTACATTACCATTTAGTTATTACGATTTTATTCAGATGTTTCAATCGTAATTTTGTTGAATCACATGGAATTTTGTTAAAACTCCATTACGCGATTATATGTATCAATATTTTCCTTACGGTTAATACAGAAATACCAGTATACTGAAGTTTCAACATGATTCATGTGTCCGGCTATAACCGTACGTATACTACGACTTGCTGTCATGTTAGAAGCGAGATTGTAAGGCCGCGACGTAATGAAACAACATTATGTTTTAACATTACTACACGGTGATTACCGCCACGCCAATACCGTTACACGTCATGGTAATTCATACGCATTGACCACAGTCGGAGTTATATACGTAATCCTTGTTGAAACATGCGTATTTCCGTGTATCACATCGTTATATTTTTCTCAGTGTAAGTCTCGATCGGTTTGCCTTTTATAAAGCTGCTGATTTCAAGGTGTACCTACATATGTACACGTTAAAAGCAGCAGCCCCGATGATGTACCCCAATAAATTGTACTGACAGATGCCAGTATGATTTATTGGGGAAGAAATGTTTTGTTGAAAACACCGTTATTATGAAGTGTTAGTTTTCTTAGAAAAAAGATTAATTACTTAGTATTAGGTAGAGAGGATATTATAAACTTGCCAGACATTATACGACAAATTAATATAACTCATATACTCGTATGATGGCTATGATTATAAATTTATTTATCCTTTATTTAATTTATTAGCGGCCATTGTCAAACTTAATTTTATTGAAAATTAGTCATAATATAATCTCCAATACCTACCTATTTTTGATTCCTAACCGTTTAGTTAAATTTTTTGACTATTTTGATTGTTTCGATTATTATCAATTTATACTCATTTTTATGTAATTTGATGTACTTTTTTTATTATATTTCATCGTATTGATGATTATTATTTTGGTTATTTTGAAAATTATTCAATGAATTTAAAGGTTATTCAAATAATTTAAATTTTAGGTTATTGTTTTATTCAGTTATTTTTCATATTGATGAATAAATATTTGACTCTATCTTTGACTGATGTTTGACTGACGTTTGACTGAACGTATCTTACTTATTCGCCGGCATTATCTTTTATTTTTATATCTGTGATGATTTATGTACTTTGATTAGAAATTTAGATTTTTATGAACAGTTTTTAATTTATTTTCAGATACCTAATTATTGACATACCTACCTGTTTCATTTTATATTTTATTTTTACTAATAATTTTATTCTTATTGAAATTTGTAATCGAGTGATTTGGTTTTAAATTTATATTTCATTATTTTTGTTACTTACGGTTGTATGTAGATATAGCTTGATTCATTATAATTTTTACAGCCGATTTTTTTTAAAAATAAATAATCTTGAATTTACTTCGGGCGTCTATTTTGCGTCGCCGATCGCATATACGCACGTCGCACACCCGTCAGACGCACTGCGTCAGACGCATGCAATAGACGCATTGCATCCGGCGAGGCGTATGAAACGTAGTTTGATAATTTTATTAGCCTTTTCATCCGCAAAAGTTTTGAATGCTTCCAAGATCAAAGACTCGTTTTTTTTTTGTTTTTGAGAATCGCTGGTAATACGGTAACGTGCGTAACTGAATGCGACATCGGAAAAACCACAAATCGCACGCGCGTGTCACCGGAATAAAAAACGCCTTGCGGATGCCACATAACGAATTAATTGAACTAACTGGGTATTTATTTAGATTAGTTCAGTAATGGGCAACGTGCCACTATTGCACCATATGTTTTCGACTGCGGTCGCACTATCGTGATGTTCCCATTAAAATAAATCCATATCGTTTCCCGCACTCCCCATCTCCCCCCCCCCTCCTCCCCCCCCCCCCCCCCCCCTTCCCCAGAGGCGACTTTCTCTGGCTCCTTCCCCGTCTGCTAATGCGAGCGTATTGCTTCGTTCCGAGCGAATTATTTGCATTTAGTGTTCTCCTTTATATGCAGATTTGCAATTCAGTGACTTTATGCATAGGTACACTTCGCTCTGTATGAATAAACCTACATTACTATCACTCCTCTAACATTATGCGGCATAAATGACACTATCCATACAATTTACATACCTTATGCGAAGCACATCTTCACTTTAACCCGTTTTAGTCTCACCGGAAATCTCCTATTGAATTATTTTACAATACATAGTGATTTGGGGTTATTCTCGATGGAAACACACATAGTAAATAATTCCCAAGATATATTGTAGCTTTATTATTTTATTATAAATTTAAACTTAAATTTCTGTGCTCAACGACCAAACCACAGTGCATGACGACCCGGCCGTTTTTTTAGTAATTCGTCAAAATTTTTTACGTGCATAGCTGATGCTGAGACTTTCTAGGATCTTTTAAATGAAATCAGATATAACAATGTAATTTACTTTGTTGTTTTTTTTGAGTATATTACTGCTTCTACTATGAAAGCGATGACTACTACACATCGAAAAAATACAGGCTACCTTAAAACATGTTTCAGCTTAGTTATGATGACCTCGAAAGCTCCTTGCCATAAAAGATCAAGTATGCAGTACAAAGTATAAAGCTAGTTTGTCTGAGTTTATCCTTAACCTTAGTCAATAACTAAAATCACAGAACGAAAGGTCGGGACTGTATGGCGGATGACCCGTTAATTCTACATAATTTATAGTAGGTACTCAAAATATGGTTTGCATATCTTGAGGAGTGAGTTGGGCCGTTCTAGTGGTGATGGGTCATTCTTGCTTGGTAGGCGTCTATCTTTTACTTTTTCCAAAACACAACGCAAGCAGATATTAACTACATTATAGTCCGCAGTTACAGTTATTTTATTCTAAAGTAATGTAGCATAGTGGCTCAATCTGTCTAAAGAGGAGAAAATCATCTTTTTTCAGCACTCCGTCCTTTCTTTATTTTCGTTGCAACGATCTTTAATATAAATAGTTACACTGATTACAAACAGTTAAACAGTGATCTGTGATAAATCTGTGAAATAACCTACAATTAAAACTATACAGAACAAAATATTTGGATAATTTTAATGAAAAACTTTGTTATTAATGGGGGTTGTAACATTCTATATTTTGTAACTACTATAATTTTCATCCTATAAATATAGCTTATCCTATAGCCTATTTGTATTAAATTTTCTTACTTTGCTTGACTTTCTTCCATGCAAACTATACCTATATCCCAAGATTATTTAGATATCTCTAGATATCCCTAGATAAGATTATCCCAAGCTAATAATATTATTACGTAAAAATGAGGATATCCATAATATTAACACAACTCATTTTGTTATAATGAAATAAATCATACAAAGTTAGCTACAATTTTATTCCACATACCAAACTAGGAGCTCATTTCGCTGGCACGTTTCATCCTTTCCCGGATATATATATATATATATATATATATATATATATATATATATATATATATATATATATATATATATATATATATATATATATATATATATATATATATATATATATATATATATATATATATATATATATATATATATATATATATATATATATATATATATATATATATATATATATATATATATATATATATATATATATATATATACACAAAACTATATATATATATATATATATATATATATATATATATATATATATATATATATATATATATATATATATATATATATATATATATATATACTTGCTTGATAAAGACAAATGTTAGTATTTGTTTAATTAAAAAATATTTATTTATTAATCAATTCTGATTGTGTTCCATTAAAAATAGTCCTCGTCGGATATAATGCCATTTTGGCAACGTCGTTTCTATTATTTAGAACACCTCAGGAACTCGTTTTTAAAGATAGTGTTCAGCTGCTCATGCGATATTTGTTTTATCTCCTCTATAGTTTTAAAATATTGAACATTTAAATCTTGTTTTGATCGTCGGAAAGAAAAATAGCTGTTATAGGTGTTGCAGCATTATGGTCCTGTTTTTACATGACTGTCCAATAAAAAAGGAGTTTAATGTGTTTAGGGTACATATATGTATGTTTTCCGTTTCTTTATTTCTCTATAATTTCAAAACGCGTGGGATTTATTGCTATGTCATCTCATATGCCGTAGATTGTTGCAGTTTGGCCATTAAGACCCATGTGTTTAGAGTCAGTCAAACTCACGGGTCAACACCCATCCGGCAGCTTCCACGTAGAAGTGCGAGGCAGGGTAGGAGTCAACCATTTTCCCCTAGGAGTCAACCTTCGCTCCTGGACGGTTTGCGCACCGTGCGGCGTCAGCCAATCGATTGTGCATTCTGGCCGACAGCCGAATGAGTCTGGAAACAGTACTGTCTCCTATAGAGTGGGGTCGGTTGTTCACCTTATGGCAACTGCTCTTCAAACGACCAATCGGCTACCCGATACCGGGTGAAAAGCTGGGCAAATGAGGCCGTGGTCCGTTATATATTCGGTAGACACCGTATCATCCCATCGTAAAGGAGAGGACCGCGCGAGCGACCTCGAGGAGGCAGGAGGTATCCTGAAGGTTAATTCCAGACGGAGATATCCTTCCAAACTGGTAGTCAGGGGGCGAGGCTGCCTTTCCCGGTGCCTCGTTGTAAGACGTTAGCCTCTGACGGGCAGGTGGCGTAACTAGACAGTGTATTGTTTTTCGTACCAAGTCTTCTCCGCTCACCTCACGGGAGACAGAACGATCTAATATCGTTAAAACTTTATGAGCTGACAGGTTTGCTCGTTGTAGTTGACAGCTCTAGTTGCCACTCTTTTCTTTCGTTTTATTGGAGGGCTAATGAGACCAGTGCAGTTAGGCCATTATGACCCATGTGTTTAGGTCAGCCCATCTCACAAGTCAGCACCCATGCGGCAGCCTCCAAGCATAAGTGCGAGCCCGGGAAGGACTCTATGCCTGAGGGCCAGTTTTTCCGGGAATCGTCCTTCGGGCGCTTCTGGACGGTTTGCGCACCGCGCGGTGTCAGCCAATCGATTGAGGATTCCATCTTATAACCAGGGAAGTCTAGAAACGGCTTTGTTTCCTCCCACGCAACAACCACCCCCGTTCTATAGCGGGGGTGGTTGTTAACCTTATGGCAACTGCTCTTGAAACGACCAATCGGCTGCGCGATATCGGTAGACACCGAATCACCGCTAAGTAAGGGAAAGGACAATGCAAGCGACCACGATCCTGTAACCAGCCGGAAGGCCGAAGAAATCTGGCCATAACTGGTAGCGAGGGAGTTGGTCTGCCCACTGGGTAACTAACTACTCGGTGTCGGGCGGTAAGGGTTGGTCTCTCGCGGGCTAGTTGGCGGAGCTAGATAGTGGATTGTCATTGTCTAAGTCTTCTACGTTCATCCCACGGCTTAAAAGAACGATCACATATCATCATATCAGCCTGGGGTGACGGATTCGCCCGTTGTTGTCGACACCGCCCAACTGCCACTCTTTCCATGCCCACATTATCGATTAATATTGCTTTGCATGGCCCCAACGAGATATTAACTTTTTCTGCGATTTCTCTTGCAATACATCGTCGATATGAAAACGATTACCTTATTTTTTCAATGTTTTCATCCTTCATCGATGTGCCCAAATGTCCAGATTTTCCTCTCTTTAAAACGTTTGTGCCAATCATAAACTCTCCTTTTCGACATAGGTTTTTCGCCGAAGGCCTTTCTACAACATGGTCACCTCTTCACTGGACTATGTCATTTTTATCGCAAAATTTATCAAAATCTGTCATTTATAATAACTAAATGTTAATAACTTAATAATTATTCAATTGTTGTCTGTCAAACAGATTTTTTAAGAAAAAGCACCGAAATTTGACCAGCAGGTCGCTCACAGACTTTACTAACTTGCGAGGAAAAACAAAACTAAACCGGTATCAGACACCCGTGACATTCAAAAATTGTCGTTTCTTTTTATCCAATCTCGTATATGCTTTCCTAGCCTTCTTTAACATAGTATTTACAAACACAGTTTATTTTACGTTTATTTTTTTTCATATATTTAACTGTTTTGCGGCTGATGCGCGCAATAAAGTCGCCCGCGCCAGCCATATTGCAGCGCTGTATATTGAATCTGTGAAATTCGTATGTCAGTATTGCCATTACGGATATTTTTACATTTTTTCCTGACCTTATATAGCCCGCCGGGGCTTTAACAACGTCAACATCAAAATTCAATTCAAAATTTAACATCGAATATATTCATGGTTACAGCGTTATCCGGCAGACCCCTTTAATTATCTCCAATCATGATCACTCCCTTTACAGTCCTTATTAATAAAATATTAAATTTCCCATAAATCGATGCTGAGCTCTAGCCGCCATCTACTAAAATGTAGATATTATTGTATATACAGTCCATTGCCATATTATTAGACCCACAGTATATTTCAGTACAAATGTACACTTTTCAATAATCTACAACTTTTGAACAGTGCGTTTTTTCGGGTGTCTGTTGTTTATTTTAATGTATACATCGAATTACATATTTTTTTACTAACTTTACATACCATATCATTGGTTAAATTATTGTGTTTTTATAATCAATCCTTTATAAAAACCATTCATTGGGCCCAATTGCGTTTCTTTGTGAACTAAAACTGAAATTATTTCAAGCAAACGAGATAGAGCAATACATTAGAGCTGAATGTGAAACGAACGATCGTCAATAAAAGCTACCTGTCGAACTTATATTCGTCCAAATAAATTTAAAGAAATTTCGTGCGGCCTTAGATTCAGATGCTTTGGAAAAAGTGACAGCCGTTCATTTCACATTCCGCTCTAGCGTATTGCCCTATCTCGTTCACACGAACTAATTTCCGATTTTAGTTCACGAAGAAACGCAATCGAGCCCAATGTCAATGTTATTATAGATGGCCAGTAATGTTTATTAATTTTGCCATCAATGCTATCAGCGACACCTGCGTTTTCCGGCGCAGGAGGGTTGCCAAATCGTACTATGGAACTGAACAATCTAATACCATATGTAATTAATAATAATACTAATGGCTTTTGATATAATAACGTACGAATTAAAAAAATAACACGAAAATCGGATGAAATTAGGAGTTCTTGGGATTGTATCTGAAAATAAAAAGGGCTAAATTAGTAAAAAATGTAATTACTTCAAAAAATTTAAAAATATAATATCATTACGGTTTACAAAGAGACCGACATAATCAGCAATAAAAGGGGTTCGTTTAACTTGAAAACAGACCCGACAAAGAGGGTAGTTTTTTTTAACAAAGGAGCGCCAGAAGTCTGTCTAATAACTGCGAGCACAGGAGCGCTCGGCGACACTGCACATATTAATTAATAATAGAAGTAAACCGAGAAGGTTTAAAAAATACACGAATATTCTCAAAAATCATTAGTTTATTTTTTTTAAATTCTCTAGTAATATCTAATGAAGAGACATAACTCATATATGTATGTTTTCATAAAATTTGTTACTTTACTTTAAAAAACAATAACACCACTAGCGGAGGCCAATGGACGGCCCGCGGCTCACCTACAATTTTAATGGATGGCGTGCACGATTGAATTATAATTTTTATTTTATCATGGAACTAATTACCAAAAATTCTTTAATTTTGTTGTCATATATTGTTTTGACAACGAATTCTACCTATTTTGACGAGATGTTATTATATTTAATCATATATTATACTTTTTATATTTTTCTTATGACATTGTAGGGTTTCTCTGATGTCGTGCGTTGTCGATATGATCAGAGCTTTACGTTGTGAAGTCTTGTTCCCTCGACGTACCTACATACGGTAGGATAAACACAGTGTTTAATGCTTAGACCACTTAATTATTAAAAGAAACTAATAGAAGAGATATGGTTTACCGTTGATAACGTCAAACGAGAGTGAGTAATATGCTAAATGCACGCGCTTCTATATCGGTAAGTGTGATGTTAAGTAGAAGATTTTTTCGTGTGAATTAATATTTGCAATTATGAAAGACGCTATTTACATACAATAATTAATTGCAACATAAGAAAGTATTTGCATTTAAATTTTTTCTATTTATTTATTTATTTATAGTATTACACAAGTTCGTTTGTACAGTTTACCATATCATGTATATATATATATGAGACGTTAGCAAAAAACTGATTCTCGAGGAGATAGAGTAATGAAAAAAAAGTCGCCTAACTAGGCCAGCAATAACAACATAAAATTATCATTTCTTTGAAAGCTATTAATCATCACGCAAATAGAAATTTTGCTGGTAAAATAGCGTCAACTAAATTTTGGAAGTAGAAATGTCTGCTGAGTCTAATGTTTCATTGTTCATTATTATGAGTCAATACAACTTTTTCTTTCTTTTCTTTCTTATAATTTTATTTTTGTCTTTATTTTAGTTTAACCCGACAAATGACAGGCGTCCTTTTGGGGATGCAAGTTTTAATACACTGGAATGACAGGCGTCCACTTGGTCCAGTGATGACGACACGATGGAGGCCGTTTGCGTTTTGTAATTTGTCGCCATTATTATCTTAATTGATTTACGAGATAAGGTTATAAAGTGTCAAATTTAAATGCGATCATTTTACAGTTCTTCTTTTTATGATCCGTATAGTGGTTTACAAGTTATGGTCGTTTTTATCAAGGTCGTCGATTTTGCGCGCGAATGGGACAGCTGTATTTTTACTCCGCGAGGAGAGGAGTTAAGGTCTATTCTATTTGTCACACTCTATTTAATAAAACGTTATATTCTATTTAATGCCAATTTTACAATGGAATTACGGTTTGGTTTTTTTTAAGTACCAAATTTTATGGAAATTTATTTTAATGAGCATTTTCTAAAACTTTGACATAATTTATTGTAATATTAGAGCCCTGTATACTCTATATCGGGCTAGTCCCAGTTGGGTGACAGAATCAAATAAGCACAAGGTTAAAATATTGCCTTTCGGTTCCTGTTATTTTTGTGAAGAAAATCAATGTTTTTATAATAAATAATTTCTAAATAAAGAAAAAAATAAATTTTTAATCTAAGTCTCGTTTCACGTAATCGCAAATTGAAAAAAAATGCAAAACGTTTCCTCCACGTTTAGCAACAGGAATAAGAGAAATTATAATCGTGGTGATAATGTCGCCTTCGTGAGATATATGTAATTAATGTGGTAATTATGAATCAAATACAATACACTAAATCTAAGGAATTATCAAAAACGGGTCAAAAACTTCAACATGAATCAAAAAACTAATTTATCCCTGGTAGTTTATAATGGAAATTATGGCCTGATTATTTTGATTTTGTTATCCAAACGCTATTCCACAGTTCTTAGTGTATGGATTAAATTTTCACGGATTATGTGCAGCTTTAAAAGCACGCTCCGAATCACCCCGATCTGGATAATAAATGCTACTCGGAACACTGGATCATAATTAATCTGCTTTTCCTTTATTAAAACGACTGTGAAGGATTATTGCGACGTCATGCTTAAGATAAATAATTCGTGTAGTTAATCGCTGAATTATTATCAATAATAATTAGTAAATAGAAAGTAGTTTTACTCATACCTTTAACGATATTACATATCGAAAACGGAAAACCCAATTAAATATCCAAAGCATTCATGTAAAGAAAGATACTTTATTATTAGACCACAATAACAAGCAGAAAATTGTAGAATATTTAAATGACTATTATACTAACATTAGAAAATATCTAGGAAATTGACACTGCAAAACTTAATAGGAGCAAAATTGAGTTATTTCATAATATACCTGACGATGCAGTCACTGAAGAACTATTTTTAGAAAGTTTATTTTTTTTATTTTATAGGGTTGGTCTATTAGCTTCCGGAGCTCTGTCTACAGCACCCTGTATTTTACATATAACAATATGATACCTGATTACTTGATTCAATTTCTTAGGTAATAGACAAATTACATATTCTTAATTAATATTAGCATGTATGATTACTGAACTGTCACATCTTCGAGTATTGCGCGTCTTGTAGCCGCCAATCCCGCTCTAGTTAGTTAACGATGTATGATTGTTTCAAACAAATTTGTGCGTAAGAAGCGATGGAGTAGCTATACATTTTCTTCATTTTTTTATGATACATGTCTTCGTTTTTCTTCTTCTTCAAAATTTATTATCGAAGAATATTTAGCGTTGTTATAATAGCTACTCGAATCTTGATGGCAGGCAGGTGTTTCAAACAATGAATTTATGTTTTTACATTGTTTTTCGGATTCTTCTCCTCATTTAAGAACTTCGTTTCATGTTTATGGTAGATTTCAATGCAATCCTCTTATAATGTCGGCGAAGTATTAAATTGTAAGTCTACTTAGTTTCCATTCTTTGAAGTTTACGCTTCCATGTCAAAAAGAATATCGCTCAATTTCAAGACGCAGTTCTGTTTCTTCTCAGTTTTTATTTCAATATATTATATTAAAACTACACACTTTTATCAGCTGGATTTGTAACATTTTAAAGGAGTCTTTTAACTCACTTTTTATCCACTTCTAAATGTAGTATCGATTTGAAACTTATCACACATGCAGTTCTAGTGAAAATACGTGAATATGGTACCATCGAGCTTGTTTAGCGTACTCCAAATTCTCATTCTTCCTTCCGCACACTTCTTGGAACATGTAGTGTTTGCTCATAAAAGTAAGGATGACTTAATCAGGGGATCTGACACCCGTTGCCATAATTCACATGTAAATAGGCATATCTGGCCTGTCAAACAAAGGCTTTCAAAAACTGGTAAAAGTTTTATATGCAACAGCATTCGTCTTTCTTGTCCCGGCCCACCAACCGACGAAAGGGGAGTGTTGTAAACGCGCAATTTTATTTGAGATGACTACGGAAATATCCGATTTTAGCCCCACTGAGACGATTATGACAATTCCCAGATTTAAGTCCGTCCGTGAGGGTGTGTGTCTGTGTCTCCGCGATAGCGCACACATGCTTAATCCGATTGAGCTGAAATTTGGCATGCAGGTCCCATTTGGTCATTGCAAGAGTGATTGAAATCGGTTCACCAGGGGGCGCGTTAGTCATATTTCAATCCCAAATGTGACTTGAAATTTGTTACACAAATGCCATATTGCGTCGAAACAACAGAAACTAGAAAATTGGTTGAAATATCACATATACAAGCTATACAATAATAATATTTAAATTTTGCCATACATTTTATTTAAATGTTGACTCCATTTGTTAGCGTCTGGTTCAACCCGACCTTAGCCGAAAAACGAACCGTGCCGACCGAGGCGTGGCAATGGAACCCAGCCGGGTTCGTCCGCTGGCCGAGCGAGGGTGCTGATCGATTTTATTTATGAATTTAATGTTCAATTTAAGTCAGTCTTGTCAATGTCTTAGAGTGACACGACCGTTTTTTTAATAAACTGTTATTGGATGCCCAGAAGCTAACTGTTAATAGCGTTAAGATATATACTGGGAATTCGTTAACTTTTGAAGCATATTATAACATAGGATTAATGTATTTACATTAAATTTATTAATTCCTACCCTGCCACTAGGTGAAATTTCAATGTAAAAAATAGAAATATACAAACAAACTTATTATCGAAAATTTATGTTTTTTTAAATGAAATTTGCATGCCTTGAGTATACTGTATGTATCTTATGTGTCCAATTCAAAAAATGACAAATACAAAAATGACACAAATGATGATGAAGGTGGGAGATGGTCATAGAGACTTATCAATAGCTAACAATAATACATCTTCATAAATTACTAAAATTTTACGATCTTGGCACTTTAGTCGCGTAAAACTGATGATAATAATATTTATAATAAAATTATTGCGTATAGCTTGCGATTACTGTGCCAATTGGGTCGCCATTTCTCTTATAGATTTTACGATCTTGTATTTCCGTTATTTTGACAAATTATTAGACTAAGCGCTGCAGCTTCTGCTATGAAATTACTGCTGACTGACGTGAAACTGCGCGAATGGTCTTGCGCTATTTTCATAGCATTATGACTTATGGCTTACTGCTTTGGGAAGGGCTGCTGACGTTGAATCTACCTTTGTCCTACAAAAGAGAGCCATTTGGTGAATATACGGACTAGGTCCTAGGAGCACACTGGGAGGACATTTTAAAGAATTTACCATAGTGCCTGTTTGCTTCTCGAGTAATTTTCGTAAATATAATATAGGTCAGCGAAAAACTAACACAGTTTACAAAAGTCAGGGACTTTTACTTGCCCGCCCAACGGGAGTGTTTCGTGAGAAGGCTAAAAAAAATCGAGATGAAGACGGACATATCCATTTTGACCCCCTCTGAGGACCATTTCCAGACTGAAGTCTGTCTGTGACTGTGTGTGTGTGTGTGTATTCCTCCACGATGGCGCCTAAAGGCTTCATCCGATTGAGCTGAAATTTGGCATACATGCATAGTTCGGTTATGGCAATATTTGAAAATATTGTAGCTGAAGTCGGTACACCAAGGGCGCGCTAGTCATACTTCAATTTCGAAATATTGCAGTTAGAGTCTGTTGGACACAGATGTCTTGTTGGACCGAAATCACGTTTGGTTGGAATATCTCGTATATTCAGCCATATTTAAGAAAATACTAAATGATTGTTGAAAAAATACCATTTTAATATCACGGAAGATACGGGGAGTTTGGGTTGGCGCGAGGGGGGGGGGGGGGGTTGTTTACTTAACGGAAAAGTCTTGAGGTGACATAACCCATTTTCACAAGCTATTATTTACCTTGCAATGTTTGTCAGTATGTTAGTTTGTTTACTTCCTCTTATCATATGAAGTTGAAATTTTGCATGTTGGTGAATTTCCGATGACAATGCATTATTATGGTAAGCATGACTTGATTCTGCACCCAGGATTGGCTTCCGACGAGAGGACTCTTCACGGTCAACAGCACAGACACGAAATTTTGTATTGATAGCCCGTTATAAGTTTCATCAAAACATGGCTGCCGAGCCCAGGGTTGGCTCCCGACGAAAGCACTTCTTAATGGTCAACAGCACAGTCACGATATGATGTATACGCATTTAATTATAATAGCCCGTTCTAAGTTTCATCATGACATGGCTGCTGCGCCCAGGGTAGGCTCTCGACGAGGGGACTCCTCAACAGTCAACAGTACAGACACGAAATTTTGTATACGCATTCAATTATGATAGCCAGTTCCATTATGATATGGCTGCTGCACCCAGAGTTGGCTCGGGACCGAGCATTTTATAAAAGCTTGTTTATAAAAATGTGTTTTTACTCTAACTTATTTCCTACTAGTATATTTTCTTCATTGTGTTGAAATTTCGTTCGTACATCCTTGTTTTTTTTTTAGTCTGTTATCTACCCTAAAATAGCCAAAGTGATAGGAAATAGAAAATGAGACAATCCATACTATTGTGATTTCACAAAATGCGACCCATTTATGAAAATTGAATATCAAAATTTCATTCACCGGTAGTTGCTTTATTTCCGGCGGCCGGAAAAAAAGACCATTATACGTCATTGTTAGCATTCTGTTCATTATTTTCTGAGCCTGTTATTCAACCAATACTTTTTAATTAGCGCTGTCACTGTTTTGTACAAGATTTCGCTTTAGCGCTGAAGGGTTCCGTTATATTTGAAAACCGATGAATGTTTTTAATATTCAGAGTGTTAAATAATATCCTAAATGAGCCATGCGTTGCCAAATTTGGCGAATATTAAGAATTATTATTTTTTAAGGTTACATTTTTTCTCCGATTCTACTTTTACTACAAGAGACACAAGCAACAGTAGGGAGTTGTCGACTACAACGGGCGAACCCGTATTCCCAGGCTGGTATAACGATATGTGATCGTTCTTTACAGCCGTGGGATGAACGTAGAAGACTTAGAGACAAGACAATCTACTGTCTAGCTCCACCAACAAGCCGTTAGAGGCCTACGCCTTACGGAGAGGCACCGGGAAAGGTACCCAGCGGGCAGCCTTCCCCCTAACTACCAGTTTTGGTAGGATATCTTCGTCTGGAGTTTACCTTCAAGATACCTGTTAGACTGGTTACGGGTCCGAAGTCTTACGCGGCCTCTACTTGTTGTATTACAGCGGTAATTTAAATTTAATTTATCGTGGACCTGGGCGTCCTTTGCCACGTAGTGCCACAAGGGATCGGGTGACCCAGGGGCATTTCAAGAGTAGTATGACGACAGGTTAACATCCACCCCCGCTGCTTAGAAGATAGTATATATCCATAGGCTCCTGACTCCTTCAGCAATTAGTCAGAGTGCACAACCGATTGGCGTCGCCGAACGGTGCGCAAACCGCCTAGTAGCGCCGGGATGCAATCCCGCCAGAAGAAACCGTTTCACAAGTCTTAACCGGGTAGCCTTCCGCACGAGGAAGCGTCTGAAGGATCTGAATCGTGAGTTGAGCCGATCCGAAAACAAAATGGATCCTATGGCCCAAGCTGCACGAAACCATTCTATACGCTTAACTTACCAACCTAACTTAACCATTCGATACACAAACTTACTCAGATCTTAAGTCGCTTAGAAGGTATCCTTGACTTAAGATTTGGCTAAGTCTAAGATATATCAGTTTATTCCTAATCCTGACTTAAGTGGCAACTTAGGTACTTCTCGTGTTTCTTATTCTTATCAAATTTTATTCTACCATGTTATGGACTCTATCAAACCACCGTCTTTCTTAGGATCACTTCACGGTACATGTTCTACGGTGCATATGTTATGCCATATACCACTCACTACTTGCGTAGGGCGGGGAGTTCTGGTGTCGCGCAGCGGGAAATCAAAAAGTCTGTGTCATCCCAAGACATTCCCGGGAAGTAGCCAGAGACTTAGTACATTTGAATGTTTATTTCATAAATTAAGTTCATGAGCAGTTGGCGATAATTCCTGATAATACTAGGAAGGTACCGAATACACCAAGAACTCCTAACTATCTAGATTTGTTTGGCTGCACTTTGTGACTATTTCTATTATTTTAATTTTTCTTTGTGAAAAAATTTTTTTTTTTTAGAAACTTTACTATTAATGGTGTTATAATTTTATTGTGACTTTTTATTTTTCTTACAAATATTACAAATTTTATTTATAATTTAAGTTATGACTATATAGTTTATTATTGACCGAAGGATATGTGTATTTAATTATCTATTTACTTCAATGTTTTATTTTATTATAATTATATATTTACATATTTTATTTTTATGCATATTTTTATTTAATTCAATGTTTTTTTTCCATTTTCGCTTTTTTTTCTTTTTTTTAAACTACTTTTTTTGTCTTTTGATTATCTTTTCTTTTTAAACTAGTATTTGTTTAATATGTCTGCCCTAGAACAAGTGTTCACACTTAGTTGGGCGACATGGGACCGATCTTCACTATAAGCGTGACACAACTTGCTGTGGGTTTTATTTAAGTGTAGATATTAAATATAATTTGTTACGCTTGTTGCTTATTATGTACATTGCTTTAAATAAATAAAATAAAATAAATACGCGACGCAACTCGGAGAAAATTTGACCATCCACCAATGTTGTCATGCAAAAGGAATTTGATAATAGACTACCTTCCAAAAGGTCAAACTTTTACTTGTAAATTGCGGTAATCTCTTACAAAAGCTACAGGAATGAATTCAACTAAAATTACCGGGTTTGGCTCGAAGAGAAACATGTGGAAGGTGTTTGAAGATCATGGAATCGCAGATGAGTTAAGGATATGGCAAATATAAACGAATTACGCTACGAGTTGTTGCCTCATATCCACCTTATTCAATTCAATTCAATTTTTTTTTTTTTATCTTTACAGATGGTTGAACGATATATAGAAAAACATTTCAAAGTTAACAAAGTACACTGTACGTAATAAACAATCAAGGGATAAAAAACAATAATAATAAAAATATAGCATAATTATAGCATTCGGTTTTACAGATGTCCAGTTTCCTACTTCACGCCAGGCTGCATTGCTCCAAAATATATTTCCTATACTAACAATGATTTAAACAATATTAGTAAAAAGTATTTAATAATCAATTGTAATATAATAATCATAATACTGAATAAAAAATATAACTAAAAGGTACTAGAATGGTCACTAAAATAATAATAATAAATGGAATTCAATTGTCATAAATTATAGATACTTAAAAATAATAAAAGCAAATAAAAAGAATTATTTAACATAAAGGCACTTAAACGGTCCTTGCAATAATACAAATGAATAAAAATCATAAATGTTAATGAGATTTTATAAAAATATACCTTGTTAAATCTAAATTACAGTACGTCTCGCTAATAAGATGCTTCTTCAGCTGTTTTTTTAAATAATCGCGGATTCCCTACCCTGGCCAGAGTTTTAAATTCGCTTAAGCTTACACCCTCAGACTTTCAGTTATTCCACAAGCTCAATTATTTTTTGGTGGACACAAATTTAAGACTAGTGACGACGTTACCGCTGTTGTAGATAAGTACTTTGCGGGCCTTGAGGAAGGTCATTTTATGGAGGACATAACTGAAGCGTAGGTATACTAAGTGTCGAAAAAGGTAAGGTTGTCGCTTGAAACTGAGTATTTTTTTGCTAGGTCTGTTACTTATCATTCTGCCCTCGTAATACCGAATTAATGAATTGCACCATCAATGCTAACCGAAACCAAAAAATAATTATAATGGAAGTAACCTCAATCGTAGAGCAAGATCTACACGTACCAAATCCCTGTTTAAAATGTAACTTGAATAATATTTACAGGGCTACAGATTTGGTAGACAAACAAGAAATGCCACCTTACTGTCGACCTAACATAATATTTCATTTTGCCCTTAGCCACGCCTAAAAGGTCGTGACCCAAGTTATTTATCATAACACGCGTGTAAAATTAATTTTCTACGTAAATATTACACTATCGTGGGTACCACGTACGACACTCGACTTTTATCGTTATGCCGCATGATTTGAATGCGCTGCGCTTCCATTAAAACAAAACGGAAGTAATATTTTGTAAGAACAGAGGTAGGAGAAGCAAATATAGATATTTCATCTAGGAAGGAATTGGCTATATATTTTGAACATTATTTTGGCTAAAAATGCTGAAAGATATTCTAGGTCCAAGAATTTATGAGATAACCTTAGTTTATACTTTAATTTGAAATATCACATTATTTATTATTTATTTATTTATTTATTTTTAAAAAAATATTAAGAATTATTTTTACACAATGATTGCATGTCACTCCTAACTTTGCAGTGTCTGTTTCAAGGAAAACGCCCATTATATATGATATTATTTTAAATGTAGAATTTTAAAGTTTGGTTTTATAAAATGTTTTTAAGAAATCGGGTAAATAAAAATGTTTAAAATAAAATAAAATAAAATAATCATAAAAAAATCAGAATAATCATTAAATAATAATATTAGTAAAAATAAGTCATAATTTAAATCCAAGTGCAGAATTTTACGTTATAAAAATAAAAAGCTAACTTCACTCTTGTCTATATATATGTAATTTATTTTGTTAGAGGTGTGAGGGTGTGTAAATTGTGTGTCTGTGTAAAAATGCTATTTTTGAAATGGTATGAGGATACTTTCAGTTTTCGTTCTTCCTTTACTAATTAACCACTGAAGGAGACTCTTTTTAAGAGGCACCTGTGTCTGAAATTTCGAAGTGTTTTATAAAATCTTCTCGGAGCAAGGTAAATGATATTGGTGTTATCCAAACGACGTAAATCTCCTGGGAAAATAGTGCCTGCATGCCGAATTTCAGCTCAATCGGATGAATCGTTTGGGCACTAACGTGAAGGAATACACACACACACAGACATGATGGCGGTGTCGACTACAACGGGCGAACCCGTCACTCCAGGCTGGTATAACAATATAGATCGTTTTTTCAGCCGTGGGATGAGCGTAGAACACTTGGGGACAAGAAAATCTACTGTCTAGTTCACCAGCAATCCGTTAGAGTCCAAGGCCTTATGGCGAGGCACCGGGAAAGATACAGCGCGAGCAGCCTCACCCCCTAACTACCAGTTTTGGCAGGATATCTCCGTCTGGAATTAACCTTCAGGATACTTCCGTCCTCCCGACTGGTTACGGGTCCGAAGTCGCTTCCGTAACCTCTACCTGCGGTAATTCACTTTGAAATGAGTGGCCTAAGGTCATTTCAAGAGTGGCATGACAACAGGTCAACATCCACCCCCGCTGCTTAGGAAACAGTATATTTCCATAGTCTCCAGACCCCTTCAGAAATTAGTCAGAACGCACTGCCGATTGGTTTCGCCGACCGGTGCGCAAACCGTCCAGTTGCGCCGGAGTGCAATCCCGCCGGGAGAAACAGACAGACAGTCTGTATTCAATATTGTGGTACCTGCGCCGATCTTGTGTTCTTAGCAGGAAACAATGTCTATATTTGCCCGCGATTGAAATTTAAAGCAGTTTTTAAATAATACAATTGCCTAATATATAGGTAGTGTTGCCTAATAATAGACTTCCTTAATTTAATAGGTATTTCTACAAGAAAGACGAAGGATTATACATCCGAGATTTCCTGAATAATAAAGACAGAACTTGAATATCCAACTTATTAAAAATTAGGTTTAAAGTTTGATGGAAACGTTTTTCTGGCGCTGTCAAACCCTTGTTGACATCAAACACACACACACAGAGAGAGAGAGGACACATACGAGTACATAGTACCGTACCTCGTAACGGACGACGAAAATCCGACGATTCTATCTGAATAATTGATGTTGCCCTTTACAGGAAAAATACACCTGTTAATGCTGTTCGTAACAACTCATTTTTATGCTTTCCCATGCGTTTGGAATATATAAAAATTATATGGCCTCTTTGTTTACTAAAATTCCGCAAATTACGCAATGTACGTAAAATTAACTTCCGGCGAATCCAATTTTACTTACGTTTGATGACTAGAAGACGTTAATATAGGGTTTTCCAATAAGGGCGGGTTGATGTCGACAGTCTGTGCAATAAAACAAGCTGTGAGCGAGCCATGTATGCCATTATGTATCGAATATGACATCGTTCAAATGCCCGCCACGGCTTTGCTCGGTAGCACGGATCCGAGACGTCCAATTTTTAATGACTCTGCCGCATAGATCTGGCTGAATTTGAGCTATGGCCTGGGTTATGTTGACTTTGAGGGCATCGGTCGATTTCGACTTATTGGCATAGACATGCAGCTTCAAAAAACCCCAAAAAAAGTCTAACGGGGTCAAATCGCGCGATCTTGATGGTCAATTCACGTGGCCTTCGCGAAAGATAACCATGCACTAACGAATGCTCATTTCGATAATAAAGTTTTAACGTGCTGCTCAATCGTGTAACTTGTCATGGTGATTTGGCATCAGTGACTGATTAATAAATAACAGATTTGACAGACGCCGCCAAAACAACATGGCCGCGCAGAAAGTCAACATCGACCCGCCCTTATTAGAAAACCTTATATTTGGTTTTTAAAGGAAGTGAGCTGTATTTTTTTATATTACTATTTTCGACTTTAAAAATAAAAGACTCCCGAAAGTCACAAAGTCGTGAAATTAAGTTCGCGGAAAGCTAAATTTTCTTACTTTTTTTTTAATAAACAGATAGTTATATTACAAAATGAATGGTTGTAAGAATTGATTAGATAGCTTTGTCTTTTACTTTGATGAGGTCGTTAAGGTCTAGGGCGACGCAGACCTCTTTCGAATCGGTTTTTGGGTTCATTTCGAGGATTTCCGAGATTGGGTAGTAGTTTTCGCGGTTTTCGTCATTCCACCCGCTGTAGGCGCACTTACATTTGTGCAGAGTCCCGCCGTTTTGCTCGAGGGGGACGTACTTTTGGAGCAGCGCCTTTTCGTCGATCTTCCAGAGATTTAGATCCTTCAGCTCGCTGGTTACCTTGTCGCCGTCCCATTTGACATCGGTTTTCAGCAGGACGAAGTTCCCCGAGTGGAAATACTTGGGGTCATCCTTCATGGACGCGTCGTTTGAGTCGTTCTTCTCGTCATCGTCGTCCTCCTCGTCCTCGTAGTTCTCCTCCTCCTCGTCGGGCTCCGGTTCGCTCTCCTCGAAAGGCGGCGCCGCCTTGGCCTTCTTCGCCTTGGACTTGCTAGCCGAGGCGCCTTTGGATGCACGTTTTTTCGGGGCCGGGGTGCTCACCTCCTCGCCGGAGTCGCCCATGTCTTCCGCTACTTCAGCTGCGGGCTCCTCAGTGGCGGCCTTCTTTCCCTTGCGCATTTTCAAACAGATATTTCACAAAATCACAAGGTAATAGAGATGAAACGCAACGGGGTGTATACCCAAGCCAACAAGACAGGGCGCAAAAAAAATGAATATATTAAAAACGTGTTGGAATTGAAAAATCGCGAGTTTATAATTTTTGCCACTATATACGTACACAGTTTTAATAATTTTTATTTTATTTTTAGTAGCTAAATGTATACAGCATATTCATTATATATTAAAAAAACATTTTATAAATTAACATTAATATAGCCATTAATACATTTTAAATTAGCAAATAATATAAAGCACCTATTTAAAAGATGATGATTTTAAGTAGATGATTACGTTATATACAATTCTAAAACGAATTGTCATTAACGAATAATGGCTTTTAGAAGTCCAGGCAAATTACAATTTGATCTTGAATATTTTACCATCTCAAAATTAGTCGAACCACTTGATAATCTGCAAATTTACTATTTTGCTATCTATTTTAAACCCTAATCTATTTATGGTCACGTAAGTAGAGAAAAATGTTGATTAGCCTGTAAGATATCGCTATAGCGATAAGTCCGCCATTTATGCATAAATTTCATTCATTAGGTAATGTTTTTATATCAGAATAAAGTTATTCTATTCTATTCTATTAACCTTTGCCACAGATTTTTGGTGTGATCTGTTTTCCTCGCCCACGGGGCATTTTAAAAATCTATTCAATCTGCACTTGTATGAAACTACCATATAACACTATTTATTTATTTATTTATTTATTTATTTATTTATTTATAACGTACAAGAACAAAAAAATACAAGGACATGCATACTGTTGTACATGAGGAATAATTAAGAACAAACATTATAATAGCGAAAAACATAGCTCTATGGATATAAATATGCTAGCATATCCGAATGAGGCGAAATCGCACAACCAACTAGACCTAGAAGGTCTGTCTCTGGCTGTGCTGTGTTATACCAACCGTATTTTTGTAACTCGCGAACTGACGAAGGTGATCAATTATGCTTAGTTTCAGTTTAATGATAGTAAGTAGATAATGGTAGTAGAGAGTAATATACTTATAAATGCATTTTGTGTGAAGAACTATCCCTCTTAATTAAGACCCAGTTGTGCTATATTGACGTACTTGCACCGCATAAACTCAAGTATTAAAACAAGAATAAAGAGCAATCATACAAATAAAGAGACATTCTCAGAAGTACGACCAACCACTCGAGGGAATAAAGACAACGCATTGCTGCGAGGGGAGTTGGAGGCGTAACAAAAGCCAGACAAATGACTCTGAAATCTCGCTGAAAACGATCTGCCATTGGAGGTAACTCCCGCCTCACTGGCTTTATAATGTCATCATTTTTTATAAATATTTCGCAGTGGAATACCCGGGGGATTTCTTGCGATTTTCGCAATTGCGAATCCAATCGAACGACTTGATTAATGCTTGAGAGTGTCGAAAGATAAACTTAATTTATTATCGGAGATTGGGAGAAATATATTATAGAAAATGTGCTATTGTATTCTCCAGGGTATTTTTAAATATGTTTTATGAGAGACACAATCTCAACTCTTCCATAAATATCTAAAATTTTAAATGTTTGCAATATAATTACCGACATATTTTAGAAACAAGTCTTGAATTATTTTTTTATGTTACTAATGAAAATATCTTTCTGCCTTTTCCATAGATGTCACGACAATCCTTGCCTCGGTGGTGGTGCTGGGCATGGGGTCTTCGGGCCAGGTGTTCGCAGCTTCAGCCCTCCGAGGTCTGCGATTCTTCCAGATACTCAGGATGGTACGCATGGACAGACGTGGTGGCACGTGGAAACTCCTGGGATCGGTCGTCTATGCGCATCGACAGGTAGGAACATCTTTTAATTTATTAGACTATTTTTAATATGTATGGATGTGTCGATTATGTACAGAGCTGTGAACTTAATTAGAATAACTGTAAAAATACATGTTACATCAATGAAAAGCCTTCTCTCTTCACTCTGGTGCTTGTGAAATTGTTAACTTAACTTTTATTTCATTTTATTTTAAACGTTTTCCATTAAAACTCTGACGAATAACTATTAAAATCGAAAGTTTAGCCGAATACTATAAAAAAACTGCTCAGAAAACGTTCAGGTAATGCTACAACACCATCATAATAACATAGCTTCACTTTTAACTGATAGTTGATTTCGTTATGTACTATGCCTGCACTGCTGCCAACGTTATAAATTTTCCAACCTGATCAGTCATTCAAATTTTACAAAAAAAATGACAGTAATGGACATGATAATTTTTTCAACTGGCAAATTAATACTACAGTAAAGTTAATAAAACTATTTCTTGAAATAATACATTTATTTGAAAAAGGGAACAAAATATCAAAAAATTTAATTATTGCGCAAAATTAAAAGTGTGCGCAAAAGTTTTTGTAGGTGGCGCTAGCGGGGATTGGCCCAAGGAAGTATGAAGTGAGCGGCGTGTCGCAGATGCTTTTATGCCGGATATCCAATTAATATTAAACATAATATCCAACCAAATATTTGGTTAAACCGAATGGTTCATATATATTAAATAATTAAAATGCAAAACGCTGAGCCGCTTTGGATATTGGATATTTCCTGAAGAGGAAATAATCGATAACATGTCATTGTAACTGTGCATTTACGCAATTTCGTTTTACCAATTGTTAGTTTACTGCAAAGTGCGCTGAGAGTGACGAGACGGGCTCCCCTACCCTTTGGCAGTAGTAAAATATTGTGGAAAAAATGTGATTTATATTTTTTTCGTTATAATTTTCTTTCAATGTAAACGATTTATTGAAAAACCTTTTTTTACGCGACTGTGATTGGTTTTTAAACTAGATATCCGCTGGATGACGAATACATAAAATATTGCCTGATATCCGGTTTATTCGAATAGTATTCGTTATTCGTATAAAGTCGTACTTTTTATAAAATATCGAACTTCTAATAAATATCATATGTTGTATGGTATACAACATATGATAATAATATCGTACTTTTTAAAAATATGGTACTTCTGTAAAGTGTTTTACTTTTTTATAAATATCGTTCCTTTAAAACATGTACTTTCAGAAAATGTCATGATTATATAGAATACTGTACTTTTTAAAGTAACTTACTTCAGAAATTTTCTCCAAGTTTTTATTAGCTACTCAAATTAATACGCAAACAGATTACCGAATATTTTTTTGAAATTGGACTATACTTTCTAGAGTCCCAAAAATTATAGCATATTGACACTTGACTTAAGGGGTAGTAGCGTTTTTAAACGAGAAGTTGAAAATTCTTTCTGTATTTGGTTTTATTCGTCGCTTGGATGAGCTGGTGATCCGGGCCCAGCGCTAAGGTTTTGAAGATTACTTGTACATTTCATCTTACTAAAGGTCTTTAAATTTTAGTTTTATAATTGAATTATATTGCCATGCTATAAAAAAGGTTGAAAGTCACGCTGGATTCTTTCTGTGATCCAAATAGTTTGATAATCAAATGAACTCGAAAGTGCACGAAGAGTCTAAACAAAATAACTACATTGGGTATTCCAACCTACGGGGTAGGGCGTAAGTCGTGCAACCCAATGTTCAAATGCGTAGCAAAAAAAAAAGTTAAATTCGAAATTGCAATTAGAAATCGCGCGAGTTGCAACCCCTCTTCTTCGAAATGATAGCGGGCGGAACTCGCCAGTACACGCGGTTCGTACTCTGTTACGGTTTATGTGTTGAAAGTGTGAAGTTCAAAAATACTCAAAGTTTACCGAACTTACATTGTCCGTGGTCATGTTCGCACAAACTCTTACCGCAACGTTCAAAACGAATTTCAAACCGAATTCCTCGGGAGTGACGGTGCCAAACAAGTCAACAATAAACCTTCTGGTGGATAAATTCATTGAATTGCGGAATGTGCCCGAAATTGGATAATAGTACAAAGCGGTGTCGCCGAGAGAGAAGGATGCATTTTAGACATTTATTGTAACTTTTTGATATTTATTTATGTGACTCGAAAATTCAAATAAATTTGTTTCGATTTGTTTTTGATTTTTTGACGAACTGGGTTACGCGACTTATACCCCACCCTATAGTATGCATTCTGTATTGCATCCTGGAAAACGTGGAGATATAACATTCTCGTATAGTACTCACTAGAAGAAGCTTCATACTTCCGTTCGGCTTAATTTCTGCTGAAAGTAAACGACTTCTCGTATACAAAGCTCCATCCGTAACGTTCCGGGTGCATTAAATATGAAACTGATTACATAACGACCCCTCGGGGAGTTCCGCTCGGTAATCATCGCCGCCGATGCTACTTAATGTTTGCATTAAGCACATAGCAAAATGTCTTGTATAATACCTCCATTAGGTTGAAGGTTCATAAATCTACAAAGGGAATGTGCTGATACTAATAAGTTATAGTGATTGTTTGTCAATATGTTTTTACAATACAATATCGATAATTATTGTAACCGTGTTAATACAATGGATTTTTTTTTAGGAGTAGATGTAAATTCTGGTAATAGATTAAATGGATTGATATCGAAGGCCTTCGATGGATTGATAGAGAGCTAAATATTTATAATACGATTATAACTAAGTATATACTATATAAACTTTATAAATTCATTATAACTACCGTATAACTGTATACTATATAAACTCATTACAGTGATTAGCATCTACAAAACCTCGCGATCTTGCAAACTACAGTGATTAGCATCTACAAAATCTTGCGAAAACTACACAGAGGTATTAGTGGGAAACCTCAACATGACTTGCTGAACCTAGCATATTTTATCGAAATTATTGTTCTTCAAAGCTTAATGGATTTCCTGTATTTTTACAGAATCGTCTTATACCTGTTTTAATCAAATATAAATCTAGCCTGTGATTCTAGCGTGTAGCCTGAATGCAATTCTTTATTATAAGTTATAAAACTCGATAAATGTTAAGTCACATATAACCCTGTGATCGTTGTTGTTGGTTTGTCGAATATATTTGAGAGTAAAAACACTTTTAGTCGACTCTTATTAATTATTGAATGCGGGATATTTAGGTTTAATTTTGTTATTTTGGCTAAAATAATATTTCAGCATTTTAACAAAATTGACGCATACCTGTTTTATTATTTTTTTTAATAAAGCCTGTGATATTTTTCGGTTTGTATTTTTGATGGTTATAACAATCGGGAAAAGGTTTTATATTTATCTTATGAACTGTTGAATGCACTTATCGATGACAAATGATAAAAGTCAACGACAAATAATAAAGCCCATATAACCCTTTGATCGTTGTCGTTGATTTGTTGATTATATTAGAGAGTAAAAACACCTTTGTTCGACTCTTACTTCTTGTTAAATGCGGGATATTTAGGCTAAATAGATTTCTTGCATTTTACAGAATTGTTGCACACCTGTTTTAATTAATTTTAAGTCTGTACTGTGACATTTCACTCTAAGGTCCCATATAAGGTTCTGTGGCGAACTAGTGACAATTGTAATTATTTGATTAAACGCTTTGACTTTGATCTATTCTGTACGAGTATTAACTCAGCTAGGCAGCAGCTGAACAGTGAATTCTTTAGCATTAATTGTGGAATATTTTTTGATGTATTTTTAATCGTTAGCTTTATTTGAAAGGTCACGCATGTTTCTACAACGTTACCAAAACGTGAAAACCTTTAATTGGCTCTCTGTTATCCTACTCCTCTTTTTGTTAAATTATAATTAGCTGTTGGTTTTCCTAAAAATAAATAAATAAATAAATAAATAAATAAATAAATAACCCTGTGATCGTTGTCGTAGGTTTGTCAATTATATTTGAGAGTAAAAACAACTTGATTTGACTTTTATTTATTATTGAATGCGAGATATTTGGGTTAATCTACGTCTATGCACGCAAGCTGGCGAACCGTCACCAGCGGTTCGCGATCGACGGATATGCCTAACTGTCGAATGCTCGCGTGGAATTGGTCAAGATCGGTGAGCGGAGCATCTAAATGAAGACACTCAGTAGCGTGAATTTCATTTATTTGATTTTTATATTACTTAATTTAGGAAACACGCAGTTACACTGTTTAACTATTACCTAAAACTCATGTTTCCGAAATGGTAATAAATTCGATTTGCACATACTACATAATTAAATTTAAATTGTTGAGGAGAAAGAAGTTTTATTTGTGAATTACACTGTAAATAATAAAAATTACAGGAAAATAAAATTAGGGTTTCTACTTCAGGTAATTAATTTATTAGATGAAAGAGGATTTCATATCGATGGTTGAAAGGCAAAGTGATGAAGGGTCAGCGAGACGAGAACGGTAAAAAGCGTGTGGTATGTATCGGCACAGCATTCAGAGGCGGTTAAAAGCATGTGGTGTGTATCGGCACGTAGGCATTCAGTTGTAGGAATGTGAACCATTTTGTTATCATGAGAATCGAAAGAGCCGCAACACCCGTTTGAAAAATAGTTCATCGAACTATTGTAATTGTATTTCATCGAAGTCATGTTCTAGGCTGCGTCATTATCATAGATAAAATCGAACGAGTCAATAAGTCCATTACATGCGATCAACAAATGCATCGATTTCCAGTGAAAGCCACAGACACAATTCAGCTATTATTTTGAATCGTGCAGCTATGAATCAGCACGATGAAACAATACTTTTAATCGGAATATTTTTTGATTGCATCATTTCACGGCCTATGTAAACTGGCGGAAAAGCAACCAAATTATCATTCCCCGAGTGATCACCTTCCCCCAAGGTTGCGACGGCATTCGGCACTCTCTCTCACGATTTAGGTCTATGAATCCGGCTCTTTGGTTTCCTTTCCTCATTCTCCCTGAGTCTCGAAGCATCAGTCTGTAATCCCACAGAATCGAGCCGTGCCCAGTACAAGATACTAGGAGCACACGCACAATTCTCATCCACTATTCCCACATAGCCTCCGTCGCGCAACCCTCGCGTCTCGATAAAGTAATCCGGGCACTCGTTACTTCGGCAAGCGTTATAACTGGCAGTATTCAAACCTTCGATCAATAAATTCCTTCTACTTTACATCAAAACCGCCTTTCAATACAGAGATAACTCGTAAGTTGATACCACCACCTCACACCGAACAACCTGGAGTCTTGTGAGGGGTGGTCCCTCACATATTTGTGGTTTATGTATTTGTCCACACAGATATATGTATATTTCTGGAATGTTCTCAACCAGACCTTTCATTTGACACTAAACACGATATATTTATGTTAATTTATTAACATTTGGAAATTTGGACATTTAGACTACTGCTTACTTGATATTTTGACAGTACCCTATAACACTCGGGTTGACATAATGGTTCTAACAATACCAGACACTTCTAAATCGGTTTAAGCGTTTAGAAGTTATGGTTGATAAAAGAAACGGAAAACATACATAGATGAATCCTGAACACATTACACTCCTTTTTTGTTGGGCAGTCGTGTAAAAAAGAGGCAAGTGATCCATATTAATGACAAAACATTATTTTAGGTGTCAAGTTGCTTTGTGGTGTGCCTTCACAATCAACCTGATTAGCGCACACCTTGGAAACTTTAATTCAACAGCCACCTTCTGGAGCTTACGCTTGTCTGTATTGGTCATCAGATACTGAAATCTACAAGCAAGATGTATGGATGATGAGTCAGAGTGTTTTCGACTACCTCTCATTGTAACACGGGTATTATCGTTGGCAAAACGAGTGACACTCGGTCAGTAATATGAAATCGAAGACTATGTGGTTGTTTAACATTATAAATAGGTCCAAAAACGAATTTGCAGAGTGACGTTTCGGTGATGTTGTACCCGGTGTTGTCACAGTCTACTCTGAACAACGGCGGTTTGCATAATCGCCAAAACGTCGGGAGCTACAAACTTCACGAGGGAAATTCGTTTTTAAACCTATTTGTAACTCGGTCATTATCCTTTCGACCATCTCTGACGCTGCTTTGGACCAGATGCCAATTTGATTCTATCAATATTGCTCAAATCGCTCCGTCATGAGCTCGTATTGAGCTCCGTCATGATTTTTAAATGAATTATTTTGTTTCACTTTAAAATTTGTTCAAACCGTTATCCAGGGGTGAGGGGGCACAGGGTAAACGCCCCCCCTCGTTTTTTTGACTAAAAAATAAAATTGAGAATCGGGGAGAATCTGCGACTTATGTACTTAGTGTCAGGCACGTATCCAGGGGGGAAGAGGAACGTCGGGGCTTTACCCCCGGAAATCCGACGTATTTTCGTTTCTTTATAAGGGCAAATTCAAGTTTGGTGGGTGCCGTACGCTTTGTTTCTATGAATGCCCCTCCGCCCCGCCGATACTGAAGTTGGACACGTTCATGTGCGCCCCCTTTATGTAATCATAGCTATAATATTTATTATATACACGCGCGGTACAGTTTTAATCATGTTTTTCCCTGAAATGAAAATTTCCCGGTACATGCTAAACAGAACAGTATATCAGAACTTTTTCGTCCACGCAGGCGATAATCCCAACCGTTAACCCAGCGTCGCGCGCCGATATTATCGGAGAGATATTTTAATTTTCCACGTGTTGCCGAGCCGCGAGCCGCGCTGTAAATTTGTGTGTTTCATTATGTGCTGGCACGGATGGCTGCGGCACTTAAATTACGTCAAGTGTATCGTTAGCGCGCTGCTGGTAACTGGCTCCCGTGACCGCGCACTGTCCCCCTGCCTTAACCCTGTAATGTATAGCGGTGCTTCATACTCGGCAGTGACACAAGTACTCCCCTGACTATCAACAGACAAATATCACGCACACGAGAATCAGTGCCTGATGCACATCGCTGATGGCGAAGTCCGAAAAGGAAGTGTGCTACGAAACCAACTAATAGAATGAAACACAAAAAGAAATATATGAATGATTTTATTTCAACGCCCTTACCCTTATACCAACAGACCGCATTAAAATCATAACCGACAAATTGGAAACGTAATTCTTCAACGGTACCGTAATACCATAAGCGCGAGAAATAGGAGGGTGACGACATCATCACAGTTCTTCACGGAATTCATCGCGCCCAAAACATATCACGCAAAGATTACTTGAGGTGAATAAGCGTAACCAACGTCATAGTCGCCTATCAAATGTACATCCGTGTGCTCCTTCAGTATGCAAGTGTGGAAGTAGTCTTAATCTCTTCGTTTGACCATGGAGAAACATAATTTTGATGGTGGCACTCTCAAAAATGGTGCGTTTGGGCGCTGTGGGCCAAAAACAAAATGGCCGCCATCAAAAACACGTTTTCCTATTTATATCAGTAACTGTTGAAGATACGAAAAATGTTGTTGAATAAAAAATGTAGCCTGACAGATTGTGCATAGAAAAGGTTCTTACAACTTTCTTTGTATAACTAACCGTTTTCTCAAGAAAATTACTTTTGTAAAAAGAAATATTAAGAAATGAAAAAATCGAAGTTTTAGGGTTTTGCAAGCACATATTTAAAGTTTTTGAAATTTTTTACATGTTTCCTGATTTCTTACAATAATAACTGTATTAAACTTTAATAAATTAACAAATATACCATTTTTATAATTTTTTTTATGTAGGAATTGGAAAGAGGAAAGAGACATTTCTTGAAAAGCTCTAATTTGTAATAACAATACTGTTGAAGAAATACAATATTACATTTGTTAAATTTTCAAATACAATCAATATCACTGTCAATGCCAATTTCACTTAAACCTAGATCTTCATCATTGTCTTCCTCGCATTCTCCCGTATTGTCGCAATGGTCAGGATCACCTTCGCACTTGCACATTTCAGTACACCGGAGTCCATTTGACTGACACGTACATGGAGGACAGCAACGTTTTTTTGAGCATGAGCAGCGGCAAAGCTCCAAGGTAAGCTTTGGTGCACAGGGGTTGGTACAAGCAACAGGCTCGTATGCACTACCTATTTTCTGCCATCCAAAATCTGAGGGTGACGGGTTATTAGGATGCTGAATTAGGTCCTGATTCCACTCAAAACATTGAAGGTGAGCCCGTAGCAATGCTGGATTTAGTGCTGATTTTGTTGGAGGAAGGTTCTCATCTTGATGTTGTTTTTTAGTAAACAAGAACCATCGCACTGCTCCTATGTCTGTCAATGATGTTTTGGGGATGTATAGCTGACAAATGAGTGCTTCCAAGTTAGCCCTCACATCTTCAGTGAGTAACAGTGTTGTCCCCAATTTAGCCAAAGCTTCTATCATCGTATCACTTGCTGAATTAAAAGCTTTCCACCACTTTATTTTTCCTTTGCCAGCAAATGACCCTGTTACATCAGCTCCTGAAAGTGCATGTAGTCCAGGGAGTGCAGAGGCTTTCAGAGGTCCAAGTGCTCTGTAAATTGACCCTATCTGAACAAACCTTTTCATACCATGTCCAAGATAGAAAGCAAAATCTTTAGAAAGTTGTGGATATCGCCTTAGTGCTAGAATAAGGACGTCAGTATCAGGGGAGAACACGTGAGTAGTTTTAATTCCTTTCTGTGCTAAATAAGCTGCATGTAATATAATCTTTGTGTCGGCCTCCTCTTGCGTGCTTGAAAGACAGGATACATCATCCCCATGTGATGACGCTGACTTGTCCCTCCAACTGAGTACGAACTTCTTGTTGTTGGTCTCACCGAATTTGAGTATTTGATTGGAAAGGAACTCGGTTAGTTCGTCTTTCGTCTTATCATGGGCCAATAGTTTGTGCATTGGTATGCTTTCAATTTTTGTTTCTGGCCTGACTTTGTATTGGATTGGATCAGAGCCTTTTTGCCGTATGTCTCGCATCGCTTTTTACAATGAGTTTTCTTTGTACGAGTCAAAAACTATATGTACCTCACTATAGTTATTGAATTTTTGTCCGATCCATTGGCTGAATTTCACACCGAGGTCATTACATGTCTTCACTGTTGTAGGTTTGTGGTAGGTATGAAGAAGTGCCATGCCATCTACTATTACAGCTTTTCCATGTAGCTCGTCATTATGTACTGGAACATCATGAGCTGTAGACGTATTATCATCTTTGTTTTCTTCAGCAGGTTTCTCTTGGATTGATTCTAGAGCATCTGTAAGTTTGTACTTAGCCAGACAATGGTGCATACTCCCGTCAATTGCCAACAACGACTTTGGTAGTGCTGAAAACTCGTAGTTGCTTAAATTGTGCCTCAAATCTATGTCAGGTCTGCTTCTGGAAGCTATCAACAATCTTGAAATGAGAGATAAGTCTGTCTTAATGGCAACGGTTTTGTCTTTGGTGGTAATTTTAATCTTCTTAGCTACTGATTTACACGTTTTTATGACATTCTTTTTCATGGGAGCCCAGAACGGAATTGTGTTTGAACGAATTCGTTGATCTAAGAAAATATTAAGGAGATCTTTACCAACTTCGGCAACACTGTCTAAAGACACTTTTACTTCTTGAGGAAAGACTCGCTGAGTGAGGATATGAATGAGGTCATCACTTTTATATTGGAAGGGATTTGTTGAGTTTTTAAATGCTTCCATTAGTGTAAGCACATTATCGCCCTGGCGCTGTTGGAGTTTTACTGACACTTCGTGATGTTGACTTCGTTCTGTACTTTTTAATTCAATCATTTTCTCAGTTTCACATGCAATTCTAGTTAGTTCCGAATTAGCAAGGAAGAATAGATTTCGAGCATTCTCATTGAGTGTTATACCCACAAGTCCTCCATGTACCTTTAGTTTTCGATTTTGGTGTTCCAGAGCCTCATCCGCACCTAGAGAACAAAATGGTACTTTACTTCTGTTCACTACCCAATTACCTTCCATAAACTGTTTCCAGATTTCTGGATCTGTTGATTCCAAGTTTTCCATCTCTGAAAGATATAAGGTGATCATTCTAGCATAGTTAAGTCTATTAAATGTAAAGAAGTATTTAACAAACTCGTGGAGGGATGCTAAATACAGTTTCCAATCAGATGTTCTTACAGCTCTTATGAAATTCATAATTACTTGCACCATATCCATATACGTGCAAGCTAGTTTGAAAACCTAGCCTGACCTCGAAAACGAATGCCGTGTGCGGCTCGACTCGGGTGGCCAAATATGGTCTTGCGGCATTTTGACGGGGTGTACATAATGTACATTTGGTCTTGCGGCAGCCAATAAAACTCCCAACAACAATGACGTACATATAAATATTCACTTGCAAAACCCTAAAATTTCTATTTTTTGATTATTCTTTTTACAAAAGTAATTTTTTTGAGACAACGGTTAGTTATACAAAGAAAGTTGTAAGGACCTTTTCTATGTATAATTTGTGTAGCTACATTTTTTGTAAAAAACATTTTTTCGTATCTTCAACGGTTACTGATATAAATAGGAAAACGTGTTTTTGATGGCGGCCATTTTGTTTTTGGCCCGCAGCGCCCAAACGCACCATTTTTGAGAGTGCCACCATCAAAATTATGTTTCTACATGGTCAAACGAAGAGATTAAGACTACTTCCACACTTGCATACTGAAGGAGCACACGGGAGCCTATATTTGTACATTTGAAAGGGGACTATCAGCTCCACTGCTGTTTAATGACGAGCGGGGCAGGCGGCTACGCATCGCTCGGCTGTGGGGTTACGAATATTAATGAATTCGACGGCGCCGCGTAACAAAACATCAGAAGTGAAGCGTAGCATAGTCACAAAGGAGCGCACGATTTACCGGCATTGCGACGCGGAATATGTAAGCTTTCTAAATAAATTTCTTTGTTATTTTAACATGTAATCTGCTGATAAATATTCTTTCTCTCTCGCAACTCTTGTTCACTCTCACTCTTGGTCCATATTCAATGGTTGGATGTTGCCAGTGGAATACATACATCCCGTCCTTTTAGGCAACCATTGATCGACTTATAGACTTATGAACGTTGGAAGTCTGTTAACTATATAGTTTTATACTATTATATAATGATTCAACTCTGCAGTGGTCGTGAGGCTACATAGCCACTAAAAGCAGACTTCACAGAATTTTACATATTTAAAATGCATCGACCACGTGCTCCACTCATCAGGCAGTGGTGTTACATCGTGGATTATTCACAAATTCCTGTCAACCGTTTACTTAACCTTATTTTCTTCCTACAAGGATTTATCAACGTCATAGATTAAAGTAGTTATGCCCATAGCCACGTCGAAATAGTGGGTCTGGCTGCTGCCAAAGTTGCAAAATTTGGCGGGGCTAATACACGGATGGATTGTCTGCGTGTTGACCACGTTGTAACAACCGAGTACGAGGTGGACTGAAAGACATTTTTAGATATAAAATATTATTACTTATAAAAATTCAGCCTGCTTATGTTTGTGCTCACCGTATTAAAAAAGTTGTAGGCCGATTAAATTGAAATTTTGACACAATGTTGCATTCGATTTCGCGCGATAATAGTCTTTCCGCAACGGTGAAATCTTCGGTGCGCTTCGACATCGGTGCGTTTCCTATTCATTATCTATCGGACTAAGCCACAACGAAGATGTCCGGGTTTGGTTAGTTTATTATAAAAAAAGATTTATCTATTAATGGTCAACACAGCGGCTCGTACAACTTGCAGACTACGGTGAGCGCGACAGTTCTGTTTGGCGATAGACGCCCACGCTAGCCACTGGGGACTTGTGCATTGCAGGCTGTAACGCCGCCATGCTACAGTATGTTCACCTAAAAGATATTGCCACTAGGCACACAGGGGGTTTCTCGAAAACAGAATTGCTTTCAGAGTAAAATAAAATGATCTTGAATGGAGAGAGATGGTGAGTATCGATCTATCCACATTACGGCCTATGTATAGGCCAATGCCGCTTTGATTTAAATATTGTGTGTTTACATACATCATACCATAGGTTATATAGGGTACTAGTTTTATCACTGCTATAGTACGTTTTGGAAACTTGCCTGCGCTCGCGACATGCAGGTGGCGCTGTTAGCATTGACGGCAAATTAATTAGCAATTTATTTGGCAATAACGTTGATAATAAATAGTTTTTTATAAAGAACTGATTTATTATAAAAACCAATGATAACAATATAAAAATTATTTTTTTAAATACCATTTTTCAATTATTTAACATTCAAGCTCGTAATTTTTGTTAATTAAAACCTTTATAGCAAATGAATATTTACGTATTCAGTAAATGGTATCAAAATAATAAAAGCTAAGATTTAAACATCCTTTGGTTATTATATTATTGTTACATTACATTACATTACATTTTCGTCGTGTCCAATTGACGGCTAAAGACCGCTTTTGGACGTGTCAAAATAATTGGGTTATGTAGTAAGCTTCGTTACTACTCTTTACTGAACATACATAGGTAGTCAAGAATTAACTACTAGATTGTCAAACTTTAAATATAAATAATCAAAATAGAAGCCTAATATTTGAAGTAGTTGGTAATTCGAAAGATACGTAGTAAAATTATTTATCGTAATATTCAAATTGTCAGTAAAATGTTAAATAATCAAATTAAATCAACGTTATGCATTTTAAACTAAAAGTACAGATATAAGATCATATAAAATAATCAGACAATAAGGCTCTACTTTTTAAAGTAATTTAAATTAGCGCAATATTTGAAAAATCATGGCCCTCAAATTCGGCCAGATTATAGAAAGGTATTGTTTTGTTGTTGTTTTTGTCTTGTTTTTATAAATAATACCATATAGGCATGTTTAGAGCGCCATCTATTGGGCTATAGAACATAAAAGAAGATTAATTAATGTTTGGAACTATGAATGTTATCTACGCATTGCATTTCATAGTAAATTGTAGCTTTTATTATGTACATTTAGGGAAAGATGGTATACACAGTTGGCTATTTAATACAGTGAGGTGTGCCATGTTACGTATACTTGCAATGCATGGCTACAACCACAAGGCAGTCTTCGTAATAATATAATATGAAAGAAGTCATCGAGGCTCTACGAACCAAGGTATGCCATCGTGTACATCAGATGAGAATGGCATCTGACATCATCAGATAAGAATGGCATATTTTAGAAACCTTTTTATTTTTATTGTAATTATTGAAATAGTTTATATTCCCTCGTAATATCATAAAAATGATACATGAAGACACATTGTAACGCATGGTAGTATTTTTCCTTTCATTATCTAGTACTTTAAAAACAATCTTTGAAAACTATGCCATTGAGGGCACACTTCCCCTAGTACACTTTTTAGAAAGTACATCTTTAATAAGATGCTTACATTATTTTACTGGCAAGACAGTAGAATAATACCAAATCCAGTTAGTAATTGTAGGGAGGAGTATAATATTTAAACCAATTGAAGCGCGAACACTGCAGGGTTAGCGGTCGAAGGGACAGCTCCATTGTAGACTAAGTCACTGTGTTACAAAAAAAAATTGCGCGGGATTTTTTGGCCATTCACGATAAGAAAGTTTGTTTTTGTTTATTTATAATTTAAAAGGTGAAGATTATCCTCTGCAATGTTGACACAATTGATTGATATCGTCACGGACGATGGACGATGCGACGTGACATTGAATATATTTCAATACAATTCATTTTCATTCTACTCCAGTAGGTAGGCATTCCTACACTTTGATGCGTCTTTGGGTCTTAACATACTAAAAATGGTAAATATGGAAAATTAACTATCGTGATAATTGCGTATATTTAAATTAATTTAGGTAATTTATAATCGTTTGTCATATCGAATGTCAATGTAATAATGAAATGTAAAATGAAACCGAGTAATAATGTAAAATGCTGATTTTATAACGAGAACAACATTTATAGCCATAATTAACATAGCAAAAATGTGACAGTCCTGAAAATAGATAATAGGATAATTAATATCGGATAATGACTAATTAATTAACCGCTGGAATTCAAATACCACCGATCGGTTAATTTTCCGTTGCGACAAATGGCGGGCGGCCGATTTCGGCATTTATGCAATTATTTAATTATATGCGAAAAAGTTATTAGCATGCGTGCACTAACACTCCCTACAAATACATTTTCGAGAGTTGATAACATGCCGACGTGAGTTTCATTCCCATGGCTAGCTTTCTAAGGGTTAATAATCAAATCCAGCAATAATGCCTTTGTCGATTTAAATAAAAACTACGCTCTTTGACAAACGTCAACTATTAGGATATTTTCCATTATTTTACAGCGTGATACTCTTGGAATATGGATTATATAATATCAAAATCACAAAATTTTGATTTAGCAATGGACAATTTGTGGACTTATAATAATTATTGATTATTATAAAAACAGAGGATTTATTGAAGAAAACTGTTTCGCGCCTTGCAAAGCTGTGGCGATTAAGTTACATATTTTGGTGGTTGTAGTACGAGTACATTGTCATGAAAAACGGTTTACACAAAGTTCTTGGAGAAGCTCTGTATATACTGCGAACTGCTCTTTATGAAGGATAAGAATTCCCATAGAATTTGTTGCTATTCCCAGAACATTAGACCATGTGTAATCAGAGAATAGAAAGTAAACAGAATTAAAAGTCACAAAGCCATATACATGTCTAATCTTTTTATTGCGTAAATGGCACTGCACAGCTTGCGAGGTACTCCTAGGTGATTAAACCATGGTAATTTTTGATTGATCTGTAAACCTAGGAATCTGAATTCGTGAAAACGTATAGATCTAAATTCCTAGGTTTACAAATCGACAAAAAATTACAATGGTTCGATCAACTAGGAGAAGTTAGCAAGCTGTGCAAAGCTATTTACGCAATAAAAAGAAATGGAAATGTATGCGGCTTTGAGGCTTCTAAATCTGTTTACTTTTCTCATTTCTATACCCTTTTGATGTTCTGGGCTATTGTCCAACGTTCTGGGAAATAACAGCAAATTCGATGACAATTCTGTGAAAGAATGTGTTCTAGGAGGGATAGTTTTTAATTCATCGGTACCAAAGAATGAGGCTATATTTAGAGTCGGACGGCCGCAAGCAAATAGACATAGCTTAAGATTTGCAATATTCAACGATTACAGTTTAAATTTTCTTAATTTAGGATTTATCTTCTTAATTTTCTTAATTTAGGAATCCAATTAAAATCTAAAATTACACAACATTTACTTCAACTTGGCAGAAATGAGGTGGAAAAGGCTATAAGTCATATTTTAAAGTAAAGGTCTGCATATTATTGCCATACATTGCACTACACTTTATATTTTAATACTATTTATTTATTTGTTTTACAAAGTTCATATTACGACATTTTATATTAATATTTATTTCGATGACCATGCTATATCAATATTTTAAATATAATTATAAGTTTAATTTGCTCTCGCTTATCTATTTTCTATTTTATCATATTTTGTATTTTTCATTTTAATATTATGAGCACATGAATAAATCTTTGCCATACATAGAGTTTTCCTTGGTACGGGCTATGGCCTAGTTAGGCAGATTCTGCAACTAATACAATTCTAAATTTATGTTTTTGAATGAATAAAATTATTATTAATATTATTATTATTATTTTTAAGCCATCCACATTATGCAGAAATAAAAAAGGCGACGTCCTAGATCTAAGCAACAGTAATTTACAATATATAAATATTATAATTTGTCTAAGATTGTGATTAATCTAAGACAAGACAAAGGCTAGCCATTCATTATTAACACACTTCTATTGGCAAAATAAATCTGAAAAGCAACATTCTGCTCGGTGATGAATTTTCTGTGTTTATTTCCGATAGTATTGAATGCATGGCAAATTGCACTCACGTTGAGTTCATTATTTAAATGTAACGAACGCTTCGTGTGAGCATTACTCATATTCACGGGCACTATAGATGGAGCAGCGCTCGTCGGTTAATGGTTTTGGATAATGCTGCTGGCCGGCTGCCAAATGTCAGTAATGGCCGATGGCTAACTCGCTGGCAATTGAATGTTGCATTTCACAAAGCAACTATTAAGCCGAACCTTTGTGCGATAATCCTAGGACGGGCATTCTGGCAGAGAACTGGGTACTTTTTACTAGCTTTTTCATTCCAGTCATTAGAAAAATAGAGATTGGCCCTTGGAATATCGAAATTGGAATATCGAAATTTCGCTAAAATTCGCATATAGTACATATACGAAATAATACAACTTTTTTATAGACTTTAAATTTATATGTAATATTAATTCAATGCTGACAGTGTTGTCCTTTCAACATTTAGAATCGTTCTATCCTTAACGGCGTTATTATATTTAATAAGGAGCGTTCTGCTTCTACGCTGCTAGTTAGGCTCCAAATACTCTGTAACGTTGCTTCAACAAAGGTTGAAAAGCTGCATTTGGTACCGCAGAATATATTAACACAGAAATCTTCATTCCAGTTTACTGATTGAAGCATTAGGGCATGAAAGAGAGTATACCCATCAATGAGCTCATTTTGAGAAAGTTCTCTGAAGAAAGGATTTTTTGTGAAGTTTTCGAGTAATGTATTTTTTTTTAAGGTTGCCACTCCGGGTAAAATACCTGACCAATATAAAAGGTGGCTTCATTTGTTGTATCTCACGAGCGGAGAGAGTTTATTATATCTTTTTTCGGGTGGGGTTTTTCGCGTTTTTCAAATTTCAAGAAATTTCGGATAAAATCGCATCTATTTACACGTAAAAGAGGAATTTCCATAACTCTATGCATCACATATTATTAAGCATGGCGTATCATCTCCATGGAACGATGTCCTTTTTTAGCCATTATTGCAGTTAGGGAGAGAGCAAACGTACGTATTTTTCTCAGTATTTAATCAGCACCAGTGTTATATATTACGTGATAGACTTATTTCCCCCGTAATTGGTAAGGAAGCTTTGAAAGCTACATTTTACCAATTATTCGATCCCTATAGTTTTGAATAACCTGCTTTTAAAAATATTTCAGATTATTATAATACACCTGTATATACTTACTTATTTAAATATCATTTTATTTACTGTGGTAATTTTAAAATATTTTAATTAGGTATAATTACATTACTTATTATTTTGCAGTTATGATTATTTATATACTATTGATTTGTACATAATGTTTATATATTATGAATATGGTTAACAACTTATCTTTTCAATTTTACTTTGATTGTCCAGCTTATAAGGATTATTAATAGCTATTATTGTATGCATTCTTTCAATTCTACATACATTACATAACATTACATTTATGTCGTGTCCAATTGGCGGCTAAAAACCGCTCGTGGGCATATGAAAATATTTGTGTTTTACAGAGAAAGTCTCATTACCTACTACTTTAATCTTTACTTAACATACACATATTATCCAAAAAAATATCCAAGAAACTTTGGAACCTGCAAAAGTTATTCGTCCTAAAATCATTATGTTCCTTTCTTTACTTGGTTTTTATATAGGTTCATATACATATTTAAAACAATGTATATGTCTGCTTTAGAACAGGCTACATACATATGTAGTTGTTGGGTGACATTAAAATAGGATCACTGGCAGCAATTTTTGGCATATCATGTTTTCAATTTTTTGTTACTGGATTTTTGTCTATAGCATTTTAATTGTACATAATGAATTTTGCTGTATATTATTTCAATTACAAATTAAATTAAAATAAACTATATAAACAACGATGGAAGCCGTCTGCAAATTCTGTCTTTCGCGGGGAACTCGATGCAGAAACTCAGTTGACGTTGCGGGGCAAAAATATAATACGCTTGTAGGCAGGAAAAGCGTCAGTCCATCGAAGGTAGAAAATCCTCCCACGACCTTACAAAATCAATTCAGCTCAAATTTTAACCAGTCCACTGGAGTTGATTTTTGATTCGTTTCTTTTTTACTCTTTATTGTGAAATTTCACAATGGCGGGATTTATTATCAAACGACAATCTTTAATAAAACGACAATTTGACAATCAATTTCGTTAGTTTTCTTCCAATGGAAAATGGTGATTCAGCAGGGAATCAAACCCGGAACTTTAAAATACGTTATATTACATTCGTATCCAATTGGCGAATTTACCGCTCTTGGACATGTCCCAATATACTATAGTTAATATTATACAAGCTACTGTAAGTAACAGATAGTTACTGCAAGCTTTTTGCATTATACTATATTCAGTATCTTACCTATTTTGAAGACAAATAGGAAACAGAAAATCTAATGGATTCAGTATCATAACGAATAAAATAATTAAAAATTATCTTTAATTGCTAGAATCAGAACATATATACAGTCAATATATTGAAAAAAAATCAATAACTAAAATATTAAGAATAAAAATCCAAAAATATCTAAAAATCTATCTAAAAATATCAAAAAATATCAAAAATAATCAATAAAATCAAAATAATAAGTAGCTACTTTTATAGTACATCCTGTTTTTCAATTACTGTTGCTTTATGTAATATGAAAGCAATATAAAACTATCTGCGTATTAAACTCGTATTAAACTTGCGTTCAATACGAAACTATCTGCCTACCTGCATATTTACAGTGAAACTAGCGGAACTCATATGAATACGATGCGAGAGTCACCTCTATACCGCAAAAAAAGGGGTTTCGCGCTTGTAGTTTTTATTCTGCGGTTTAGAAAATTGTTTAAAATACTGAAAAAGGAAAAAAAAAAAAAAATAATAATAATCTTATATATAAAAATGAATCGCCGTGCGTTAGTCTCGCAGGATCTCGGAAATGACACGACCGATTTAAATTATATTTCTTTTATTTTGTTTGGCTTGATTCAGGGGTGGTTTACAAAAAAAAATATTTAGAAAAAACCCAAAGGAACAGCTAAAAAATCGAAAAAATCGAAATTAGTACTTCTAGGGATGGCCACTTCGTATTTCTGGCAATAGATGGCGCTCTCTATATTTTCTAATAATACATTCTATTGTTTGACAGCTACGCCATTCATAATTCATTCCGCGCGACTGTGTGAAATTGTTATTACATTTAACGTCGTTTTTTCTTTTTAAAAAGGTAGTGGGATTGGAGAATAGATTTTTTTCAAGCAAATTTAATTGCATTTTGCAAAAAATCACTTTGATCAGCCATTATATAAAGGTAAATAGACTTTGCAGGATACATAACTACAAATTTGGTCTTAGTCTGAGGATTTCAATATTGTTAAGTTCTCAAGGAATGTTCGACAGATTTGAGTGACTGAAAACAATTCCGTGTCTTTTTACAGTGTTCATTATAATGCCGAGAAGAATAGGTAACATAGGTCGTCGTAGTCAGTCAAATGCGCGGCGATCTACTTCACGTGCAAGCCGCACTGACGATCAGCGAGCGACGGATAATGAAAATAGTCGTATTGGCATGTCCGAATTATGTTTGAGAGCGACTGAAAATGAACGACAAGCGAATACATTGAGTATGCAACAATTTTGTGCACAACATACACAATGCCAGCAATCACGACAAAATCAACATGACCGATTGCGCCGTCGTAGTATTCCTGTCAACCTGGAAAAAGCGGCATTCCATTACGATCCGGAAATCGATTACGGTGCGGAGAGATCAGTAGCAAGACTTTCACCTTTCCTTCTCCGACAGACTCACTACTTCGTACATCATCCCTCAAACAGTTTTGATGAAAAAACCAGTAGGGCAGTCCCCACCCTAAACAATGTAGTATTTTCTGACCTTATATCGTCCCGGTCCCCTGGCTTGGACATCATATTTACAGACGGCTCTAAGGCAGAGGATAGAAATTGTGTGGGCGTGGGAATTTTCTACCACAACCGTAGAGTAGTCATGTTGTGGATTTATATTACTAAGTTTACCTTATGCACACATTTTAAATTATTTGATTTTGTTTGTATTTCTTTTGATAAATTATTGACCTATTTATCCTTTGCAATATGCTATGATATTCGTGTTAGTCCGTTCTACAATATTTCTCATGTTTGCTTTCATGAGTGTGATTCTTGATTTCTTCCTCTTCTTTGCTATGGTGTGAATTTGAAATTTTAACATCTTCGTCTGCTGTAAACATGCCCTTCAAATGATAAAGCTCTTTTCGTTTTCCTGTCAGGTCCTATAGATCGTAGACCACAGCCGATTTATTTTTAACCGACTTAAAAAAAAGGGGGAGGTTATAAATTCGATCGTATTTTTCTTTAAATGTTTGTTACTTTAGAAATCCCTCATTTATGAATTGCTTTGGAAAATTCTTTTTATTTGAAAGGATGTACTTCCAGATTCGACACATCTTTATCAAAATTTTGTTCTGATTATGTGATCCATGAGGAATTGAAGGAACTCCTCAAATATTATCATATGAAGTTGAAAATTTACATGTTGGTTCAGCTCCGATGACAATGCATTTTATATAGCAAGCATGCCCTGATTCTATACCCAGGATTGGCTCCCGACGAGGGGACTACTCAGCGGTTAACAGCACAGTCACGAAATTTTGTATATGCATTCAATTATGACAGCCCGATCTAAGTTTCATCAAGGCAGGACTGCGGCACCCAGGGTTGACTTCCAACGAGGGAACTCCTCAACGGTCAACGGCACAGACACGAAATTTTGTATACGCATTTAATTATGATAGCCTGTTCTAAGTTTCACCATAACATGGCTGCTGCACTTATAACAAAAAATAACTCGGTTATTTTTGTTTATTACCTGCAACTTCGCATTACGAAGATCTAGGGGCTAATTTTCTTGAGAAAAAATACGCTTTCTTTGATATGAAATATGGTCGTAGCTATACCGTACCACCCACGTTATACTTAATCCGTTTTCACCGTAAGCATGGAATCGTCCATCGATTAAGACTAATTCTCCTCCGAAGAACAAATATGAGGGGCTAAACGTCGCCGTCATACCGGTTGTGTTCAAGGCATGTTATACAAGTGGTACCTACTTTTAATTCCTTCCATGACCTGATTTTTTCGCTTACTGTCCTTTACACTTTTTTTCGTGTGTCCTTTCAGCAGTTTCATGTATATCACCTTCGGTCTTTTTTCCATAATGTTTTATTCTATCTACTTATATCTTATATATAAAAATGAATCGCCGTGCGTTAGTCTCGCAAGATCTCGAAAATGACTCGACCGATTTGAATGATTATTCTTTTGTTTTGTTTGCCTTAATTCAGGGGTGATTTACAAAAAAATTATTTAAGAAAAATTAAAAGAAACAACTGAAAATCGAAAAAAACGAAATTGGTCTTTTTGGGAAATGGGCCCCTTTCAATAGATGGCGTTCGCGGCGATACTATTGTTTGACAGCTGCGCCATCCATAACTGTTATTCATTCCGTGCGATTGTGTAAAATTTGAAAAAGTCAAAAGAGTCGGAAAAGCCAAAAAAGTTGAAAAAGTCGAAAAAGTCGGAAAAGTCGAAAAGTCGAAAAGTCGGAAAAGTCCAAAAAGTCGAAAAAGTCAAAAAAGTCGAAAAAGTCAAGAAAGTCGAAAAATGCAAAAACGTCGGAAAAGTCGAAAAAGCATTAATTTTTTATCATGGAAAATTAAATACATTGATTTTTTTTTATTATAAAACGACTTTCATTTAATCACCGAACGAAACTCAAACCGTACACGATTCTGCCATATTATAGGTTTCAATGAATTGGATTCGGAAGGTTGATTATTGTTTCAATAAACGTTTATAAAGAGTTACAAACAAATCAATTTTAGGTGGTACGAAGTTCACCGGGTCATCTAGTAGTAAAATAATAATAATAATAATAACAACAATAATAATCATAATAATAATGATTATAAATTAAAATTAAAATAATTTAAAAAATAATATCTTAGATCTTTCCTTGACACAACCGTGGCATTCTAGTGTGAATCCCGAAGTGAGATCGCCTTGGGGTGCCTTGCAAGGCGGGCTCGGCTGCTCTTTGCTTAGCATAATTGAAAGGTAATCATTTGCGTTTAAAGTATGCGCTATGTAACCTGGGCTCAGACAGATTTGTATATAACTTTAAAAGCATACAACGGCATTGTCTAGATCAGCGATGCACATACTTTTTTTACTTGAGGGCCGCATCACCTTCTTCCAACTAACGGAGGGCCTATGAAACAATGTTATGGTTATGGTCTTCGAATAATTATTTATTTTCTGCTTCTTTGAAAATTTGAATCATTCAACCTCACGTGTATCAATGTCATAATAATAATATAAAATATATCAGTGCCAATACAATAGTTAAAGAATGGAAAATTTTAGATTACAAATACGAATCATTGTTATCCATATTACAGTATAATATACTAGGAATAACATGTATTCCATTCTATTATCTAACTAAGAATATTCTATATATCTAACTAAGAATAAATTTTATTCTTAGTTAGATACATGACATTGTGTAGAAGACACAATTTTTTGTATGTTAGGGGTCACTTTAGTAGCGGCTAAGCGCAAAATGCCTTCAAGATTTTCGTTGTTAAGACGATTTCGGTTCTTACATTTATTAGCATTATTCATTATTGAAAA
>OX155952.1:10295066-10666166 GCA_944548615.1 Micropterix aruncella
ATATATATATATATGATAAGGTTTGTTTTTCTAAAAAGTGTGATGTAGTGGTAAAGGTATTGTGTAAGAATTTCATATAAATAAGGACCCTAAGTAGTCATGAAATATAAAATTACCAAAAAACATTTTTACGAGAATACGTCAAATTTTTGGTTATTATGACTGAATAACTAAATATTTTTGTAGGCAAATGAGTAAAACAAAATAATAGTTTTGGTAAAGTATTTAATAAAGAATATATCCGTATTTACAATTTTGGCATATAGTTCCGTCTTTTGTGATAAAAACATCGACATGATTGGCGACACAATAAGCGAGTTTTTTCAGTTCGTTAACTTTCAAATATTTGTTCATTATTATCTTAATTGTTTTACGAGATAAGGTTATAATGTTTTATATTTTAAATTTTAATGTGATCATTTTCCAGTTTTTTATGATCCGTATAGTGGTTTATAACTTATGGTCGTTTTTCTCAACGCCGTCGATTCACGCCGATTTTACGCACGACGGTTTTACGTTCGAAACGGTACGGGCGAGATTTTACTTCGCAAGTCGAGGGGTTAATAGCAATATAGTCATATATCAATAAGTCAATGGATCCATGGTTACTTAAATAAAAACTATTATTTATTGGGTACAATGTTATAACTAATGTAATATTAGGTTACCAATGTAAGATTAGGTCCGTACGGACGTTGCGGGCCGTTTTGACTAAATTATAAAAAATGAGGATATCTCTATCGCGGACGGGGAATCCTTCCCGGATGCAGGTTTTTTGGCCCTCATCACCAGTTTTTCACGAGCTCGTAAATATAAATCTACTGACGCAATACATTAATATTGTAGACGGCATTATTCCGCGTAACCCGCTGATACTCTCCCGCGCCAAAGCACCCGGAATGGACCGCGAATTCCCCAGGCTGCCGACCGTAGCCCGCGGCAGCGGTGCCGGTTTGCCCGGGGTAGGATTTTGATCAAATTTTAAATACATAATAAGTGAATGCTGCGGCACTGCAAGGTCCCGAGCAGACATCATAACTCCGGCGAAACAATGGAGAGGGGACGTCTCTGCGGGATCGTAATTTTCGCAGGTCGGGACTACCTCAGATAAAATAAACGACATGTACTCGCGCAACTTCAGCAGGGGTTAAATATTGCCGAGGAAGACGGAAATAACTTCACTGTAGAAACATATGTCTTACAGGGGTAGCTCGTGTATACTGCGTATTATAATACAATATAAGGGGCCGTCCACATATTACGTAATCACGTTTTTGGGATTTTCGACCTCCCCCTCCCCCATGTCAACAGACATAATCAGCGGTCTGACCCCCCCCCCTTCTTCCTCCCAAGTTTACGTAATCAACCGAATTTGCGGAAAATGAGAAGAATCGTAAACCCAGCGTTTGTAAAGTGTGACGGTAAGTATAAAAAATATTTTAAGAGCCTTATTACAAAATAGCGTAGGTATTCTTTTAAAATGAGTTGAAAAAATGAACGCATTTTTTTTTTTGATGTAACTATAAAAGATAGGATAAATAAATAAATAAATAAATAAATAACTATTCAACCCTGGGAGAAAACCGCGGCACTGAGCGCTCTTCTCTTGCGCAAGCAAATATATACACAATTTCTAATTGTTTTTTACAGTGTTTTCTCCTTTCTAATGACAATAATTTATATTATGTCGTATTGCTAAAAGAGTGAACTTTAATATAGTATAAGTATTATATAAGAATCTTATTTTATTTCTGAGAAAATTAGAATGATACAGGAAGATTTTTTTTAAATTTTGTGTAATTGTAAGTAATGTATACCTTGGATATGTGGTCAAAAAACGAAAAAATAAAGCCGTAGTGTACATCAAGAATACATGACGGACATAAAAAAAATAGTATACGGTTTTCGTTGTAGTGATATTACTGTATTAAGGAGCTCAAAGTTTGCCTTCCGAGCGTTTTACGAATAACGACTTTCGGAAAATGGGCTGAATAAGTAAATAATATTCGTTATATCTAAAATTAAAGGCCGCTATGGTCAACATCAAGAAATGGTCCAGGTAATTCAGTAATTAAAGTTTGTAGAAATCTCTTCATTTCTTGGAATTAGAACGCCAAAAATCCACTTTTCTTGCCTTTCTGGAAAAAATATGTGATAGGGCTCTTAAGTACGAATGATTTATCTATTACTATTATTGTAAATATACTGTGTATATATATATATATATATATATATATATATATATATATATATATATATATATATATATATATATATATATATATATATATATATATATATATATATATATATATATATATATATATATATATATATATATATGTATATATATGTATATATATATATATATATATATATATATATATATATATATATATATATATATATATATATATATATATATATATATATATATATATATATATATATATATATATATATATATATATATATATATATATATATATATTTATATATAGATATATATATATATATATATATATATATACTTTATAGAATTGATTAGAGGGATGATTATGAAGAAAATAATAATAAAAGCCACTTACATACATAGTACATAGTGGAGAAAGGGGTCCCTTGTTTGAATTAGGGATTGCTTTATATTATATATATATATATATATATATATATATATATATATATATATATATATATATATATATATATATATATATATATATATATATATATATATATATATATATATATATATATATATATATATATATATATATATATATATATATATATATACCTATATATATATATATATATATATATATATATATATATATATATATATATATACATATATATATATAATATATATATATATATATATATATATATATATATATATATATATATATATATATATATATATATATATATATATATATATATATATATATATATATATATATATATATATATATATATATATATATATATATATATATATATATATATATATATATATATATATATATATATATATATATATATATATATATATATATATGTATATATATATATGTATATATATATATATATATACACTTTTGAGATTCTGAAACCAGGAATTATTATGGAAATATATATATATATATATATATATATATATATATATATATATATATATATATATATATATATATATATATATATATATATATATATATATATATATATATATATATATATATATATATATATATATATATATATATATATATATATATATATATATATATATATATATATATATATATATATATATATATATATATATATATATATATATATATATATATATATATATATATATATATGTATATATATAAATAAATACAAACGGAGCTGCCATGGAATTCACCGACCGGAGTCGGGCCCATCATAATACTATTTTTTTACACTTCTGGGGGGTGAGCAGTGGATTCCGGACTTACGAACCGGCTGTGGTAGGTTTAGGACAGCTGTCTTGCCACATGTGAGCGTTCACCTTGCCACCCATTCACTCCCCCTTCGAAGCCATAGAATTTGAGATGCGCAAATCGCAGTTTTAGATAATTTTTCTAAGAAAGAGTTGATTATTTTTCTGGAAAGGCCAAGATCTTTAAAGAGGTGAAATAGAGATTTAGCTGGCAGGCCACGAGCGCCAACTTCCACCGCGTGAAGGTGAACAGTGAAGCCGTTCCGGGTTACGGCATTTGCAAGATCATGGTATTTATTTAATTTGTACTCGTGGTCTTTTGGGATATTTGATTCCCATGGAACAGTTAATTCTACTATAAGAGCCACCTTCCGAGATAGAGAGTAAAGAGTTATATCTGGACGGAGGGCTGTGCATCCGAGACTTTCAGGGAATTTATACTGCTTAGAGACCGAATCAACCTCCAGAATCCAATCTGTAGCTTTCTCGATTATTGAGAAAGGTTTTGTAGTTAAATGTTTTTTGCCTTTAGAGCCATCCCGCACAAACTGTATTGGGGGTTTGGAGGATACTGTCAAACCCTTGTTGGCACGAGCCACTGAGACACTAATTACCTCGCGAATAACAGCGAGAACTTTGTCATGGCGGTAAGTGTACCGTCCTTGATCTAAGGCCACCTTGCAGCCAGCTAGAATGTGTCTAGCTGTGCAAGGGGTATTGCTACAGAGGGGACAAGAACTATCCTCGGCAAAGCTCCAACGAGCGAGGTTACTGGGGTCTGGAAGTGTATGCTGAAAGGCATTCAAATAAAATTTCAGCATCTCTGGCGTCCAGTCATAGAGCATTACCTTCCAGTGCATTGGAGGCGGAATGCAAAAGTCCCCAATTGTTGTCCAATCATTCTGGCATTGAAGGCCAATAGCATGAGCCATACTCTTGCTGTCGTAATCTCCCCGCAAAAGAGACTTCTTCAAGTCCACGTCGCTCGTGGTTGTACTGCCATACCCCAGACCAGTGCCATTCTGGCTGATTCCAGTAAGGAACTTTTTGTGGAAGTCTACGCGGGCTTGTAGATCATTTGAATCACTACGGCCACTTATTACGTGCTTCGATATTGCCGGATCTTTGGAATTGCACAGAATCGAATTTTTGGTTATTCTGGAGTTGGCGTAGAGCAGAGAGGGCAGTTTAAGCGCTAGCCCAAAATTTTGTTTGGACCTGAAGAGAGTCGAGGGGTCAGCTGGTTTGGCTAAGGACAGCCAGGATTTTAAACTAGCTGTCACCAGCGCATCTAGACGGGACAGTTGGGTTTTGGTAAAATCGTAAATAAGAAAGGGCCATGACAAATGTGACGTTAGATAATTGTCATAGATCCAGGCCTTACGAGGGCCAGAAATTAGCAAGGCATCTATTTTCGCCAGGCAACTTTTGAAATGCTCTATAACATGATCGCCCGAGACGTCTTTTCCCTGATGGGTGATTTTTCTGCCGAGGAATTTGAAATGATTGTTTGGGTCTATAAGGGAGATATTAGAGCCCTTATAGACCAATTTGGGGTCATAGGATGTAAATTTTGTGCCCATGCGGGCGAGTCCAAGGCAAACACATTTGGAGGGCTTCACTTTTATACAGCCTGACCAGTCGCAGAAAAGCTCCACTTTCTGTAATAGCAGGGAAAGCTGCTTGGGGCTTCTGGTGATGAAAGTTAGGTCGTCGGCAAAAGCGAGGCACGACGAGGTGTATTGGCCGTCTGTTTTAAAACGGTAGCCCCACTTCCTGTCAAACTGGGTCAGGCTTTCCAGCAGTATATTAAAAACTATATTAAAAATCGTCGGGGAGAGGCAACAGCCCTGAAATAGTCCAATTGAATATGGTATAGAGCGGGTAGTCCATTCTTGCGTTTTAACATGGAAAGTCAGACAGTTGTAGTAGGAGGCTACAATGTCACGGACGACTGGTGGGAAGTTGTACCAGCGGAGTGCAAAGTGGAGGAGACTGTGTCGGACTGACCCAAAGGCATTCTCTAGGTCGAGCCAGCATACATTGATTTGGCGTTCGTGCTGTCTCGCATCCTTGATGGCAGCAGCCAGGAGAGAATTGTGCTCGAGGCAGCCCGAGACGCCACGCATGAACCCTTTTTGAACTGATACTCCAAGGTACTCATTCCGGTGCATGAATTCGCTCATCCTTGTGTGGACTATGCTAAAAAAGATTTTGGCCACAGTGTCTGTGAGAGCAATGGGCCGAGCGTCCTTTGGTCCGGTGCAAACTGGGACCTTCGGAATTAAGATGACTGTCGCTCGGCCAAAATTCTGTGGGACTACACCGCTATTCCATATATTTCGGAAGATGGATCCTAAATATTGCAGAAGGCAGGGGCATTTTTTGTATACTAAATAGGGAATACCATCGGGACCCGGAGTAGAGCCCGACGGCTTCCTCTTTACTTGATTAAGAATTTCATCTAGAGATGGAGGTTGAGAAGCAAAAGCTACCGTAGGCAGGGGCGGAGGTGTAATGCCCGGCGGAGGGCTGTAATTATGGAGCCGCATTGGGTCCTCATACGTGGTCGAAAAATATTCCGTGGCCATTTCTTCCGGGATTTGGATTTTTCCCTTGGCGGCAGACAAAACCGTTTTGCTGTAGTTAAAACGGTTTTTGTCGAACCGGGCTTCCTCTTTGGATTTGAGAAATGCTGCCTTGCGCTTGTCGTTTTGCGTTGCTACGCTCTGTATGAGTTTTAGTATAGAGCGGTACGCGCGCGAGAAGTTGTGGCAGAGGGTTTTATCCCCGGCTTTCTTGGCTTCACGTAACTGGCGACGAAGTAGCCGCTTTTGCCTACGGAGCTTTGCCTTAAATGCATTTTCTCTGTGAACCGGGTCGACATGGGTAGATTTTGGGTAAACACCCGAGAAGTATTCATGGACCGCCACCTGGAAGGACGACAGCTGGACGCTGGCAGGGGCATTACGGTTCACAGAGTGGTCAAGAATAGAAGTTAAATTATTATTATGAAATTCCCAGTCCTCTTTCGCAAGTGAAGGGAATTTTAGAGGAGGGAAGGATACGATTTGCGCGGGTAGAGACCGGTCGGGTGACAAACTGCGGGCAGATGTGGAGTCAAGGGACATGTGAGGTTCAACTCTGTCCGTGACTCCTTGCGACGGTTTAAGACACTGACGTGCAGCGTCGCTATCATCGTGCCCAGCAATGTGTTTTTTTAACCATGCTAATCGTTTATATTGTTTCCCGCAGATAGGGCAAGCAAGGTCCGGTGTCGTTTTAGCCGTGTCGTTGTTTGGGGTTTCAACTGGGGTAGCGGGAATTCTCCCCCCCTGATAGGCCGCTTGGGGGCATATTTCCTTTTTTTTCTTTTTTGCTTTATATATAAGCGGGTCTGGCTTGCAAGGCCATCGACCCGATGCGTTCTTTCACGCCGTCCACCGTCTCTCCGGCTGTCACAACTCTTTCGTTGTTGTCATCCTGATGATCAGGGGGTTTACAATAAATACAAACGGAGCTGCCATGGAATTCACCGACCGGAGTCGGGCCCATCATAATACTATTTTTTTACACTTCTGGGGGGTGAGCAGTGGATTCCGGACTTACGAACCGGCTGTGGTAGGTTTAGGACAGCTGTCTTGCTACATGTGAGCGTTCACCTTGCCACCCATTCACTCCCCCTTCGAAGCCATAGAATTTGAGATGCGCAAATCGCAGTTTTAGATAATTTTTCTAAGAAAGAGTTGATTATTTTTCTGGAAAGGCCAAGATCTTTAAAGCGGTGAAATAGAGATTTAGCTGGCAGGCCACGAGCGCCAACTTCCACCGCGTGAAGGTGAACAGTGAAGCCGTTCCGGGTTACGGCATTTGCATATATATATATGTATATATTTTATATGTATTTTAAAACTACTTTAAATCTAATCTCTAATATCTACTAAGTACCTTTTAACGTCAGCTCGAAATCTTAAATCTTAAAAAGTCTTAAATCACACATCTAGGCACATGCGTACTCTTAGTTAGATGTGAGACGTGCCTCAGGTTGCATGGGATTGAGGTGAATCAACTTGTCGCTTTATTTAACTAGAAATTAAATGTTTTTCCTATGTAACTAAATTAATGCTTTTAAGTAATTTAAGTAAATAAATGCTTTTAAAGATGTACTTTATTACTTCGAAGTAATTACAAAATCTCTAACTCCAATTTTCAGACCGCAGTGGCTGTAAACATGGTAATTTAGGAATGCATTTAAAAATGCACATTTAATGTGCAGGTTTAGACCAAAAAAATGCGATGCGGTGACCAAAGTTGATTACGTAATCAGGACGGGCAAACCCCCCCTCCCCCACGTAATCAAGCGTAAGCCTCAGCTCCAACCCCCCCCCTCCCCCTCGGCGATTACGTATTATGTGAACGGCCCCTAATAAACTTCTCGATGGGGGTTCTTATACTTGCTAAAAATAAAATTGATTACCACATAACTATCATGATAATGGTCAAGCTTAAAATATTATATTCATTTTAATTTAATTTAATTTGTAATTCACAATAACAATATACTGTTAAATGGGCAAAACGTACAATTAAAATGTCATAAACAAAAATGCAGTAGCAAAAAACTGATAACACGATATGCCAACAACTGTTGGAAGTGATCCTATTTTAATGTCACCTAACTAGGCTATACCATGTTCTATGGCGGACATTTAAATTTGTATAAATATACATACAAATTATTTATTGCAAATTAAAAAAAAACATGCAACAGGCGGCCGGGATAACACACTCGCCATTCCGATACATAATTCTTCTGTTTACACGCACTCTTTTATTGTCCATTCTACTCGTTAATGGAATCAGCTCCCTCACTCTATCAGCCATGCACCTTCGTTGCATACTTTAAAAAGTTGTTGAAGAATTGTTGAAGAAGCATTTATTTTTACACAGCCACTAACCAAATACCTCTCCTTGTCCTTTCCTTTATGGGCAACCTTCCCTGGGCAAACTTAGTATAAGTTACTGACATATGTTTGTATAAGTTTATTTTAAATTTAACTTTACTACTTCTTTGTGTATTGTACGGTGAAAATTAGGAATTATTTTATCAAATGGTTGACTATAAGATATCGCTATAGCGATAAGTCTGCTATTTGTGCATAAATTGTCTTTTTTCTAAAACCAGTGTAATATTCAATAAGTTATGTTTTTATAGCACAGTCAAGTTATTTTATTATATTCAATTCTATTCTACCTTTTTTCTGAGCTAAACGTCAACTTAATTGATAAGGTAATGCTCGCATATAGATAATTAACAGCTGTCTCTATTTGACTTAGTTTTTCGCCTCGAAATCCAGATTTTGCATTAGATCCTTTGTATAATATTTATATGTAAACTATTGAATCAGGTAGAGTCTACAAAATACAGTCCGAAAACCGCTGGTTGTTGCTGTCCCAGAGTATATTTACCGCGTACCTACGTGTACGTATAAGTCCATGTTCCCACATCGACTTTCACAAAAGAATGTCATACTTCGCGGAATATTCTCGCGCACTCTGCCCGTTCCGTTAGTTGCGAGTACATTCGGTGCATGCCCGATTGAGATGTGCTCTAAAAGCTCTGGTAAGTCCTCTCCGACCGCTCGGAAGCTTGACTTTTGTGCTGTGTTGGCTGGTTGAACCACTTCAATTCGCGCTGCGGTGCGGTTGAAGCGTACTCGGAGAGCTAGCAGCACTTTTGGTATGCAGTATTTATCGAGCGAGGCAGCTTCCCTCTTTGCTGCTTCCTGAATGCACTCGCATTAATGCTACGTCAAGTATGCAAGAATTCTTTATACCTTGCTATGCTTTATAATCGTCAATTTTATGTAAAAATAGTAGATATTTTTACACCCACATAAAGCGGCATATGATTAAAAGTAACAATATCACAATGCGCGCAGTTACAGCCACGCAACATGATATTCCCCATAACAAAACTACGCAACATGATATCCCCCATAATTCGCGCAAAGAAACATTTTTTTTAGTTGTTCGATTACACATTAGCATCAATGCGGAAATAAAAGGAAAGTTAGATACCATATGAGGAAGAAGAACGATGACGATCACGATGAAATTGTCCCCAGTTGTACGCGCATCTCTCGCCTCCGGCCGTCCCCTCATGCTGTGTTTTATGCACAATGAAGCTGGTTTCCGTGAAGTTTGGTTTCCGTGAAGCTGGTTTCCGTGACGTTTTCTCCGTGAAGTTTTTTCCGTGAAGTCTGAAGCTGGTTTCCGGTTAAGTTGATGTTACCATCCGTTCCGTGCTGCCGCGAGATGCTGCTAAGCGTCATCGGTCTGGCTGCCGCGGCTCCAACATTGATATTCTTCGAGGTACCGTTGGAATGATTTCGTTTTCAATTATTGGGTATGGTTTTTGACGCGGCATGTTTCCAATAAAGATGTTTTTTTTTTTGGTGTTTCATTTGAGTAGTTGTTTACGTCGCGCGCTTCCTTTTCCTTACTCAGCCAAGCGTTGAGACCTGTAACATTTGCCTGTATGTAACTCCGCTACAGAGTAAATCGGTACATTTTTTTTAACTTTAAAGTTATAGTTTTATTTCTCCAATTAGCTACTGTTGCTGTTATTCGATGTCTACTACAATTACTTATCGTACACTTGCTGTTGCTATATGGGATTAGACAGTTACATTAACAGATTTGTATTTTTTCCGGGTGTATTCAGGAACAATAAAATTTGTAACGATAATCAACGCGTCGTCTATATTATTACATTGCAATAAATGAGTTAATATATTCATTAGGTAGTAATATTCTTATATTCCAAAAGGAACATATGTAGTTTGTTCAAGACACACGGGTTGTTTCTGTACAAAAAGCAAAACAGGAAAAACAACATGTTTTGTTTTTAGACTTAGAAGATTTTTGGCTGAAGATTATTCTGCATAAAAACCTGAGTTGAAAATTATCTATCACTTTTTTAATTTGGGCCTTTGTTATCAAGAAAAATATATATTGATTATTTTAAAGTCCAACTAATACTGCTTTTTTCTCGGTAACAACCTCTTAGGTCATAAAAAAAGTTATGTACCGTTTTAAAATTAGTTTTTCGCGAAGAATATTCTATTCTAAACATAAGACTAATAAGTATTTTTTTTAAACATTTAAAAATAATAGCCAAACAAGAAATATACTTATCATTTGCCTATTGGGTTTGATGTACAGAATTACTATTTGAAAAAAAAACCCTTACTATTCCGAACACCTCGTATATTGGAAAAGCGACATCCAATGATGAGTAACGCGAACTTCCCTTATCATATTCATATTACTATCCCTCACGACCAGCGGGCGGTGCAAGCAGCCATAATATCAACAATGAAAAAACCATCAACGGCTGAATATTCAGAATTGAAACACGAAGCGAAGCGTGACATCGGCCGGCGGCTTTCACGCCACTGAACGAACGTGTAAATTACACAGGGGGCGCGCTATGGCGTGCGGAATGCCGTTGTCATGATGCGTCCCGCGTTTCGCCCAATTCGTGGGCCTGCTTTCAAAGTATATCACGTGTGTGTGGGCCCAAGGCACGGACACCGCGATAGTCTGCCACAGTCACGTGGCCAAGTCACGTGACGCGCGGCTAACAAAACGCACAGACATTCAACACTGGTTTTACTTTCCTGGCAAGGGAAAGTATAGAAAGCGCACTTCTGTGTGTCTGTGTGTCATTCCTCCACGATAGCGCCTAAACGCTTTATCCTATTGAGCTGAATTTGCAGGCATGCATAAAATGGCATGCAGGCATCATTTGGTCATATCAAGAGTTGAACAGTCATGTCAAGTGGTTGAAATCAGTCTACCAGGGGCCGCGCTAGTCATGTTTATCGTTGGTGGGGAAGGAAGTGTGGAGGAGGGGAGGAGTAGTGTGGGGGAGGGAGGGAGTTTGAGGAGAGGGTTTGGGGGATGGGTTGGAGGAAGGGTGGTGGGCGCAGGGGGGGTTTGGAGAAAGGGGGCTTGGGGGGATGGGTTGGAGGAAAAGTGTTGGGGTGAGTTTAGTTAGGGGGAGGCGTTGGGGTTAAGGGGTTGGCGCGAGTGGGGGGGGGGGGGGGGTATTGTCTTGCCGGGAAAGTCTTAGGGTGACACAACCGATTTTTATAAATCCTTGCTCTCCATAATTGAGGTTTCGTACGAAACACATTTGCACTCAGTTTTCTGTCTTTAAGCAAGCGTATAGCTGGTTCTATACTGCGGAGGAGAAATCGATAATGAAACTGTATGTAAAATACAATGTATTGTACACGTTCGCCCTTCGATAAAGCTTACAGTTTCACAACATAAAGCCTTAAATGCCTTATTAACCACTGCCGCGAGATGCTGATCAAGCAATACATCGCTGTCCGACAGTGTTCCGAGATCACAAACAACCATATTCTTTTAAATTTCTACGTCTTCGCTATCATACTCATACTCCTTAAGGTTTCCTTTTCGACTGAAGGCGTTGAAATTGCACTTTAAAGTGTTGAGTCAATTTGTCGTTATACAATCGATTTAGATCATCTTAAGTTCCAAGCATTCCACCGCGTTGGTCAATTTTCATTTAGCGCAAATTTTCAAGTAGTCTGTATATAAGATGTAGGTACATATGTGGACATTTAGTAATTGATTCCTATGTTGCATAGGTAGGCATTATAGAGAAAATCCCTGAGGTGCGAGCCCTGCAGAAACCTCGCTAAACTACAGCAAGCGATCACCGAAAATAATGGGGAAATGAAGCAGTTATAATTGCATTGCTTCTTCTGTCATTTTATGTCCAACATGTCATATTTGTTGACGAGTTCCTCTGTGTTTTCTATGTTACTAAAACTACTTTTGCAGTAAATACCAGGGTGTCTAATATGTATCAATCGTATGCCACTTGACATAGATGGATTTATAAAAGGTTAAAAAGAGTTTGGATATATCTTGACCCTTTTCCGTAGTTTTGTTAATGACAGGTCGTTCGTTAAGGGGTGACAATGATTCGCCCTAACAATTTAATAAAAGCCCAAAATTTATTACAATTTTCAGCAATATTGTTTTAACAGTTAATAAGTTGGGGTAATCTAAATTGTAATCTTTTGGGGTCTTCTATTTAATTTCTGCTATTTATGATGTAATATCGATTTTTAAAAACATTTACTAAAGGGGAATAAATTTGGCGTGAGAAAGCAAATACATATTTGTTAATCCAGCAAGCCGCTACTTTCTTTACACTCGGCTATTAGTTCCTGTTTTGGAGTGCAGACATCCGAGCCCTGCGGAAACCTCGGAAAACAACAGCAAGCTATCACCGAAACACAATGCGGAGATGAAGAATCAGTTACCGAGCGATTTGTTTTTATAAACAACGTTGGAATTACAATAATTCGATTCAGAACCAAAAAAAATGGACCACCGATTGATCTATATTGTCGCTCAATAAAAGATTCCCATTAATTTTTAAATAAATATCCATTAACATCTGAATAATTGTCACAGTTAAATGTCGATACTTTCCTTGGAGATTATTTCAGTGGACGCAGTGTGGAGATTGACCACCACCCGATCAAGCCAGCATTTCTTAGCATTTGGAACTCCATTGAACTGCTGTATTCCAGGAAGGTGAGACTATTTAGAAAAGAGCAGCTGGCTAAATGAAGTGTACGCTATACTTATCCTACTCCCAGCATACTTTATCTACCATCACTTAATGTCTTTGAATGCATAAAACTGATATTAAAAAATATAGCAAAGTTGAAGGATCAAAAGGAAATTCACTGTCATTTTACCAGGTGTAAATATAATCTAATACTATCTTGTCCGTCTATGGAATTATTTAAAATGGATCCAAGCTACATTGGAATGGTGTATTTTATTAAACTAATGGAAATTATTCAAGTTATACATAGAAACAGGAAGATGCCGCCTGGTAATGGCCAAATTATAAGGCTATCTTAGTTACAGAATTCTGTGATATCAACGAATTCCAATTAGGCAACTGGCAGTTTCCAATTTGATTTTCTTCGTTTAGCTTAAATTTTTTGCCATTTTACTGATTTATATATTTTATAAATATTTTATATTCTCTTCGATAATCAATTCATTTATCGAAAAGTTACACTTATTCCAGGATACACAAGCTGAATTTACTACTACTTTATCCAAAAACGTTTACTATTATTACGTTATGGTGTGGTGCACCATTTTCCTTAATTTCTCAACGTTTATTTAAGCATGCGGTTTTTTTATTATTTTATAAAATAAATCAGTTGGTAGGTATCCCTACTCACAGTCAAATTCTTTATACAAGATAATATGTTATACTTTATGTGGTATAATTATTTTTTATACAGATTGGCTATTTTTATTGATTTGGTATTCCGCGATTTATTTATTATGCTAATCTACAATGGCGGTTGACGACGACATTTCACACCGCGTATTGACTGAGAGATATTACTAAATGTGATTATTTAATTAGACACTTATTTCGATTACTTTTAACTGACTCGATTCGAGGGTGCTTACGTACCAAATTGAGGACGATCATTGAAGGAATGATATTATTTTGTTTGTTTTTAATTATTATTAAAATCGCTTTACACGCTTCACCAATGATGATTCTGACTATTCATTAATTCTATTAATTACTCAAGTCTGATATTACACTCGCTACCCTTGACTATTACGCCCGTTAACCTTACTACTTGACGCAATTTAGAAGCGGACACAGATCACCCCTGCAATGCCCGAGTCGGGAAATGAGCGCATTGCCTTCACTTTCACTTTTATTAAACTAGAGCGACTGTACCTTGCTTTTCATAAACGTTCCACGTCGTGCGGCCCTATTCATATCTCGCTTGCGGATCTGCCGAATTCAACGACCTGAAACGGATGTATGGCTCGACTTGGAGGAATGCTTTCTTATTCGGCTATCCAACAACGGACGGATTCGTCGAGATTGATTGAAGAAACAAAGAGGGAAGAGAAGTTATCGGCGTGATACCGCACAGAAGTCTTACTTACGAGAGAAGAAGTAGCGACTCGGTTCGGCGGCGGACAGGTGACAAGTGCCTGTGTTCGCCGTATCGCCGTTCGAACGGGTTATTTGCCGTGTTAGACACACACGTCCTGCGGCAATGGTTCTTCATACTGAGGCATGTAATTGCCGTATATGTACAGAGAACCTCAACCATTGCAATGTCTAAACAACTATGTATAAGGCGTTAAAGACAATAAGCTTTATTTGATTTGATTTAACATTTCCAACAATTTTTGAGATATTAAATGGCAAGATGTAAATCTTCAATGGCAAGATATAAATCTGTGGAATGAATGTATATCTCCGAAATGTAAAAGTATTAATTATCATGTGTCGTTTCGACATAATATATTGTGCATCAACATACCTCACTAGAGTAACATAGGACACATTACAAGGTTTTATTATGACATCTAAATGAGATGTCATAAAAGAAAGAAGAGAAGTCGAGAGCTGATTCGGAGAATTGCGAAATCGTAGAACAGGCTCACTTTTATTGGCAGTCTTAAGTCTCGGTGCATTTCGTTACTAATTCGTTTCATACGCTACCTATGGGTACGTATGTAAATACCCGCACTCGGCGTTAAATTATGTACTACGGCCACGTAAGTGGCTATAACAATCGCGTCAAAGGGCATACCGCCGAGTCGAGATTTATCGCACTTTCTCGTCGGGCTTGTTTTTCAAGAGGAAAAAAAATTGCGCGGCATGTCAAGGATAGTTTGACAAAATGATCAGTGTAGAATATGTATCTCTCCCTCTCTGCCCTTACTCGTTTTTTTTTATTATGGCAATTCTCCATTTATTTTGAGTTTGATCACATGAGAAAAGTTAATGATCTCATGCACTTCATTATGCAAGAAAATTAATTTTTGGTAAGGAAGAAACCGTTAGAATTATTACTAATAAAGAAAAATTTACCACCATTTCGTCAACTTACTATAATGGGTATGGTACTATATACACTAGGGAGCAATGAATCCGGGTCACCAATATAAACTGAATATCTTGGAAATTTAATAAAATATATTGATTAAAAATTTAAAGTTTTTATATATATTTTATTTATTTTGTTGTTTGGGGCTTTTATAAGGTCTTTGTGAGCCTTGTAACACTGCGACAATTGCTGATCTATTATGTTGGCCACTTGCTGTAGTTCAGCGCTAAGCCTCGTGTCATTCAAGAACCGCAACAGGCTTTTAGCACCAGATTGTTTTACCTCCTTAACTTTTTATAAAGATTCGCAACCAAGTTCTCGATGTTTGTCAATAGATGGCACCAGCAGTAAGTTCTGGTCGATTTTGATATATCCAAAACGCCATAAACCACGCTTACACGTCATATGGTAAACAAACCGTTTTGACACATTAGTCATTTTGTTTTGGCGTCATATTCTTTTGGTTGTGTGAAAATGTCTGATTTTGTGACAAAACATCGTCATTTGCGGGAGGTGTTGATTTTCTTCTTTCATTCGAAGAATACGGCGTCTGAAGCACATAAAGAGCTCCAAAAAGCTTACGGAAATGCTGCTCTAAGTTAAACAACGAGCCGTGATTGGTTCCGTCGCTTCAAAGACGATGATTTCAATGTTGACGACCGTCGGCGTGAAGGAATGCCAAAATCCTTCGAAGACGATGAATTGGAGGCATTGCTCGATGAGGATCCGTGCCAAGCCATTTCCAAGCGATTGCATGCGTTGGGAATGATTAATAGCAAGGAACTTGGGTTCCTTATAATTTGAAGCCAAGGGTCTTTGAGCATCGTTTTTTCGCATGTGAACAACTGCTCCAGCGGCAAACAAGCAAGGGGTTTCTTCATCGCATCGTGACGGGTGATGAAGAATGGATTCATTACAGCAACCCAAAGAGGAGAATGTCATGGGTACTGCCCGGTCATGCTTCTACGTCGTCGAATCGGCCGAATATTCACGCTGCGAAGGTTATGTTGCGTATTTGGTGGAACCAGGTCGGTGTTATTTATTATGAACTGTTGAAACCCAACGAAACCATCACTGGGGGACGGTATTAAATTATACGTAAATTTTAACTTAATATTTTTTTATATTGGACTAGCTGACGCGTGTCCACTTCGCTGGGCGGTAAACATTTTTACTTGTGATGAAATTGTGAGTGTGGTTCGGTTAGTACTGAGTGCTATGATTTATTTCCTGACTGCCAAAAGGAGGGTTATATTTTTACTACATATGTATGTATGTATTTGCATGCCAATTTGGCTATATTTCCGGGTTTCAAGTGAGTGAATGAAATGATTATGATTGAATAATTTATGTTTATTTTAATTGATCAAAACTTCTCTGTATACTATATTAGATGTAATGTTATTATTTGGTACCAAAATATATTGTCTTTCAGGAGTTCCAACCCGAGATACGGTCGCGGTTCCATACCTATGTCGTAATATCTCTTTTACCATTTATGCAGTAAAAGGGAAATTATATGCAGTAAACGGGTAAAATCGTCGCCATTTTGCGGAAAAACAATATCTTTCATTCTAAGGTCCAGGTCATAGCGACGTCTTTACTAATCAAGATTTTTTATTTTACTTTGTTTCATAACCCTACAATGGTTGGAAACATGTCAAGTAACACGCCCTATTTTTTAGCCACCACTACAATGACGTTAAACTGCTTGAAATGTTGTTTTTTTTGTTGCTGTTTTTTTTTGCATTCTTGAAACGTCAATGAACGACAATGTCATCAGCTGGAATCTCTAAATCTTTACCATCTATTAGTTATTTTATCCAGGTTCCGCATATTATGCCTACTAGACAAGAACCCGCATATTTTAGCTACGAAAATTAGCAGCATTGTAATTGGTGACAACAAACAAAGTACGTACATATAGTACCAATATTTTGAGGTCATCATTCTATGTAACATTTTAACTATTCTATTTCGGATTCTAGGCATTTTTGATTGAGTTGTGACAATTATTTAAAAATATATATATTTTTGAGGAAAACGCATGTCTTAAAATATGAAATTGGTGTAATTCGATTCACTTTACTAGAAGGATTATATATAACTCCTAGTTTCCAGCCAGTGCGTTAAATAGTTTTTTCTATAATATCGTTAGTTTTGCAACACTTGTACTATTGTCTATAGCATTATTTGTATTTATTTTTTATCTTTAAAACAAATAGTTGTCAATAATTGTGGTACGTAAAATAACTAGCAGTATATAACGTGAATTTCATATCCATATCACATTTCATTTTTATCTGGTAATTGTAACTAATGCATATCTACATACACTAGGAGCACACGAAGAGCATATTATTATATATACTAGCATTACATCAGCACTAAGTACGTATGTGATGAAGTGATGGTGAAAAGTGCTCTGTTGTTTGCTGAACTGTCTTAAAGGATTTTCGTTTGCAGTACTGCGAAAATTGTATACGCATAATAAATAATGATAGAAATCAATATTACAACAGGGATAATAAGGTAGGATATCTAAGTATATGCATATAATGTTATAATTTGACTATAAATACGAAAAATTATTATTAAATAATATTAATATAAGAATAAGAATAAAGAAAAATAAATAAGTATATTATATAGAATATTAGATAATTGTTATTCTTAATTAACAAATTAGTTTAAAGTCTAATAGATTTTAAATTAAAAAACTAAATTGGTATTATTTCATAATATTATTTCATAATACATTTTTTTTGTATTTAAGAGCCACTAGACAATCATCTCATATACTGGGTGTCAGTGCCGTTGAGAGTGTGTCCCTTATTGGCTGTCAAATAAATAATAAAATTTAGGTTAAAAGTACAACTAGTGCTGTCAACTACAACGGGGGAACCCGTCACCTCGGGAAGTTTTAACGATATTAGATCGTTCTATCTCCCGTGAGGTGAGCGTAGAAGACTTGGGAAGAAAACATTCCACTGTCTAGTTACGCCACTCGCCACGATCAACGCCTTACTGCGAGGTAACCACGTTAATCACACAGCGGGCTGATACTCGCACGCTCATTTCCAATTTCAACCAGATTACTCTGGTTTCCCGACTGGTTGCAGGCTCGAGGTCGCTTGCGCGGTCCTCTCTCTTACTTAGCGATGATACGGTGTCTACCGAATCTATCGCGTACCACGGCACCCTTTACCCGGTTATTCACCGGGTATGAGGTAGCCAATTGGTCGTTTAAAGAGCAGTTGCCGTAAGGTTAACAATTACCCCCGCTATAAAGAAGACAGTACTGTTTCCAGACTCCCCCGGCTGTTGGTCGAAATGCACAATCGATTGGCCAACACCGCACGGTGCGCAAACCGTCCAGGAGCGCCCGAAGGTTGACTCTTAACTGGCCCGCAGGCCAGAGTCCTACCTGGGCTCGCACTTCTGCGTGGAGGCCGCCGGATGAGTGTTGACCCGTGAGTTTGATCGACCCTTAACCCATGGCTCTTAATGGCATTACTGCAATAGGCCCATTAGCTCCCAAAGGTTAAAAGCACATATCGCACCCTGAATACTAAACTGCACTAACTAGAAAAAGTCGATTGTTGGGAAATCGCAAAAATGTGATTTTAATATCGATACTGTTTCATTTAAACATAATTTTCTCTTAACTGATATGATAAATGCTCTATATATATTTTTTTCAATGTACAGTAAGGTTTTGTTTATTTGTTTTGATATTTGTATTTATTATTACTTATTAATTTACTTTACTAAAAATATAAACAAATGTATTCGGTCATTTAGGTCGTTTTAGTTGTCAAAATCATACAGACTGCATGCATTATTCCGTTTTGATTCAGTTTCGAACTAAACATTTGGCAAGATTAACCGTAGGAAGTTCTAATCGGTCGTTTTAGTATTAAAACAAGAATTTTTTATGTGACTTATTAGGAAATGTAGCACTTTAGTAGTAATAAATATCACATAGTAGGTACAAACCCACGAATTATTCAAAGTAATGTCATTTTAGCCATAGTAATGACTATGGTATTGCGAAATGTGCCATGTAAAGTCTTAAATAAAACTCAAAAATTTCGGTTCACATTTATTTATTACATGTATTATTCCTGAAAATAACTATATTTTAAGTATCCTAATCGAATCCGTCACTGACTAATCAAATAAGTCTTTATAAAAGGCTGCGTAGAAAGGAGGAATCAAATTTTTATTTATTAGTTCTTTCAAATCACTTGTTTTTTTGGCAGTAAGAGGAAGCTTGCTGCGATAGGCAGGTTTTGGATTTATTCGGTGGAGTGGTAGTATTCCGATCTTTTTTGCGTGTCTGCGTACTACAACTTCGGTGCAATTTTGGCTATTATCCAACACTGTCTTATAGAAGAATGAAAACGGGTGTTCTTTGTTTACATGTATAATTTTTATGTCATTCCAAACCACAGGTGTTCCATTTTTATCTTTACTGAAGTTGTTTCCCCACTCTTCTTGCATTTTTTTTAAATCGCTAAATGCATTGTGTTCTAGTTCGTGTACTTCAAAAGGGGTTCCGGTTTTTTTAGCACTTTTAATGAGGGTTACATATTGATCTGGAGTATAGATCGGGCCGGATTTAAGGTTTCTTTTTATCTCTTTTTCTATGAGACTATGAACGTTGTCAGCTTCGTTCTGTGTATGGCCCACTGTTAGGAATTTATGGGTTATTGTGTTTATTTTCTCATACTTCTGCACAGCATACATGTAGGCAGTTGTTACAAATTTATTTTTCTGCTGACCGCAGCAGTTGTCAGAGTAGAATATAATGTCAACGCCTTCATTAGATCTTTCATTAGTAGTTTTTAAATATTGTAAGATGGTAGAACCTATTTCGGTCGAACCACGATTACCATCAACTTCAGACCATACATAGCAGTGTGCTTTATCATATCCCGAGCGAATATTAGTCTCATTTTCTTCCCCATCAGTTTTTTTTAGTTCTGTTATTGTGAAATTATACATGTTCACTTTTGATTTGTAGTAGAAGGCAGATATTTCACCTCTAGGACACGGTAACACGGCTTGCAAGTCGTATATTGCTACTTTGTAATTTTCATTGATTTTTGATCTATCGGTTGCTTTTTCTTTTCTACTTTCCGCTTTGTCTTTTTGATGTTTTTCGTACGCTTCCTTCAGTTTTTCTTTTTCAGGTTCAGGTGAATTTAAATATGATACGCATAGATTACATTGGTCCTTTTTCGGGACAAAAAATCCCAAGTTGAACTTAGTATTGGAAACCTCGCGGTACGTGTGGTAATTACCTTTATTTTTGCCTCTGGTTTCTTGATTTTTTGCAAAATCTCTGTACAACTCCGCTATGTTTTTACTTCCATCAATGTATTCTCTGGATGTGTTTGCGCGCAAGTAGTGAGACTCTACTCTAGGTATAGAATTTATATGTTCCTGTATGTCCTCCATCAGTTCACTGTCATGTCTAGGATGATTGTCATGCTGACCACGCATATCAATAGGACGCATATCAACTTGGTCAGGCTTATTTTCTTTTTCTTCTTGTACAGGGAAGTCTGACTCTATTTTTTCATCTTCATCAAGGGATGGTATGTTGTCAGAAGGGACATTGACTTGAGACTCCATGATTTTTTTAGTGGCAGGGTAATTAGTAGGTGAAAATCCCTGTAAATAATAAAAAATAAAAATCAACTCATTATTACTATTACAAATAAGATAGATTAAATATAAAAAATAAATAAATAATGATAAAATACTTCTGTCAATACAAATATAATCAGACATTATTACCAGCACATACACCTCTTTAAAAAAATAACTCACAGGTTGGTTAGGCTCATTCTCTTTTCCTTCTTGTACAGGGAAGTCTGACTCTATTTTTTCATCTTCATCCGGCGATGGTATGTTGTCAGAAGGGACATTGACTTGAGCCTCCATGAATTGTTTAGTGGCAGGGTAATTGGTAGGTGAAAATCCCTGTAAATAATAAAAAATACAAATCAACTCAATATTACTATTTACGAATGCGATACAAATAAGATAGATTAGATATTAAAAATAAATTAATAATGAAAAAATACTTCTGTCAATGCAAATATAATCAGACAATATCACCAGCATATACAACTCTTAGAAAAATAACTCACAGGTTGGTTAGGCTCATTCTCTTTTTCTTCTTGTAAGGAGAAGTCTGACTCTATTTTTTCTTCTTTTGGTGATAGTTTGTTATCAAAAGGGACATTAACGTATGACTCCATGAATTGTTCAGTGGCAGGGTAATTGGTAGGTGAAAAGTCCTGTAAAAAATAAAAAAATAAAAGTATTTATATGAGCGTTTCTTATGTACAAATCTTAAGTAGTGTTCATTATTATAATTTGTTAGATTTTTTTTAAATTAAGTAAATTATATGAAAAATTTACTAAAATGTTGAATTTGACTTTAAACCTAGTATGGTATTTTATGTAACATGCTATTTTTCATGAAAACTGTACGAAATTGACCAACATCGAAAACAATTGAGCGCCGAAACGAAACTAAAAGAGATCACAATACTATCAATACGAGTCTACAGTAGGTAATTCTTTAAATTGGTATCTTATTTAGACATTAAACTTACATTTTGTTTGGATTCCTGGGTATCGATGAGTCCTAATATATATCTGGACCGATTTCCAGACTTACGCCCATACGTTTTCCGAGATATTCTTTCCATTCTGAAAGAAATTTCAGATGTCATTTTAGTTCTCGATAACTAATAGAAATGTAATTGGGTGATGAATACTACAATGAATCATTAGTATATAGGTCACATACTATGAATGTGTTTTTAATTCTAAACAACCGAAATTCTTAATACTCTGTGTGTTGTAACAAAACATTTACATATTTCTAGTTCTAAAATGCACTAACACTGATTACGCCATCAATTCATTTACATGATTTTATTTCGAGAATGAAGAAATCATACTTAATACAAAATATTTAACGAATTTTGCTACGGGTGTAACTTCTAAACTGAATTATTTCCTAATTGGTCACTTTAGAATTAAAATATTGACAGAAATCTTACCTTGCCTGGAGAACTGTATCGGCACATTGTGCTTTAGTACACCACGCGACACGACCTCTCACACTAGCAGCTGACAAGTTACTGACTTAGAGCAGTTTAGAAATTACACCGTGTCATATCGCGTTTAGTGCAAAAGAGACCTTCAATGCAATATCTACGCACAGGAAAGAGATAGAAATACGTTTCTCAGACAGTATGATAGCGGAAATTGAGGGTGTGAACGTGGTATTCTTAACTTAATATCGACATATTTGGATTTAATGCAGTTTAGTACTCATGGTGCGATATAATGTTTCTGTCCGTGCAGACATATTTAAAATACATTTATATTGACGATTCCAACTGAGCGAATCAGTCTGCCGAACTCGCCGCCCATCGCTCACCTCACACCCGCTCATAGATTTGCCATTTATAATCACCGCCTACGAGCAAATCGCGATTTTATGCGATCCAGACGCGGACAAATAAATATTCATGCCGATGAATTTATCGCCGGTGGTAAACGTTAAGTCGGCGACTATTCCATGAATGGGGAAAGGAAGACGTTAACGGCTGGTTCGCACGCTACGACCAAGCCGGCTTTCCCAATCGCCCTTGCCCACAGATTAATCGTTGAGGGTGCTCTACTACAGACGTGTCACGATGCGTAATTCACTTAATCGACGTGTTTAATGTTGGCTAGGAGCGAGTGTTGGAGCCACTTTCCGCGCAAGTGAAGCATTGGGTTTTAAAAAAATGTGCCATGACAACTATTACAGTGCTTACTATTCCAAAACACTTAAGTATTTTATATTAGATCAATATTGACTGATATGTCAATCTTTACCTAATGTTTTAACCACTCTTTGGTTTTGATGTGTGATTCTGCATTTGTGCGCTCCTCTATTGGTAGCAATATATACTTTAATCGGATTGAAAATAATAAAGTCGAAATTCGTCAACAAGTAAGCGTTTGCTAGTTTTCTGATGCTTATCACATTTTTGTGCTAGGTTTCGCTATACAGTATGAGTTTAAATTAACCGACACCCTTGAAGTGTGTTGATCATTATTAGCAAATAGGCAACTTTGAATAATAATTTATTTCGAAGAACATTTCTTTTGCCGTAAAAACAGTTTATAAAGACCGATCAGCTGATCCCATTTGACGTGCGGTCGATTGAAGTTTGCCCGATTTGCAGTAGGTAAACATTCGGCAGTTTGTATGAAAAAACTGTAAGTTTCTAGAAAAACCAGAAAACTAGATTCAGATTATTTTATGAAGAATTTCAATTTCCCTATTTAGAAATACTTCATTTATAAGCCTATTAAAGTAACATGTTTTCTTGCAGCCGATGGGTAAAATTGTCCATAGACCTTTTAATATAAACTATAACAAGTGGAATTTAATGTAAACTACAACTAGAATTTCTCGGATGATCGCATCTGAGAGGGCCTCCAGCAAGCTGGTGTGGGTTTTCAATGTTATTCTTATCATTAATATATGCCTTTAACACATTAAAGTGAATACTACTATGCAAGTATGACCGAACCTATTGTGGACGACGACCTAGCTATTGGAATAAACCTGGAAAAAACAAAGACTCGATTTTCAATTGTCAATATCAGCTCCATGGCTACCAAGATGGCAAGTGGCAGTGGCCCCTAACAGTCAATAGGCACGCATTAGTCCACCTTCTTTCCCCTTCCTTCTAGTATTGTTATAGTTATTTCAAAAACGTCACACTGATTTGCCTTTCTGTAACCTTAAATGTCACTATACAGTAATCTCAAAATGTGTAGTTTTACACCTGGATTAAATTACATTTTAAAAAAATACTGCTCTGAAGATTACCGTTTGTCACCTAGAATCGCTGCAAATTAGACGTTTCTAATGGCATGATGCATCTGCATTGTAATTTACATAGCTTTTCTAATCTGTGTTGCGCCGCTGAGTATTTCGCCGCATTGTCACCAGAGCTAAAATAAAAAGGAGATAGGCATAAGCATTTGTTCATTCATTTACATTCTCGATATTTTCATACTCATTATCTACTTTAATATAGTTACATAATAAATCTTGTATTTTAATTATAAGACAAAAAAAACTAACAATAATTTTGTATTCCTTAAATTATAATCTGTGGGCCGTGTTTGTGTCAATGACGATAACGTGGGGTCGAAAGACCGGTAATATCAATGTATGTTTATCTAAAACACTCTCCCTTTATCACCACGAGCCCTTGCGGTAGTCTTTGATCGGTTGCTAATGGGACATTTTGTATTGCGGAAGTTGACATCATTTTTAATAGTCTTGGAAGTGTGTAGTCCATAAATCATAGGCAAACCGGATTAAATATTCCCAAAGATCTGAAAGATGACAGCATCGAAGCTTAATCTGATTGTATGCACATATGCGTTTCCTAATAGTTCCGTGCAGCTTGGGTGGAGTTGGCCAAAAATGTATGTCATCTGGCCAAAAATGTATGTCAACTGGCCAAAAATGTATGTCATCTGGCCTAAATGTATGTCATTTGGCCACGGTTCAACTCCTATGTGGTAGCCTCCTCGGAGAGGGCTCACCCTGTCAGGGCCGCTGTGAGCCTCTGACATGATTGTAATCCTGCAGTCGGAGGCGGTTGGAATCAAAATATTGCGGATTCGGGGGAATACCTCAGGCGAAACTGGGCAGTTAGTTCACCATCGGGTTGTTGCCCAGCTGATAAATAACCAGAGGGGTCTGGAGACGTAAGCGTCCTATGACAGCGGATGGTAATTAACGACCTGACGTCTTCAACCCTTGAATGGATCCATCGGTTACCCGATCCCGAGTGACCATGGCGGGTTAGGGCGGGTTAGGGCTTACGTCAGGTCAGGTAGAGGCCACGCAAGCGATCTTAAACCTGCGACCAGACCGGGAACGGAGAAATCTGACTAGATCTGGTAGTTGAGGCGTGAGATTTGCCCGCTGGATTCACATTCCAGTGCCTCGAGGTAAGGCGTCGTCTTCTTACGGACTTGTTAGCGAAGATAGACTGTGGACTGTGTTGTCTCTGAGTCACTGTGTAATCATCTTACGGCTAAAACAACGATCTATATCGCTATAACAGCCGGGTTCGACCATTGCAAATGACAGTTTTAAAGTGTATGACCATGTTAGAAAAACTGAAATCTTTAAAGAGTGAAATCGGATAACGGTCCTATTTAGTCACACTATTAACTAAACGCCTATTCCTATTTTTCAAGCCTTGGAATTTGTTGTATTTATTTAATTATTTAGCTGCAAATTTCTGCTATCATATTCAAATTGAACCATAATACCAAAGATTCAACATCGAATGCAACCCTTCAGGAAGCCAACGGCTCGCGGACAACGTGCTGTTGTTAGCAGGGTCATGAATTAAATCAGTAATATGCCAGCAGCGCTCATTTAATTGGGCTTAAAATTGAGAATTGCAGTCATGGTCGCCTTGACGTATAATACAGATACATTTTTCACTAGGAAATTTAATTTTCCTAGAGCTCGAGGAGGTGCTCGACATCGCGCAGGAGATCCTTCTACTCGTAAACTGTTGAGGAATATAGCCCGTCTTCGTTTTTTTTAACAGTCGTTGCGGAATCCATCGTGAACATTGTTATTCATGGCAGAAAGCTGTATTTATTTAACTGCTTCTGTAGTAGATCATCTTAATCTTCTAGAGATATCTCAATAAAATTATACTTACGACGAATAAAATTAAATGATAACTTTGTCGCAGTATAATGAGGGGTAGGAAATGGGTCGTGCCGTATCGCGCGAAATGTTATAAACCCATTTACAGCTGCTATCTTTTCAACAATAAAATCGAAGAATATGGTTGTAAAAATAAACAAAAAAATATTTGTTGAATTACGGGCTGTTTGTTGCCTGTATTCGGATATCCTACATGTATTTTATGTAATATATTGTTGTTAGTTTAATCACATATATATAAGCGAGAAAAAAGGTTTACAAAATTTTACCTAAACGGACATACTGACAAATAATTAATGTTCAGTAAAAGCTTGTATAAATAGAAAGTTCTACTGGCTCATCAGCAATAGATTTTTCAGGGTTACATCAGGTAGAGGTTACGCAAGCGATTTCAAATGTGCGACCAGACCAGAGGATGGAGAAATCCGGCCAAGTGTGGTTGCGTGCCCGCTGGTTTCACTTCCCATTGCCTGGCGGTAAGGCATTGGTCTCTCACTATCTCGTTCGCGTAGTTAGACGGTGGACTGTCTCGTCCTTACTCTCTGCGTTTACCCCACGGTTGAAAGAAGAATTACATATCGTTATACCTTCCTCGGGTGACGGGTTCACCCGAAGTAGCTGACAATTCCAAACTGATGAATGTCTTGTGAATGTATTTTTTGCATTCATTACCTATTTTATCTAAACCCTTTTTTATGTTATCATCTACCTACCTATTATAAGCTTTATAAAACAATTTCTATATATAAAACAATGTTTGCCTGCGGAAGATTATCTGTATGGATTAAATATAATATTACAATATTGCCAATTTTAATAACTTCATTGTTACAACGCTGTAAGTTACAAAATTATTATGGAGTGATAGGGTAAACAAACCGCAGCCTCAGGGGGTTCAAACGCCGTTTTCGCAAGAATTTAAGGGTGTTTTGCCGCGAATTAAATCAACCGATTAATATTCAAAACCTTTCCGGTTTTGCATCGGTTTGTCCGGATCCGCAGTCCGCAATCGCTGGAGATTTGGGCCGCTCGGCGCGGTTGCGGAATTCTTAGCCGCCGCCGAAATATATTCTACGGAAGCGCTGCGGTTTGCCGTATTATTCAACGCCGCCAAATCGGGATTATTATGTTCTGCCATTCTTGCCTTATGATTCACATGTGACCTGCATACCGAAGGCATATTTGAGGCATACGCATCGCGATGCTTTAATAAAAAGAAATTGAGGTCTGGATTTGTAACAAAAAAACGAAACTTTATTTCATATTATTGCTTAAATTTGTTTACTTAATTTATTATTAATTATATAAAAAGAATAAAAAACACGACTGCCGTTACAAAAAGGGAACTGCTGTATTTATAATTATCTTTATTAAGGTTCTTTTATGACATATTTGTGGTTTAGGTTTTTATCCATAAAGATACATTTATATTTTCCAAATGTACTCAATCAGGCCTTTCATTTGAAACTAAACAATATATATTTTTGTTAATTTATTGACATTTGCAGATTTGGTCATTTAGACAACTATTTACTTGACAGTTGGATTGTTGGAGAGTTAAGTACTGTGATATTCGGATCGACATAACGATTCCAACAAAATCACATACTTCTAAATCAGTTTGAGCGTTTAGAAGTTATGGTGAAATAAGGAAACGGAAAACATACATAGAGGAACCCTGAACACATAACACTCCTTTTTTGTTGATCAGTAGGGCGGTGTCAACTACAACGGGCAAACCCGTCACCCCAAGCTGGTATAACGATATAGATCGTTCTTTCAGCCGTGGGATGAGCGTAGAAGACTTGGGGACAAGACAATCTACTGTCTAGTTCACCAGCAATCCGTTAGAGACTGACGCCTTACGGCGAGGCACCGGAAAAGGTACCCAGCGGGCAGCCTCATCCCTAACTACCAGTTTTGGCAGGATATCTCCGTCTGGAATTAACCTTCAGGATACCTCCGTCCTCCCGACTGGTTACGGGTCCCAAGTCGCTTACGCGACCTCTACCTGTCGTATCATAGCGGTAATTCAGTTTGATTTTATCGCGGACCTGGGCGTTCTTTGCCCGTAGTGCCAAACGGAATCGAGTGGCCCAAGGTAATTTCAAGAGTGGCATGACAACAGGTCAACATCCACGACCACTGCTTAGGAAACAATATATTTCCATAGCCTCCAGACCCCTTCAGAAATTAGTCAGAATGCACAGCCGATTGGCTTCGCCGACCGGTGCCCAAACCATCCAGTGGCGCCGGGATGCAATCCCGCCGGGAGAAACCAGTTCACCAGCTCTGAGGCCTGAGACACGGGAGTCCTACCCGGGGTAGCCTTTCACTCGAGGAGGCTTCTGAATAGGAGCTGAATCGTGAGTCGAGCCGATCCGAGAACAAAATGGATCTTGTGGCCCAAGCTGCATGAAACCGGTCACCACCAATCGTATATGGACAATGGGGGCAATTGTAGTCAGAATGTACACAGTCGCGTAAGTGAAGGTTTGGTATACTACCTTGGAGGCAATTGGTGTTACTGATGGCGAATGTCTTATGTTTTGTTTTAGCTATATTCAAAGTAAATAGGTTGTGATCGAGCCAGTGCTTTACTCGGCAAAAACCACGTTAAGCCTTAATATATGCCTCTTGCCATGATCTGCCTTTAAAGATAATCACAGTATCATCTGCAAACATCAAAGCTTCGCCCCAACTATTTATTGGACAAATTGCGAATTCCAGCGTTTTCGAGTTAAGCAAATAAAATACGATGGGAGATGGTGTCAAATACTTTCGCAAGATCTAGAAACACAGCTCAACATTTTCTCCCTCGTCAAGCGCTTTGACCACTTTTTCCGTAAGAAATGCAATTGCGTCCTGAGTACCCATACCTGATCTGAAACAGTATTGCGCTAGTGAAAAAACATTGTTTTCGTCGATAAACGCAAGGATGCGTTTCTTTACTACCGTTTCCACAATTTTCGATATGGTACTCAAGAGACTGATCGGTCGGTAGCAGCTTTGGTCGTTCTTCGCTCCACCTTTGAATATAGGGCAGACAATTGCAATCTTCAGATCGTTAGGGAAAACTCCTGTTGACATGCTTAAGTTTACAATATAGGAAAGCGGTAAAGATAAGCTGTGTTTGCTGTTTTTAATTTACGTTATATTAGGTTGACCTGTATGTAACCATGTAATGGAATCTAAGGTAACTAATTTAACCATCTTCCAAGGATCGTAGCGTCATGAAAATTGGCAGCTGTATGTAGTTCTGATGACAATACAATAATATGGTACTGTCGAACTGATCTGATGATGGAGTTGGAAGATATGAACTGGAACTTCATGATGGAACATAGTATCATAGCTGTGTTTGGACTTGTTAAAAAAGTCTTGGAATGCACTTTGACCACGATTAGGTTTCAAGGTCTGATGATGTGGTTTTTACGTGCATTTATAAATGCGTGTTTTTAGTGTTTTTTTTTAACTATTAATTTATTAAGAGATTTGGATGTTATGAAATCAGTACCGGTAAAATTATTTGATTTCATATTGTTGATAATATTGGCTATTTCCTTGGGGTTTGTAATTGAAAACGTAAGAGATGGATGCGAATGTGCATTATTGCACGAATCTGCCAGCTCATCCTCAGACTTATTTAAATTGCACATTGTTGCATTAGCCAAGTTATTACCAATGTCGATGAAAAAAGTATTAAAATAATCAGCAATTTTATTTTTATTAGTATTGTCACAAGGTACTACTTCATCATTTATAATAATTTCTTTGATATTTGAAGAATGATATTTTTTCCTATCTCGTTTATAATCTCGTTTATTAAATTCCACGTTTTTTTAGCATCGTGTTGTGTATCTTTATTTTTTTCAGTTTTTAGTAATGTTTAAGCATTATTTACAAATATTCCTGTATCTAATATAAGAGTCTTTAAGAATGCTATCGCCCGGGTTGAGTTTATATTGCCGATGAAGTCTTTCTCTTTTACGAATTGATTTTAATCTAATTCTAAATCTAATCTATCAGAGGTAATTTTAACTATAATAACCGCCGAATCTTCATAATACAAGTACATACAATATTCACATATTCACATACAATATTCGCACTTGCCGCAGAGCGGGTCTAATTTCAACATCACATTTAACAATTATCTTAACCTTGTATATGTTCGCCTAACTCCATCTTAACTTCATAACATAACATAACAGAGGTTGAGAGTTTGAACGGTTCAACAATTTAACCACTAATTACCTTACATTCCGCCGATGAAGCGCACTTATGATGCCAGGAAAATTCGAACAGGGAGCTTATAATTAATATTTTATTTTGGGGCAGCATATTTTTCGCATCGGTCATTATACATTAAGAAACCCCGTTTTCAATTAATTCTGCTCCGATTCGATTATTTAATCATTAATGGAACGATAATTTCTGCCGCTCGGCCTACTTAATTTTAAGGCACAACTAGCACCGCCCGCACCGCCCCAATGCCACTACTTAATTTAAAAGTTTGTTTTGATTATATAAATCCGATTATTATCGCAAAGCATAATAATCATTGATCGCCTAATTTAAATATTGTTGAGTCATATAATTTCAATTATTTAAACTATTACGGCAATAGACGCACAAATATAATATTAACTGATGGGAACTGAAAATTTTGAATGGAGAATCTACGATTTTAGAATACGCAGTTCGAAGCTGCAACAAAAAACTAGTAAACAAGACATAGAGCTAATTTTCACAACTTAAGTACGTTAGTGGTTTACTTTCAAAACCATTGACAAAATTAAAATACGTGTATGAAACTCTCAAAAACCGGTTTAATGCCCAATGATGATTAACATTGGTGCGGGCAGGTAATCTGGCAAACACTGAACGCATAGAGACATTAATTAATGTAGATTGTTCACTTTTATTCTAACTTAAGTTTAGGAAGTGCTTTTCGTGCTAAAGTTAAGTGCTAGCGTTATTAAATAGGAATGAGGCACAAAATTACCGAAAAATACATTTTCAATATCCATCCTCATAATTTTTCGTGCTTTTTTAGATAAAAAATGAACTAGGCCACAGTGAAGGCCACTATATACAATATTCAACCATTAAATAGTAATATAATACATGGCACGAATCTGGTCTAATTTCGATTATACATTAAACAATTGTATTTGCTGTGTATATGCACGCCTAACTCCATTTCAATTTCATACCCGTAATATGAAATATTTTGAACAGTTTAAGAGTTTGAACGGTCCAGTAATTTAACCACTAATTACATTCTATTCCGCCGCTGAAGCGCGCTTACGGTTCCGGAAAAATTTGAACAGGGCGCCTATAATTAATATTTTAAATTAAGGCGGCATATTTTTCGCATCAGTCAATATACATTAAGGAACCCCGTTTTGAATTAATTCTGCTCCGATTGGATTATTTAACGGAACGGTAATTTCGGCCGCTCGGCCTACTTAATTTAAGGCACAAGCCTCGCCCGCACCGCCCCAATTTCACCGCTTAATTTAAAAGTTTGTTTTCACGATATAAATCCGATTATTATCGCAAAGTATGATAATCATTGAGGGCCTAATTGAAATATTGTTGGGGCATATAATTTCAATTGATTCAAAAACTTTCAACTATTGCGGTAATAGAGCCACAAATAAAATATCAACCTTTTTATTTATTTATACAGAATATTTAGTACACAAATTCCCTAACAAATGGATTAATTATTATTAATAATTTTACATCATTAATTATTACTAATATTTTTACAACTTATTGGACAATAATATCCTGTGTGTATTCCGCATGTTAAATTAATTATGGCATATGTGTTTAAATTATAATAGTATTTTGGAGGGAGAATTCAGGATTGTGGTATATATTCAATTCGAAGCTGCAACGAAAATCCTGAAAATAAGCAATAGAGCTAATTGTCACAACCTACGATGTTAAGCTACTTTCAACACCACCAACAGAATTAAAATATAAAACTCTCAAAACTTAATGATGATTAACATTTTTGGCGGGCAGACAATCTGCCAGATACTCGACGCCTATGCGTCAAGTATCTGACGCCTATGCATCGAGTCACTATGGACATCATTGTTCGCTATTGCTCTAGTGCTTTCCTTGCTTAGTTCAATTCTGAGAAGCGAACCAGAAATGAACCAATCAACAAAACTATCAAAAAAATCGGTTGTGTCACCACAAACCTTTTCCAGGCAAGTAGCCAAGGACTGATTTCAGCTGAATATTAATTTCATAAACAAAATCGATGAGTGGCCTCTCTTGGCTGGTGGACGAACCGACTTGGGTCTCGTTGTAACCGTTTCGTTTCTCGGCTAAGGGCGGGGTTGGGCTAAGCGCCAACCGATGGCGTTTATATTTAAATTAAATAAATTGCGGAATTTAATGATTATTGGTGTAACTTGTATATGACATGTTTCAACCAAAATTCCACAAAGTGTTTTTGGCCCAACAAGGTAACTATTATGATATCAAGTCTACAAGTGCAATATTTCGACATTTCAATATGACTAGTCCGCCCACCCATTTCAACCGCAACCTTTTAACTCTTTCCATGACTAAATTATACCTACATGCCAAATTTCAGCTCAATCGGATTAAGCGTTTGGATACACAGAGATACAGACATACAGACAGACTTCCATCTGGGAATAGTCTTAATCGTCCCGTGGAGCCCAAAACGGATATTTCCGTCTTCATCTCGAAAAAAAATTTATTGCGTTCACAATACTATCCCTCCTCGGTGGTTGGTGGGCCAGGAAGTAATATAAATAACTAGCTGACCCGTGCCCACTTCGTTGGGCGGTAAAACTCTTTACTTGTGATGAAATTATGAGTGTGGTTTGGTTAGTACTGTGCTATGATTTATTTCCAGACTGCCAAAAGAAGGGTTATATTTTTACTGCATATGTATGTATGTATTTGAATGCCAATTTGACTATATTACCGTTATTTGTGAGTGTCTTCTTGTGAGTGTCTTATCTCATAAACCATTTATGCAGTAAAAGTGAAATTATATGCAGTAAAAGGGAAAAGTCTTTTGTTTAAAACACTTGAGACGATAAATTTACTTATTTTGATAATAATTCATAATTGTTGATAATATGACCAATAAACATGACCTATCGATTTAAATTATTTTTTTAAATATAAAATACTACTGTTTGTTACTTAAATATAAATGCTAGACATATACTGTCGCTGACTTATTTGTAGGCATTATCAAGCTCTACAACTTTTTCTAGAACTTAATCATATATCTCTCATCGTTAAGGCAGCGTTCGTTAGAAACCTTTTCGTTCGACCGTTTTTTTCCGACTTACTTTGAAAATCCGACTACCACGAAAAAGTCTTTTCATTTTTTGGATTAATATATAGCCTATGACACTCACAAATAACGTGGCTTTCTATTGGTAAAAGAATTTTCAAAATGGGTTCAGTAGATCCAGAGATTACTTCCTACAACGTCACAAACTTTACCTCTTTATAATATTAGTATAGATAAATAATATTTAGGTCTTTTTTTCTCATTTTTAGCTTTTTATGGATTAATTACCTTCTTATTTAACGCCAGCCGTATATCTTGTGAGATATGCTGTATTCCTGAATGAACGATCCTTCAAGCGACTATAATTCGGAAATTAACATTTTATAATATTATTTTTAAAATCTTGTGTTAATATCTAGAGAGTTGCAAACTAGTACATTTTTGCAATAATACAATATTAAAATATTAAACCGAAAAAAAAAATAAAAAGGAAGAAATAAAAAAACACATGTCAGGTAATCCCACATACTGTGCTACTTATCAATTGGTATATCCTCATGATACTAGGTGTCTAATTTTCAGGATGCCCCTGGTGTCACGGAAGGCTGCCTGGAAAATCGAATTACGTAGAATTTAAGCAAGTGCTATAGGGGGAATTCGACATCCGTATTCCAGTGTTTGTGCTAAATTTAGCCAGGTGAGTCTCTTGGGAAATAGCGTCGGCGAAACCAAGTCGCGGCCTACTTCCAAACAAGACGCCTGTCAAAGTGTTTCAAACGTCGCATATAGGGGTCTTTGTATGGCAAGACTTGAGGACAAATCCAAATTCTCAACATCAGTTTTTCTCTGTAGTAACTACCAGATATACGATATCCACGATAGATGTATACGACATCTACCATAACTACGACAGGGGAGAACAGTTAAAAAACATTAACTTAGTTAACTTGCTCTATAATTATCTAGTACGCAGCCAACTGGAGTTTGGTTCCATAATTTGATATCCGTACTATGAGTTACATTCGGAAATAATAAAGTCTCTGCAAAGTATACGTATATGTTAAAATATAAAACCGGTCTATCACGCACTCTCTACTCTTATGAAGGGCGTTTAAATTATTTAAAGATTTTTACTCTTAGAAAGAGGAGAGAGTGTGGAAGCCTAATATTTCTGCACAAACTCCTTAACGGCGAAATAGACTCACCAGTTTTATTAGAAGCGTTACATTTCAACGTACCATCCAGACGACTGAGGCAGCACCTAATATTTCACCTTCCCACTTCGCAGACGAATCAATCTTTCCACAATCCTATCTCACGTACATGCCGGTTAAACAACACTTTAACCCCTGGGTTAATCCTTATTATATCTGTATTTATTCAATTATCGGATCTATTTCTCTCTCCACTGCGGTAAAAGCCTGTAATTTAAGCCTGCTATTGAATAAGCTACCGCTATATGTTAGTATACTTGCATTAGTATACTTCTTCTACACACATATCTAGGTGTGGTTGGCTTCAAATGTTGTAATTATTACATGTACAATAAAACACGTCATTTAAAAAAAATATGTTACAGAACAATATTGCTGAAGTCAAATGGTGACTGCATAGACCGATACAAAGAATTAAAAGGAAAACAGTAAGACTACAATCAAATAATTGATTTGTTAACATTATGCCCACATTAATAGAGATGCGCTCGATGAAATATAAACAATCGAACCTATTATGGACCATATTATATCTGCGACGGTGCCCCTCTCTTCCAGTGTCTACAAGATTGAGGTATCGCACAGATTACTTTTGCAACAATAATAATAATAAAAAAACGCTTCATTCGTAAGAAAAGGCGATCTATTCTATCCTTATGCATGGCGGTAACGCGGGTTCCACATTGAGGTAAAGAATTCGAGAATACTGCGATCGTATGCAAAGTACATTTGTTTGTTCTTATATACTATTGTTATTTATCGCATTACCTATTTAATTCTGTATTATTTCACGGCATCTGCATTCGTTAAAAGTGGCGAATAGTATCAAATATATGAAACCTATCTGAGCTACTACTTTCATAATTATATATTTTATTTATTTCAAACATAATGTGGAAATACATAAAAATGGTCAAACCATGTAATGGTGCGAAGTAAACAACGATCCACATTCACATGACCATGCACAACGCATACCCAAATAGGCCGAATATAGCCTGTATCTAGGTATACGACATTGTCTGACTTGAATGGAGAATCATAACTGACGTAGATACTCATATAACATATACACATACACAAATACATATACATACATACACACACATATAAATATAACGATCTAAATATATTATAGTATTATTCCTTTGTATTATATCAGATTATATATCCTCTCTCTAAATCTCTTTCTCTTACGATATACCGTAGTTATATCGCCCGCCATATTAGAACAGTAGTGTCCCATCGTAAATTCATCTTCGTCATACCGTAGAGCCAGCACGGCACAAAACGAAGTTATAATAAAATATGAATAAGTAATAGCGAAAGGGAGAGCAAAACAGGTCCGCGCTTTGATAACCATGACGTCATTTTACAGAACGACCGTGTTCGCTCTTTTCAACGTTGAAAAATGTCAAAAGCACGGCTTTCAGAGGACGAGGCGGGGCAGCGCGGTCACTTCAGCACCCTTGCTGATGTCACAGATTATGCAAGAAGTGTAAAGTAACACATCAGATTCGTATTTTTTTCTAAAAATGAGAAACGGGTAGATTCGGACATAGTCCTTATGCACAATATAACTTATTTGTTGAACGGTTTAGGTATGAGTCGATACAGTGTTCCGAATGCATAAACCAATCAGTCTATATTCTTTGAAATCCGGAATGTAGATAATATTTTATTTAATTAAGGGTTTTGCCTGGATAAAATACTGACGCCACGCGTTCGATTATGAATCAGTGTGACCATATGTTTCAAGCTCTTTAATTCATCCACTGTCTACTGAGGAATTTTCAGCTTTTCTAAAACAATTTGGGGGCACTAATTAAAATTACAACTTCCTAGTACGCCAGCGTCAGGTGTTGCGGAATCTGGCCTGCTGACTGTACCCCGGCATTCTTTGCCTAAAATACTGTCTGATCTGAAGTATCAGCTTTTCCATAACTCTTTCGCTTTTTTGTCGCTAGCTCTTGGACTATTACAGAACGATCATGATGGGTCTAGTCAAATCTAGTCAATGATGGTAAAGCGAGAGAGCGACAACAGGTTTTTGTTTTTTGTGTAGCTGCGGTTAAATTTTATATTTTTCTCATAATATCTGATGGTTATTTATAAAATTCAACGCTCCCTACCAAAACAACATTTTAAAAACCCCGTCTACATTGAATGAACAAGACAATTAAACTGTGAAAAATAATTATAATTAGAATAATATTATTTTGCAATCCTTAGTGTTGCAATAATTGCCATTAATTAGAATTAAAATGAAATGCAATTTACATCCACTTTTTGTTTTCACTGCTGATTTCAGGAAAGCGCTTGAATCGGGCATCTACCCATTCGTGTCGTATCTGTCAAGAATACTTACAACTCTCTGAATACTCTGTGTTGATGTCATTAGCAAGACAAATTCGCGCACGTATGCTTTAATTGGGACCTTTCATCTCTTGTAATTATTATCTCATTCTAGATTAGGATATTTTTTAATTCGCGCATATTCAATAACAACTTTTAAAAAGATTTATGCTCAAGAGAATTATGTACATAATCGTCTTTTGAGATTATAAAAAAGTCTATCCGATGGGAATGTCAAGCAGAGTGTCTTCATAGTATGGGTTGGTTTAAATTGAAGAACTCGCAAGTTAATGCCATCACAACTCAAATGTCAAGTTTTTCAGTTACGACATAAATATTCCATCCTGTATAATACTTGCAGGCAATTACAATTAAGGAAAGTTGTGAGATTTAAACTATATAACTAAGTACTTGTTTGCCAAGTTTAGGTGGCTTTACCACAGCGGTCAGGTTACGATTATCCCGAAGCGTATTATTATAGAGGTATGTATAGCGAGATTCAAATTCATCAGAGCTTTTAGTACAAGATATTATATGAGCAAATTTAGTACAACATATAGGTATTTAGAACAACATATATGGGATTTCCAATAGGAGTTATTAAATATCTCGCCATTTTTAAACGATTAAACATAACGCCGTAATTCCTTAATATACACTGAGAAAAACATAACGATGTAATACACGGAAATACGCATGTTTCAACAAGGATCACGTATATAACTCAGACTGTGGTCCATACGTATGAATGAAAATGACGCGTAACGGTGTTGGTGTTATGGTAATTACCGTGTCGTAATGTTTAAACATAATGTTATTTCATTACGTCGCGTCCTTGGGATTTCGCTTTTATCATGACAGCATGCAGTATACGCAAGGATATAGTCGGACATATGAATCATGTTGAAACTACAGTATACTGTTAGTTCTGTATTAACTTCAAGGAAAACGTTGATACATATAATCGAGTAATGGAGTCTCAACAAAATTTCTTGTAATTCAACAAATTTGCGATAGAAACATCTTTATTCTGTATAAAACCGTAATAACAAAATGTAAATGTTAGAATCAATCCAATATGTTTGTCAGCGGTGCGTGACGCATAAATTATATGAATCAATAAAATATAGAATGGATACATCCATTAAAACCGAATAAAAACGTACCATCCCCAACAAAATTGTAACATCCCCTGTAAATATAACGTCCGTTGAAACACTAATTCCCTTCAGATCACCGAATTCAAGCAGCATCGTTCTTGATTAGAACTTGGATGGGTGACCGCCTGAGTAATGCCACGCATGTTGTAAAAGCCGGCTGCCTGTAAGATAATTCTTGTTAGCTAATAAGGTAGGCCTGATAAACAATATAAAACGGATTTACATTGTGTACTTTGTAGCACCCGACGTTTCGGCGATTTTGCTACCACCAAGGTAGACTGACAGGGTAGACCAGTCGACCCTGCACTGAGAAAAAATATTGGATTGATTCTTACATCATCATTTTAATATTACGTTTTAAATCAGAATAACTATGTTTCAATCTTAATTTTGTTGAATTACACGGAAAATTGTTAAACTCCATTACTTGATTTTATGTATATTTTTTTTTCTTACAGTTAATACGAAAATAACAGTATACTGTTACAGTATACCGTTTATTAACAATATACTGTTACAGTTTACAGCATACCGCTACAAATAAAAGTATACTGTTACCGTTACAACATACCTAACAGTATACTGTTACAGTATATACCGTTTCAACACGATTCATGTGTCCGACTATAACAGTACTTATACTACTGCATGCTGTCGTGTTAGAAGCAAGATCTTAAGGTCGCGACGCAATATAATAACATTATGTTTTAACATTACGACACGGTATCTACCGTCATGATAACACCGTTAAGCGTCATGGTAATTTATGCGTATGGAACACAGTCCGAGTTTTATACGTAATCCTCATTGAAACGTGCCTATTTCCGTGTATTACATCGTTATACTTATCTTAGTATGAACAAAGGTAAATCCTTGCACTTATTCACGACTGTAAACGATTTACTTGCAGTTTTGTAATAAAAAAACAAGTACGTACACATTTAATTACCGCAGATTTCATTTCGTATTAACGCAGGGAAATAGCCTCGAAACCCCTCTCTTTCAATTGCAAAATTGAACCAATATAAAGTACCGATAAGTTCCATTTAAATGAAGTAAATTTCTCATGTGTGTGGCGCATTCTCCTCACTTACATAGAAATTCTGTGATTTCTTGGCGCATTTCGGTGAGGCCGGTAACTGGCTCTGTCGTGACGCCTACCCGTGACCGCCAAGACAGCCGCAGCGCCCGCGCTAGTGCCTTTGCCGACCACTAAATTAACTAAGCATGTGGCGGTTTCTTCCATTGCCATAAAGAATAAAAGTGATAGGCCCTTCCATGTCACTGAATCTGAAATTTAAATTGGCTTGTGCTATTTTTACACGACAGCCCAACAAAGAGGAGTGTAATGTGTTGAGGGTTCATATATATGTTATCCATTTCTTTATTCCACTATAACTTTTAAAGGCTTGAACCGATTTAAAGGTATGTAATATTGTTAGAATCGCTATGTCATCGCGAGTGTCGTAGGGTACCTAAAATTTTCAAATGTTAAATAGATAATTGTCTAAATGTCCAAATAAATATATTTTGTTTATTATCAAATGGAAGGTCTGATTGAGTAAATTCCGAAAATATGTATGTGTCTATATGGATAAATACATAAATAACAAATATTTTATAAGAATCATCTTATTACTTGAGCACCGAAGGCAACCGACTGACCGCGGGCAACCGAAGGCAACCGACTGGTGGCGGTGTACAATCGTTTCGAGATACCTGCCGCAGCGCGTGCAGCGCTACGATGCCACATTCAGAAAGCCGGGCCAATGGACCAGTCTCACGTAAGATCGATTGTCCAGCGGAAGACGTCACGGGACCGCAGACTGACTCAAGGAGCTTCCATAAATTGAATTTTGTTTCAACGAAGAACCATAATCTCTAAAACACTTGCTTTTCTGCGCGAACAAATTGTTTCTCATAATTATAAATAAAATAGTTCACTTTTTGTACCGGCAGTCGTGTTTTATTTTTTGTTCTTTTTAACCTATTGCAAGCACTCTTTAATATTACCTTGACATTTTTAGGCACCGCAGCATCACCCAGTAGTAAGTAGAGTCTATGGAGAGCTAGAATATTGATTTTACTTGAGAAATCAATTTCTGGGACCTAATTTCTCTGCCGGTTTTTTCTTAGGACTTCGTTTACACAGAATATACTCATTACGAAATTCTAAAACAAAAAATATAACAAACTGTAGAAGAGTAGCTACATAATTATTAATAAAAGTTAAGTCGAAAAAACGTTAAACTTTTAAATTCATACAGTAAAAAGGAAATTCAAAATTTTACCAGAGTATAGAATATTTTCCTAAAATATTTCATTGCGACAATAGTTCAAAGTACACGGCTTCACAGGAAATGGGATATTTTGAACTACGATATTGAAGAAGATTTTAACTATCAGTGTAGGTTTGAATTTATTGATATCTGACTTAAGAACTCATAATTGCTTGTTTATTTGAAATAAACGGTTGCGAAAGAAAACAGGATTTTTTATGTTAGAGTTGGCAACACTGCATTACTAATAGTTGTTCGTAACCGATGCGTAGTTGTTGTGAACGCGTTAACATTTAGTAATCATGGAGAATTGGAGTGGTGAGAGAGAGAGAGAGAGAGAGAGAGAGAGAGCTTTACAAGCAAATAGTGTGACTGCTGCGGATAGGCTATTTCGACAGCTAGGACGTCATGGACGCGCTCCATCTGCTTATGCGATTACAACGTGGGTGCGTAATTTTGAAGAAACTGGTTCATCCTTGAAAAAGAAACCTCCAGGTGGCATTTGAACGGTACCTATTCCTAGAACATTGCAGCTGTTCGAGTTTACGAGAGGAGATTCTGCAGCTCCATTCGACAACATGCAACTGCGCTAGAGTTGGGCAATGAAGCGTACAAAGAATACTGCACGAATTAAAGTTTATGAAAACATAACACACGAATTAATGAAAACATAAATGGCTTATTGTTTACATGCACTTTCCTCAATAAAATATGTTTTTCCTGCGTTTATTAGTGCAAATTACGTTACTGCAAAATTTCCTGATTCCCTACGCTATCCTGTTTATGATTTCTTTGAGAGTTCTAAGGCTTTACGCATTGATACCAAAATGCAGTAAGGTTTTAACATTCTACCAACTTCAAGAAACAAAATAATAAACAAGTAAATATATTTAAAAAAATAAAAAAACACGACTGCCGTTACAGAAAGTGAACTATTGTATTTATAATCATTTTCCGGAATATACTCAATCAGACCCTTGATTTAACACTTGATTTAACCCTTGATTTAACACGATATATTTATGTTAATTTATTGACATTTGGACATTTGGTCATTTAGGCAACTACTAATTGATATTTGGACAGATAATATATTTTATAACACTGGGGATGACATAGCGGATCTAACAATATCACACACTTCTAAATTAGTTTAAGCGTTTAGAAGTTATGGTGGAATAATGAAACGGAAAACATACATAGATGAACTCTGGATACATTACATTTCTTTTTTGTTGGGCATTCTAGTAAAAACATCGTTATACATACGCCTCTTGAGAATTTCATATTCTTTGACTAAAATTTATTATGTTAACTAGAGATTTTATACTCTCGCTAATTTTTAAATCACACATTCCCTATGTCAGTTTACCAAAATTTTTAATATATATTTCAAATGTAATAGTCTAATCGACATAATGTCTATCGCTGATCATGAATCCGCTCTTGATTATTTTGCTCAATTCTTTACAGAACTTTAGAACACATATTTTCTGTGTAAACGACGTTCTAAGTAAAAATAGCAGAAACACCATTGGGGTCTTAGAAACTGTCCCTTTAAGGAAATGTGCATTGTGCATCTATCTATACGCACGATACCTTAGATTTAGGGTGCCGTACCTCTATAATAAAAATGGTAGCTACCATACAAACAAACGACTGGTAAATCATTTTTTTTAATATTTTTTAATTAACACTCATTGATTGAAATTGGGTACCCTACCTCAAAGAATCGATGACTCTAGTTTAGTCTTGGAATGTATATATTTTGTAAAAATATCGATAACTGGTAAGGTAGGATTTCCTGCTATTTTGTTAGCAGTGGTGTAGTTCGAGCTTGCATAGGCCTGTCTTTATTTTTCTTTGTTTGTGTGTGGCGCCACACAGCGCTGCACGATATACGATGCGACTCTTGATGCCTATCGCAATGTATGATAGCGTGCGCGAGCGATTACTATCGCAAAATAAGGGGTTGGCTGTAACCGCAGGATTAAAAATAGTCGAACAGTGTGTTTAGGTAGGCTAAATAGTTATGTAAAATATCGAAACTTTTTTCTTTATATTATTTATTTATTGGCAAGAATTACGATGATTTTTTTTCCTTTTCTGAAATATTGTTAAGGAAAATAATATATTATAGGAAAACCACGATTTTTCATCCTGGCGTATCTACGCCCATGCAAGGTCCGGGTACTATTTCGCGGTTTAATGTCGTTGATAAGGTTGTTTATTACAGTACACTTTAGAGTTGTTGCCTATTACGGGTGAACCCGCCACCTCAGAAGGGTCCAACGATATATAATCATTCCTTCAACCGAGGGGTAAACGCAGACTTTGGGACAAAACAGTCCACCGTTTGTCCCTAAGACGCCAAAATGCCCATGATAGTCCAACGCCTTACCGCGTGTGACTAAATCCAGCGGGCAGCCTCGCGCCCTCACTAACAGATTTGTCCGGATTTCTTCGCCCACCAGTCTGGTTGCAAGTCGCTTACGCAGGCTTTACCTGATATTAGCGGTAATTCAATTTGAATTTATCGCGTACCATGACGCTGTTTATCCGCATTTCTTACGGGATCTGTCAGCGATTGAGTCGCTTCAAGAGTAGCTGACATCAGGTCAACAACCACCCCCGTTGCTTAGTAAACGTATAAGATCGTTGCCAGACCCCCCCCCCCCCCTGGTTATTCGCCGGAGTACACAGTCAATTGGCTGACGCCATACGATGCGCAAAAACGATGCCTGGATGGCCTTATCGTTTGCCTCTTGTAGGTCCTGGTGTGTGATAATGGACAGTTGCGGGCAAGTTCGGAGGTCGTCGTCATCCCGCAGCGTTCCACATCTACATATTTTGTTTTTTTGTGTAGCCCCAGCGAACAAGATTAGCTCGGCATCTTGCCACACCCACCCTCAGTCTGTTTAGACTATGCCAGGTGGTATAGGTGACGCGGAATTTCGTTGATATCTCTTCCTTTACGTCCTCGCCAAGTGAAGCCATCGAGTGATGACTGACTGCCATGGAGCGGTTGTGTTCGGCTCATGAACGACTATCGCGATTTGAGGCGATTGTGGTGTAGTTTTTGTCCTTGCAGTGGGCGTCATCTATCACCTTTAAGCATTCTGAATTAGCCAGGACATCACGACGTGAGGCGATGTAGATGAGCAGATTAAGCTGTTTTATAGAATGGCATGACGAACGGTCTTGAGCTGCCTCCATTCACTTATTTTCATGGGCCAAGGCAATAATCCCTTTCTCTCCTGTTCCTCTCCCAATTTCCTCTCCTCGGGAATTATTAGTTTTAAATTCTTCCGCTTGTTTGTATGTTATGTAATAATCTTTATTTTCACAATGCGCGCATGTACCACTGTGTTTAGGGTAGTTGTAAGACATTGTCATGTGGCAATAAGCTCGCCTTTTTGCATACGAATTAAGTGCAAATAAAGAGTTTATTATTATTATTATTAATAATAATAATATCGGTATCTACTCCTCATTGTGAAAATTTCACAATGGGCGTGTTTATTGTCATATGACAAACTCTTTCAACCAACCCTACTTTGAAGTGTTATATGCATGTGCGCGTGTAATATGTGGGCAGGTGTGTGTCTTATTATTGCATTAGATCGATAGAATTTAAATGAAATTCCATTAATGTTATCCCAACGAAAAATGGTGACCCAGCCGGGAATCGAACCCAGGACCTTTCAATGTAAGATTAGGTGACCTAACCACTATGACATCGGTCGATTTTATAGTGGAACGTCCTACGAAGCGTCTGCCGGTTCGTGGTCGACATTGTAGAACCTTTTCTCCTAACGGTGGTCTATTCTATTATACATTACTGACCTTAGTCATAATAATAATTACCATTTCTTAACCATTTAATTAGTTCCGCTTCTGAGGACAAGAGTAAGGATAAGAGGCCGTGGCCGTTGTGATTGCATTAAGAGGAGCCCATTAGTAATTAGTGACGTTTCATTCTCTCTCCGAGGACAGCATATGACGTGGAAGAGAGACAAATTCTTTGTCAGTGGCATTAGCAACGGGCCGCTCCACTTGTCCTCTGAATGAATTCATTTCCGGCTTGGCGTTTCCGCCGCATCCGCCTTTTCCAAGATCTGCGGGCGGCCACTTTCATTGGTTGGATTTGTTAACCCTTAACTAGCGAGGTTCTGCTCTAGATACCCACTTAATGTGGGAGAGAGGGGGAGGGGGGGGGGGGAGGGGGGATATAAGTAAACCTGAAAACATACTTTCGTAGTCACTTTTGCAGCTATATTATGAATTGTTGAAGCTTAACTTATAGATTTATCAATACGTAAAAGTCTGAAATGAGTTTAAGGGTTATGAGATTTACGTAGTGAAAATCAGTGGAAATTAAAAATAAATAATTGTGTAACTGTTTTACCTATTTAAAATACTTGTCGTCAACAGAATCCCGTTTAATATCAAACTCAATAAGTCTAAGAACCTTTAAAATTAATTGAAACCTTTCAGAAAAAACAAGTTTTTTTAAATAAAATTCGCCCAAAATTCATTATTAAGGTTTTTTAATTTTAATTGTTAATAATTTTTGCGACGTGTGAATAGTTAGCTTGGCCGTCAGTATACCATTGGTAACTTCTCTTTTGGCACAAATAACGTTAAAATTATAACATATTTGCAGCACTAGGTTCGGTGGCACTCGAGTTGTGTCCTAAAGGGAAATAGGGAAAAACCTAAAACATAAAAAGGGATGACACAAAACATCCCCTAGTAATTATTAATACGATGCGACAGTCACCTCTATACGGCAAAAGAGGGGATTCGCGCTTGAACATTTTAGTCTGCGGTTTAGACAATTGGTTAAAATACTGAAAAAGGGAATATAAAAAATAAAAAATATATAATATTAATAATAATAATAATAATAATGATTATAAATTAAAATTGAAATAATTTAAAAAATGTTATCTTAGATCTTTCCTTGACATAACCGTGGCACTAGTGGGACTCCCGAAGTTAGCTCGCCTTAACACAGGGGTGCCTAGCAAGGCGGGCTCGGCTGCTCTTTGCTTAGCACAATTGAAAAATAATCATTTGCGTTTAATGTATGCGCTATGTAACCTGGGCCGAGACATTTGTGTATATAACTAAAAGCATACAACAGCATTGTTTAAATTGTCATTTCATCTTCTGTTGTTTTCATGCATTTGAATTTATATGTAAAATAAAAAAATAAAAATAAACGTACCTCCTTATATTTTAGGTTGACACCATTATCTTACCTGTTTTAGGTGACCACTCGAATACTTACAAACTTAACAAATGACAAAATATACACTACATATATATTTTTAATGAATGACGATATCGTTTAAAACTTCAGAAGTCCATCTTTGGTAAAAAGAACAGAATTTCCTATTTTATTTCCAGACATGATTTTTGTTTCGATTCGCTTTCTAAACTACTAAAAATCATCATTTGAGTTCTAAACACATGGTGGCAAATATTGGGCAAAAAATATGTTTCTTTGCCCTTACAGCCATAGAAAAAAGACAATAAATTCATATTGCGTCAGTTGAACAGGTGATGATTAGAAGAACTTAAGTAACAGGAATATATTACGCAGGTAATAAAATAACATTTTCGTGAAGCCGTTTATTTAAATTGATTATATTAGATCAATAAGAATTCAAGAAGTCCCTGTCAGTTGAGATATTATAATACAACTTTAATACATTATTCTCATCTTGTTTAGGAAATTTAAATATTAGATACAGTTTTAACATCTAACAAGTTAAATGTCTTCCATGTGTTTTGTTTTTACTGTGTATTATATGTTAAGAAATTTAATAGAGAAATTTTCACGGTTATATTATTGGTCGAAATATACTATTCGTTATTATTAGACTTTTGTACCTCACGTTAAGTTACATATTATTTTGTAGATAATAGTTAAAATACGACGATCCGTCGAAATAAAGTCACAACATCTTATAACGATGTGGTTGTACCCCCATATTATAAATACTTAAATATAAAAACATTTATTGGAATCTGATGTTACAACCTTTATTTTAGTTACAACCTTTATTTATAGAGTTACAACCTTTATTTACTAAAAAATTATTTTAGAATTATACGAATATCCTATAATAATGTTTATGTGGGTAACTATACTTTATTATCACTATTTTACAAGACAGCTTTAATTTATTACCCTTTTTTCTTCAATCTTCTATATTATATTGTCATTCTTCTTAACGACAATATGTGTACTATTTAATTAAAGTTACTCCGGGTATTATTCCAGAACAGACTGTGGTCTAGTGGAGTTGATAAAATCTAACCAGTCGATACTTTCTTTGATTCAAAAATATCTGTTTCGTCTCTACACCTAAATTCAATGCATAATTGTAAATCTTCGTTGCGGATTTTCCAAAAAAACAAATATAATAAATTAAAAAAATATTTATAATAATGTGTCCACTTGCTTTGATAAAAGCTACGAAAATTTTAAAATATGTTCGCTAAAATGAAGCGACAAAAATATTCACTAGAGTGTGGTGTTTTGTTACGCCCGCAAAATGCCTCGTCATCGTTTCGCGCCAATTTGCATTATGGAGACATTACCCGGTAGCGACAAAGAGGCGACCCAGAAACACTATTTTCTGGAGCGCGCTTCCCACATCCCGTCAGCTGACTAAAAGCGGGCTATTCGTCAGCATCTGCCTCAAATGGCTTCCTGGAATGTCTTTATTGCGACTTTGCCGCTTCAGTGAATTCTAATACGCTATTGTTGTTGTCATGGCGGAAAGGTCTTTCTTGTGTCGAATTCGTCTAATTATATTGTGATATTAACGCGAATAGGCAATTTAATGTAAGTTTTCAAATCTATAATAAAGGATATGATACCACAACTTGATTTTAGGACCCATTTAACTTTCCCGGCCCATCAACCGACAAGGAAAGAAGTATTGTTAACGCATTTTTTTTTTCAAGATAAATACGGAAATATCTATTTAGAGCCCCCTCCCCCCCCCCCCATGAAACGATTAAACCATTTGCAGTTTGCAGTCTGTCTGTGTGTCTGTCTGTCTGTGTATGTGTGTGTGTGTGTGTGTATGCCTCCACTATAGCTCCCAAAAACGCTTCATCCGATTGCGTCGAAATTCGGCATGCAGGCATCATTTGATCATGGCAAGAGTTGAAATGTTGTGGTTGGAATCAGTTCATCAGAGGGCGCGCTAATCATGCTGCGATCCCGAAGTATTGAACTTAAAGACTTGAAATTTGGTATACGGATGCATCATTGGACCAAAACCACTTTGTGAAATTTGGTTGGAATATCTCTTATACAATCGACACAAATAATTATAAATTCCGCCGTATTAAAGATAATAACATATCATATAGGGAAATAGCCATTTTAATACCACGAAGATAGTACAGAAATACTACATATATACTACATTTGCAATCATAATGGCTTGACAAAACCACTATCGGATTTGGGGCATTAGTAGGGGGAGGTTAGGGGTTGGTGGATTGGGGGTTTGGCGCGCGGGGGGCGGATTGTCTGCTTTCCGGGAAAGTCTTGGGGTGACACAACCCATTTTTATATAAGACTCTAATATAAGAGGGCCCATTATTTTCCAAGCTACTGTGCAAAAGCTAGAATTAAATACTTTTACTTTTACAATCCCAAAACCACATCCGGATTTTTTTTTTATTTAAACCGCCCTACCTATAGGAATCTACGTGAACATCCGCTATATTATCATATAGAAAATATATAAAAAATATATGTATACAAATTTATATACAACCTAAATAAAAAAACCGCTTATATAAACCGCTATATTTTTTAACTGGTATATTTCAAACAAGTATTGTTACAGAGAAATCTAATGTAAAAAAACAAATATTGACCTAGGTTGGTAATTTTATTAATTTGAGAGTAACATTCAGCATAATTTATTATGTCTTTATAGCGATTACTCTAATCCTCACAGGAAAAGCCTTTTTGAACATATTAGCTAAATTTCTTTCATAGATTTCTCGATACATAAAACATATTGCTATACAACTGTTTATTAAAATCGTATCTTGGGTTGTTTCCTATCTATTAAAATATAATATAGCAAAATCATTTCTAAAATGCTAATATAATCCTGTCAGGATTATAATATAATCATATTTTGGGATTTCGGTCTTGGTTTTTTTCAGATATGTTTATGTTTATAGGACCCTGTTTATAGGACCATGTTTATAAGTATTGACTAGTTTTAGTATATATTTTTCTCTTAACTAGGTATTTTAAAGGTATTCGAAAACGAAACAATGGGCAAAAATTCTACATTCGTTATAGATATTTCAACCAAAGATGTTATAATGAATTTATATAATATTTATCATTATTTTCACATGCAATCATAGAAAAAAATAGACATGAAATGCAGAGAATCATGAAATGCAAGAAATACAAATAAGTCCATAATTTGCCCGAATTTACAACAAAGCTGTACAAATACTCAACTGTACAAAGCTGTACTCAACTGAGTAATTACTTACTTTTTTCGGTAGACATTATTTTTGGACAACGCAAACATGACACAAATTGCACTGCTTACTATTTCAATCAAAAGTGTCAATGCTGCAAAAACTTCGTTGATAATAGGAGATAGTTCCGTACACTTGGGATAGATGGCAGTTTTTTGGATTTTACTGAGCTCACAAAGGATTTTCGATGCTTTTACAAAAGTACTACTTTTTGTTTCGTTTTCGAATCACTGGGCTTATATGGGTTAAAGTTAATCTTTGCTTCCTGAGTTATTTCTGGACACTTTCGGAAATAAATTCACACCCTAGAATTTAAATATTTTATTGTACTGCCTGAATACTTGAAAAATCTAAATAACAAGCATAGCTTTAGCAAGCACATACAAAAAATGCTTACAGCAAATGTATTTTACAGCAGGTAGAAACATCGGGTGCTACAAACTTCAGGCGGCAAATCCGTTTTTGTCTAATTTATAATGTCTTCACAACTGCGATTGTTTTTTATTTCACATTGCTTTTTAGTACATGCTTTCTAGTATAGTAATTTTAGATGTATATATTTCGTTATTTCTTTGTTCATCATACATAAATCGTTAACAAATATTTCATACATTTTAATCGTTAAAGTTGTCAATTGCGTCGATTGCGTTTCTTTCTTAACTAACATTGAAATTAGTTCAATCGCACGAGATAGAGAAATACGTTAGAGCGGAACATGAAACAATGATCGTCCATTTCTTGCTTTAAAACTACCGGGCGAACTTATATTCGTCCGAATAAATTTAAACACATTTCGCGCGGTCTTAGATGCAGATGCTTTATCTTCGGTGGGTAGTTTTAATGGGAAAAAGTAACAGCCATTCGTTTCACATTCCGCTCTAGCGTATTGCCCTGTCTCGTTCACATGAACTAATTACCGATTTTAGTTCGCGAAGAAACTCAATCGAGCCCAATGTCAACAAAACCGGTAGAGGAGCGGCGCGGAGCCGCGAGTATCACGCGAAATTTATTTGCCTCATTCATGCACCTTACCTTATTATACCAGAAAGAGAACACGAAACTAGCAGTAGAGTTTATTGCCATTTTAGGAATGCCGCCGAATGTTGCGAACAGCAAATTTTGGGTAGACGGTGTGAATCACTTCTTACATTTTAATCGCTAAAAATGTTAATTTTTAAATTACTTTATGCTGCAGCATAATATATTAAAAAATATATTTATCTATTTCACGCACCCACGTTCGCCATTGTGCTAGATAGAGAATGACATGAAATTAGTTTGCAGAAAAGTATTTCAGAAAAACATACTAATGAATTGCACATTATTGTCCCCGTTGTTGTGACCATCCGCAAATAATTTCAATTTGTTTTTACGATACTTTCAATTGTAACTTAGTTTTGCGTGCCGGAATAAAGCACTTTTTCTAGTTATTATTAGGATATTGCAGAGATAAATATATTCCCCAAATTTCCTGTTTGCGCCTTTTTTCAGCCCCGTAATTCCTCGCAAGAAGACTCGTGTCCTTTGGATTGGCGTAAGTCGGGCAACCAACAGCGGCATGTTCCGAAAAAAATGCATTTCTTCTAGTCTTATAGTGCACAATTTTAAACTAGGAGCTTCACCATTAACCTCAATGAGCAAGACGCTTAGAGACGCGCGTCGCCGACGCGACGTCCCGCCATTGACAGCTTCATCCGCGTCAAGTGCCTATAAACTCTGCTTTACACCACATAATCACATTATGACATTTCCGCTAGGTTTCCATGGAATAGGTTTAAGTTTAAAGTTTAAATTTATGGAGGGAGCTAAGAACTTTTTTGAATATAAATATAGTATTATTTGTCTCAGAGATGCCTCAGTTTAGTCAATTCCTGTTGTAGGAAATCCCCATTCCCAATATTAGGAAAAACTTCCTTCAAATGGTTGCTCAGCATTTTAATGTACAACAGCAGTAGCTTAACGAAATTCAAACTGAAACTAAAAATAACAATTTAGAAAAGCCAGGGTAAAGGTAATTGTAAAGGGGTTAAAGAGCTCTTTTAATACTGGTGAACTTTCTACTTCTAAAACTTAGGGATCCTGCCAAATAAAATCACTCGATAAGATTTGAATGTAATTTAAATAACAATGAAAACACAATTTGAATATAAATCGGTGGATGCCGATTACATATTTTATGACAGATACAGATTACATTTCAAAAACTGGAAAGTTTCGAATTACATGACACAAACATTAGTATTCTGGTGGTATGATAAAAAAATAACGACATTTTAGTGATTTAGCAAGTGTCGCTTTATCCATCAGGCTATTTTTTCGTAGGTCCGTTGTATATATATAAATAAATAAATAAATAAATTGTTTACAATATTTTCACAAAGTTTCCGCAATATTGATTCTGTATTTTTCTTATGTCATTTGAAAGTGATGCCCTCGGAGGAGTTTGGTGCTTTTTTCATTTTTGATTCTTTTCAAAAATGATCAGTCATAGAATTAGCATGAACTTGTGTTAAAAAACTAAATTGAGTGCTGTGAAGAGGTAGAGATGTTAAAGAAAATTTACCTGATTGAATTATGTCAACTCGGACGTTCTACGAATGGTACAAACGGTTTCAAGATAGACTTATGATTATTTGAGGAAAGGACCGCCCGTATTATTCAGGAAAATGTAGAATAAGTTAATAAAGAGTATTGTATGGTTTGCGCAATTTGCGCGAGAAAATTCGAAGAAAAAGACTATAAATTTGTTGAGTCAACTCACGGATATTACACCACCATAACGCTCCAGCACTCACAGCTCAAATCTTTCGTCAGTTTTGGGCCAAGAACAACATTAATTTGATGATAAACAGCCTCCCTATTCTCCAGATAAAGCCCTCTGTGATTATTTATTTTCCTTTTATTGAAAATGACGCTGAAAGGTCAACGTTTTGAGTCCATTGTAGATATAAAAGCAACATCGACACGACAGCTGAAGGCCATGCCAAAGACTGCCATCCAGAAATGTTTTGAAGACTGGAAAAACGCTGGTACACGTGTATGAAATGTCCAGGGAGAATACTTCGAAGAATGACATTAACATGGACGAATATACCACAACTTCCTGAGAAAAAAATAAAATGGTCTTTACTTTTTGATCAGGGTATATGTGAGATGGTAAAATATCATGGTGCCTAAATGGCATTGCTATAACACTGGACCAAAAATGTCCAGTAGTAGGGTAATTCCACCGTAGAGAAATAATGGGATAATGAAGGCGGAGCAGAAGCGACAGTAGGTACGTCGCCCGGGAGGCAATCCCACGACCCATAAATCATAGAGGAGCAGCTTCGATGATGCTATAATTATCTTTGCCGTTCGCTCGAATTGTCAATGCGGCATTCAAATTGACAGCGATATCGCCTAATAAGCCAGGGCAATATTGGCAAATTGACGTCCCGGCATCGACGAATAACTAGATGTCATTATTAGTAATGCATATCTATAGCATGGATGAGTGATATAGGTTAAGGATCGGCCACTTGTATACTCGAAGAAACCACTACGTATGATAACAAACGCTGAAATATTACGAATTATATAACTTTAATTTATTTACGAATAGATAGCTAAAGGTCTTCATTACATTCTGATTAAAGTTTCACTTTGTTCAGCTCCCAAATACTATGGGAATTACGAATCATTGAAAAAGTTGAATGATTTTAGAAATTTCTTTTTCTGATAAAACATTCTCACTAATTTAAAGCAATCTTCGTCACACTTAACCTGTTTAATCTCAAAGACGCAAGTGGAAAGCTTATTCAAAAAATTACTTTAAGAATACTTATTAGACAAAGCTTTTTATTCGATCGCAAGGTTTATTAATTTTAAATGATTTTTAATTTTTCGGCCATTTATTTTGACAATTTCAAGTAGCATTTTTGAACTATTCTGACTTTTTCTGATTTTATATTTCTTGATCATTTTTATTGATTATTTTAATTTGTGGTTTTAGTAAGTACATCTTAAAAGTGATTTTGAGTATCGCCAGTACCATTGATTTTATAGTGTATAAAATCAATGCCAGTACTAAAATGTTACATATCGACATGTCCTAAAAACAATAATGAAGTACGTTGAACTGTAGGTATGTACGTGGTGATAAATTTGGATATTGTAAAAACGGACTAATAGACAATATTTTATTCGACATTTGTGACTTCCCTGTAAATTTGAATAAAAATGTAAATAATTTAAATATCTGGGAGAGACTGGACTTTATTTTTAATATTATCTACAGTATTTGATTGGATGTATTAGTTTACTCGCATGTTTTATCGTTATAATTAATTGAAACAGTAGGTCGATACCTAATGTGATTTATGCTGTAAAATAATGTCTGGATAACCGTAAGAGTTTTTGAGACAATAAACAATGATTGATTGATTGATTGATGATATACCTAAACACTTTCACTGCACAGAAAATATGCATTTTATCAGCTGGGATTAGTTTATTATTATTCCCATTTTTTTAAATTTTCACATTCTTTATGAATACGGACATTTTAATTAAAATGAGAGAAAGATGACCGATAAAATTAGCCCCTCCAACGATGAAACCTCGCGCTAATCATCCTTCTAAAAATAACTTCACCTTAGCATCTTGACAAATCGGCCTTATGTAGATAGTTCTGTCAGGGCCTGTTTGATGGATGGCGATCCTCAGTAATCGATTCCCGCCACTGAAAGCCAAGTCCGACTCAATTTCCCGTCGACCTCAAATTGCCTTCGTTTCTCATTACGCTATACGTATTACACATTACGTTATATGAGTACACATTACACCTCATATCGGTCATAGTATTTGGCCATAATTGGGAGCGTTTTCTCAAAATTGTACATCAACGAAAACCTTTGTTTACAGAAGGAATACATTTATTTATAAAACTTTTCCCAAGAATTATAAAGGGTTGCGCTGTAGGGAGGCCCGCTCTTGTATGGAAAAAAAGTTATTTATTGGAATCTCCCTATGCGAAAATATGGTCTATGATATGGAGGTTACAGGGAAAAATAATTAAAAAAAAACGATTTCATAATTTAATAGTGCCGCAAGAGGATTGATTTTTTGGGGAAAATATAAAAGTTTTATTTTTTGTTAGATGATTTTAGACTCAAAATAATATTTCTTCTGCAATCTGATTACTATACAGTGAGTAGCGAATAATACAATGTACGTGGATTGCAGCCCCCCCCCCCCTCCCCTCCCTGTAGAGGCAATTCCAGTTTTTTCGTGTCCTGTTTTATCCTGCCACCCCTTAAAAAGATGGAAGCGGTACGTCTGAAGTATTCCCCACATGATACGACCCGACCACGTAGAAAAACCCGATCACCCGGCGGCATTACTATTTACTATCAAGGGGTTTCCTTGCCATACTAAACTACAAAACGAATGCTCAAAATAGCCAGGGAACATCTAGTGATGTCTGCGGACCATATGGAGATAGGTCTATAAGAAATCGCCTAGATCACGAAACATCATGCCAGTTTTCAACACCAAACGTGATTACCATCCACTGTAATTTCGCCCATTTTTTAGGTTTTTCTTGATTTAATTCTAAAAAGAAGCTGGTAAGTGTATCTGAAGTTTTTATTGTAACCAAATAGTTACAAGTATGTGGCCTCTCATATAAATATTATTTCTTAACTGCTTTCTTAATTTTTTATCAAGAGTTGCTTTAGTTCGTCGTACTGATTAACCAACTACAAGGATGTTACTAATTAAAACTCAGCCTGTATATCGATTTACATGGGAATAGCCTTCAATTTCCAAGGCGTTGTAGGCTGGTATCACATAGAGCGCTATGCTCGATGTATGGCAAAAAGAACGAGTTCCGAATCGAAAACTTCAGCTTGTTTGAAATTATATACGGCTATTTATTTCTTAAAGTTATTTTTTTGTAATCATATTATTCAAAGCAACTCTTGATTACCTTTACCACGGCGATAAAATATCTAGTATATATTTTGACGGGAATATACGTCTTGAAGTTAACGCCAGATTAGCGACGCACGTATCCAAAAATTTTCAACAATCAACAATCTGTAAATATTTTAGAGAAATACATTGAAATGGAATTAAAATATACACACGTACCTAATTTTGCATACGGTTTGTGGTTTTCTCTTTTGATTTTATTATTTATTAATGACCTATTTATTTTTTATGCGCTGAAATATTAATATTATATACAAGTATACACGAATAAAGATAACAAATAACCAGAATTAGGAATTCGGTAAGAAAACGGTTGTAAACATCGGCTTGTATGCAAGACAAACTGTCATTTGAAAAACTGATTTACTTAATAATATCGTCGGAATTGAAGTTATACAATTATTTCTACAAATGTAATAAATAGAAATTTGGAAACATTGAACAATGATCAGCCATTTAGAAATAAAAGAATATAGACTGATACCCTTTTTAATGTTTACATGTTTACATTTATTTGAATCGTTTATTACTTACGGCATAATTGGATGGGGTGGATGTGGTAAATAAAACCCTGCTTGGGCCATTGCAAGTTGCGCAGATTTTTTTTTATTATTCTACGTACACCATGTCGCTATCCCACTAATGGACTTTATAAGGAAGCTAAAGTCCTTGATTGTAGGCAAATATTTCTAAAAACTTCCCTCTTAAAGCTATTCTTGACAGTAACTCAAATTTAGGAATAATTCAGAACCGAAGACCAACGAGACAAGTTTTAGAAAATAGCGTAATTATACCCAGGATGAAAACATCATTTGGACAAAGACATTACTCTTTCATTAAGCCGATATTTTACAACCTCATCAATATGGAAATAAAAATTAATTTGACATTTAGGGAATCCAAAAATAAAATAAAGAAAAGAAATAGTTATCGAATCATGACAGACTAACTATACATCAAATGTTAGAAATTATAGTATAATAAAATTTAGAGGCACATATTATTAACATATTTTTAAACATGTATGTTGAGTAATTAGAAAATTTTAATGACTGTTTCTTTCTTTTCTCACTTATAACTTATAACTTTATTTATATTATTTAAAAGAATTTTATATTATATTTATTGACGATTATATAATGGAATTGCATTTTTTTTTATTTATTATCTTTTAATAATTTTTTTTGAAGACTACATTTTAGGGCATTTTAGTGTTATTAGCTTTTTACTAAAACTTGTACATAATTGATTGTAATATTAGAGTCCTGTCCATCCTAGAACGAGCTAGTCCCAGTTAGGTGACAAAATCAAATAAGCAAAAGGTTAAGGTTTGGCGATTTCGTTCCTGTTATTTTTGTAAGCAAACCAATGTCTTATAGTAATTAAGTCTTAAATAAATAAAAAAAGAAATAATTATGTAATCATTTATATATTATGTATTTTTTGTCCACAGGAGCTCATAACGACGCTTTATATTGGTTTCCTGGGTCTTATCTTCGCTTCATTCCTTGTTTACATGGTGGAGAAGGACGTCAGGGACAGCAAGTTCAACAATTTCGCACAGGCACTGTGGTGGGGAGTCGTAAGTGAAATTTGATTAAAATTAACTAAGATGTAAATAGCCGATTTAATATATATATTTGAATTCGTATTAATAAGTAGGGATGATAAAAGTGATGTCAACCATCACTTTCATAGTAATTTTTCACGACTAATGAGGAATTAGTCGCTTGCTTCCTAAAGTGACTGAAGTCAAGGACTTAAGAGTTTTTTTCGACTCCCATGAAAACTTCAAGGAATAGGTACATAAGGCAACTATCAATAACTTCTATTAAGCTTATACGGGTTTTGATGCGGCAATCCAAACACTTCAATAATATTTGGGTTAGGCGCACGTTGTACAACTCAATTGTTAGAAGTCGCATAGAATCGAATGCAGCTTTTTGGAATCCATATGAAGATACCTACATATACCGTAGGGTGGAGTGCTCTTGTATGGAGAAAAAAAAGGGAAACCTTCCTATGTGGAAAAGATGGTTTATGGTATGAAGATAATAGGAAAAATTAAAAAAAAACAATTTATTAATTTAATACTGCCGCAAGAGGGTTGAATTTTTGGAAAAAAAAATAAAGTCTTTATTTTTGTTACATGATTTTAGACTCAAAATAATTGTTTTTTTGATATATAAATAATAATAATTAAACGAAATGTTGATTACTGAATAGTGAGTAGCGAATAATATTTTACAACGTACAGCTGCCCCTCCCCGCCCTGTCGAATCAGTTCGCTAATTCTTTAGAGCAGTAATACTACTCCAGACATATATAGAGGCATTTCCAGGGATTCTGTGTCCCGTTCTATCCTGCCACCCCCTTCAAATGACTCTAGCAGTACGTCTGATATCTTTCCCACGTGATACGACCCGGCCACATGGAAAAACCTGATCACCCGAGGGTTATACTACCTACTATCAAGAGGTTTCCCTGCCACACTAAAATACAGAACAAATGCTCAAAATAGTCAGGGAAACATCTGCTGGTGTCTAAGAACCATATTTAGATAGGTTTGTAAGAAATCGTCTGGAATCACTAAACCTCATGCCGGTTTCCAACATCTAACGTGAATACCGTCCACTGTAATTTGGGCGGTTTTTTATTGGTTTTTCTTGATTTAATTCTAAAAGGAATCCGGTAAATGTGCCCGAAGTTTTTATTATAACCAAATCGTTGCAAATACATGTCCTGTCATATAAACATTATAAAGTAATAAATGCCTGTTTCCCAGTAACACAAATCACCTAGATTTTTTACCATAAATAGGCTCGAACACCTAAATTCATCCCCTTTGCGGCAGTACTCAAATATGTTGTTCTTGTTCCATATTCCATATATCAAATATGTTGTACTTGTTCCATATATTATAAAACTTCTTTTCCGTATATGGAGGTTTTGGAATTCTGAAAAACAGCGAAAACCCCTGGGTATATATACCCTCATACTGGAAAAGATACAGAAGTGTTTTTGACATTATTTTACTACAACCAGTATAGATATTATCCATTTCCGTATCCGACTGCATTTATCGCAGGCATGGTTGGCTATAATTTTCTATATCTAAGATGAAATATGCTGACCACGTCCTATATTTTTAATTTGATTCGATGTAAAACTGATAGCTTACTAGCTAAGGTGGATCTTTTCGTGCCTAATAATTATCTTCGTGCTCGAAAGCACCATCTTTTCGCGAATCTGTTCTCGGGCACTAACCTTTAGCTGCGGAACTTATTGGTGCGTGCTTTACGGCGCTTGGATGACATTAACTCGATGGCACCAGATTTTTATATTTTTACCGCTAATTCTCATATGTTCAAATTAGAGGTATTTAATTATTTATTCTTATATGATAGCCAGTATTTTAAACGTTATTATATTTGTAATGTTACTAGTTGATATTTTAATAATTTTACTTTTCAATACATTGCTTTTTTCTCTAATGTTGATCTGTAATAAGTGAAAAACATTTTATGTATTACTCAAAATAAATTCGCAAATGATAAAATTTAAAATGTATTCGTTTTGCCATAGCCAATTTGCCAAAAAAAAGCGAGGGCGAGGTTTTAATTTACTACCTAATCGCAGCAAACCTGTACTCATTCGCTGACATCTGCCGCTCGCCGTACCCGCACCGCCGCTATATGGCCATTTGTGGATTTTTATAACCACGTTGGTGTACATACATACATACATACATACACACACATATATATATATATATATATATATATATATATATATATATATATATATATATATATATATATATATATATATATATATATATATATATATATATATATATATATATATATATATATATATATATATATATATATATATATATATATATATATATATATATATATATATATATTGATATTTTAAGTGTGTAAATTTTTTTAAATTATTTTCAATAATATATAAAATTAGATTCATGAAAAGTTACTTATCTGGGGTCCTGGTGGACCAGAAACATTTTACCGATAGTTAATGTCCTCTTTAAGGCGACGTACTACATAAAAAATAAACCGTATCTGAGTTTTTAGGCCCCGCCTACTTACCCCTTCCCTTCGCGACGGGGCAGGTAATAATTATTATGACTCTGTGCAGTGATATTCACCCGTGTCGATGTCTGGAACATTTCACACTAGGTATACACTATTGCAATTGGATTTATATTTTGGGATTATACAAGTGTCATATACCTACGCTGGTGTAGAAGGTTACGCTTTATCATAATCTAAACTTGAACATTACATTACTATTTCGGTTACCACTGGTAGGGAAAGTATTGCGATAGAGCGGAAAAAATGTTTAGAGAACGACGGATATATCCATGCAATCTCTCACGATAACTGCCGAGCCATTGAACCGATTGACTTGAAATTTGGTGTATAGGGAAAGTCTCACCCTGAAATGCGCCCATTAGATTTTGGCCGTCAACTGTTAAACCAAACTCTCACTGTCAAAAATTGTCAGAAGCCATATCTTACAGAATTTCACTTGCGATATGTCATTTGCAAGCCCCTGGAAAACTATTGAGAACCTGTCACTAATTAAAAGATGTCAAAATCTCAATTTTTTACATTTTTATTAGCGACAAATAGAGTTGTCAACTACAACGGGCGAACCTGTCACCTCAGGAAGTTTTCACGATTAGTCGTTTTATCTCCCGCGAAGTGAGCGCAGAAGACTTGGACAAAACAGTCCACCGTCACATGCCCGTAAGAGGCCAACGCCTTAACCGCGAGATAACCAGGTGTGTTACCTAACGGGCTTACACTCACGCCCTTACTTCCAATTGCGACCAGATTACTCCGGTCTCTCGATTGGTTACGAGTTCGAGGTCGCTTGCACGGTCCTCTCCCTTACGGCCCTCTCCCTTACGAAGCTGTGAAACGGTGTATACCGAATCTATCGCGGACCACGGCATCCTTTGCCCGGCTGTTCACCCAGGATCGGGTAGCCGATGGTCGTTTCAAGAGCAGTCGCCGTAAGGTCCGCAAACACCCCCGCTCTATAGGAAACAGTACTTCTTCCAGACTCCACCGACTGTTAGTCAGAGTGCACAATCGATTGGCTTACGCCGCACGGTGCGCGTCTGCGCACTCCTGGATGGTCTCATCCAGGAGTGCCAGAAGGTTGATTCGTAGTGGAAACTAGGCCTACGGCCAGAGTCCTGTCCGGGCTCGCACTTCATACGTGGAGGCCGCCGGATGGGTGTTGACCCGTGATTGTGACCAGCCCTGAACAGTATGGGTTTTCGTGGCCAACTCAGCAAGGGCCTATTAGCTCCCCTTATTAGTGACATATGACAATTGGAGAAATGCCTTTAACTGTTTTGAATAAAGTTGTCCAATGGCTTTTAAATGACATAAATCGCAATTCATGTTCCGCTTAAGCATTTTTTTGATAGTGATAATGACAGTTCTTGATAGTATTTTTTGGTAAAAAAAACATTTAACGTCGTATTAAAAAACAACATTGTGCGTCGAACTATTTATTCGTGGTTCTTTGAGGAGGACATAATGACACCCATCGCCTTGTACATTATCATTTAATAATTATTTAATTAAAAAGTAATATAATTTATTTTTAGATACTGTAAGCACATCATTGTAAACTTTAAAGAAATACACATCATTAAATATAAATAATTATTAATGAAAATATAAAATCATTAAGACAAAAAATCATGAAGACATTTCTGGTTGGCAAAGTAGTCTGTTATTTCTGAGTAGATACATACATATTAAATGTAAAGAGACGAATAAATACATTTAAAATTGCGCAGTACATTTGAGACTTCCTTTTTGTAGCCTTGACAGTGTCGCTTTGTAGTGGTGCGCCGAATTTTGTAATTAAAATTCATCAAATGATAATACATTTTCAAAAGCCTGTTCATCATTATTAATTAGATCTGTACTCAGCACAGATTTGGAATATCGTGTACCTTTCGGTGGCTCTATATTGCTTGTGCTTTGCTTTGGAGTGTTATTGGCAAGTACATTCCCTGTGAGTTCTTTGCTAACTTTGTGATGGAATCACTGAAAACTAACTACCGCTTAAGCGTTGGACAAGGAAGAGGAACCGATTTCTTTCGTTTTATCATGTCGTTTCTTTTATTTGCTTCTTTCAAAGTGTATCCAGGCTCCCTTAAATCCATATTCCTTCATACTCCTGGATCGATAATTTCAGGTAATACACAGTCCATATAAAAACAAACAAGTTTTTTTCCATGACATTTGTCCAAATCAAATCATCCGTCTGTATATATTCGGTTTTGAGGAGATCGTTTTTACCAGACCAAAATGTAAATAGGCACACTTTCTTTCCAGTTATATCTATCGTTCCAGTTACAGTTTCTTTCCAGCACACTTTCTTTAAAGTTATCCACAATACCACAGATAGTTCATACCTTGTTGAAAACTTACGTTTTTTCGTTCCTCAGCGATTAATTCGCAATTCACGCACGTTTGAGGTCTCTCGTGCCAATACCAACTACGGGAAACATTCCATCGCTTATGGGCTGATATGCACGTACGACTCTTGTTTCTCCACCATCGACATTTTCAACCTCAACCAACCGACGTTCGTTAAAGAATTATTCAATTCAATTGCACCTAACGAGCTTGTTAATACCTATAGTAATTAGTTATATACTTTCTATACAACATATCAGTAGCTACCACAAATATTTATAAATATCTATAAATATTTATTATATATCTATAAATACCTATAAACATCAATAAATATATGTATCTATATATCCACTATACGACCTATCTATATCTTTATTTATATCTATATACACTTACCATCGTCTAACTCCTTCTTCCTAATCACTTCCAATTCCCTACCTCTCCCATCGGTTTTCTATATATTTTTTATATTTAATATGAACTTTGTTTATTTAATAATTAATTTTTAAGTGTAATATGCTGAATTCCAAATGTGTAATAAACGATTATAGGCGTAATGTTTTTCTTTTTTTTTCTACATTTATGCACACGTATGTATATTGTATGCGCTGTATTTTTCCAGAAATAAAATAAAAAATAAATAAATAAAAAGAAATTATATATGGACCTGTCCTTGAACTTGAACGTACCAGTGATGTTTGATGCTGATTTAAAATTTTCCATCTTTCTGTTTCCAAAATGTCACTTTTCTTTTTCTTGTCGCTTCCGTTAACCCGATTCTATGCGCTGTAATGGGAAATTTGACTTCAAAAATATAATCATCAGATATTCCATCTGGAGAAACTCCCAAAAATGGAAATTTAGGGTCAATGAATAATCCAGATTGCTGAATTTCCACTTTTTCTAGACATATTTTTCATTCTAGTGCAGTTGTTTCATTTTCTTTTCCATGGCAAATTGATGCTACGTTGTTCAAATCCCATTTTCAGTCATGGATTTAACTAAATTGGCGCATTTTGTGTGTTGTTAACTATTGACAATTTTGCCAAAGTTAGACGCAGTTACCATTTTTCTTCGTAATTCCAACCACTCGCTGCTTTCACCTTGAATAACCGTAAGTTTTTCAATTCGCAATCGATCATTTTTCTATTTTCCAATTCTTGAAATAACAGAGCTTTGCTTTTTTCGAATATTTCTGATGGAACATCGGGTTGGTTGCAATGTTCTCCATAATGCGAATTATTGTTTTTTTTTCAAAAAAACTTTCTGCTTTTATTTCTTTTATAAAGAATGGATTTACTTAAATGCCTCTGTCTTCTATATTCCACTTTTGATATCCTGCCAGAGGGACTTTTGCCTATATATTTTTTATGTAATCTTGACAGTGGCTGTTTTGTATTAAATGATATAACTGCCGCATTACATCGCGCTTGGTAAGACTGCTTTTGGGTGTAATTTGTCCTCTTACCACCAATAAATTTTGCAATGATTCCGTTAAACCTTTCGAGAACATTACTATCTACATCATGAATTAGGCTTCTTGCATGTATTGCTACGTTTTAAGTTATGTAACGTATTCTTTCCCAAATAATGTCACCCATCAAACAACTCATTGCATTCAGTGTTTCATTTTCCGACAAACAATTTTAAAAACTTCTACATTTATCATGGTTTCCAAATACATCTATCGGGGCGTTCAAAATGTCATTATACAGGCAATCAATTTTCTCATCAATTGAAAAGTTTTGATATTTATTGTAAGCTACTGCTGATGTAATATTTCTTCGCATTTTTAGATATTTTTTCACAGACATTACAAGTTGAATAAAAGCTTTTAAAAAGTAGATACCTAAGTTTTGTTTTTTAAATTACAATTCTGCCTATCTGACGGTTTTCTATATTAGAACGGTCAGAATCGTAGTCTAATTGTATATTATATTTATACATGGTGTATAGCTCTGCCATATAGCTCTAACGCAAATGTATTGGCATTATTTACTGTCCCCTTATATACACACATTTTGACTCGCTGGAAGCAAGCTGAAGTGGCGCACTTGTTTTAAACTCGCATAAGATCACACCGGTCGTAGGTTCAAATCCTACCGATATGTATATTTTTTTTTGTTTTTATACATAAAGAAACATTGTTATCAAATAAATGAACACTTTTTATTAAAAAAAAGTAATATTGTAAATTAAAAAAAAAAAAATAAAAAAAAAATAAATATTAAATATTATTTTACTTATTATATGTTTATATTTTTCAACATATGATTTATCATGTTTTTAACCCTTGGAGTAAATGGGTATTTTCATGGATGCATCTGTCTCTTTTGCAGGATTTTCGGCGACATCGACTTAAAGTACTATAACTACGAAACTACTACACCAATCATAAAAAGAACAACTGCACAATGATTGCATTGAAATTTCGAATATAGAATATTGAAATATCATTTTGTAAAACAATTAGATAATTATGAATAAATATGAGAACCTCAAAGAAGTGAAAAAAACGCGCGACCAGATTTGGTTGACTCATACTCAACGGGTTAAACCTCTTTCATTTACACGGTGAAATAGCCATCTAAAACCGATATTTTTTTACTTTCACATCTCCGATCCATTTAACGATATGTCAATTTGGTAATAAAAAGTCATGAAACAGAGCGTCGCGAACGCACCCGCTTATGTCGGCCTTCGAAGCCGAAATGAACCACGTTTCTAAGAGCCAATAACATTTCACTATAAAAGGTTGGCTGTTATGCCATTTGAATCAGTAACTGATCCCCACATAAGAACCATATTGACCCAATGTCGCTTGCGGCATTTTGAATGCCAGCGCGTCGTCGCGAGAAGAGCGCGCTCATCTCATTGTATGACAAAAATAATATAAACGGGCTCTGCAAAATATTATTTTTAAAATATACTGATATTTTATTTGAAAAAAATAATCGTCAGTACTACAAGTTTATCGTACATAGTTTATGTAAAAAATACAAACTTTAAAAAAAACACACAGTAATAAGTAATATTTAACAGTGAATATGGATGAAACTTACACTTTTTATATAATTTTTTTTAAAAGAAAAACTTATTTTTTTTTATTTGTGCGATAGCATTAAACTTTACAACTCATGTTAAAATGCCGTAGTATTTTTTTTGAGTTTGTTGATCGTGCAGTTTAGAGTGAGGCACGGTTCAAAAAATGCTCTAAAATGAAAAAATCCTATATAGCTCCCAGGTTTATTTATTTTTCTCAATTTTCCAATCCTTTTTTAAAAATCTGAAATAGCTATGTACTTAAGAAAGATACCGTGAATTACGATATTTTTTTTCAGTTGGCTACCATCATCAGTTATTTCAGTATGACGGTTCAAAAATTGCCAAAAAATGTAATTTTCGAAATTTACATACTACGTCGCCTTAAATACTTAGGGCAGCAGCACCTGTTTCCGCAATATGTTCTTAGTTATTGCTCACTGCAGCCGAATTATTGTATGCCCTTGGATGTAATGAGTATAGGAGGATGGTTTCTGTAACAGAAATGGATGTTAGTAACTTATTTTAGAAGAAATTATATGATTGAGAATATTTCGACACTAGTCGTATTCATCTCTATGACATTTCTGATAGAACAATTTTTTCAAAATTATATATATATATATATATATATATATATATATATATATATATATATATATATATATATATATATATATATATATATATATATATATATATATATATATATATATATATATATATATATATATATATATAAAATATATAAAATATAAATATATATTATATTTTTCATTTAAAAATCATTATTAATAATGTTTTTCAAGGTCGGTTATAGTGCATTTATAACGATATTGCAAAATATTATTAACCCATTTCTCTATGTTCAGTTTTTTTTAAATTTAAATTTTGAAAAAATTGTTCTATCAGAAATGTCATAGAGATGAATACGACTAGTGTCGAAATATTCTCAATCATATAATTTCTTCTAAAATAAGTTACTAACATCCATTTCTGTTACAGAAACCATCCTCCTATACTTATTACATCCAAGGGCATACAGTAATTCGGCTGCAATAACTAAGAACATCATAGGTTATCAATTGCGGAAACAGGTGCCGCTGCCCTAAGTATTTAAAGAGGACATTAACTATCGTTTAAATGTTTCTGGTCCACCAGGACCCCAGATAAGTAACTTTTCATGAATCTAATTTTATATATTATTGAAAATAATTTTAAAATATATATATATATATATATATATATATATATATATATATATATATATATATATATATATATATATATATATATATATATATATATATATATATATATATATATATATATATATATATATATATATATATATATATATATATATATATATATATATATATATATATATATATATATATATATATATATATATATATATATATATATATATATATATATATATATATATTTATATATATAAATATATATATGTATTTTCAACATAAATCCAAATTTACTACCTCAGATCACCGCCAAACAAGCAATACGACAGAAAATGGTTTTAGTAGCATGAACGATTTAACGTTAGAACAGAACATCCGGTGATTTGCAGCTCTGGGTAATTTTAGTATTCGATGAAAATGCAAGCCATGTGAATCTTGCACGACCATCACGCAAGCCATCTATAAGTTATAATATTTTCACAATATTTATATTCATAATAATATTAGTAACAACGGTTAGTAAACCGATTAACATGCTAACAATATCTTATGACAATTTAATTAAAATTAGTCGTACTTAGCACTATTTCCCAAGTATAAAAGTGTCAGTGTATTGAAAGTGTCAGGGCTAGAATTTGGTTTATAATAGCGATAGATTGTCCAGATCTTTCAAAATCGCTTGTGTAATCCCAAGGCTTTCGCGGCAATTAGATAAGGGCGTCATCTCAAACAATTTATAATTCGCCCTTAAACATTCGAATTGTGAGCGAGCAACACACAGCAATGAAGATTAAAATTTCGAACGAGCGACGCTGCAAATTTAAATATTTGATACCCACATACATTCGTATGGCGGAATACGATTCAGTTATTCTGAACATCAGCCAGATTACTAGCTATTACTCGACTCAACCCCGACTAATAGCTATTACTCGTTTCTGACGGTGGTCTTTAAAATCTGACTATCAATTTTATTTTATGCTGGAAATACGTTGTCATTAAGAGTGACGGCTTGGATCTTAAACTGATTTTATTGAATGAATGAATAAATGAATGGACTTTTTATGGTCAATTATGGCACATAGAAGGTGGAATATTTTTTTTTGTGAGATCATTATCTAGCCATTGGGTATATAATATTTCCTACATAAGATGGGACTTTTACAAAAAAATAATATATAAAGCCTAATAGTAACCTGAATTTCTTAAATATGAAGCAACAAACAATTCGAGATACTAATTTTACTAAATTTCCATAAACAATAATTATTCATATGTCACTTTAAAGTTAAATAATAAAACATACACTCGATAGAAATTTAAATTGTCATAGTCGTATTAAAAAATCAATTGGTTGCCCCCGAGACTCTCCCGGCCAAGCACTGGTTTCATCTGAATAAAAATTTCATGAATAAAATTGATGAGCGCCCTCTCTAGGCCGGCGGATGGTTCGCAAGTCGCCTCGTGCGGCGTGGTTCGTATCTCGGCTAAACGCGGGATTGGGCCTAGCGCCAACCGATGTTACTATCAAATAATATGTGTGTTTTTTCCAAAGATGGGTCCATATTTTAGGTTAGGTACCGTTTCACCGTTTGACATTTGATGATGAATGACAGCCGCCGCTGCGCACATGCGTGATGGCTCACGCATGCGCGCTTCTTGCGCGATACGCTAGTAAGCGACGTTGTCAATTCTCTTATAGTAAAAAATGAGCAAAGCGAAATGTGTTTTTTATAAAAATAGGCCGATACGAGATATTATGATTTCGCTTCGCTAAAATCGTTTTCGAAGCGTAACGTTTCGGTTCGTTTCGAGTTATTAGCAAAAGAGATATAAAATCGCCCTGCAGTTTCTCAAGGTGTATCAGGGGCAAAGGCAGAGAGTTTCATATTCGGGCTGCTTGCACTGCAAATGACTTGGACGTGAAAGTTGTTGAATTCTGAGGTATAGCTAGTATATATATTTTCATGAGAATGGGAGGTCATAAGATGAAAGCGGAGAGAAGAGATCATACAAAAAGAAAACATATTTGAATGAAGCACAAGAAAGAGTAGAATGAGTGATGTAAAAATCCCGACATCGTCTAAGAGGGATCCACTCCATTTGCCTACGATAGGTCGATATGTGATCAAACTTTTTTAGGGAATAAATTAATCGAATACATACGTTTTGAATCCTTTCCAATTTATCGATTAGTTGTATCTGTGTGTTAGGGAGCTATTAGGGAGCTGTTGCAGTTTGGCCACTATGACCCAGTTGTAACGGGTCGGTCAAACACACGGGTCAACACCCATCCGGCGGCCTCCACGCAGAAGTGAGAGCCAGTAGGGTGTTGTCGACTAAAACGGGTGAACCCGTCACCCCAGGCTGGTATAACGAGTAGGACGCAGGCCTGTGATCCAGTCTCCTCTAGGAAACAACCTACGGGCGATCCTGGACGGTTTGCGCACCGTGCGGCATCAGCCATGTGCATTCCAACTAAAAGCCGGGGAAGTCTGAAAACGGTAATGTTTCCTATAGAGCGGGGGTGGTTGTTAACCTTATGGCAACTGCTCTTGCTTATTCACCCGATCCCGGGTGAATAAGTGGGACAAAGGATGCCGTGGTCCGCGATAGATTCGGTAGACACCGTATCACCGTTTCAGAAGGTAGAGGACGCGCAAGCGACCTCAACGCTAGTAACCAGTCAGGAGGCAGGAGGTATCCTGAAGGATAATTTCAGACGAGGATATTCTTCCAAACTGGTAGTCAGGGGGCAAGGCTGCCGGCTGGGTACCTTTCCCGGTGCCTCGCCGTAAAGCATTGGCTTCTGACGGGCAGGTGGCGTAACTAGACAGTGGATTGTTTCTCTACCCAAGTCTCCTGCGCTCATCTCACGGGAGATAGAACGATATAATATCGTTAAAACTTCCTGAGGTGACGGGTTCGCCCGTTGTGGTTGACAGCTCTAGTTGTGTGTTCTTATCTGTTTATTGGTATTTAGTATCTGTTTATTCAACGTTTATTGTTTCGTAGTTCGATCGAATTATATCCACGTCTGTCCAAATTCTTCCTTTCCATGAGAGATATCTTCCTTTATTAATACATTTTTAATTATGCGGAATAATTGTACTAGAATGGATGGGAATATTTTACGCTGAGCGGCTTATAGAATTTAAGTAAATGGGAAACAAAAGGAACGGTGCGTTTTTCCCTGCGGCTATGAGAAATGTTCCGAGGCTTATCTGCTTTTGCAGCGACTTCATTCCGCTCCAAGGAACATTTCAAAATGGCGGTAAAATTGCGCTGCAGATTCTTTCGTTGCTGCACACCGTGAGTAATATTCTGAGTCGAATCTAAATAACTATTACCGATAGTCGGGAAGCTAGTTATTTTTTTGGTACTGATTTTCCCATTCACGAAACGTCGATAGGATTATTGAGTGTCTAGTGCACATGTAATTTGTATGGGGATTTTCCGGTGGGTTGAACTTGAAAATGCTTTAGAAAATACAAAGTGCTGCATTTTATTTCAGAATTAATGAAAATCGTTTTACTGCCACTTTGGGGAGCTAGTTAGGCTTGTTGAGTTGGCCACGAAGACCCATTCTGTTCAGGATTGGTCACACTCACGGGTCAACACCCATCCGACGGCCTCCACGCATGATCTACGCGAGCCCGGGTAGGACTCTGGCCTTAGGGTTAGTTTCCCCTAGGAATCAACCTTCTGGCGCTCCTGGACGGTCTGCGCAACATGCGGCATAAGCCAACCGATTACGCAGTCTTGCTAACAGTCGGGGGAGTCTGATACAGTACTGTTTCCTATAGAGCGGGGGTGGTTGCGAAACTTACGGCGACTGCTCTTGAAACGACCATCGGCTACCCGATCTTGGGTGAACAGCCGGGCAAAGGATGCCGTGGTCCGCGATTGATTCGGTATACACCGTTTCACCGTTTCGTAAGGGAGAGGACCGCGCAAGAGACCTCGAACTCGTAACCAATCGAGAGACTGGAGTAATCTGGTCGCGATTGGAAGTAAGTGCGTGAGTGTAAGCCCGCTGGGTAACACCCCTGGCTATCTCGCGGTTAAGGCGTTGGCCTCTTACGGGTTTGTGGCGGAGCCTTACGGTGGACTGTTTTATCCAAGTCTTCGGCGCTCACTCCAGGGAGATAGAACGACTAATCGTTAAAACTTCTTGAAGTGACGGGCTCGCCCGTTGTAGTTGACAACTGTAGTTGTCACTTTGAATACAATATTGATTAAAAACAATAATCTGGCTGACCTAGGTATGTCATGATATAGGTATAGCAAACTTGTCTGGCACCTGAAGGACCGAACGAACTGGTGGTCTTTTTTTGCAGACCTGAAAATTGATTATATGATTAGTATAACATCTGGCTTTGATATGCGATAGCCAATGCCTTTCCAAACTCGTTTAATGCGCGTAAAGTGGCGTTAAACGTACAACAGACTTTAAGGCGATGATGAACGTTAAATTTCAATAGAGACAGCAAAGGACATCGTTAATGTTAATATTCCAACAGCAACGGTCTGGCAATAAGAAGATAGTAGTGGGTAATACATAAAAATACTCTGACATGCTTCGAAAACCTTGGTTATAAATGTATAATGCGTACCTTGATGTATTTCCCGAGATATTTGGCAACGAAACGGAAAGAAAATTATACAATTTGATACACCAGGAATCGTACTCAATTTCTTATAGGTCGGATAGTTATTGAAATACACAATTGATACGTGTAGCTGTTATTCTGCACAGCTAGTCCTCCACGTCAACGGTTCCTCGTGGATTTGTTCAATGTTGGATCCAGTATTGGAATGAACAAAAATGGATTGTAAAATTCTGCCTAAATTGAATAATGTTACATGACTGCAGATCAATTAACTAATAAACTACGTATTCGATGCCACTATTTTGACTGATTGCGGTACTTGGACAAAGGTGCAAACTCCAAGAATACCTATTATAACATCTACAATTTCATTTCGAGTTGAACGCTTAGTTTCCCGTAAAGTTTTGATTTGCAATTACAGTGAGCAAAGCCCAAGGGCAAACGCTGAAGGTAGCAGATATTGATCTTCGTCCATCATATCGGTATCAGTACCAGTATCAATTTATTCATTCTGAATATACATAAAGGTATATCGTAATAATCACAGCTAGTTATCGTATATTATAATTTGTCAGTTGTTAATATTGACTTGAAATTAATCAAATAGAATATTAATTTGTTTTTAACAATAATAATATTAAACACAATTAAAACGAATTTCTAGAATCTACCTACAATAGAAGATAGTAAAGTTCATACGATCACTAAATTATAGTGATATCAGTGTGACAGTGGCGTTGACAAAAGTCGACTGGCTTTACACGGTACATATATTTTTTTAATAAATAAAAATCCAGAACTATTTCCACGGGTAAACATCCAAAATAAATAATTATCAAAACTAGGTATCTTATATACTCGTAAAAATATCACATAATACAATAACAATTGTCAAAACAAATAGTAAAAAAACGTATTTAGATGGGAAGGTATGTTATGTTTAACATTGTAATTTACATATTAAATTAAATGTTTTCCCACGGTCAGCTATATGTATCATGTTCGCGTGTCAAATCTTTATCTTATTGCTCCCGCTGCGGCTATTAACATTGTCTTTTTCAAATAAGCTCTTCGATAAGCTATTCTTTAGGATTCCTCCACGTCATCATGTGTCACCAATCACCATTACTTGCCTGGGATGTATGAGTATGAGTGGAAGGAGGTAGAACAGTCTTGCGACCCATTTACTAAAGATATTACAAAATAAACATCCGCGATATCTTTACTCGCTGGTCCCGTAACCGACATGACTATTCAACACGTCAATAATTCAGCGCGTCAATAACTTATAATCATTCCCAAACATAAACCACAAATTTCCAGTGCGGTTTCTCTTATTATTTTGCGGTTGTATGGAATCGGTTGGGAATAACATTGCCATCGAAATTAATTGGAATATTGAAGGGCTGCTTCAAGAATATGCCACTAAAAGAAGAATTTTAAAAGCCAAAGTTTTTAGACTTTTTTTAGAGATTACTTGTTAATTTGATTGTTATTATTATTATTATTGTTTTTCTTTGGTTTATAAATGTGTATAGTGATTAATTGATGTTGATAATTTTTATTTATTAATTTTTAATTTTTATTGATTTGTTTCCGATTATTTTATTTTAACTTCATTAAATAGTGGTAACAATAATAGATGTGTCCTGAAAACCAGTTGAAGAGATATCCTGAGGATACCCTAAAGGACATTGGGAACTTTTTACCCCACTTTTGCCCTACTAGCGGACACAAACGAAACCAATAAAAGTTTTTAGATAATGTTACGGACTTTACCACTTTGTATTTTTTATTTCCATAACTAATGGGAAAGCTGAGAAAATGAGATTTTTATAATTAGTATTTCTCTTACCATTTTATTAATAAATCATAATGTTTGTTTTTCCAAAAGGCTATAATATTTCAAACGTGTTCGGCATGGCACCGAATGGCTTCCGAGGTGGGAGGACAAGGTAGTCAGGTAACAAAAAACCGGTTTTGATGCGTACGCGCATTGTTCGGTCGCAGTTCTTCGTCGTTTGTCGTCGCGATCTGTGCGTTATTTGAACCTTCCTGTTATCTTTTGAATTATTTGAATTATTACCTACTACCTTGGCATCGTTTGTACTGGACTGTTACGATTTTGCATTTGATTGGACCTTTGTTGAAATGTAAACTCAAATCGTTGTGTTGTTTGTGCTCGATCTGTGCTACGGCGCAGAAAACATAACCTTTCTCCAGCATTCTTTGAGAGAAATATTCAATTGAAGTGCATCGACATCCAGAGATGATAGAAAATAACACTCTCATAAGAGGCCGAATCCAATCACGGCATGTGCGATTGAGACAATACTATACTTATATTTTAATTGATCCCTCGCGAAATGGATATGAAGGATTGCAGGGATACTATTGCTCGTGTATTCATGGACGGCGAACAGTAGGTTGTTGTGCGCATATCGCAAGCATGATATATTATCTCTCTTGGGCTAAACACGAAGAAAATGTTAACCTTATGCCAGCTGCCTTTTTGGATATTATAATCATAGACTATATTTGTTTATCATCTTTCATTTGTTTATGTCCTCCTTGAGGCTGTTTAACTTGACAAGACTATAAACCACAACCTCTTGGGTCTGCCACTTCAACCGCTATATCAAGCTAGTCATCAAATAACATTAAATATATCTACATACAGTACTAAACATTTACATACAGTACAACATTAAAATAATACGATCATTGTACCTGAATTATTAATGTATTTATATTTCGGTATTCCCATACGAAACAATAATGCCCCTTTGCTTAGCAAAACTAGAGGTTACAAGCTTTCAATTGAGGTATGTTTCAGATTTGTCCGCCGTGGGGAATTTTTCCATAGTAAAGGTCCCAATGCTATTTGCAGCGTTTTAATTGTATTACATACCTATTATTTGTCTGTTTTCATTTGACCGTATAAATAATAGACCCCATGACCAGCCTGAGAATGCGTCAGTCGAATAGAAAGAGACAGCAGCCTATATTATCCCCTCCATCCTTGTCTAGTCGTGCATTCACGGCGACACGTACATATATCACTATGGCAACACGTTTATATCAGACTAGTTTTTAGAATCAGACTACAAAGGTCGTCAAGAAATGCATGTCCAGCCTGTGTGCTGGACACATCTGAAGCCCTAAGTGACCGCAGAACGCGGGTTGGGTCAAATCCCTTGTGGACGCAAAGATGCGTACCACTCGAGGATGATATCACAATTGCGTGTTTATATCACTATGGCAACGCTTTGATACCATAAGTCTGCTATGCTATGGATAAACGCGCATGCGCAACTAGACAATAATAGAGGGAGTCTCATATGCCCCTATCTCTTTCTATTCGGTGAACGCATTCACTCACAGCCCGCCTTCGCAATCCCGTTCTCTATTTTGTTACCCTCTATGCATTCAACCGATAACCATGAAAATAGATATGCATTGGTATTTGAGAACGGATAATATTTTCGCGCTATACACGCTTTTGCAACTCGCCAATAGATAGCACTGCAGCACATCAACTTCTGTACCGTTCGACCGATCGTTATTAAAATTGGTATACATAGATATTTGAACGAGTATAATATTTTCGTGCTATCTAATTCTTTGTAAATCGCCACTAAATGGGGCTGCAGCACATCAATTTTTATATCGTTCAACCGATCGCCATGAAATTTAGTATACGTAAGTATTTGAGCACGGATAATATTTTCCCGTTTAAAAAACGATCCCCTAGAAAGGTGCATATATGCATAATATGTATTTTTTCATGAAGAGGGTTTTTATCCACTTTGTTGTAACTCGTCACAAGATGGCGCTGCAGCACATAGAATGAAACGATGACATTGACCAATGCAACGATATGATTTTTTTAAATAGGGATAACTGATGGAACGATGACTAACACAGGCTACCTTATAAAATCGAAGACTATCGCGGTTGTTTGACATTAAAAATAGGATAGAAAACGAATTTACCGCGTGTAAATTCGTTTTCTATCCTATTTATAACAGGCTACCTTGTTGGGATGGGGATGGGGGAGATGAAAAGAGTAAGAAGGGGAAAGAAACGGATACCCGACGAGCGTCGAGTAACCTTTCACTGGTATACTACAAATCAGAAAAAAGAAACTAAATACAACAAAATGCCCACAACACGAAGAAGTTTACGCGAGCGGACCCGTGTGTACAGCTTGCGGGCAATAGGACAAAATTAACGTCTAAAGTTGTACGGCCACGATGAAGACGGGCTGTGTAAATATCGCGTGACACGCTGTAGTTTGAAGTACGAAATTATCTTTTGCCTTATATTTATTTGCTTCCGTGAACGGGATGTATAAAAGAAATGTGTATGGCGTGACGTATTTATTTCCATTTGCTGTAGTAATAAAGCGACTGTCACAGGATGGCTTTACAGTTATTATACACCCCCATTGGACACCTGCACGAAACGAAACTTTTATTGCGTAGCGCTGAGTTATTATAGTTTTGAAGTCGATATATTTTCTTTGTTCATTATGTTCATGTTAGTTTGTATCTTTGAATTTATATTTTTACTAGTGGTATTACCCGGCGTTGCCCGTGTTATATCCGTGCTCAAATACTTATGTATACCAATTTTCATGGCGATTGGTTGAGCTGTATATAAGTTGATGTTCTGCAGCGCCATCTGGTGGCGAGTTACAATAAAGTTAATAGCTCGAAAATATGCGTACTCAAATGTCTATGGATAGCAATTTTTATGACGATCGGTTGAGCGGTATAGAATTTGATGTGCTTCAGCGCTATCTGCTGGTGACATACGATACAGTCAATAGCGCTAAAATAGTATGCGTGCTCAAATGTCTATGTATATCCATTTTCATGGCTATCTGTTGAGTGGTATAGAAGTTTATGTACTGCAGCTCTATCTAGTGATAAGTTACAACAAAGTGGATATATTAAAAACCTTTTCCATGAAAAAAACATATGTATTTGCCAAGTTTCATGCTGATCGGTCAAACAGTTTCGTAGTCTATTGAGCTCGGACAGACAGACAGATACACCAACGTCCAGTTATATATACATATGTATATAGATTATACTCACATTAATTGGTTAATTGCCATTGCAACCTATTTTTTATTTTGAATCTTATAATTTTACAAAATGCCCTCCCGGATTCGCACTGGAAAAGTTTTATGTGTATTGTTTGCGATAAGGATATAATGTCGAATAATATTTGTATGCATTTTTTTCCCGATCAAAAGGAGGAGCAAAACCTTTCTGCCTGAAAAAAAAAATCGATATCATTAAATTTTTGGTTATATGTGTCGGGCAAACGTATAATGGTGAGGTTGCTAAGGTGGTTAGTATCGCACCAAGGGAAGAAAAAGGTGCGAGGATCTCGTATGATTCTAGGTGTTAGTCACATGGATATTCGCTACGTTAACGTTATACAGTCTTCCACGCCGTACAGAAAGACACGTTGTCCAGGATCCTTTTATAAAGAAGTGGCTCTACCTTGTAGAAATCCGCTCGACCCTTCTACATCTCAATGTCTATGTACTATCACCTGTTCAGATAGCGCAAAACCGTTCCTGGGTACCCTTGAACGTGTCAATGTGTACACTTGTACATAAGCAACCAAATTCAACTGCAGAATTCAATATACTTCGATATAATTAAAGACAAAGACTGGCTGTAGTGCCAAACGTAGATGTTATCAATAATTTAAGTTACGTACGATGTTGTCTTGCTGGCAAGCAATCTATTGAACCAGCAATTAAGGTGACATGATACCTGGGAACGACTATATTTGAAGAACTTTTGTTTCATGATTTTTATAAATTTATAAGCACTAATTTTAAAAAAAAGAATTAAGCGAATCCCTCGATAAGGAACCAATTTATAGTTTTGACCCAAAAAAGTTGCTTATTGCCTTATGCTCAAAAACTTTCAGGCGCAATTACACCTTCAATGTAAGTGGTGAGTGTGTTTTGTTTTAATTTAATTATACTATCTGGTTAATTCTCTAGCGTCGCGCGTAGCCACATTTAGGCCCTAAATTAATTACAATTAATTAAAACTTGAGAGCTGTCTGAGAGTTAAGCAAAATATGCTTTGTCATTAACACACTTTTACCACATCTGCGGAAAGACAGTTTTACTGTGTGAGCGCTGCGATCGAACGTTTAGTATCCGCCCGCTCGCCGGCGCGTACGTACGTGGCATCTGGGCCTGACGCTTTATCAACGCTGGATTTTTATTGGTCAAACCCCACAAAAGTGACCACGCCCATTTCTTCGCGAGTCCACCCATTTCAGATTCTCAGGTTTTACGACGCCTTAAGGCGACTACCACTGTGAGCCACTGTTTTTACTAGTTTTAGAGTCAGTCTACACCATTCAGTGACGGCTTGATATTACGGTAATTAGAAATCTCATTTCAAATCTTCAAATTCTTGTCGAGTTAGATACCAAGTCAGTTTTTCAGTGTTGCGTTTTCTTAATTTATTTATTTATTTAATAACCAAAATAGAATTAACATTACAGACATTTCATAAATCGTTAATTATATATTATTCTAGACTATAAACATATCTAATTATTATTTAACTTTCTTGTTATTACTAGGTACTATTTTTTATAAAGTTTTTTTTTCATATTACCTAATTCCGTGATTTCTAATGCATGCCATTAACCATGAATGCAAATATCCAATTCTGGCTCAGCCAAACATAGTGTATTTGGGTTCAAAACGTCCGCACCGTGAATAAATACTGTAAATACTAAGATGTTAGTTCCAGCTCGAAGTAACGCGAACAAAACGGGAGTCCTAGCTCAACAGTAATTGGCGGTACAAACAGACAGATTCTTCTAAAGATGATCAGATCATCAACGAGCCCCATTTAAGTGGCAGATTGCCCGCCAATCTCTTCTTACGCTTAGTGAGTTGTAACCAACCATCCCTAGAAAAAATGCAGTAGAGTGCAGGTAAGGATAACATTCACAATGCTTTAAGTTCAGCTAATCCTGTGGCGTCAGCCATTCGATTGTGCATTCCGACCGACAGCAGGGGGAGTCTGGAAACAGTATTGTCTCCTATAAAGCGGAAGTAGTTGTTAACTCTACGGCTACTGCTCTTGAAACGACCATTCGGTTACCCGATTCCGGGTAATGAGCCGGGAATAGGATGCCGTGGTCCGCGATAGATTCGGTGGATACCGTATCACCTCTACGTAAGGGAGAGGACCGCGCAAGCGACCTCGAACCCGAAACCAGTTGGGTGAAAGAAGGTGTCCTGATGGTTAATTCCAGTCGGAGATATCATTCCAAACTGGTAGTGTCTAGGTGGCGAGGCTGCCTGCTGGGTACCTTTCCCAGTGCCTGTCTGTGAGGCGTTGGTCTCTGACGGGCATGTTGGCCTAGCTAGCCAGTAGATTTGTTATTGTCTCTAAGTCTTCTACGCTCATCCCACGACTGAAAGAACGATCTTATATCGTTATACCAGCCTGGGGTGACGGGTTCGCCCGTTGAAGTCGACACTGCCCCGCTGCTTTAAGTACAGGGATTTCAGAAAGCATTGCTGCTCCCTATCAGGGTGGATATGTAAGCATTTTCGTAAGGATTCCTTTTTTTGCATCGACTTCTAGATTAGAAGTTTTAACTCCTAATTAGGGAGTTGAATAGGAGGCACATAAGAAATGTGGTATCGAGTTGTCTAATGTTCCTCCATACAAAACCTAGCACTTTGTAAGAATTGGCAAATAGGGTGTAGATAAGCTAACTGTATGTCAACGGTGACTCAAAGATCATTCCTAGATATTTTGTTTGATTTACTCGCGATAGTGAACTGTCATAACATGTCATAACGATGTCATAATATCATAACAGACGGGGAATCACGAGGACATCATGATTGAACATTTTTCCTAATTCAAGTATAGCTTGTGTTGAGCTATCCTTCAATATCATAACAAAGTCATAATGTCATAACAAACGGGGAATCACCTTGCGTGTATATCATGATTAAACATTTTTTCGTATTCAAGTGTAGCTTGTGTTGAGCTTGCCTTCAATGTCATAACAAACGAGCTAGTCTTCAATGTCATAACAAACCTTGCGTGTATATCATGATTAAACATTTTTTCGTATTCAAGTATAGTTTCTGTTGTGTTGTATGCTCCAAAGGTACACCGCGTTTGTCATCCTGCAGTAATGCACAGGATTCTATTAAGAACTTATTACGAAAATAATTAAAAACCTAAGTCTGTATTTATTATTTGGTTAGATGTCACTCAGAAATTACCTTAATTACCTAGACAACAAATATAGGAATATTTGCTATTTATTGGGAATTCGATTTTAGATATTTTGAACCATTTTCCCGTTGAAAAATAAAAACATACGTTTTCTGGCATCAATTATCACGGGATGCGTACGAGCAAGACGCACTCTGTTAAGCCACGGGACGAAGAGAAATGAAAAATAACGAAAGTGCATAGAGCCTTAACGGGAAATCAACGATTTATTCATTTCCAATCATGGATCCGAAATATGGCTACTTGCCAGTGGCGGCTCCAGTAAGGAGGGAGGTGCACATATAGAAATTGACTCAGCGACGAGGGAGGAGCAAGAGGCATAGAGAAAGGAAAAGCTACTATTTCTTTGCGAGCTTTCTTTACGTCATATTCAAAGAGAGCCCCCCATAAATGCCGCAGGCGAAAATTTTGGTGTTTCATATCTGTTTTATTGCACTTTTTTTAAGGGATTTTCTGAATTAATTAAAGAAGGCTTCATTGACATAAATATGAACTTAAATATATGAGCGCGGATTTGCTACCTTTATTAACTACATATTACATTTTATTTTATACTTGTGGTAAAAAAAATATTGTTAAATTCTAATAGTCATGCGATATTCAAAATTAAGTCTGAAAATAGAAACGTTGACATAAAGCATTGATTATATACGGTATTAGATTGCTCAACGTCAAAGTACATTTTGGCAACCCTATTACATCGGCGATAAGCAGGTGGCGCTGATAGCATTGCCCGCCCAAACTAATAGCAATTTATTTAGCCATTTATAATACGGTTTATATTGAATGATTTTAACAAGGGACTAATTGATATAAAAATATATTTTTTAAACAGTTATAACAATAATAACATTCAATTATTATTGCCATATATCGCAAGTAGGTATATATGGGCTAACTACATCACAGGAAGAATACGAATAGATAGATTTCTATACATTAGTATATCTAAACATTAAAGTGCTTAATTATTACGTATTGAAACATGTATACCAAATTATAATTCGATATCCTTATGTATAAAATATTAAAATAAAAATAACTTTGATTTACAAAATCGTTTGCTATTGTATTTTTATTTTATTTCGAAATAAGATACCGTATTTTTAGGTGTGTTTATAGCACCATCTATAACACGCCGCCATTCTGCCTTACAACGAACGCCGCCATGTTGAACATAAAAAAATTGAAGACATTGCGTTTAGTAGTCAAATACTTGCTGCACAAACACTGCAAATGGGGATGATCTCAGATCAGTTAGGCCTGGTTTTCAGGACACTCCTCCTGTAACTAAACACTAACGAAATTTATAGATAGATAGGTCTGCATTGTTTAACTGTATGTTAGAAGAACAGATGTTTTGGTACAAAATAGTTCGATACAGTTTGCCCACAAGGCATACAATTTCAAGTACATGCCACAGTATATTACCACAGAACACTCTACTTGTTTATTACTTATTATATTATTATTTTCTTGCAGTATGTCCGCAAGACGAATATATAGAGTATTAAAATAATTACACAACAATTATTGTTTGCATTTATAGTATTAATAATTTACTTAGAGTAACCAGTCAAAAATAATTAAAATAGTATTTATCTTCTAATAAATAATAAGGGACGGTTAAAAGCATTCCAAGGTTAATTACAATTATATTTAAATCTATATATATATATATATATATATATATATATATATATATATATATATATATATATATATATATATATATATATATATATATATATATATATATATATATATATATATATATATATATATATATATATATATATATATATATATATATATATATATATATATATATATATATATATATATATATATATATATATATATATATATATATATATATATATATATATATATATATATATATATATATATATATATATATATATATATATATATGTATATATATATATATATATATAAATGAATGTTTGTCTGTGTCCGCTATGGACTACTAAACCGCTCTACAGATTTTGATGAAATTTTGAGGAAAGCTGTAGCTCCCTTTTATACGTACCCCGAATACGACTGGCAAAAGTACAAAAAAGCTACTTGTATCTTAGCATTAAAATCTATAATCTACTCCCTACAAAATTTAAACAGCTGGAGGACATAAAATTCAAAAAAACATCAAAGAGATGCTGATAGGCCACCCTTTCTATAATCTGGCCGAATTTGAGGGCCATGATTTTTCAAATATTGTGCCCATTTAAATTACTTAAAAAAGTAGAGCCTTATTGTCTGATTATTTTATATGGTCTTATATCTGTACTTTAAACGTAGATTTAATTTGATTATTTAACATTTTACTGACAATTTGCATATTACGATAAATAATTTTACTACATATCTTTTCGAACTACTTCAAATATTAGGCTTCTATTTTGATTATTTGTATTTATAGTTTGACAATCTAGTAGTTAATTCTTGACTACCTATGTATGTTCAGTAAATAGTAGTAGCGAAACTTACTACATAACCCAATTATTTTGACACGTCCAAGAGGGGTCTTTAGCCGTCAATTGGACACGTCAAAAATGTAAATGTAAATAATTATTATTGTCATGCTAATTTCTTGGATTTAAAAACAATATCAAACGAGCGTACATAAATATAATAAAATTTTAAAATAATAAATAGCAAAGCCTTGGATCATGTACCTAAGATTTCCACTATCGGTTAAAAATTCATTTACACTATAATAGCATTTATCTTATAACCATTATTTTTTAGTGCTCGTGAATGCTGGCTGTATCATCGATCGCATATTTTTCAGAATAGTGTTATAATATTTATTACAGCAGAATTTTAGAAATACAAACCGAAAAAGAAGACTTTTAATCATTTACTCCTGCCCCCAGAATAGGCCTTTTATATTTTTCGTTAAATGTCGATAAAAATTTCCTTAGAAATGTCGCTCCCAGATCCTTCCATACAACTGCCGAATAATAGGAGAAATTTTCTTTGTAGCTGGTGACTATTAGTAATTATGGCATGTTACCAACTTACCATAATTACTAATCACTGGTTGGTAATATAAGATCACCAGTAGTATTTTAGCAAAATGTATGTATACGATTTATCTTCGGTCTACCTTATTATGATTACATGTCCAAATATACCTACACTGAGAAAAATATTGGATCAATTATTACATTACCATTTTGTTATTACGGTTTTACACAGAATAGCGATATTTCAATCGTAAATTTGTTGAATTACAAGGATTTTGTTGAAACTCTATTACTCGATTATATGTTTCAACATTTTTCATACGGTTAGTACGGAAATAACAGTATACTGTAGTTTCAACATGATTCATGTGTCCGAATATTACCATAAGTATACTACTACATGCTGTCATGTTAGAACGGAGATCCCAAGATCGCGACGTAATGAAATAATATTATGTTTATTACGGCATGCTAACTACCGTCACGCCAACACCGTTACGCGTCATGTTAATGTATACGTATGCACCACAGTCCGAATTAGTGGTTGTGGTTGCAAGTGTTTGTTTGCCAGTAAGTACGCCCAAAGAGCAGTGTTCATATATCGTGTACTCTCCCAATAAACACCATACTATCTCCACGAGCTTTTCGTACCATTAATTTCCCATGGTCTCATATTTGTAGCTTCTGAAATTTGTCCTGTCTTTCTCTACTCCTGTCTTTCTCTGTCACTGGTGCAATACTCTGGAACGATCTCCCAGCAAATATAAGAAATTCACCTTCGTTAGAATCGTTCAAGACTCGCCTCCAAAAGTACTACTCTAAGAAGTAACCAGCTCTTCCCTTTTTCCTCTTACAATGTCTAATTCTTGGACATTCTTTGTTTTAATTATAGTTATTTGTATTATGTGCAAGCAAACTTGTTAAATTAGACAAATAATTATAAAAATCTACCACTTAAAATACATTCTCAGATACAATCAGCTGAGAAGTCTGTATTTTGCCCTGGTCGAATCTATTATTGCTTATGGAATCATAACCTACGGCAACACATTTAAAACTTATATATCCCGCATCACATCTCTACAACATCGTATTTTAAAAATAATAGTTCCAAACAAGATTCGAAACAAATTTAGAAACCACCAGATAGGACTTTTCAAGTATTGTGACATATTACCAGCTAATGCATTATTTATTTATAGACTGACAGTTCAAGATTTCGAGACTGACGAGTTCCGAAATTATGTCCAACATAAACACAGCACTAGACAGATACAAAATGAACGGCTACTCGTCCCTCCTTTTCGTAACCTTTATGGCAAAAGAAGATTGAATTGGCTAATCCCTCATTTATTCAACAAAATTCCTTTAAATTTAAAAAAAAATTAAAAATGTACAAAAAAACAAAAAAAAGAATTAAAAATAGTTAGCTTTAAAATAAGTGAAAGTGAAACACAAGTGTGAATGATACGAATAATATTCATGTTTTTATTTTATTAGCATTAAGTACGTTATTTTTTTATGTAAATATTATCAAGGGGGTGGCTTTCTGTGCCGACTAATCCTTATCAATATAGCAGATAATGCAGCAGATATATTATTAAATGGTCAAAATGGCCACTAAAGTTGCACTGAAAGTCACCCTATCATAATCTCCAGCAGGTAAGCCTTAGGCTTGGCTGGATTTTATACTAAGCTGTATTGTAAAAAATGGTTATTAAATTAAAAAAAAAAAAAAAAAAAAAACTTTATTTCTACAACGCGCGTATCTACTCGCGGATGTAAGATATTGCCATGTGGCAAGAAGCTGGCATTTTGTTTTTTTTTAGTGCAAATTGGTAGTTTATTATTATTATTTATTTTACGGATGTGTAAAATATGCAAATGTTTACACGACTGCCCAACAAAAAAGGAGTGTAATGTGTTCAGCGTTCATCTATGTATGTGTGAGGAACCACCACTAGACTCCAAGTTATTCGGTGTGAGGTGGTGGTGTCAACATGCGGGTTTATTTATTGAGAGTTCGATATTGCCAGTTTGTAACGCTTCTCGAATAGGATATATATTGACGCGAATGTAGTGGCTATCTGCCTGAAGTTACGAGGATGTGTGGATAAGGATTGTAATTGTGCTCCTAGTATCTCGTACTGAACACGGGTCGAGTCTGTGGGAGTGCAGACTGATGCCTCTCGCCTCGATAGGGAAAGGAAGGAAAAGGTAACCAAGAAGCCGGACCCGTTGACTCGCGAGAGGGGTACCGGGTACGTGATCGCTGTCTTGGGGGACGTGATCACACGAGGAATGATACTTTGGTCGTATTTTCGCCGGTTTATATAGGCCGAAAATGATGCAATCCAAAATATTCCGAGTAAAAGTATTGTTTTATCGTGCTGATTTATCGCTGCACGAGGTAGAATAATAGCTGATTTTTTGTCATAGGCTACCTTAACTGTCCAAATATCAAGTAAGTAGTTGTCTAAATATCCAAATGTGCAAATGTAAATAAATTGACATAAATATATTGTGCATAAATAAATTGACATAAATATATTGACATAAATATATGTACTCAATCGGACATGTCAAATGACATGTCCGATTGAGTACATTACGGAAATATACATGTATAAAAATACATAGTTAAAAACATAAACCACAAATATTTCATTAAAAAAGATCTGAATTATGTTTAATCCCTTTTATTTCGCTCTCGCAATCGTCGTCCGCTTCAACCGGATGAAATTAATGACTATTCGCTCCCTCCCAATGGACCAATTGCAGATTGGTCCCAATGGAAAATCTCGATTACTTCCAAGACTGCAGATCTGCGGTACAACACCTAAAAGAAAAAAATGTGTTAAAAAATAAAACACAGCCTAAAGTGTATTGGAAATGAGTTAAAATATTCCATATTGATGTATATACAGAATATACATATCAAGTGTTTAATATATTTAATAATCTTAAAATGTACAAATGCATACAAGAAATAATAGCGTATATAGTATACACTTATATAATAATAGCGTATATATATTACACTCCACACCCACACAATCAACACACTCTGACACACACACCCTAAACACAAGCCTCTTGTAGTAGTAAAATTATGAGTTATTTTAGTTTTTATTAGGTAGTCTCATCTGTATTGTTATAATGTAATTTACTGTGTAACTTCTGCCATGCGACTCCTAAATAAACAATTGGATTGAGAATTGAATTGTATTCAAAGGATAAATTGTTTGAAATACGATTTTTAAAAAATAAAAAAAATAAACCACAAAGATTTATCAAAAGTTGATTCACCCACTTCAAAGATGCCGGTTAATTAAAACTCACCTGTAGATTACGTACTTTAATGGTTAAGTAAAAAAATCGAAATCTAAATCGTCATACTATGAAAATGCTTAAAAATTACGCTCAAAAACTATGTAGTAAGATACTTTCTGATAACAGAAAGTGCTTTTTAAGAATGATATTGTAATATGCTTGATACAGGCATGTTAGGATATTAATAAAGGGGAGATACTAAAGCTACGCATAAGAGTCGAGGAACCAATTTAAAGAAAAAAAACAGTGTTTTGGCCTGGTGGCATAGTGGCTAGGTCGCCTGATCTTAAATTTTATATTTTTTTACAGTAAATAGTTGGAAACAAAAAAACATACAAAAATATCTACTAACTTTCTCGAGTTACTTTTTGTTAATAATTAAAGTACGCCACGCGCGAGATCTAACAGGCAAAATGGCGCTGAACCGTCTACCAATACCACTGATAATACCACTGATACCAAAAAAAGACTTTTTGATTTTAAAGTCGACATAATAACGTCCTTAAACATTAAGAGTGATATTTTTAATAAAAATACAATTATGATTTACCTTTCTGTTTTTAACAATCTGTCTATGCTTTAACTTCTAAATGATATGCATTGAATACACCGAGAAAGGGGGTAGTTTTTTATAACACGGTAGACGCATATTTCTGGTTTTCTTGGCGACCGTTCCGGTACGCTCATGTGCGTCGCTCAGAAGCATATAATTAGTGTACATTGACATGCATGAATATTTTATTGTGCCAAATGCAAACAAATAGGTACAGTAATGGTTTTTTTTATTTATCCGTATGTTCAGTGCAAACGCCGCTCGTCAGTTAGGCACGCGATCTACGCGACGCATTTCCGCAGGAGATTGATCATGTCAATAATATCTTAATTATTACGGTAAATATCACAAGACACGCACACGATCCAATACAGACGACACTCAGAAACCAAACAGATCACGATCATCCTTACTATAAGCCAAGGCCGTGACAGGTCGAATAAGTAAGATGCTAAACAAATTTCATATAAACACGATCTTCAAATCGGCTCAAATAATAGCTCAATCTCTGAGCAATGTAAAGGATATAATACCACTAAAAACCCCGGTAGTCTATAAAATCGAATGCAGCTGTGGTTTATCCTACGTTGGACAAACAAAACGGCCCATAGCCACTCGACTGATAGAAAACATCAAAGCTGTTAAAAACGTTCAGCGAGAAAAATCGTCGATCTGCGACACATATTGGATAGCAGAACTACCCACTGGGTGCAGTTTCAAAATACCATTGTGCTATACAAAGAACAATTTTATTTACCCCTATTGATCCGGAAAGCTTTTATATAATAGAGACGACGCGACGGTTTCACACTCTCTACTACGTGGAACGCTCTTCTTAAAATCTACTCAAGGCCTATCGCCGATAGCAAGGACGCGATACAGGACACAGTGAGTGTTGTGTGTATACCACCCACTACCACCGTTATAATCTGAGTAGTAACAGCAGCAGTTTCTCGCCTAGTCGCAGAACAGCAAATGATAACGATTGACAGCACTTCGGTATACTCTGGACAACGGCGCGGCGCGGCGGTTGTAACATCGCCGAAACCCGCCACAAACTTCACGCGGTAAATTCAAGTTGTCTTACTTAAGGGCGACTTGCACCAAGCTCGGTTAAGATAGATAACCGTGTTTAAAGAGTCTGACCACAGTTAAAAGTCCAAACTGCTTGCATCATGCTCTGTTAAGCTAACTGCAGTTACATTTCCTAACGGAGCCCTGGTGACCGGTTAGCGCCACTAACCAGCAGTTGGCGCATTGTCAAACGCTAGTTGTCAATTTTCCAGGTTAGATTTGATCGCTTCGCCTGCGCCGCGGTTTTTTGTTTTTTTTATTACCGCACTCGTAAAACGTTTTCCTATAATATGTCTGCGGTTAATCAGGAAAGACGCGAATGCGAGACATGAACAAAACCGTGTGCTAGTTTGACAGCTGATGAGCTGAGAGCCTCCCGTCGGCCATTTTGAACTGTGGTGTGATTGGCTGAGGCGAGCAATCTCGATTTCATTTGTGTCTATGGTTATGTTCACACACTCAAATATGGTTTTTGCGAACTCCGAACGGCGTTCGTTAACCGGTACCTCCAAATAGTCGGTGCAAGCCGTCGTAATATAACCGGCTGTTTAATTGTATATCGTGGTTAGCTAACCACGGTTAGCAGAAGTTAACAGGCCGGTTGGTGCAAGTCACCCTTATAATGTCAAACCACCGCGCTAGTCTTCTATTTCATATTGTAATCTTGATTTTAGATGAAAACTAAAAAATATGTTTCTCGCGCCGGCAGCTTGTAATTTTATATCCCGCTAAGAAATCATTTTGTTTTATGTTTAAACAGAACTGACTCCAGTAATATTACCTGTAAAAAGTAAAACTCACCTGTTCTCCGTTTGCGTTCTCTGGAAAAATAGTCATAAAAACGTCTTCCCATTTATTAACTTTTTCCGGGCCATAAGCTTAAACCCGCACATCACACAACTCCAGAAAGAAGTTATACTCATTTTCACTCTAACAAAATGTTAAAAAACAAACTTTTTACACGAAAACAATCTGGAAAAGATAGGCTGTGGCTGGCAGGCGTCTGACGCCATGTCAGTCGTCTGTCAGTACACGCGCCAGTTTTTTGGGTCTGATATACAAAGTTGCATGGTGGCAGCACTCGTAACCGTGTATGCGTGCGACGCGTGTTCTTGCGGCTCCATTCCGTCATACAAAATAATGATTGTATGAAAGTTTTCCCCCATGTTTGTATGGGTCACCACCACGAAGATTGATTATAGCACGTTCACCGCGACAATGCAATAAATAGGTAGTTATTAAAACTAAAGAGTACAGTGCAAGAAGTCAATAAATGTACTTGACGAGAAATGCTGTAAAGGAAATTTTCACCATCCCGAAAGTAAATAGCACATTTGCCCGAAGACAATGTTTTTTTATCGCCCTGAAAGTTTATAACTTATTATGTGAAATCACGAAACAAGTGAAAAATAATGTAACTTTCAAAACTTTCAAAGTGAAACCTGGCTCCTAGACATTGGGCGTTAAAAAACTGAAGATCTAATTACTACTATAGGGTAAATATTAAAAATACATATATCTATACTAATATTATAAAGAGGTAAAGTTTGTGATGTTGTCGGAAGTAATCTCTGGATCTACTGAACCGATTTTGAAAATTCATTTACCAATAGAAAGCCACGTTATTTGTGAGTGTCATAGGCTATATAAAAATCCGAAAAATTAAAAGACTTTTTCTTGGTAATCGGATTTCCAAAGTAAGTCGGAAAAAACGGTCAAACGAAAACGTTTCTAACGAATGCTGCCTTAACGATGAGAGATATATGATTAAGTTCTAGAAAAAAGTTGTAGAGCTTGAAAATGCATACAAAAAAGTCAGCGGCAGCATATGTCTAACTTTTAAATTTAAATCACTAAAAGTAGTATTTTGTATTAAAAAAATAATTTAAATCATTAGGTCATGTTTATTGTTAATTTATCGTCTCAAGTATTTAAAACAAAAGACTTTTGCCTTTTACTGCATATAAATTCCCTTTTACTGCATAAATAGTTAAAGAGAATCACAAGAAGACACTCACAAATAACGGTATTATCGTCAAATTGGCATGCAAATACATTTTAAAAATATAACCCTTCTTTTTGCATTCAGGAAATAAATCATAGCACTCAGTACTAACCGAACCACACTCATAATTTCATTACAGGTAAAAAGTTTTCAGCCCAACGAAGTGGGCACGGGTCAGCTAGTTTATAATATTTTGCAAAATTGCACATTTTTTTCTCATACATACTATGTATTACAAAATAGTGTTAATACTCTGCTTATATAATTGTATATATTATTACTTATTTTCTACTTAAACTTATTAAATTTAATGCAATTTTTTATTTTTTTTGTTTAGTTTTAATTGCATTTTTTTCAACTTTTTATTTCTAGTTTAAATTTATGTAAAAACACATTTGTTAGACTAAATCCTTTGTAAGATTTTACAAATCTCTAAAAATTGAAATCAAATGCGTCAATTCGCGCGTCAACAAACAAATGATAACACAGCACAGCCAGATACAGATCTTCTAGGTCTAGTTGGTTTTTCTCTCTCACTCTCACTCTCACTTCGGATATGCAAGTATATATGCATAGAGCTATGTTTTTTCGCCATACTAATGTTTATTTTTAACGATACTGCATGTATAATAGTATGTATTTCCATGTTTTTTTTTTATATTAGGTATCTACTTTATAAAATAAATTAATAAATAAAATCTCTTTCAATCTCATGGCAATTCGCTAGAATTCTGCCCTATGCGATAGCGATAGCGTATGTCGCTATAGAAATCTATGTGAAACGGCATAGGTAAAAGTGTGAGAACTGTTTAATAATGGATTGCTAAATTGACTATAGCGTGGATATGCTGGAAAAGGCGAATGGAGAAAGTCTCTTTGTATGTGGCGTCAGTTGCGATTAGGTCCTAGATTTAGTGACTCAGTCGAGATAGAGACACAGTCGATTAGCTGACGCCGCACGTTGCGCGAACCGGAAGCTACTAGATGGGAGCTGACCCGTGAGTTGAGCCGATCCTAAACACAATGGGTCGTAAAGGTGGCACTCCCGGAGAGTGCACCGACCGCCTGAGGTATTAGCCCCGAATCCGCGATCTTCTGATCCCAGCCGCCTCTGACTGCAGGATTACAACCGTGGTAGAAGCTTACAGCGGCCCTGACAGGTTAAGTCCCTTTTCGATATGGCAACCAGACAGGAGTTGAGTCGTGAGTTGGGTATGCCAGATGACATGAAATTTGGCCAACACCACACAAGCTGCACGGAAAAATTAGGAACCAGTAACTGACTCAGTGTAAATTTGCCGCTACGTTACCATTTTTTTGTTAATCTGTATTTTGCAGCTGTTACGGCGACTTCGCTGCTTTCCGAAGCGGCAGTTTCAATTTTAGGATGGCGATAAAGCTAACGCTTTATGGCTGGATATTACGAGTGGCAAAGACTTCAATGCAGGTCGACACTGTGCGGCGCGGCGCAAGTTATATCGGCGAAATTTACATACAACTTCAGCGGGCAAGAGCTCTCGAGGCAGAATAAACATTTTTTTTGTTTATGCGAAGCTGTTTATTACTGCAATGATTTATTTCATCGCCAAGGGGTATTGATCTTCACAGTAGCGATTTTGAAAGCGGTTAACCATAGATGCACCTTCGCCAAGCTAAGCAACTCTAAAATAATATTTTTCGTTTGTATATAGAACATTTTATGTGAAAAGCTATAGCCGCTAAACATATACGAGAAAATGGGAAGCAGATTGTTTTTTTACGCAATTAAAAAATATTGGCCTTCTACATTTTTTAGATGTGGCCACTTTCTGCACTTACCGATTTATAATAGCCAAGAAATTTTTTTTAGAAAGCGCCTTAGTTCTGTCAAAGTAGAGTAGGTCGAGTAGTTCTGATTTTTAGCATGTTATAAAGTTTCGGTTACTTGCCGGGGCTGGCTCACGTTGTCATCAAAAAAAAATTGCGGCCAAATCAGCTTTCGCTCAACATTTCTCGTCCAGTATGCCATGCCTATAGACGAAAACATTCGCATTAAAATTTTAATATTCATATTTTCAAATTAGTTTATTACTTTTCAGATTTGAAATCGTTATAATTTACAATAGTCAAAACAGTAGTAGCCAATTTATCCTAATCACTATCAATTTGACAAATGTATTCAACATTATCTTACCTGATTGTAATAAAAATTACCTAAATTACCTAGATAAAATTCAAAACAAAACAAAATAAAACGTCATAAAAATTATCAATAAAATATTGATAACAATTTAAAATATAATTAAAAATAATAAAAGATCATATTTTATAGTCAGAGTATACTTACAAAAACAATTACTAAAAAATCATCATGAATAGTCCAGAATTATCAAAGTAATAAATGACAATAAAATAATAACAGCGAAAAAAAACAAAAAAAAAACAACAGAAATAATATTATGATACATAGTCACTGCATGATTCCAGTTTATTTAAAAGGAACTGTATTTATTGATTTTTTTGCAAAACCGCTACTTTAGGCTATCTTTTCTGGTGACTTTGGCGACTTTTCATGTTCAGCACTTGGAAACACTGCCTAGGAGCCGGTAAACGCTGCTGTGCTTTGATTTAAAATGCCGATGAAAATTTTCTTCGAATTAAATTCGCATCATAATAAAGTTTGATACAATTTTAGAGACGAATCAAACGGAACGTGAGTCAATTTCATCCGAAAGTACTCGTACTGAAAATATATATTTATTAATATGTCGTACCGAAGACGGCTCGCACATAATTGCCCTTTTTTGAGCATCCAGACAGAGCATCGAACAGATTATTTTGTGTTTTCCACGATTTTTTAAATTGTTGAAACTTTAATTTAATTTAATGGAAATTAATTTGTAATTCACAATAATCCACAATCAATTAATATGTACAATTAAAATGTCTATGACAAAAATCCAATATCCAAAAAAATATTACATATGTCAAAAAATGTTTTACCTATTTCAATTTTAATGTTGCCTAACTAGGCTATGGCCTGTTGTAAGTCAATCATATGTTTATAAACTATATACAAACTAAGTAAATAACAGACATAATAAATTTGAAAGAATGTATATACTAATAAGTATTGTTAATCCTTATTAGCTGGAAAAACAAAGTAAAAATGGACAGATAAAATTATTAACCATAATCATAATAAATAAAAATGACATGCAATAATTCAAAAAAATATTTATTAATCCTTAAATAATCATAATTGCAAAAAATACAGTAAAAAAAATTAAAATGAGCTTTAAATGATTACATATGTATTTAAAAAAATTAAAGATTTGTAAATATACTCCGTGAACTACAAAAAACTCTAACATTTTTAAATATACTTGTTTAATGTTTCTTTATTTAAGGAAGAACACACACTTTTCGATTATTATTTATTGAGAACCCAATAAAAAAATAAAAATGAGCTTTAAATTAGTAGATATGAATTAAAGTAATCATAAAAAATAAAAGATTTCTACATATAGGTACTCCATGAACTACTAAAAACTATTATACTAAAATATTTTTAAATATACTTTTTGAAACTGGTATTAAAACTACACCGTTGAATATTTTTAAATGATTGTTGCTTTATTTAAAGGAATACACACGTCTTCCGATTATTATTTATTGCAAACAATGTATGTAAATAAATGGCTGCCGCGACTGGCTTGGCAGTAGCCATTTCTTTTAAACCCAATTTTTTAGTATATTGTCAACTAGAGTTATCAATTACAACGGGCGAACCCGTCCCCTCAGGAAGTTTTAACGATTAGTCGTTTTATCTCCCTGAAGTGAGCGCAGAAGACTTGGACAAAACAGTCCACCGTCAATCTCCGCCACATGCCCGTAAGAGGCCAACGCCTTAACCGCAAGATAGCCAGGTGTGTTACCCAGCGGGATTACACTCTCGCTCTTACTCCCAATTGCGACCAAATTACTCCAGTCTCTCGATTGGTTACGAGTTCGAGGTCGTTTGCGCGGTCCTCTCCCTTACGTAGCGGTAAAACGGTGTATACCGAATCTATCGCGGACCACGGCGTCCTTTGCCCGGCTGTTCACCCAGGATCGGGTAGCCGATGGTCGTTTCAAGAGCAGTCGCCGTAAGGTCTGCAACCACCCCCGCTCTATAGGAAACAGTACTGCTTCCAGACTCCTACGACTGTTAGTCAGAGTGCACAATCGATTGGCTTACGCTGCACGGTGCGCAGACCGTCCATGAGCGCCAGAAGGTTGATTCCTAGGGGAAACTAGCCCTAAGGCTAGAGTCCTGCCCGAGCTCGCACTTCATGCGTGGAGGCCGCCGGATCGGTGTTGTAGAATATTGTTGTTGTAGTATATTGTCGTATATTGTTGTAGTAGTAACTTGTTGTAGCGTATTGTCATTTATTTGTGGCTTTATCTATTTCAAGATGGCCGTTTTATATAAGTGTCTGTATTGGTTGTGGGATGGATCGTTGAAGTAACAACGACCACTAACATTTCCCTATTAATAAATTAATAGTTTTTAAAAAAAAAACACTAAAAACACGCTTTTGTCTATGATAAGATATTCACATACACACGGCTATGATACGATATTCCATCATGGAATGCCAGTGCCTATCTTCCGGCTTCATCATCAGACCTTGAAACCTAATCGTGGTCAAAGTTCATTCCAAGACTTTTCTAACAAGTCCAAACACAGCTATGATACGATGTTCCATCATGAAGTTCCAGTTTATATCTTCCGACTCCATCATCAGATCAGTTCGACAGTACCATATTATTGTATTGTCATCAGAACTACATACAGCTGCCAATTTTCATGACGCTACGATCCTTGGAAGATGGTTAAATTAGTTACCTTAGATTCCATTACATAGTTACATACAGGTCGACCTAATAAAAGCGTGTTAAAAATAGTAGTTTTGTATGAAATAATACTAATTTACCAGTAAATATACGAAAAGATAGAATATTTCTAACACCAAAATCAATACAATTAAGGTAGAGTTTCATTGGCAAGGCCGACTGAAGCCGGGTAAAGCCTCTAATAAGTATCTGGTACCTACGTCTAAATTGCCGCCTTCATCCCTCCGTCAATTAACTGTCAGTGGTGGGTATACAAACGCAGTCGACGTATTCTAAGCAAGTGATACACAAAGGCGTGCCATTTGCCAACGTTGCGGCGTCAATCCCATGGCTGTGTCGACTAACCGATATTACAGATATTTGCGTAGCCGAGCAATTATCCCGGAGCAATTAAGTTTTAAGCTACGTTGTCGTCAAATTATTTGAATGTAAGGGAAGGGGGGGGGGGGCAAAACGTGGAGGGTGTTGTGGTGGTGAAAGACGAACCTTGCTTCGTCCTTCAGGCATATTATAGGGATACTTTATAAATGAAACGTCACGAATTTGTGATTCCGATTTTATCGTTGTCTATTCTCGACCTACGCCATAGAATTTAGGTTGCGTATCTAAGCATATATTTTATTTTTATTTTATTATTATTAAGGAAACTTACAGCTATTACAGGAGAAATATCTGAATTTTATTAATAGACTACAATGCCAGTTAAAAGTTTCCACTTAAAGATTGTAAAAATATACAGTCGCATGGGAATGGGATAGGAGAGAGTGGAGGGGAATTAAAGGTATAAATTTTGTTTTAATAATATTTTATTTTATTATTTTATTATTAGGGAAATTTTATGGTTTATTTTAATATTGAAGAAAGAAAAGAAAGAAGAAAAGAAAAAATATAATATAATTATTTCACTCGTCCTTGAATATTGCCTTTCAGAAGACCCGGAATAAGAGTCTTGAGCGCAGTCGCAGTTGTATTAAACAGGTCAATTTCGCTTAGCTTGGTATTGCAGAAATGAGATACTCGATAAATGTAATTATTTTGGGCGTAGTTTGTGCTTACTTGATGTAGATGAAATAAGTTGAATTGGCGGGAGGGCTGTGGGGGTACATGGAAATTTATAAACTGAAGCAATTCAGAACAGTCGATAAAGCCATTTAATATCTTGTATAGGAATATTACATCTGAACTAACTCTTCTCATTTCTTATGGTAAAAGCCCATGATAGTAACCAGCTTCGTTATAATCTGAAAAAGTTACACAAGACCTATAATTCAAGTTTTTTAAGAACATATTTTGAATGCGTTCGATCCTATTGATGTGAATATTGTAAGAAGGAGACCAAATTTGCGAAGCGTATTCGAGGTGACTGCGGACAAAAGCATAATATAAAATTATAAGGGACCTATTATTTATTTATTTATAACGTACAAGAACAAAAAAATACAAGGACATGCATACTGTTGTACATGAGGAATAATTAAGAACAAACATTATAATAGCGAAAAACATAGCTCTATGGATATAAATATGCTAGCATATCCGAATGAGGCGAAATCGCACAACCAACTAGACCTAGAAGGTCTGTCTCTGGCTGTGCTGTGTTATACCAACTGTATTTTTGTAACTCGCGAACTGACGAAGGTGATCAATTTTAGATATTTCTAAATCTAACAAATGTGTTGTTACACAAATTAAAGTAAAATTTAAAGTAGAAAAAAAATAAATATATATGTATGCAATTAAGGGCTAAAAATAAAGTAAACTTTACATTATATACAATAAATTTATGTATATTTATGATTAAACTGCTTGGCTAGTCTGAGAATAAAGCCCAGCATACTGTATGCTTTGGCAGTTATTGTGTCAATGTGTGAAATGAAATTTAATTTACTGTCTAGAATAACACCCAAGTCCTTTATAACAGATTTTCTTGGGATGAGAAGTCCATTTAAATTGTAGCTAAAATTTAGCGACTTAGTATTCATTGTAAAACTAACAATTGCACACTTAAAAGCATTGATGTGTAATCGGTTTGCCGAGCAGTAAAGAGACAGTCTATCTAGATCTTTTTGAAATGATATATAATCGTCCAATGTCCTTACCGGTGCATACACCTTCATATCATCAGCAAAAAGGAGGAATTTACAAAGGTTGAAGCATTGGTTGATATCGTTTAAATATATAGTAAACAATAGTGGTCCTAGTAGACTACCTTGTGGGACTCCAGATGTTATTTTTACCCAGTCAGACTTAACAGGGTGAATGTTAATTAACCGGTATTCTTTAAAGTGGGTGAGTCAGTACGAGTAAATAAGCAACTTTTAATAAAAAAAATAAGGGCAAAAGAAAAAAATATATATTTTTTATATATAATTTTTTTTCAACTGAAAAATAGTGTAAAATTTTCTTAGCGCTCTGCGTCATTTAGCGGTGTATTCGCGATATTTTACCTACTGCTAGATGACGACGCGAAGTTAGGTTGTTTAAATTTGCAAAAAAAAAACCTTTTGGGGTACGATTTTCATCAAATCCTCACTTCTCAGGTTTTTTTTATAAAGCCACCTTGTCACCGATCCCTTAAATTGAGTATAATTTTGATCCTTGTTCTCTATGGTTACAACTCAGTATATAGTATTTTTTTTAAATACTAGAAATATGTAATGTCGCAGTCCATAAGTCATGTTCAGTTGGTGGTGGTGGATCTTCAGTGGATCTTCAGTTCAGTTGGTGGTGGTGTTCATCGCAGTGGTGCTCTGGATCTACTGTTATTTATTATGTCATTCTCATAGTCGTACATTAAGATTGAGCGTTATATAAGTCCCATACCAAGCACCGGAAGGTCCGCAAAGAGGCATTCAGGTGGGAAGAGGTTTGTTACGTGTTAATCACTCTAATAAGGGCCTGTTGAGTGAATCAAGAATGTAAATAAGATAAAAATGATATTACCGCATGTAGTTTGTAGCACCCGACGTTTAGACGATGTTGCAACAGCTGTTGTTCCTGACAATGGCGGATGCAACATCGCCAAAATGCTGGGTACTACAAACTTCACGCGGTAAAATCAGTTTTATCTTATTCATTATGTCAAACAACCGCGATAGTCTTTGATTTCAGACTACGAATCAAGATAATTGTTTTCTTTACACCGTCTCGGACAAACTCTTCGTAATTAATGACTAACTGAGCAAGTTTTTAGTACATATATCGATTTTAGCATGGTGGGCTCAAGTATGGTATCGATTTCTTTATGCCATCGTAAATTATTTTCTATTTGAATTCCTAAATATTTTATGCATGAAGTTCTATTGGCCTGACATAAACAATTTAATACGTCGAAATCGTGTGTTTTCTGTCTTTTGTTCAATTTCGGCTATGTCCGTCTATCTGCGATATAAATCATACATTTCATTTTGTCTATATTTAATATAAGTAAATATTTGTTTAACTACTCGTAAATTTGTCCAAAGTCTATCTGTGGCTTCTTCAAAAAAATCTAGATACCTACTTTAAATAAACGTACTGTGTCGTCTGGAAACGATGAAATTATTTGTGGTATGTCCTTAATATAATATATGAGGAATACTATTGGACCCTATATATTACCCTAAGGTACCCCACGATAATTTACTAGCCAATCACTGGTTACGTCATTGACTTTTACGTACAGTTTACGTCCAGCAATGTGGCTTGTAAAATAGTCGACTTCTATATTGTTAATTCCAAATTGATTTAGTTTGTCGAGCAGCCTAACGTTGGATACTATCAAAGGCTTTGATGAGGTCGAAACATACATTAATACATTTATTGTTTGCATCTATTCTATTTGTAATAAATTTTGTCAATGTTAAGATTGCATCTTGGTTCCCCGCTCTGATCTAATTCTATTCCTGTCCAGAAGAGTATTTATAGACCACATTTTAGGGCATTTTAGTGTTATTAGATTTTTACTAAAACTTGCACATAATTAATTGTAATATTAAAGTCCTGTCCGCCCTAGAACGGGCTAGTCCCAGTTGGGTGATAGAATCAAATAAGCAAAAGTTAAGGTTTTGCCATTCGGTTCCTGTTATTTTTGTAAGCAAAATAAATGTTTAATAGTAATTAATTCTCAAATAAATTAATAAGTAAATAAATTGTATGTTGTCTGTCAGCTATGTTCTTTTTCTCTAAGAAGAGATAAACTAAGAAATATTTTTAAAAAGTTTCAATTAATATGTAAGCTTTAAATCTTTACATAGTAGACCTATTTAAATATGTCGTATCGCTGGAAGGGTCGATGGTCCGTGTGATTGGAATTCACACCTCCTCTATTCAAGGCATTCTCTCGAGTATCAGACCGTCTAAAGTGTGCCCTTACCAGATTGAACATACCTGACCTTGCATGCTTCACATTCTAAATGGCTTTAATTTCAAATCGCTAAGATTGTTGGGGATATGATTGATTCGATCATTTCTTCTGCAGTCTGTAATTCTCCTGCTGCTTTGATATAATATGTCTATCTGTATGAGACTTCTACTTCAGCAATCGTTATTCTTTTGTTACAGATCACATTGTGTACAGTAGGATACGGTGACATGGTACCAGAGACATGGCCCGGTAAATTAATAGCATCCTTCTGCGCTTTATTAGGAATCTCCTTCTTCGCTTTACCTGCAGTAAGTATTGAACGGTGAACACACTTCAGTGTAAAAGTAAATTAGTTTAAATCTATAATATTTCTGATTTTGTCTGCTCAGGGCATTCTGGGATCAGGGTTCGCGCTTAAGGTCCAGCAGCAGCAGCGGCAGAAACATATGATTCGGCGTAGACAACCGGCAGCTTCATTGATTCAGGCTTTGTGGCGTTGTTACGCCTCTGATGAACATTCCATGAGCATCGCCACCTGGAAGATACACCAGGTGCCGTTGCCCAGCCCTCCATCTTCGTGAGTAAACGTTTTCTTAGAAGTGCCTATTTTAGAAAGTGGCTACGTTGTTAGAAAGAAATAAGGTCGTAGTATAGGAAGGTGCTAGGTTTAAAAGCTCGAAGTACTAGAAGTTGTAGGTTAGGCGGCGGATTGCATGGTGATTGCTTTCTCTGATTTCATATTTATTTATTTTATTTAATAAAGAAAAGACACAGTATGACCTACATATTTACAAAATTTTATACATTCTATAATATAAAACCGGTTACGGATTTCCTGTGAATTATAAATTTATATTTAATTTATTTCAAATACATTTTCGTCATTTAGTGCGCATTTATTACACAAAACCTATTACATTTTGAGAATTGTGTGCATATGTGTATGTTTGCTGGGAAAGTAAATGAGATGGTGGTAGGGTCTGTATATATATAAATGTATGTTTGTGTGTGTGTTTGTGTGTGAGTGTATGTGTGTGTGAGAGAGAGAGAGAGAGAGAGAGAGAGAGAGGGAGAGAGAGAAAGAAGGAGAGAGAGAGAGAGTATGGGAGTGTCTGTGTGTTTTTAAACGTTCGTGTATTTATAATATATTTTATATTGTGCTGTATACAACGATATATTCTTTTTTTAAATGTAGTGAAAGAAAATTATCATGTAGTCTATATTAAATAAAGTATAATAATAGATTATCAAATCTTCAATAAATATGTAATACAGAAAATCATATCCAAATAAAGGCGCCAAAATCCAGTTCAATTTTATTAAACGCCTTTTACATTAATGTAGTATGTTTCTGTAATTCGCCCTCGACATATCTCAACTATTTTTGCACAGACGCACGGTACTTTCGTCGAGTTTCAAGCACAACGCATCGTTCGTATCGCGGCTGCCGACGATTCGGCGGCACAAGAGCACTTCACTTCATTCACCTTCTCTTCACGCCGGAGTGCCCGTAAAAGGTGCCGCAGGTGCTACGGGACCCACCGGTGCCCTGGCGCCTCCCCACCTAGGGCATAGAAATTCACGTGCCTTCAACGACATCAACGCTAGTGCCGAAAACTTAGGTGAGAATAATCTATGTTTCATCTCTAAAAAAATGTAATAAATTTAGTTACCCATTTATGTTATTTTTTTTTCAAATTAGAGCGCTCGGATGTTAAATTAACATAAAAGGAAAATTAAACTAACGCATCCACAAAATGTAACACAATGTCCTTGTACATGAGCAACAATGAAGATCAGAAAGATGTGTACCATAACTCAAATTTATTTAAAAATAATTATTAAAATAATTAATACACTCAGGAGCAATGAATCTGGGTCACCAACAAATACCTCATATCTCGAAAACTAAGAATGCGAGATATTCATAATTACCACTTTAATAGAAAATATTGAATACCAAGAAAACCCGCTGTATTTTTTTTTGCCACAGAACAGAAATAAATGCAGTGAATTCGTATATCGATTTTCAAATAATCGTTTATTTTGTATTTATTTATCATTTTTAATAACATTACTTTACAGCAAAAAGAAGTTTCAATTTGTATTCCAGTAATCTATACTAATATTATAAATAGGTAAAGTTTATGAGGTTGTAGGAAGTAATCTCTGGATCTACTGAACCGATTTTGACAATTATTTTACCAATAGAAAGTCACGTTATTTATGAGTTTCATAGGGCTATATAATAATTCGAAAAATGAAAAGACTTTTTCGTTGTAGTTGGATTTGCAAAAAAATCGGAAAAAAAACGGTCGAATGAAAACGTTTCTTACGATAGCTGCTTTAACCATGAGAGTTATATAATTGAGTTCTACAGAAAAGTTGTAGAGCTTGATAATACCTACAAAAAGTCAGCGACAGCATATGTCTAACTTTCATATTTAAGTCACAAAAAGTATTTTTTTTTATTAAAAAAATAATTTAAATCGTTAGGTCAAGTTTATCGGTCATATTATCAACAATTTTGAATTCATATCAAAATAAGTAAATTTATCGTCTCAAGTGTTTAAACCAAAAGACTTTTCCCTTTTACTGCATAAATGGTTGAAGAGATAAGACATTCACAAATAAGACACTCACAAGAAGACACTCACAGATAACGGTAATATAGTCAAATTGGCATGCAAATACATACATACATATGCAGTAAAAATATAACCTTTCGGCAGTCAGGAAATAAATCATAGCACTCAGTACTAACCGAACCACACCCATAATTTCATCAAAATTAAAAAGTTTTACCGCCCAACGAAGTGGGCACGGGTCAGCTAGTATTAAATAAAATAGTATATAAAATATATTTTTTTTTAATAAGCTAGCATTCTTAGTTTCCGATATAGCAAGGTTTCTGCTGGTGACCGGGATTCATTGCTCGCGACTGTATTACGATTTTATATAATATATCGAGTATCAAATATTTTCAAATGAGAGAAAAGCGATTCTTACCGCGTGTAACTAGACGAAAGTTTTCCCGACGTTTCGGCAAAGTTACATTTGGCTGCTACACGGAGACAATAAGAGTGCAACTGTCGCCGCGACGCCAGCTGGCGCAGATGGTAGCGATGGATATGTAGACGCCAATTTTGAAAATCGTATATGCACACGTAACTCGCTGTGGTCGGCAATGAAAACTTCTTAATTAGAGGATTCTACGTGGCGGAAAGTAATAAACTGACATCTACATTGAATTTTGGCGTTCTAATTTCTGTTGCTTCCCTGAGCATTCGCGGAAAAAAAAAATTCTTTTGAGAGCACAACTAGGTTATGATACTGTAAACAATGGTTCGTTTCACTGTCCAATATGTGTTCGCAGAATGCCGATTTCTCCCACTGGACATTCTTCACCGCCTTAATATATTCGATTATTCGAGTCATGACGGGGCTTTTCGAGTGTCCGACATAGCATAACACGTTCAAGAGCCAGCGGCAATAAAGTGAAAGTTTTGGAAAATCTGTTATTTTCAGATCAGACAGTGTTTTGGCCATCGAATGCCTGGGTAGAGCCAGCAGGCCAGATTCCGGGACACCCGGCGCTGGCGTACCCCTTCCTATGTGAGCTAACCATTTTTGGTTAGACGCTTTCCGCGCTGTGCTAACTGTAATATTTATTCATTATTATCTTAATTGTTTTACGAGATAATGTTGTAACGTTATAATATTTCAAATTTCAATGTGATCATTTTGCAGTTATTCTTTTTACGATCCGTATAGTAGTTTAAAAGTTATGCGCAAAACTATCCCGGGCAGAAATTTTACCCCGCCATAGGAGGGGGTACTAGGAAAGTTGTGATTTTAATTAGTATCCCCAAAGTGTTTTGGAATAGCTGAAAAATCATAAGTAGACAGTGGATGCAATAAAGAATTCGAAACGTATGGTCATACTGCTTCATAGTCGAATGCGTGGCGCAGAAGCGTCGGAAAAACAATCGTCTATTTCAACGTGGTAAGAATCCGTTTTCTTTCAATTAAAATGTCAACTAACGGCGAAGATTGAATCTTTATATTTAGCCCTATTGTCACCCATGAAATTGACGCATTTTCTTCAAAGTTATTACCTGATAAGATGAGTTCGGTCAAATTTCCATAATATCTTCTTTTTAATATGGTTTGGTACAATAGTCTAGCGTTGACATTAATAAAAACAATGTTGCTAGATGACTTGTAAACGTCAGTAATTATTGTTGAATTAACGTTTCCTTTGAATTTGCCTGATTAGGTACCTTGGGTATTGATGATTGGAGATTTCAATATTGGTATGTCTTTTTTAAACATGGCAAAATCAGAGGCAAATGCATCCCTTTCTTGTATTATTTGTAATACCGACTTAACCTAATGCTAATTTAACATAAGAGCACCCTATATTTCTAAATATTGTGATATTTAAATTTCTAGTATTTCAGTTACCTACTTTTATATCAGGAATTTTCTCGTTACCAGGGAACTCTCTTTCGCTCTCCCTCGCTCAGATGAAAATGAAACGACCAAAGAGCTCTAGTTAGCAGAATCGACATTGTTACTTTAATGAAATTTCTATCCTTACCCGCGCTGGTCTTTTATCCTTACGGGTTTGGAATGGTGATGAAAGCATGATCTCTTATTTACATATACAAGATCACAAGAATTAGTTCTTTTTGGAGTATACTGGCTTACAACTATCTTCGATTAAAACTGTGAGATTTGTGGCATTTTTTTTCGTTTTCATGTTTTTAAAGATTAAATATTATACTTATTTAGTCGCTCTATATGTGAGATCTCATACATGCTAACAAGGAAACTATTCAGGAAATGGAAAAAACTAAATAACTTCGTTGACGAAATGTTTTTTTTACTTGTGTAAATGAGACAATTATTAAAAAAAAATATTAGTTTACTGTACTAACGACATCCAGCCGGGCAAAGGATGCCGTGGTCCGCGATATATTCGGTTTACACCGTTTCACCGCTTCGTAAGGAAGAGGACCGCGCAAGCGACCTCGAACTCGTAACCAATCGAGACACCGGAGTAATCTGGTCGCAGTTGGAAGTAAGGGCGTGAGTGTAAGCCCGCTGGTTAACACACCTGGTTATCTCGCGGATAGGCGTTGGTCTCTTACGGGCATATGGCAGAGCATGACGGTGGACTGTTTTGTCCAAGTCTTCTGCGCTCACTTCACGGGAGATCCTTAAAACTAATCGTTAAAACTTCCTAAAGTGACGGGTTCACCCGCTGTAGTTGACAACTCTATTTGTACTAACGATTAAGATAGCGATCCATTTTGTACTCAGATCGGCTCAACTCACGATTTAGCTCCTATTCAGAAGTCTCCACGTGCGGAAGGCTACCCCGGATAATACTCTCGCGTCTCAGGCCTCACAGCTGGTGGACCGGTTTCTCCTGGCGCGATTGCATCCCGGCGTTACTGGGCGGTTTGCGCACCGTTCGACGACGCCAATCGGTTATGCACTCTTGCTAAAGGAGTCTGGAGACTATTGAAATATACTGTCTTCTAAGCAGCGGGAGTGGATGTTGTCCTGTTGTCATGCCACTCTTGAAATGACTTTGGGCCACCCGACCCCGTGTGGCACTACGGACAAAGAACGCCCAGGTCCGCGATAAATTCAAATTGTATTACTGCTGTAATACAACTGTAACCAGTCGGGAGGACGAAGGTATCCTGAAGTTTAACTCCAGGCGAAGATATCCTACCAAAACTGGTAGTTAGGGGCGAAGCTGCTCGCTGGGTACCTTTCCCGGTGCCTCGCCGTAAGGCGTTGGCCTTTAAAGGGCTTATTGGCGGAACTAGATTGTCTTGTCTCTAAGTTTTCTACGTTCATCCCACGGCTGAAAGAACGATCACATACCGTTATACCAGCCTGCGGTGACGGGTTCACCCGTTGTAGTCGACACCGCCCTACGTTACTAACGATTAAAGCTGCCGATTAAGAGTTTGCGAGCCATTACTACTAAGAATGTCGGATAAACTCATTATCTCTTGCCTACGAGATGCCACTGCCGTGAGAATTACAAGAAAACTTAACAATTTGAGCTTTGGGACATGAAAAGAACGGTCCTGACCCTGAGATGGATTGAACGTCGATCGTAACGGAAGTTCCATTTTGGGCCTCCGAACTAGCGTGGGCCTCGGTGCGCCGCACCGGCTGCACCGGCTTTGTTACGCCACTGCCATCAACCTAACTACAGATGTCGGCTCTAGATTCAACTAGAATCTGATGAGCTATCAGGAGCGAGTACTGCTCCGTACTCAATTTTTGAAAGTACTAATTTCGCTAACTCTTTGGACCTTCTCGTCTGCGATACACATATCTCCCAATACATTTTTAAGAACATCATAATTATTCGTAGTTTATTCACGACCTATACCGCGCCTTCGATACAATCGCACGATATCAAACTACGATGAAAGTCGCTCCGCTCTAACTTAGACTTCAGCCATTTGTTCTCGCTGTTTGTAAATGTTTGCGCTGATAAACTATCCCCTTGCATAACGACGGCTTGAATAGTTTCCACGCTGGGAGTTTCACTACTCTTTACATACAAATCGAGCTCGCTTTGCGTGCTAAACATTCCCCCGGAGGTAATTTCAGGTTTCACTGACATCTGAAAGCTCTCGCGGTCTACTATTCAAATGGGGTTTTTTCCGATTTACTCGACTTTGAGTTTCAGTGTTGTAAGAATTGAAGTTATTGAATAATATTATTAAAATAGAGTTGAAACATGTCCATAATATGTAATAAAATACTCTGATATGGAAATACGGATAGTCACGATCAAAATCCTAGTTTACCTTTTCAATGACCTTCGCTAAAAATATTTAAAATGGCATTGTAATTAACAGAGTAAGTTAAATTGCGCTTTGAATTGTCGTTATAATACAATGCTCATGGTTATAAAACGGAGGGTTAAAATACATCGATGACTTATTGGCTTCATCGCTAATTTATGCCTTAATTAGCAATTAAATCTCAACGGGTAAAATATTTCCCTCAATCCCGTGGATAAACAGTGATCTAATATTAGCACAGTGCTTAAAATTTTAGATTATTATCCTAGCTGAGTGAGCGAAATTAAAACCCTTTTACTTTGGGCCTGGGGGAAAAGGAACTCGAAATACTTGAGTGCTACTCGAAATACTTAAGTTTAAAATATTTACATAAAATAAACTGATTCATCATCATCATGAGCGCCATTATTCGCTTTTGGTACAAAATTTTATACTGACAAACTTTTGGTACAAAATTGGCTGCTATTGTTACTACATGATATATCATTTCTTCTGTTTGCTTTACTCAAATGTTTAACTTTAACTTTTTATTTTATCATTTTCAGTTTCTTTCTACAGCACGAAAGTATACAATTCAAAGAGTCGCATGAATCAATCCACGGATAAAACAAACGATGTAATTTAAGATAAATATTACTCTTATTTTCTATGATGAACTTCCTAAAGAGTCCTTTTTCTTCTCAGATTAAATTGAATCGCTGGTTAATTCTACTTTTTAAAATGACATTTTATTATTAATTTAAACTACCTATGATAAAACTATCGATTAATTTAAATTTTAAATTTACTTTGGTGTATACAAGTTAGCCCAAAATAACCTTGATTGATTTTTTTGCAAATAATAGTGTAATGCAAGTCTTTGCGTCTAAAATTGGACATACCCTTTAGTCCATATAATTCAGGTCAGGAAGAATGGACATTCTTGAGAGCTAATGAAATCAGGAAAATTGTCTGTGCATCAGTATAGAACACCTAAGGCTATGTAAGCTGGAACCAGGGTCTTGTTAACATTTCCATAGCTGATGTGCGAATCTTCTGGCTGCAAAGAACATTTGCAGCTTCAAGAATGCCTCGTCGGTATAAGTCTTGGTTTATTTTGCCAACCTTTTCAACAAATATAAGGAAAGTTTTGCCTGTAGTGCAAATGCCACCCCAAATCATAAAATATTTAGCGTTTAGTAACCCATATTCAATCACTTGGGATTATGGGATTGTACAGTCGAAAAAAATGACTGTAAGTATGTTATTTATAAAATTTTTGGTGGTGGCCAGTCGTGAAAGAGGAAAACGTCCACTTTCGAGACGAATCTTTTATCCTTGTCTTTAAGAAGTTGGGTTTTTCTCAGTTTCTATACCTTGAAATTGAGGTCAGACTTGATAACACGTTGAGCAATTTTGACCGTAGAGCAATTTTTATGCAGATCTTGGGCCAATTTTCTCACCTTGTCCTGTGGATTGCGATCCAACCGTCTTTTGATGCTGTGTCAGTTCCTACGCGTTCTAATGGACTTTTTCTTCCTCTCCCGAGACTGTATCCGATGTGGCCAAGCTTGTTGTATAGTTAAATAAACTAACAGACGACTGACGCCAAGAATTTAAGATATCTCACCCCGCCTGTTTAAACTGCATACATATAATGTGGTGAAATTGTCCCTCGTTAAGAAAAAAAAATCTTTTTTTTAAATATACTTTTGATTACAAAAACAATTTTAAGTAGCCGAAACTATGGAAAATAATATTTAAAAAACAAACGAACCGCAACGCATTCCATTTCTGAGTTATTTTTTATTTTGTTTTGTCAACTTTATTTAGGACCACGGTCCTATTTTTTTATTTGTTATTTATATATTATTTAATTTGGTTAACATAATTTTTAGTTCACATTTATGATTCTTGATATTTTTATGATTATATGTTATATTTTACTTACATTTTTATTTTAGTGATTTTTTCATATCTCGATTATTTATGACTTTATTGTTTACATATAGGTAGGTACTGAATGAAATATTATATATAAAATATAAATTAGAGGTGTGTATTGAAAACCAGGCTAACTATCTTGAGGATAACCTTGATTACAGCATTTGTAGTATGTTCATTATATACTTTACATGTGTGATAATATTGTAGTTTTTATTATAAATAAATAAAAAAATGTCATACATTCGCTTCTCGTGCCGTCGCCTCGTCTTCTTTTTCTTCTAGTGGTCTTCTAGGGGATATTTTCTCTCTTCCTCAGGTTTTTATTTTTGAGGTTCTTTTTTTGATTGGAATGTTTCTCCCATAGTCAAGAACCCGCCAGAGTCCAACGCTTTACCTCTTTCCTCCTAACTGGTTACAGGATCGAAGTCTGTGATCTGTCTGATAGACGCGTCTGAAAGACGCGGCCTCTAGCTGCCTGAATACAGCCGTGATTCAGTTTAATCTATCGCGGACCAAAGGCATCTTTTGCCCAGTTCTGGATTCAGGATCAGGTAGCTTAATGAAGAGTGGTTGAAGACAGATCAACATCCACCCCCGATGCTTAGAAGACAGCATATTTCCATAGTCTCCAGACTCCTTCAGCAATTAGTCAGAGTGTATAACCGATTGGTTTCGCCGAACGTCCAGTAGCGCCGGGAGGCAATCCCCCAGGAGAATCCGATCCACCAGCCGTGAGGCCTGAGAGGCGAGAGAAGACTCTCGCGTCTCAAGCCTCACGGCTTGTGGATCGGGTAAGAACCCAGGGTAGATATTCACATGAGGTGGCTTCTGAATAGGAGTTGAATCGTAAGTTGGACCGATCCGAGAACAAAATGGATCTTATGGCCCAAGCTGCACGAAACCATTCGCTACCTAATGATGATTTTTATGCTAATTTATATACATCTTGCGGTGTCAACTACAACGGGCGAGCCCGTCACCACAGGACGTTTTAACGATTAGTCGTTCTATCGCCCTGCAGTGAACGTAGAGACTTTGGACAGTACATTCTACGTCCAGCTACGTCAACAACCCGTGAGAGTCCAACGCCTTACCGCGAGTTAGCCAGGAGTAAACCCGGCGGGCTCGAGATACTCGCGCCCTCACTTCCAATTGTGACCAGATTTCTCCGGTCTCTCGATTGGTACCGAGTTCGAGGTCGCTTGCGCGGTCCTCTCCCTTATGAAGCGGTGAAACGGAGAGCACAACCGATTGGAGCAAACCCCGCACGGTGCGCAGACCGTACAATCTTCGCGGACCAAGGCGTCCTTTGCCCGCCTCTTACCCGGGATCGGATGGCCAATGGTCAATTCCAGAGCAGTCGCCATAAGGTACGCAACCACCCCCGCTCTATAGGAAACAGCTAATTTATATACAGTGCGTATTCATTGGTAAACATCGTCTCACAATGAGTTACGCAACATCTATGCATTTGTTTCCAGAAACAATGTTTCAGAGATTTCGCCTTCAACACTAGTCAGTGTTGCGAAACGAAGTAGCATATTGCCAGAGGAAGTAGCGATGTTACTTGCTGCGTGTTGTTATTGATATGATTTGTAGATAAGAGTGGTTCTTAACGTGAAAATAAGTTGCTCCAAACAACAAAAACGTTAGTGACAAAATCAACTCCTTTTTTGAAAAGAAGCTTTTTCCCTGTCTTGTGAATTGCGACCACGAATATGATTTTTCGACTCCACCTCTTTTTGGGAAGTTCCAAGGCGATAACAATATCTTTCCATTCGTCATAATTGTATTATTTTAGTCTTTATAGTCTTTTGAAGTGCCCTATAGTCTTTTGTTTTATAGTCCCTATAGTCTTTATAGTCTTTTGTTTAGTACATTTTTATTTATTTGGATATGCCATCGTTCGACCACATCATTTCCATATTGCGAAACACTCCAAAAACCGTCTATACTGGTTAACAGTTGTTGTGGAACTCTTTCGTTTTATCCGTTAAATTGCGCTAGCCGCTGAGCGCAATTTTTCTTATTTTAATTCCAATCTTGCGGGGAAAAAAATCATAAATATTATTAACTAGTAATGACTAGCATCGATTTCACTTTGACCTTTGTGCCAAAATAAGTATCTGTTGTGGTCATTATTTTCTCTTTGACAACCTCTTGGTTTTCGCTTTCGCCAGTCGTAATTTAATGTGTAACCATTCGTGTCAGTCGAGATAAATTGGGTTGGCTTTCTGGAACTAGGCTATATAAATATTATTATGATATTATACCAATAAAACAAAAAATGTGAAAGCATACCTATATGGTTAATTTTAATAATATTATCTTCTTCGTCTAGTTTCATATACTCTACCAAACATTGGCTATCATATTAGCTATTACAACTTTATTGTCCGCCGTTCGAAGCAAAGATATGGTAAATGTTCGATGTTGACAAAGCTAATATGTTCTCTGTCAAGGACTACTTCTACTGGATTTTTTTTGTTGCCTTGAATAATTAGATGCCTAATGCCTAATCTTTCGACATGACACATAACATGAGCGAATTGTTCGAGTTTGCGGATCTTAATTGTCCTCGATATTTCTATGTTCTTGCTAAAACACTTCAAGTTATCTTCACCCCTGACTCAAGCCAGATTATACATAGTATCCTCTGATAGACTCATATTTCTATTGCTTCGATCTTTCCTAACAGCGTGCCTGTAAGTATCTAGCTTTCCATCTTATATTGAGAATACGTGGCATCTTAAAGATTACGTGGCATCTTAAAGAATGCACTTCTGGATTTTTCAATGTGGATTTTTATCATCTTGCTCTTAACCCCTCAAATGAATGGCGATTAGCTCGGGTTGCCTACGGCAAAATGTATATAAATTTATATTTACATTTACATTTACATTTACATAGAGCGGGGTTTACTATAGAGCTATAGCATTACTATAGAGCGGATTACTATAAAGCGGCGCACATTTACATTTATATTTATATTTATATAAATTTATATACATTTTGTATACATTTTGCCAAGGCATCCCTTAAGGGACGCCTCACATTTGAGGGGTTAACACATTGGTCGTTTAAATTGTAGCCAAGGTAAATGTCATTTATCTTCTTTAGTCGCATTCAGTAAACTGTAACTGTAGGTATGTTCACGGTTACTTTAAATGTCTATCGTGGACTTTTTTGTGGTGTACAGCTTGAACATATTGTCAATGAGGAGCTGGAGTTCTTCCACTCTGCTGGCTAGTATCGTACAGTATCATCTACAGTACAAAATCATGTGCATGTTCATGCGTAATTTTCTTGGATTTATATCGTGATTTTTGGATTTATATCGTACCATCGAGTAAAGATTGAATAGCAGAGGTGAAATATACAAACCTGTAGGGCTCCGTGCCATATCTCCACCTCTTTAGAAATATTCCTGCCAATATTTTAATGTGCGCTCTTTAGTGCCAGTAGAGATCGGTAATGATAGTAAGTCTTTTTTATATATTCCCACTTGTTGAAGAATTTCCACCATCCGATAACATATGTAAACTATGTGGTCAATATCTCCATATCTCTTGACCTTGATGGCTTGATATCTATATCGCTTGATGATATATTATATATATATATCGCTTGATGATAAATATCGCTTCTTTGCTCGCTAGATTGGTTAGGTTGCTCGTCTAGATTGAATAATATTAAACAATTTAATTTGAAGTGCTACTTAATTTATTTTATTTATCAATTAAAAATAATTTCTATAAAACATTGATTTTGGCTACCAATATAACAAACTTTAACCTCATGCTTATTTGATTCTACTACCCAACTGAGACTAACCTGTACTGTTATAGTACTTTTGTGTAAGGTGATTCGTGAAAGTTTATTTACAATATTTGATATCCGAAGTTCAGTTTTTAGTGAAAATAAAGATTCTCCGTTTACCCATATTTTCAGTTTTATTTACTGAAATTTGTTTTAATTTTTATAAAAGCAATTAAGTAGACTTTTAGAATAATTGTATGTTTTATAAAATAGTTAGATAGTTAATAAGCCTTGGATGGTGCACAATAAAAACATCATGAAGGCATACATAAAAAAGACATAACGAGCAATACATAATTTTGGGTAGCTTTGTATTTGATAGGAAATGTTGGCTTGGTGAGCAAGGAATACCTATTGAACAAAAAGCGTAACTTTAATATTTTAGATTTTATATAAAAATATTTTTTTCATGAATTGTTCACCTGGCCACCTGGTCGCCGTATATTTACTTTAGTGCTATTACAAATGAGCTATTGCCTCGATTATAAATTGACAACTCAACCTATGAGTGCCTAATCATTACCTCTGCTTTATATCTATGATTAAGTAACTCTGAACTGTATATAATAAATGTTGTTCGTGTTCTGTGTCATTTTTTTAAGCAGCATTTCCCCCGAAAGACGTGTGCATTAAATATATTTAATTTTATTCTCCTTTCCCGTAGATAACATCAGTATCAATATCCCAAACTGCGGACGTAGTAAATCCATACGCGCCCTACAGTGTTGGAAACGCTGCTTGAAAGGTTTACGATCGCCAAAAAATAAGAAATAAAATTTATTTACATTTTTTTTTTTTTTATCTTTCTTGGAAAATAAACACTGGCATGTATGAGAGTACGCTGTAAATACATTCTATACAGAAAACACCGCTGGAACGTCCCGATTTTTTCTTTAAAAAGGGAGCTTTGAGAACAGTGTAATATATCGTAGGTTTTTCAATAGAGCTTTATAATTTTGCATTCCTCCGCAATACTTACGATAAGAGGACTGCTTCGACTTACGAATTTCAGAGTGTGCAGTTCTGTGTAAAATTGGCGATTATATAACTTTAATTATATACAAAAAATTAACTTCTCTACACTCTGAAACGCAGCCATACTGAAACGAGCGAAAGAATAGTGTTTTTATAAAAAATATATTTTTCTCTAATAGCACTTAATAATCGACGATTTAGCGATCAAGTAGTAGTATACTACGAGCACAGAGAATGGTTTTTAAAAATTTCTTCTTAAAAGCTTTCATTTCACGCAAGACGCTGCCTTCTATATTATTAATGAAGTGAATATAGAAAGCAGTGCGCAATGAAGTGTAGCCCGAGTTTCACAATGATTTCAAGAATGCCTTATATTTTGTAGATAAGCTTAAATTTCAGATGCGAGCAATGAATCAAATTTCATGCTTATCTATAGGTTTATTAATACCGGTGTTCCTATTACTTCTTCTGGTGTTAATAACGATCTGCTTTTGCTTTATTAGATTCACCGAACGCCACCATGGGGAGTCCATTTTGATTGAAACTGAAAATCCCTCACCGTCAATTCAATAGCCTAGTTTTATAATATTTTATTAAAAATAAAACAAATATTCAAGAGGCAAACAATTTTCGAATCAAACAACAGAAATTTTATGGGAAACGAAGTAGTAAACTTATTGAATAACATGAAGTTTTGTTATTAATAGGAAGCAGAAGAAATTAAAACGACGAGAATATTTACAATATAATAAATTTCAATAATTCTATAAACTGGAACTCAAAGATAGCGTTGGTTCAAAACAGCCGTTTAATGGCGCTGTAGATAATTGAAACTGAGTAAAAAATTAAAATGTTACTAAAAACGTCACTAAAAGAATTCTTACAGCCAGGCGGTTCTTAATGCAAATTGTATCTAATATTAACCTCTCTCTATCATTATTTCGTAAACATTCGTAGTTGTATAAAGGAAGCATCCTTTATAAAGATAGCTCCTTTTAATCCTTTATTCGAATCATTTTAATCCTTTAAAGAATTGTCTAAGAAGCATGCAGCTGAACGTCACAGATAAAAAAAACTAAATAATGATAAATTGCAAGCAACAGTGATTAAGTTTATCTTATAACATGAAACAAAAAGATCCTCTAAAAATTTAAATTCAATTTAAATTCAGTGACATTAATTAGTGACTTAAGTTCGGTAAAAATGAATATTCTTTGAAGAGGACAACTTTTTGAAAAACAAGACTCCACATGCATGTCGTTTGTTCATTATCGATTGTAATATAAAAATACGCGAATTCAGAGTTTCTTGTAAGAAATACTTTTCAAGTTCGGTCAGATTAAAATACCCAAAAACGAATATTACAACATCGAAAATCGCCTGCCTCTCTTTAAATCACTTTAAAATCGTTTTTGTTTTCAAAATGAGACTAGACTATTTTACGCTTCTCGCTTACAATATTTCCTGAATTTACTGCACTGGTTTCTTTTCGATCTCTGTCTTTCTTGAAAGCTGTGAATATTTCTGGTTTTTAATCACCTGTGTGGTTATGTTTACATCTTTGCACGCGTCTCCTGCCTCCGCCTCCCATCATCTACAACCGCACAACCTGGTTGCACTCGTGCCAACCGGGTTACACCCGCGCAGGGGTCAACAACGGTGGAGCCCCGCCGACAGCGCGCGCGGTCCTCGACGCGAGCCACAGCGAGGACTCGGTCGCGGAGACCGCGCTGTCCAAGAGAAACTCAGACGGTAAGCGTCTCCAGTCCTCTCTAAACAGCCTAGAGGCGACTGCACACACGAATAAATCCACTTATGTAAATGCGGTCTGAGAGACCGCTAGAAGATTTAGGAAAAAGACATCAATAAAATTGCCAATAGTTCGTACAATGAATAACAGGCGCAAATCGGAAGATAGCTCAGCGTTTGTTCACAGAAGCCGCAAATAAGACTTTACCCTTAGTAGTTAAATTATGCGGGTTTTCGCTTATAATTCATTTACTGGCCAACCTTAGAAACGTAGGTCAATAAAATCGACATATTTTAACTACTACTCTGGTCTGGTGTCTGCACTCTCTAGGGGATACTTACGTTCTTCTCATTGATATTTCTAAAGCTTTCGATGCAGTATCTCTTATTAATGTCTAAGGTATAACCAAAAGTTTGGTATTTGAGAATTATAATTATCTCAAGTATAAAAGTAATATGTGTATGTAACATTGTACCGTATTGTTCGTACCTCAATATTTTTTCGTCGAAACGCAATAAATAGGAAAACAATACGATAAATTTTAATGACACTGTTAGTTGATGTTATTGACCTGAACATCTGACAACTTTTGTCATCTTATCATCAGTTTTAACATAGGCTCCTCATACAAATAATAATATACTAGGGATGTTTTCAAAGTTCTGGGAATTCAGCTATATCTTTACTATTTTGTTAATTTTCGTCAATATTACAATGTAGTTTTCAACATAATCTCCATATAACTGAATACATTTATCCCAACGATAAACTAATTTTTTTAAGCCGTCTAAAATAACTTTTTCGGTGTCTCCTCAATCCACCTATATATGGCACGTTTTACGTCAGTTAAACTTTCAAATCGAACACCCCGTAAGGGTTTTTTCAAATCTGGAAACAGGTGATAATCACTGGGTGCAAGATCCAGGGAACAAGGTGGGTGTGGAAGCAATTCCCATCGTAAATCGTTCAAAACATCCATCGTTTTTCTTGCAGTGTGTGATCAAGCAATATCCTGTTGCAATAACGGACGCTTATGCAACGTTCCAGGCCGTTTTTTGACAAGTGCCTGTCGCAGTGGTCCGGATAATAAATTTGAGTAATATTCTGCGTTAATTGTAGTACCTTTCGCCAAATAATCCTTAAAAATAATTCGTTCGCAATCCCAGAATACAGTACGCATTACCTTTCCAACGCCGGCAACGGTTTACGCCATTCTTTGGATTGATTTTAGGTCCCAGGATTGAAATAAGTAATCCACGTTTCGTCAGTGGTTATTATTCGTTGCCAAAATTCATCACCGTAACGGGCTAAAGCTCTTGAAGTTGACGACAAGTATCAGACCTATTGAGTTTCTGGTCTGGTCCCAACAGCCTTGGCCCCCAGCGAGCCGAAACCTTGCTAACGCCCAAACAGTCATGCAAGATGTCATGAACTTGTCGTGTACCTATCCCTAGGCACATACTAATTTGACGAATAGTCATTCGCCTGTCCTCATTCAGTAGGTCTTCGACGGCAGTAACGTTTCTTTCATTTACCGACGTGCTTGGGCGCCCACTGCGTGGATCGTCTTTTAGTGATGTTCTACTGGTTTTAAAACGATCGATCCACCGATAAACAGTATTTTGGGATTCTGCAGACTCCCCAAATACTCCTTGCAGACGCTGAATAATTTCTGATGTTTTCACACCTTCTTTCCACAAAAAGAAAATTATTGCTCTTTGAGATTTTGCTGCGCCTTCCATGGTTACAAAAACAGTGTTATGAAAACGCGTCTATAACAGTCGAATACCTAAATCAGACTGAACAATGTTGCACTAGATAGTTGCATAAACATGTCAAGACTTGTCTGGTACCAATAACATTGCCTATACGTTCTGCATAATTTAATTATAGCACAATTCCCAGAACTTTGGAAACATCCCTAAACGTACTAGAAATTTTAATCAGGAGTCTACAATTCCATCTCTTTCTAGTTTTTAAACGAGTTTCATTTCAACTTTTATATATACATACCCGTCATTTCTTTATAAATTCCATCACGTAGTATCATAATATTATATGGATATGCAACTTGTTGCTGTTGGGTATTATAAATAGGCTGTTATAAGAATATATTGGTGATAACTTGTTATATAAGTAGGATTTCAATTTGTTCAGGTCATTTATTTTCGAAAAGTGTAATGATATGATTTACACGAACGCGTGATGATCTTACGTGTGTACACGAGGGGTAATTGTCATATTTTTCAACACCGCCGTTGGCCATAAGAGTAAGTTTAAAACAATTCGATCGGTTTTTATCCACTCTGCGTCTTTTGTGATACATCTAAAGTCTTAGGTTTTTCGTCATTCATTTCATCAATTACGGGGTTTTCGATCGGTAATAGGTTACAACTTTCAGGTATTTAAATATTTTTATATTATTATGAATCCTTTCCGACTTTATTTTTATAGTTCTAAGTATAAGGAGAGATAAAATATGTTATAGATAAAATATGCCCCCATATATAAAATGGCTACTATCATAACTACGATACATTATTTATTTAATCGAAGAGTCGCTTTGCATAGGCAATAATTTTGGATTTATTATCGTTTGCAAGGAAGTCGATTTATGATTAACGCTCTCTAGTAAGTTTTCGATTGTTTTTATCTATCATAAACTTGATTTGACATGTGTTTATTCGTCTTTATTCATTTTTCAATCAAGGCAGGTTTCTGGATTCTTTATGAAATTAATACTTGAATCATTGCTCTTTTATTGTCAAAGATTTTGAAGAACAACAGAGATTATAGGTACATTGATTTAATCGTATATGCAGTCGCCTCGCCAAAATAAACGTAATGAGAGGCAAACGCTTTACCTTGTCTTGAAAATAATATTAAATAATTAATTGTTGTTGTCGTGTTTAGAAATAATATTCGTTAGATGAAACATCGTAAACATTCAGTCGTATTTGTGCATCTAATAATAATATGATGTGTGGTTGCTTGTTTGTTTAATTTAAAACGTATACCTTCAATACATAAACATAATCATGCGATTCTTTCCAATTAGTTGAGTAAGGTGGGGCAAGAGTGCGCATCTAATTATTAATTCTCTGTATAATCTTTGTTAGAAATGTTAAAATCATTAAATTCATGAATATATATTTAAATCTCTCCAGTATTTGTTCACAATTTGAATGTATGTAACATAATAAAAGTTTCCACAAACCTTAACAAAGACATTTATTATAATATACGGTATTAAATTGCTCAATGCCATAGAAAGTTATGGTAACCCTTTTTCGCCGGCGACATGTAGGTGGTGCTGATAGTATTATCCGGCAAAACTAATAACAATTTATTTGGCCATCTATAATAACATTGATAGTGGATGTTTTTTTAGACAGCACTGATCGATTATAAAAATGCAATCATTGAACCAATCATAACAATAATAACATTCGATTATTATGGCGACTATCGCAATTCTTTATAGGCTGATTACATCTCAGAAATAATACGGAATGATATCTATAATTATATCTGAATATTAAAATGCGTAAATATTATGTATTTAAACCTGGATACAAAATGAAAAAAAAACATTTTTATGTAAATATAAAAAAAAAATAATAATCGTTTGTTAATATATCACTGCCACGTTATAACTATATTCTCCGCCATTCTGACATTCCACTAATACCGCCTAGGGCAATCAATGTTTAGAACTATGATTGTCATCAATACGTTGCATTCGTAGAAAAATCTTAGCTGTCATAAAGTACTATGTCTTTGAGCAATCTAATACCCTATAAAATCGATGCCAAAACGTATATTTGCCATACCGGTATGACAAAAGTTCGCACTCCGTCATCGTTTTTTTTAAACTCCGTCCGCTGCCAGCTGCGGAGAACAATTCAAAATGTTTATTATAGTCATCTCAAATGCAATTATATTGTAGTTATAAAATACATTATGACAATAATCAAGATATTACATCACAACAATTAAAATTGAATCCTAAATAATTGTTTCGAAATTATTTGCTCAGGCGAGAGCAAATGCGTCAGACATCTCGGCGTCAGAGTTGTCAACGTAATACTTTTAGACGCCACCCACTTTTACCCCACTCTACTATAATTATTATTCTTGATAGTAATAAGCATGTTGCGTATTACTTCTGCATGTATTTATATGTGCAAATATCAATTACAGCAGTAGATGTAACGTATTGTTAGCGCATGGATTGCTAAATATGTAATAATATAAATAATACTTATATTTAGCTTTAGCTTAATTTAGGTTCAGTAGTATGATTGTATTGTAGTATGCTTTCGCTGCTTCTTAATTCGTGTCAAACTCGGGTTGAGGCTTAACCTCGGGTTTAACCCACATTACCTAAACCGTTATTAGGATGGATGTATACTTTAGAGTTGTCAACTACTACGGTCAAACTCGCCACCCCAGGAAGTTATAACGATAATAGCTAATTATTTCAGCCAGGGTGTGAACGCAGATATTTAGGTACAACACAGTCCACCGTCTAACTAAGCTAACAGGCCTGTGAGAGTTCGACGCTTTACTGCGAGACACTGGAAAGTGAACCGAGCGGGCCGATCTCACGGTCTCGCTACCAGATTTGGCCGAATTTCTTCGTCTGGTTACGATCCAGTCTGGCCACGGATTCGAGGTCGCTTACACGGTCTCTACCTGACTTAAGCGGTAATTCAGTTTTAATATATCGCGGACTGAGGCACCCTTTTGCACGTCATGGCCACTCGAGATCGAATGGCCGACGGATCATTTCAAGGATAGATGATGTCAGTTTGACAACTACCCTGGCTCTTTAATGAACATACGTCTCTAGACCTCCCCGGTTATTCGACATTTGGGTAGCGTGGCTAGCAAACCAGCCAGTGCACCAACCGCCCAGTTCCGCCCGAGGTGTTCCCCCGAAACCTTAATCTTCTGAACCCAACTGCAGTTTTCAGCAGTAGCAGAGGCTTACAGCGGCCCTGACAGGTTAAGTCCCTCGTCGAGAATGGGAGATAAATCGTGAGTCGGGCAGGTTAAAATGATATAAAAATTGGTCAACGCCACTCAAGCTGCGCGGGACCATTAGCAACCGATGGATGTATAATATATTAATACATGCTGTCATTAAAGGAAACTTCTGAGTCGCCTAAGGAAGTCATTCATTCGCAGTACCGCAGCCATAAACCAAACGACCAATAGCAGCTATGACTCGCGAGCTTTCGTCTTTTTAATTCCGTCTTAAACATAAAAAGTGTATCGTTAACCCGGTTAGCGCGAGATCGCATGCTGTCTCGTCCCGACCCAATTTCGTGTTTTTAATTGTCTGAAATTACCCTACCTTTTTTATCATGACACGCGAGTGCCGAAACGCTGTGATAATCGGATAGGGTTAAAGCATGCGCCGAAAAATAAAATCGGTGCCGGGCGTGCGCGCTCCCGGCGCTTCGAGCGCTTGGCAACATGTATAACGTTTTGGCGCATAATCGTATCAATTATCAACCCAATAAATACTTAAATTCAAGCAAACTCTCAAACCCGTTATTACTATGACAAGCCATGCTACAAGAGCTGGCAGCAATAATTTACTCGATCGCATAAAGAATCGGCTTACTATTGTTTAGTATCATTTCAGTATCTTGGGAGACGAGATCCTATATAATAAACATGGCGAACGTTTTCCATTGACAAGTAAAACTCAGTTCTTACGTACATTGATCGAGATGAAAAATATACCAGGGAATGAGTTTTCACAAGGAATCTACCCATATATCATTCATTAGTACAGTTATTCATAATTATCCGTTTATTAGCAAAGTAATTTTGTGTCGTTCCTTTTCTAAATTAATTTCCCGCTTGAGTGCTCGTGGGTAAAATTTAAATAATCTTTAAATAAATTTGTAAAATCGTAAATCTGGCCAAAGTTGTAAAAATTAAAATAAACTCCATGTTCCCTTTCTAGCATCTCCATACCTCTCCGAGGTATCTTTTCTCTTTCATCCACCAACATAGTTTATTAAAGAGAGAAATATATATACGAAGGAAGCCGCCGCGCCACTCTGTTGCAGGCTTTATTAACTTTGACGATTTATGCAGCACTAGCAAGAATGACAACGCTCGGTCGCGCAATGGGCAAAGCTACCTCTCACCATCTAAGAATGCAGCACCGCAAACCAAACAGGCAGAACCAGCCAGTCGCGCTGCGCAAACACGTCTACCTGATCAGTGGCATCGACAAGCATCCGGCAAGCCCGAACAAAGGCAACGTTGCTCATTTTTACTTGCGCCAAGGATAACAGGTCCCGAAAATGCATATACCTGAGTGCGTGTACGATTATAGAAACACACATTGCTGATTGGTTGTACTGTCACCGGCGATTTTAGTACCGAGCGATCTATTTTTCGCTTCATCCTGTTTTGGATCGGCGAATAAACTCAAATCAAAGTTCAGCTTCATTCATAGCAATTAGCCCTTTACCATTTGGTTTATTTACTAGTTTTAAATACTTCAATAGACAGTCATTTTAATCCTGCCCAATATGAATGATATGATTATCTAGAACTGCGTTTCTTCTTGAAACGCAGTTCTAGATAACGTTTGTTTTTTATAAATCACCACGTTTCTTGTTTTTTATAAATCACCACGTTTTTACTTTTTCATATTTGAGAACTAATATCAGATTCAATATAAAAGAAATAAAAGTTGAAAGCTAGAAATCTAAATAGTTACTTCGATAAGACTACTATAAATATTATGACGTACTTACTCTTACAGAGATAACGTGTGATTTTGTTTATATTAGAGGTTAATTAGGTAGAGTACTGTGAATAAGGTTGATCATGACATGGAATTCAACACTAACAAGTACTCTGTTTAACCATCACTAAGAAAAAAATACCTTGCTTTTTCCCATACACAATAAACGGGTCAATTTTAAAAAGGTCAAGCGAGATGAGGGACCTGGGAATTACATTTGATACGCAGTTGAATTTCCGTACCCACATTACAAATATTTGCAATCGTGCTAGCAAAATGGTCGGTTTCGTTATTCGCATATGCAAACAGTTTAATAATTTTTATGTAATGTTTCTATTATTTAATTGTTTAGACCGTAGCATACTTGAATATAACTAGGTCATCTGGTGTACAAGTGAAAACAAATACATTCAGATGGTAGAGCGTATTCAAAGAAAATTTTTAAGATATATTTATTACAGAAAATACAATATTTATCCATACTTATTTCCGTTCGATTTTGTGCTAGGAATGGTAGGATACAACAGTCTTGAAACGCGTCGATATATTTCCTTAATTATATTTGCATATAAATTAATTCAAGGAACTATTTATTTGCCAGAGATACTATGTAAGTTTGAATTGTACGTACCGGTAAATTACACAGCGAGGAGATCGCATCTATTGTATAATGTGCCGTACCATCGTAGAAATATTTTTGTAGACTGGCCAGTGGAAAGGGTTATAGCTTTTCTTAATTCCTTACCCACAGAAATAGACATCTTTTGTATATCCCTTTGGCAGCTAAAATGGCAACTCCCTTCTATCTCATGCTTATCATAATCTGTCTTTTATTTAGTTTTATATTGTTATGTTTTTTTTCTTGTTCAATGTTAGCATTAATTTAGTTATGTAATTCATTTATTTTTAGACTTACACTCTAGCTTTAATATTCAAGAGCGAATTGGATTCGTCTGTAATGCTCTTGAATAATATTTGAAACTAATAATAATAATAAATAAATAATCAAATTGATTCGTGATAAAGCGTGATCCCTATCCATCTATTAATTGTATCTTGTCTGTTTTACGTACAACCGATTCTCTTTGAGGCATGTATTTAGCAATCTTCTTCTTTTCGTTTGGTTGCCCCGTGACAACAAGCTGAAAGGGCTTGATTAAAGATCTCCCATAGATCGCGTAATCGTTCTCATGCGGAAATCATTCCGGTGTATTTCCGGAAGGGTAACGTTCGACGGGTAAATATCAACTATATGTGTAGGTTAGGTTTTGAGATTTAAACAGTTGGGCGGTGTCAGCTACAACCAGCAAACCCGTCACCCCAGGCTGGCATAACGATATTTGATCGTTCTTTCCGCCTTGGGATGAGCGTAAAAGACTTAGAGACAATACAAATCTACTCTCTAGCTACGCCAACATGGCCGACAAAGGCCAACGCCTTATGGCGAGGTACCGGGAAAGGTACCCAGCGGGCAGTCTCCCCCCTGTCCACCAGTTTTGGAAGGATATCTCCATCTGGAATTAACAGTCAGGATACCTACTTCCTGCCTGGTTACAGGACCGAAATCGCTTACGCGGCCTCTACCTGTTGTATTACAGCGGAAATTCAATAAGAATTTATCGCGAACCTGGTCTTCCTTTGCCCGTCATACCAATCAGGATCGGGTGGCTGATAGGTCGTTTCAATAATGGCATGACAACACGTTAACATCCACCCCGCTGCTTAGGATACAGTATATTTCCATAGTCTCCTAGCAGACCTAACAGACTCCTTCAGCAATTAGTCAGAGCGCACAACCGATTGGCGTCGCCGAACGGAGCACAAACTGTCCAGTAGTGCCGGAAGGCAATCCCACCAGGAGAAGACGATCCACCAGCCGTGAGGCCTGAGACGCGAGACTCCTACCCAGGTAGTTTTTCGCACGAAAAGGCTTTTAAATAGGACTTAAATCGTGAGTTTATCAGATCCGAGAACAAATAGGATCCTATGGCCCAAGCTGCACCATTCGCTACCTAAGTTTTGACATTTGTCAGTTTTTTTTATATCACGGCTTGTTAACCATGATAGTGCTATGAAAATACCGAAGGATTATCTGCATCGTGTTCATCATGATAAGCCAGGGAGTAATCAATAATTATATCATGTCAATACAAACGATAAATTATTCAAATATTAACCCTTATTTATGCCGAATATCGTAACACGTCATATTTTATGAAACATGCTCACGAAAAATATATAAGGTAAAATTGTATGCCGACAAAGTGGATATTCCATTGTTCAATCTTCGCCCTTTTTGGATTTCTGCAGAGCGGCAGAAAATTCGCTAACTCTGCGGTTTTGCGGTTTCCTCCGCAGATTTTCCAAACGACATGTAATCAAATTTGACAGCTTAGTCGGGTGATTTTCTCTTTTTCTCGATCATTCTATAGAAATATGAGTTGTACAGCATAGCTAGTAGGGATAATATAAGGATCTCAGATATATGCAAGGTTAGTGAAGGCACTCTTGGTTTGTGACGATTGAGTCTGGTTATGGAGACTGGTTTATTATATAAGGCCTATTAGATAATAGGCTTTCCACAATAAACCATTATTAATTAACTTAAACAACTTCAACCGACAATTTTATTTTTATTTATTATAAGATCAAAAAATTACATCGTTGGTATTTAAATTAAACATATTTTGTGCCTCTCCTAACTAAGCAGAACCTGTTCTAAGAAGAACATCAATAATAAAAAAGGTTATTAAAATAATTCTCTTCTAAAACAAAATTTCTGAATTAAATTAGATTTAAAAATAAAGTTTCAGTAGACAATAATTTCACAACTATATATAAGTAATAAATAACAATAATAGGTAATAATAAATAATAATAATAATTAGTAATAATAAGTAAACCTATAATAAATACTTAAATAGAATAAATGTAAATATGTGTACATAAAAAAATATATTATTTTAATATTGTCATAAATGTGGTTTCCGTCTCTCTTCTATCAAAATTAAAAAAGCCATAATTTAAAATTTTTGCTGTTTCCTATTTATTCCTAACATGTGTTTATTAATAATGTTAGCCATTCTAGGAGCAAGAAAGCTGTAGTGACGTTGTCCAAAAGACGTTAAACGTTTCTTTACTTGAAAGTTTTCCTTGTAACTATAAACAGCCATAAACAGACTAAAACGTAATAATGATACGCGCAAGTGAGATGAAGCACTGCTGGCTTGGGATAATTGGATTAGATAATACAATTATACCGAACAATAAGTGCTTTGTGTAACTTACACGAATCATTATCGCTACTATTGCTGCGGAAAAAATCTGGTGATAAGGCTTCTTATGACGAGTTCATTAGAAAGATATAAGAAAGAAAATTAACATCTATCTAATACACGCAATATTATGAATATTTAGAACTATCATTCACAGGATTGATGCATCATAGTTATTCGCGATGAAAGCGTTTCACGTAGTAGAGGTATTTTTAAACTTGAATTATAAAGCGAAACATTATTAAAAGGTACGTTTCTCTCGATTTAGGTATCGTGAATGCAATTTTAATAGAAAGTATAATTATTCAATATAATGTTGCTACATATTTGAGTAGTTAACATAATTTCATCTATTTCGAATTATACCTTTTTTATATTGCTACTAGATCCGTGCTAATTAATACATTATTATATTTATTTTTTATTCATTTTGATTTATTTTATTTGTTTATCTTCGACTTAAAATTGTATCAATGTAATGAATATTCATTTTGAGAGTAGAAAAATAGGGAGTTTCGGATATGTGACCAGAAAAGAATCGCAAACACATTTCTTAGGATTTCCAAGGGAATTTCAACTTCTTTTTTGGAAACTGAGTAATGACCTAATCGCCGAAACTCCATATTTTCACAACATTCAAGCATTTTTTTCAATAATAAATAAACAAACTTTACAATAATAATAAAGAAACTTCTGCATCTGGCGTTATGGAGGCTTGCAATAGTAAATAAGTATATTTTTTATGTGTGTGTGTGTGTGTGTATGTATGTAAATATGTGTATGTAAATCTGTATGTATGTACGTATGTATTTATGTACGTCTGTACATATGTACGTATGTACGTATGTCCGTATGAACGTATGTACGTATGTTCGTATGTACCTATGTACGTATGTACGAACGTACGTACTTACTTACGCACGTAAATATCTTCGTAATATAGGGTATGTTTAACAATGGGTGCTAAAGTAAGTTCAAGAAGACTTTTTGTTTTAAATCATTCCATCGAGGAATTCGTTATATTGAGATTCGTTATATCAAGGTTGTACTGTATAACTAATCGGCTGACTCGAAAAGCTTGACCGATTAGGAATGAGTGGTCGTCCTTCCCGCGCTGATGCTCCCCGCTTCGGGGTCGAAATAAAAAGCGTTTGGCCGGCACCGCCAGGGCGATATCGCGCCGCGAGCGCGTTGGACCTGTCGTGGGCGAGCAGCATGCTGGCGGCGGGCTCGTGGCGACGCGGCTCGGCGACGAGCGCGCCGCGCGCGGCGAGTCGCGTCGGCGAGCTGAGCGCGCTGCCGCTCGCGCTCGCCGGCATCGTCGGCGTGATGCCCCCCTCGCACTCGCCCTCCGGCTCGCTCATCGACGAGGAACAAAGTAACGCCACGATCCCCCCATCACTTAGAACGAGATCCACACCGACCCACGCACATCACTTACCGCTGAGCGGCTGCAATACACACACCGATATGAAATTATGAAAGCCGCTTCAGATAGTCTCATGTTTGAGTACTGGAACCACGAGAGTTACCTCTATCATTGATAATATAGCGCAGTGATTTTCAACCAGTGGGTCGCGACCTACTGGAGGGACGCTATCTAAAATAATAATAAAAATAAAAAGTATTATAAATCTTTATTTATATAATATGAAAATATTTAAAGTTTAGGAAGAGAAAAATATTTATTATGTGTCTTGCTATTACTTTTACAAAACATTGTGTTGATCTAAAATGGAAACAGTTAGTTACAGCTTCGAAAGCAAAATCATTTAAATTTTATGTGGTTTTTGCCATTGTTTTAACAAAAAAAATCTTTATTGGATGCACTGTTACAGCTGTGAAATAGACAACGGTTATAGGGTGGTCGCGAAAGAGCTTTATTTTACCTAAAAGAGGGTCGCGACCTCAAAAAGGTTGAAAAACACTGATATAGCGTATTAGATAGCTCAACGTCGTACTTCGATTTGGAAACCAGTATTTTACTACAAAACGCAACGTGTAGATGGCACTCATAGTTCCGATAATTGATTATTATATTCAATATGGCGACTTTCGTGGTATAATAGTAAGGCGGCCAACTGTAAATGGCGTTCTAAACACGTCTTTATGGTTTAAAATAATAATGTTGTAACAAACTAATTCCTAAATCATACTTTATATTTTTAAATATTATTTTCATCAAAATATCAATTTTTTATTTCGTATTCAGGTTTTAATACGTGGTAATTACGCACCCTGTCATTATGGCATACTCTTTGCATTATTTCTGTGATGTAATCAGCTAACAGAAAAAAATGCGATAGATAGCATAAAAATAATTCACTCTTATTATTGTTATGTCTGGTTAAATTGTTGGGTTTTTATTATCAAACACTCCCTTTTAAAAAACAATTCATTATCAGTGTTATAATAGATGGGTAAATAAATTACTATTAGTTTGGCCGTCAATACCATCAGCGCCAACTGGGGTTGCGCAATTTAATATTATATATAATCAATGCCTATATGCAACGCACCGTCGCAGAACGATTTCTAATTTTTTCTAAAGTTTATTATAAACAGATTAGCCACTATGTTGTCGCAGACAAGTTCAATAGCAAAAAAAAATATTTACATAAAAGCTTTAAAATAGGTCAAACTGTAAACTCGGTCCCTTGGGAAAATTATATACACGTGTCTACGATCAAAAAAAAATCTTTAATTGTTTTCAAATATGAGACTATCTGTTTGAGACGGGCAAATTTTTTGCATAAACGCTTTATAGATAGAAAACGCAACGCATTCCAACTACAATCAGAGTAGACATCTAGTTACTAGATTACTAATATAAAATCTCACTTGTAAATATATACAATTTGTGATTTGTGATTGTGTCTATTCGCTTATAAGAAATTATTCCAGATGTCTGACTTTTATCGAGAAATGTTTGTTTGTTCGTTTTTATTGTGAAATTTCGCAATTCGCAGATCATACGTCAATCTCTTACAACCAACCCTACTATAAATTGTTTATATGTATGTGAGCGCGTAATGTGTGTACGTGTGTGTCTTGTTATTACATTCGATCGACAGAATTGAAATGCAATTCCGTTAATTTTAAACCAACGGAAAATGGTAACCTAGCCAGTAATCAAAACCGAAATCTTAAAATGTATGATCAGGCGAACTAACAGTCATCGCGCTGATATAATATACAAAGAGTCCAAAATTGAAACCACTACTTGAACCTAGGCTTTAACTTTTTCTGTATTCATGTTAAACGAGGTTTAATAAACATGCAATATATACTAATTTTATTTTATCGGTCTACCAAACGACTAATTGGTAAAGTATTTTGGCCGCGCAATTTTTTTTTCTAGATGAAGATGTTTACATTTACCCCCCTCCCCCCCCCCCCTCCTCTCAGAGGATTAAGACTGAAGTCTGTCTATGTGTCTGTTTGTGTTTGTCTATGTGTATTTCTCCATGATAGCGCCCAAGCGCTTTATTTGATTAAGCTTTAATTTGGCATGCAGGCATCATTGGTTTGTTTGTTTATACTATTTATTGTGAAATTTCACAATGGGTGGGTTTATTGTCATACGACAATCTCTTCCAATCAACCATACTGTGAAGTGTTTACATGCATGTGTGCGTGTAACATGTGTGTAAGTGTGTGTCTTGTTATTTGCATTCGATCGACAGAAATGAAATACAATTTCGTTAATATTATCCCAACGGGAAATGGTAACTCAGCCGGGAATCGAACCCGGAACCTTACAAAGTAAGATCAGGCGTCCTAACCACAATTTCACCGGGCCCTTAGGTCACAGCAAGAGTTAAAAAGATTGTGGTTGAATTCGGTCCACCAGAGGGAACGCTAGTCATATCTTCAGCTTCAATCTCGAAATATTACACTTAGGGATTTAAAATTCGATACACAGATGCCTTGTTGGATAAAAAGCACATTAGTTGAACAATCAAAATCACACATACAAGCTGAACTAATAATAATTAAATTTCGCCATATATTTTAATCTAATGTTTAATCTGAGGCGTCGCAATGGAACCCATCTGGGTTTAGCCACCGGCCGAGAGAGCGCTCATCGATTTTTAAAAAATGAAATTAATATTCAGATGAAATCAGTCCTTGGCTACTTGCCGGGAAAGTCTCAGAGTGACACACACGTTTTTTTATTAATTATATGCTCTCTTACCCCATTAATTCAGGTTTCACTTTATGCTAACGTGGAAACATGGTTTAGTAGGCTGTGAAAACGGATAACAGCGGGAGGGGCTTAGCTCTCGCCATTTTACATGGACACTAAATGTATTGCTCCCAAAGGAGACATTTAAGCCGCAGCAGCTGGAATTTATCTTTTAGAATTGTGTTATAGTCACTGTTTTTGGCTGCTTAATATTTTTTTTAATAGTCGACTGTATAATATTTTAAATGGTTAAAAGAACAATAACAAAAAAATAAAAAACTCGACTTCTGTTACAAAAAGTTAAGAAAGGAAATCTAAAAGCTGTCGGAAGACTTACCATAAACAAAACTGTCTCCCAACTACAGCTAAAATTCATACCAACAAAAAATGTATTACATAACATGTACCTACATACATAGTTGGGGTGGGAATCACATTTCTTCCTTTGGATCAATGACGCATTGACTTTGACGATGTCAAGCGAAACATTTCTCCAATATCTTGTGTAATATTTTGTTTGGAACTTTTTGTTTGTGTTTTTGTAACGGCAGTCGTGTTTTTTATTTATTATTAATTTAAAATTGAATTTACAATTATTAGAAACATTTTATTTGTGCTGAAAAAGGGAAATTTTTGTTTCTTAGGGAATAAAGTTCTTATAACAATAATCGTTTAAACAAAATTAAATTTACGGAAGCTCTGTATAAACATACAGCTATCATAGACGTTTGCGCGTTCTTTGAGTCAGTCAGGGCTTGTGGCCGGTTATGTCTTCCGCTGGGCAATTGCCCTTTTGCGGGTTTCATGTGAGCCGGGCCCATTGATCCGGCTTTCTGAGTGTGGTATTGCAGGGCTGCGCGCTCTGCTGCAGGTATCTCGTGATGACGCGCCCCCTTCGTAACACTTTATTTAGCTTTGTGCCGTCCGCTGCAGCCGCACGTAGTCAGTCAGTTGCGCTCGGTGCTCAAGTAATAAATCGCGTTTTTATGAAATATTTGTGGTCTATGTATTTATCCACATAGATACATAAATATTTTTGAAATGTACTCAATCAAACTTTTCATTTCATACTAAACACGATATAATTATATATTTTTTTAATTTACCTAACATTTACACTTAAGGTAATGATTACTTGACAGTGTATGTACCCTATGTTACCCGGGATGACATAACGATTCTAATAATACGACACACTTTTAAATCGGTTCAAGCATTTAAAAGTTATGGTAAATAAATAAGGGGACATTCATTTATACATACATGCTTAAAGCCTGAAAGTATCACCGTACTATTTTTGGGCAGTCGTATAAAAAGAGAAATTGTATTTATTTATTTATTTATATTAGTAACACATTTAGTAAAAAATTAATGTCATATTTGATTAAGATGTTAGCAAGAAATTGATGCGATATTATTTTAATGGTTGACACAGTCGCCTAACTAGGCCTAGGCCTGTTCTAAGGCAGACTTTTAATGACGATATTAAGTGTGCACTGTCAACTTAAACTATAGTTAGCACTTATTTTTAAATCGACAAATATAAAACTACAAATATTTACGCATCTACAAATATGGATAGATACTTATATACATATAGATAAAATATATACACATATGTACATATATTTATACGAAAATAATAATAAAACCAAAATAAATAAAAATAAAAACTAAAATAATATACATATATAATATTACATACGTATTCTATGAAAAGTTTTTATTTACTTAAATTTCTCCCTCTCTCTCTCTCTCTCTCTCTCTCTCATTTTCTCGACTGTCGTTATTTTCTTTATTCTTGCAAGTGCATGTACGTTTCATTGCGACGTTTCCCCGCGTACTCGCAATGACACCCAAGACAATTTGATTCTTCCTTCGGAATGCTGTTAAATTTGCCTGTAAATCCGCTCAACTTTACCGACTTCATGCGCTGGCTTGTCGACGGCACCGTTGTCTCGGGGCATTGTCCGACTCACCTCGCTAATATTCCGAAACTTTCCAACTTCTCGAAGCAGTTCAAAAAATTCGTCCCAAACGAGGCCACTGCGTAGACAATGTATGTAGGTACTCTCGATGTAGAAAGACGAGGGATTATACGATTATACTATTTCAAAAAGGCAACTGCCATTTTGATCTTAATAATGTTCACCTTTTGCATTAGGTACTCTTCTTTTGATGAAAATATAGTGTGCATCATTTTTTTCTATAATATTTCTATATCTATAGAAAATATCCATAATTTACTCAAACGATCCAAAGAACATTATAAAGTAGTCCGCCTGTAATTCCCTCATAATAGATGCAGTTGCAAGCGCTGAAGACGCTTTGTAATAAACCCATTAGCCTGACGTCACAAAGGCGAACAAGTGAGACGCCGCGTCTCATGTCTGCCAGCCGCTTTGGCTTGATTAATATCTTAAGTGAACCACCATAAGTCCCTAAGCGACTCGGTAATAACAAAACATCCTTTCCATTCTAGACGAGTCAAGTGCCGCTTTTGTCTTCGACAGTGTCTAATATCGTTTCTATGAAAAAAATACTATTTTCGTTCTTGAAAATTTGATTAAATTTAAATGTCTGTTTTTTTTCTAGGCAGATTTTTACGTTGCGATAAAGTGCACTTTCCGCCTCATAATAAATTGCCCAATAAACAAAATCCACGCTTTGCAATTCTTTAATTTCATTAAATACATTGCTTATTTTTTATATTGTATTACAAACAATAGGATTTACAGACGAAGGGCTGTGCTATTCGGTATACACTATAATAGATCATGCAGTAAAAACAAGTTAAACCCATAGCTCATCGCATACCTAACTGAGTTAAAACGGCCGTATCTAGGGATGCTAATATTTAACTTAAGATATTGCTTTTCTGCGAGCTGACAGGTATCTGGTTATAATGGTGACAGGTATCTGGTCAGACTGATCGGTTATATAAATATTAGAATAAATTTCAAAATATTCACCCTTGCATACTACTACATACACGCACACAGAGAGTTATTCCACCATAACACCCATTAGTAGAAATAAATTATGAACACCAAAAATTTCCAACACCAATACATAGTAATACATAAATACAATGAATACATAACTAACATAAACATACACCTATAAATAAAGTACACATACATAAAAATATATATCAAACGGGGTAACTTTCAAACAAGTAAATTATATTGAATTTCCGCTATTATATAATATATAGACCAAAAAAGAATATTAAGCTGTTATACTTAGGTCTTAAACCTCACATATACATCTATGATATTTATAAATAAGAAATCTTAGTATTTGACACATTTTATTCCACGGTTAAAAAAACCTGCCGTTGACAAAAGGCCTCAGTCCTCTACGCTCACTCCACGGCTGAAAGAACGATCAAATATCGTTATACCAGTCTGGGGTGACGGGTTCGCCCGTTGTAGTCGACACCGCCCAACTGGTGATCAATAGTCATTAGTTTCACAACTCCATGAATTATTTTTCAAAAATATTTTCTTTTTTAGCTGAATAATTAGGCAACTTTTTAACCTACACCATTCTTAATTATTTGAGCATTTCTTCAAATTTTATCATTCAAAAGAACTTTATCCCAATTAAGTATGGCAGCGACGTAACCCATCGTCGTAGGTCGTAGAAACTACGTAACGGATGTGATTGATAAGGCTTCGCGAGTCGCATATTTTTTGCCTCCCGACGTTACATAACTCGAAACGGCTCGTTTTGATGGATGGCTAATACGAGGAAAGACTTCAACCGCTGAATTTTGCCGATTTCGCCTTTTTCGCATACAAATGATAATGGCAGGGCAGCGAGGCACAGATTTAACAGGCATCTGTTTGAAATTATGATGTCAAGGCACAAAATTGTAGAAACCCTGTCCCTCCCTCATATAATATAAAAAAATGGCATTTAACCGCAGATAACTAAACTATAATCTCAATTACAAAATAGCTAAACGTAAATAAAAGCGTAAATAAAAGCAATGTCATTTAATAATAAGAAGAAGTTGTTACAATCTGGCCAGAAAGAGTAGACCCTACGTTTTGGGGGGAAAGTATTTATATTGCAACACAGTAATATGCGAATAGTAAGACTAAATCATCTAGGGACATGTCTCAGAACCGTCTCCCAAAAGGCGTATTGTCCTCAGACTAGTGTTTTGCTTCTATACTGATTCTATAACGTAACATCGACGTCTGAATGATTAGGAGCTTGAAAGAAAAAGAAAAAACGTTAATCGTGCCTCCGTTAAATATTAATTAATTTTGACTCGATTGAGACAGTTAGGTACAAACAACTTGTGGTTAAGCTATACGAAATGTCGGATGAAACGTAACCTCAAAATGTACCTAGAAGTACATTTTTAAACACTGCAAAAGACTTCTCTAGCTCCGCTTCAAATAGTTTTGGTAATTTTTAACGCAAAATAATATAAATAACGAGAATTAATGACAAAATTAACGCAATTTCATGAACTGCACTAAGAGGGGAAAAAATCATCTGTCATAAGGATTAGTGATGCTACATCAAAATATACTCCCCCCCCCCCCCCCCCCGCGTGGAATTGATTTCTACTCTTAAGCGTCCCCGAGACGGTCAATTGCGATTGTCAATTGTTACGTGATTGAATCTCATTGATGCGAAAGTTGATCGTTTACTTTAGGCAATTGTAGCGATTGCCAATTACTACGGAATTGACAGCAAATGATAAAAATTTCGATTGATGGCAATTAGCGCGCGATACATTGACGGTCAATGAAAGCAATTGACAATCGTTTTTTAATGTCGATCGCGCCACCGAACATGGCGGACTTGCCTGAACACGAGCTCGACGTCCCCTTGGGCGCTACCGCGGATATACCAGAACGCGATTTTTTCTTGCTACCTACTAATGTCATTGTACAGGGATTGCCCTACATTATGGAAGATAAATAGCAAATAGTACATAGACAAACACAAACGGTCCATAGAAATAGAAAATATTACAAAATCACTACGGATTTATAAGCCGACGTACACAGAGGACATTAACACGTTACGGACGAATTTCATCAAGGAAAAGAAGTATTTGCAAATGTTCATGAGTACACATATCTCAATTTGTACCACTCCTAGGACTAACGTCAGGTTCTTTTCTTATTTTACTTAATAGAAACCGCAAGAGCTATTGCAAGAAATGCCGCATCTGCGTTTGAAGTCATAATGTATATTAACCCCTCAAATGTGAGGCGTCCCTTAAGGGATGCCTTGGCAAAATGTATACAAAATGTATATAAATTTATATAAATGTAAATATAAATGTAAATGTGCGCCGCTTTATAGTAATCCGCTCTATAGTAATGCTATAGCTCTATAGTAAACCCCGCTCTATGTAAATGTAAATGTAAATATAAATTTATATACATTTTGCCGTAGGCAACCCGAGCTAATCGCCATTCATTTGAGGGGTTAACGACGATAATTTACTCAACACAGTTCAGCAATCGACTGAGGCGTGCGCGATTGATACACCTTCAATTGGAGCTTCAATTGCCCATCATTTGAAACCTCTAATCACGTAAACATTGACAATCGCAATTGACCGTATCGGGACGCGTTTTTGGCCAGACTGTATATATGGCGCAAAAGGTTTGTTAGATAGGAACTAAACAAGAACAAAGTATTTACCAAAAATTGCTCTGGACCACAAATAGCATTTATTGCATTACAGACAAAGGTGTTTCATAATTCTTCGAGCCTTCGACGGGCTCAGTAAATTTTGGACACGTTCGACCCGGATCGAGCAGGAGTTTCTATGATGGATGACTTTTCGGAGAGCAAAACAAGAACTAAAATACAGTAAAGTATTAACATTCGCTAGCAAAAGTTACGTAGTTACTAAGCTTTCGTCGAGCGTATGAAAGTTTACTTACTTTAGTAACTATGAAAGCGGACGAGCGTTCGTTACCGTATGTCGCTACGTAATTAGAGTGTGATCGCAATTGCGTCACGCGTTGCACTGTTTACAACAATTAGGAAGGTAAAAAAAGCATCGAGGGCGCGGCATCGGGGGCATCGGGGGCATCGGGGGCGCGGGTAGTGCCTGAACTCAACTTTTGCGGGAGGTGCGTCGTCGCGCGAAGGATAGTCAATAGACTTTTATTCATCCAAAATTTCAAATACAGTTGGATATGTCATAATCATAATTGTTGAAAGCACTGGTCAATTCCCATCCGGTGGCTTGCACGCAGAAGTGCGATCCCGGGTAGGACTCTGGCCTGCGGGCCAGTTTTCCCTAGGAGTCAACCTCCTGGACGGTTTGCGCAACGTGCGGCGTCAGCCAATCGATTGTGCATTCCGACAGACAGCCGAGCTAATGGGGTATTATGACCCATGTTTTAGGATCGGCCCAACTCAGCACCCGCCAGCACCCGTCCGGTAGCCTCCCCACAGAAGTGCAAGCCCGGGTAGGACTCTATGTCTGCTAGGACTCCTGTACAGTTTGCGCACCGTGCGGCGTTAGCCAATCGACTGTGTATTCCGACGGATAAACGGGGGAGTCTGGAAACAATATGGGGGATTTGTAAACCTTACGGCAACTGCTCTTGAAACGACCATTCGGCTACCCGATTTCGGGTAAAGTGCCGGGCAAAGGATGCCGTAGACCGCGAAAGATTCTGTAGATACCGTATCACCGCTACGTAAAGGATAGAACCGCGTAAGCGACCTCGAACCTGTTACCAGTCGAGAGGAAGGAGGTATCCTAATGGTTAATATCAGACGAGATATCCTTTCAAACTGGTAGACAGGGGCAAGGCTGCCCGTTGGGTATCTTTCCCGATTTCGCCGAGAAGGGTTACTAAAATGTACCAAGGAGTTGAGCAATCTAATACCGCATATAAACAATATTATCTTGACGATCGCAGTCAGGACGGATCGGTAGGGAATGCCTACCGATCGACACATCGGTCGGTAGTCAACGATCGATCCCTACTTTTTGGGGCCCTTTATATAGTTACAAGAGAACGTAAATAGAATAATTTGTTGACATAGTTTGTAGTACACAGTTTTCTCTTCCCGTATCCGTCTGTATTTGACATTGTGTTAGCTCCTGCCGCCTGCTCAGTCACCTCTCGGGCGCTCCGTTTGAAGTATGATTTGGATGGTGGCCAACATTCGCATTGAGTCGACAGCGTGATTGATGGTCCTGCAGAAACGATCGCAAGAAAACCACCACGGCTTTAACGACCTGCCTGTTCAAACATGGCCTGCAAACCCATAATTTCTACCCAGGACATAAAGTCATTGTTAAATGTCTTCTGCTGTTGCGAATTTGCTAAACGACGAACGCCTAGCAATAACTTACCTTTTGAAGATGTCTAAATCTGTTTCTGTGCGAAGTAACAAATTGTAGTAAAACGACTTACAAAATAATCGTCGATGAGTTGACAAGACTTTACACTTGAGATTCGCCAACTACTATGGGCGAACCTGCCAGCCCAGGAAGTCATAACGATATTGGATCATTCTTTTAACCGTGGGGTGAACGTATAGTCTTAGAGAGAACACATTCCACATCGTCTAACTAAGGAAGCATGCCCGTGAGATTCCAACGCCTTTACCGCGAGGCACTGGAAAGTGAATAGAGGCGGCCGACCACGCGCCCTCACTACCATATTCAGCTGGATGTCTCCGTCCTCCGGTCTGGTCACGGATTCGAGGTCGCTTGCGCGGCCTCTACCTGACGTAAGAAATAATTCAGTTTGAATATATCGCGGACCGAAGCGTCCTTTGCCCGTCATGGTCAATCGGATATACAGGTTGATTGATATGCAGGATTATTATATACGATGGATGACGTCTAGCCCTAACAACTACCCCCACTGTCATAGGAAACATATATCTCCAGACTCCCTCCCGAATGGGTAGCGTGTCTAGCAAACTTTACATTGCACCAACCGCCCAGTTCCGCCCGAGGTGTTCCCCGAATCCGCAATCTTCTGATCAAAACCGCCTCCAATTGCATATTACAGCCGTGGTGGAATTCCAAAACGGCCCTGACAGATTGTCTCTATACGAGGAGGCTTCTTCTTTTTTCTTCTTTATTCCGTAGCCTGTGATTGGGGAGGGGGTCGCCCTCGCAGCCAATACGCTGCTGTCGGTGCCGCTGGATCTCGTACTCCATTCACGATTCGTTTCCATTCTTGACGATTTTAAGAGCCGTATTACAAAATAGCGTAGGTATTCTTTTAAAATGAGTTGAAAAAATGAACGCATTTTTTTTGGATGTAACTATAAAAGATAGGATAAATAAATAAATAAATAAATAAATAACTATTCAACCCTGGGAGAAAAACCGCGGCACTGAGCGCTCTTCTCTTGCGCAAGCAAATATATACACAATTTCTAATTGTTTTTTGCAGTGTTTTCTCCTTTCTAATGACAATAATTTATATTATGTCGTATTGCTAAAAGAGTGAACTTTAATATAGTATAAGTATTATAAAGGAATCTTATTTTATTTCTGAGAAAATTAGAATGATACAGGAAGATTTTTTTTAAATTTTGTGTAATTGTAAGTAATATATACCTTGGATATGTGGTCAAAAAACGAAAAAATAAAGCCGTAGTGTACATCAAGAATACATGACGGACATAAAAAAAAATAGTATACGGTTTTCGTTGTAGTGATATTACTGTATTAAGGAGCTCAAAGTTTGCCTTCCGAGCGTTTTACGAATAACGACTTTCGGAAAATGGGCTGAATAAGTAAATAATATTCGTTACATCTAAAATTAAAGGCCGCTATGGTCAACATCAAGAAATGGTCCAGGTAATTCAGTAATTAAAGTTTGTAGAAATCTCTTTATTTCTTGGAATTAGAACGCCAAAAATCCACTTTTCTTGCCTTTCTGGAAAAAATATGTGAACGGGCTCTTAAGCGGCGTCTCGAGCGTCGATATCCGATAATCATCTATAATTTAAGTCGTCCTCGATATTCTTTAGTCAGGTTTTCCTCAGTGCCGAACGCTGAATTTTCCATTCTGTCGGACGGCCTCGCCAAAGAAGTGAAGAAAGATGAAAGGACTGTAGAAATAACGATATAAAGAAATAGATTTTATTTAGCCTATGAGATGATCTAAACTTCCATCGTTTCGCTCGTGTTTTAAACTTCTGATCTTACAAAATTAAATGTTACTTTTAACACAAATAATGTAAAAAACTATTTTCGATTCTTTAGTGTCCGAGAAATGAAAATGGATATATTTCAACGCGCTGCATTTCCTCAACGTTTATCGTTCACACCAGTACCAGCGTTGTAGCTCATATCCATTGCGTCAATTTCTATACTATTGTATATATTTCCGTAGTCAAAGAAATATAATGGGAAAAATGTTTTCGATTGGTTATTGTGACAGGCGGTTTATAGTAGTGACGTCTCGTCTTGCGGACGCCTCGCCGCCGTGGTTGCTCCATTTTATTTTTATCCCTATAGTCACAGACGGAGCAATGCACTGCCTGCATTCACGAAGTGTTCCGAATAGATACGTAATGCAAACCACTGGTTATATAAAAGCCAGTGATTGCCAACTAACGACCCGGTTTCTAGTATAGCTAAATCCCTCACATCTCTGTTATTCAACAGAAGAATCAAAGATGAAGCAGTCACTCACTTAGGGGCTCTCTAGACGATCAAGCACGCTTGTCAAGCATCGCGTCGCGGGATGGGAAGGAATCGTAAACTGCAAGGAAATATGCAAATATACATTTTTTTTACATTTACCAAAAATGCCTAATTTTGTAGTTTATACCAGGGAGTCACATTAATTAGACGTAATTAATTGATGAATGACTTGACTCCCTGGTATAACACTACAAAATCAGGCATTATTGGTAAATATTTTTTTAAATATTTGCATATTTCCTGCAGTTTACGATCCCCTCCCAGCCAGCGATGCGATGCTTGACAAGCATGCTTGATCGTCTAGAGAGCCCCTTACAAATATACTCCCACTTCCATCGGCACAGCTTGAACTACATACATACAAGGACATACATAAAATGGCCTTTATTATTAAAATAATTTAATAACTACCTTAATAAACATTAAAAGTAAACCTATGTTTAAAATAGAACTAAGAAGATTAAATAATGTACTATCTTAATATATTTAAATATCTAAATATTTAAATGTTTAATTGCAGTTAAAAAGATATAATATGAAATAATAAGATACAATATATAATTCTATACATAATCTGAACATACAGCAATATATGATTACACCGATACAAATTACATTTATCATTATACCGATTACCGATCATGCCGATTATTATATTACTCATTACGATAATCATTATTAAAACCTTATATCTAAAGCTATAACCGATACTATTTATTTGCGTATCCATAATTGGCTTCGTGCTATATCTACTCTAAAATATTCAACGTAGACTGCCAAACACCCGACCGCTACCTAACTAAACCGTGAGTTAATCGACGATTTCACACACCATTCCAGATTTTTAATCCTTCTATGAGACTGCTGTGTAGCTGTTTCGCTGAACCAAATATTTGATTTAAATTATTTAGATAGTCAGATATTCAATATTAATACCTACATAAATATATTGCAGTTACTTTAAAATAAAATCATGCCATGATTGAAATTATAAAAAAAAAATGTTGGATCCTTTTTATTTGTGCACATAAATCAGCAAATCAAAAAAAAGCACCAAATGCTGAAATACTTCGTATACGAATGGGCCCGTCTTTTCTATTCTTTAAGTTTACGCCGACGCATAAATGCACTGCGGCGCCTTTTGAAGCCTCGTGATACCCCGTTCTCTTTCCCCCCTTTCATCCCCAAACGGTTCTAATCACGTGCATTTTTCCGACTGGGAAATTATGAGACATGGAAAAATCGTACGACTAGTGATTGATTATAGCACCACACAGCAAACTTCAACCGACTCGGCAATCAGCTGCCCTTAAGGCGACATGAGAGCTCAGAAAAATATCCGAAAGTGGCGGATATGCGAAAAAATAGGCGGAGTCAATTTTGTAGGGTTTGACCAATAAATATCTAGCGTTGACGAAGCGTCAAGCGCAGATTCCACGTCCGCTAGCGCCGGGAACCAGACGCATACTAAACGGTCAATCGCAGCGCTAGCACAGAATAACTATCTTTACGCAGTGGTGGTATAAGGGTGTTAATGGCAAAGCATATTTAGCGTAACTCTCAGACCCCTTCACATTTTAATTAACTGTAGTTAATTCAGGGCCTAAATAAAAAATGTGGCTAAGTGCTGCAAAAGAGAATTAACCAGTCAATATAATGAAATTATAAAAAACACACTCACCGCTCATATTGTAGGAGTAAACGCGCCTGAAAGTTTTCGAAGTCAGTTTAAAGCCTTAATGTCCAAGGCAATGAGCAACTTTTTTGAGTCCAAATTTTAAATCGGTTCCTTATCGAGGGATTCACTTAGAAACTTTTTAAAATTAATGCTTATATTTTTCAAAAAACTCATAACACTAAAAATCCTCAGATAAGGTCGTTCTCAGATATCATGTCGCCTTAATTAAGAGCGCTCTAATCATAAAATAAATTGGTAGATATTATACAATAGATCTATCAACTATAGTTACTATAAAAGAAGAATATTCGTTATTCAATTCGATATTCAACAAATCGTCAATAACTTTAGTAAAGTGGTTATTCATGTCCACCAGAAATCTGCGGTCTGCGAGCTCTTTCAGCTTGATAATAACGAGGTTTATGGCATGATATCAAGCTCGGATCCTGCAGTTTATCTATACTAATATTATAAAGAAATAAAGTTTGTGAGTTTGTGAGGTTGTAGGGAGTGATCTATAGATCTACTGAACCGATTTTGAAAATTCTTTTACCAATACAAAGCCAAAGCCGCGTTATTTGTGAGTGTCATAGGCTATATATTATTCCGAAAAATAAAAATGACTTTTTCGTGGTAGTCGGATTTGCAAAGTAAGTCGGAGAAAAAACGGTCGAATGAAAACGTTTCTTACGAACGCTGCTATATGTCATGAGTCATGGTCATGTTTATTGGTCATATTATCAACAATTATTAATTTTTATCAAAATAAGTAAATTTACCGTCTCAAGTGTTTAAAATAAGACTTTTTACTTTTACTGCATATAATTTCCCTTTTACTGCATAAATGGTTAAAGAGATAATACGACATAAGTATGGAACCGCGACCGTATCTCGGGTTGGAACTCTTGAACGACAATATATTTTGGTACCAAATAATAATATTACATGTAATATAGTATACAGAGAAGTTCTGAACAATTAAAATATACATAGTTTATTCAATCATAATCATTTCATTCACTCATTTGAAACCCGGTAATATAGCCAAATTGGCATGCAAATACATACATACATAAGCAGTAAAAATATAACCCTCCTTTTAGCAGTGAGGAAATAAATGATAGCACTCAGTACTAACCGAACCACACTCGTAATTCAATCACAAGTAAAAATGTTTACCGCCCAACGAAGTGGGCACTGGTCAGTATAGTTAATAATAAATGTTTAGTGATGACCTACACGAAATCGTCTATACACCTTATGTATGAGTTAATGAAAACATAGACCCGGTAGTTTCCTTCGATCCTTAGCTGAATTTCAGCGAGCACATACGCCGACTATCCTACTCCTCATTTAAACTTCTCGGGGTTGTGATACGGCAATCCAAGCACTTCAATATTTGGGTGATGCACATGTTGTTCAACTCGATTGTTATAAGTCGCTTGGAGACGAGCTTAGTTATCTGGAGTCCACAAGAAGATTCTTCCATCCTCACGTTGTCGAAAATTCGGTGTTTCTTAAAGTTCATTATTTTAAGCAGTATGAGTATTATCAATGTGTATATCCTACTGAATTTATTCATTCTTACTCATAAGAGAATTATTTCTGACCACGTCACATATTTTAAATAATCTGTACAGCCTCGGGCGGCTAAACGTTATTATTTGATTAAAATGTATGTCTTTTTTTGTGTCGCTTATACAGGAGATATTGAAACCAAAATGTAACAACGTGCTTTTGGTCGTACGACGCATTGTACCGAATTTCAAGTCTCGTCGAATATTTCGAGATTGAAGTGTGACTAGCGCGCCCCATGGATGACCGAATCTGTTCAAGTCTTGCCATGATCAAATGATGCCTGCGTGCCAAATTGCAACTCAATCTGATGAAGCGTCTGTCGTGGAGGAATACACACACACAGACACACATACACACACACTGACTGATCTCAATCTGGAAATGATCTCAATCGTCTCGGGGGGAAGGGGAAGAGAGAGAGGTGTGGAGGGGGGGGGGTCAACATGTATATTTTCGTCTCTATCTCCAAAAAAATGCGCTTTCTCAATACTTTCCCCCTAGAATGTGTAACGTCCATTCCGGGATGCAAAAGGTACGGCCGAGTTTTTACTTCACAAGTTTAGGGGTTAACCGTTGTTTGGCCGGGAAAATTAGAATACGTATTTATTACCTCTGTGTTTACTGTAAAAATTAACAAAAAATATTTTTTGCCACTTCAACATTATCTCAGGGCGACTTGTCCCCGCCTCTGCCGATGTAACTATTTTACAGTCCATTCCTTAATGGGCGTCAATCTGACGAGTTGGCTTTGTGCGAAATCGCTTAGTGGGCCGAGTCTGTGCGCTCGAAATTACGGAAATCAAACGGGCGGCTGTGAGATTTCGCGGTCTGCGAGAGGATGGTACTTAACGAAGGATGACGTGGAACCCTTGAGCTGTGAAGGCTAGCGGAGCGGCAGGTGGGTCGGCTCAAGTCAATTATTCAGAACCGCATTTCCTAAATTTAGAATGGACCTTCTCTGCTGGGCATTTTAAGTGAATTTGTTCAGAGGTCGCTGCTAAATTTCTGAGTCAAAATTAACGGCATGGGTTGTCATATTTGGTCGCCTGAAATAACTCGAATTAAATTTCAAATTTTATTATTAAATCATTAAAAGGTACATTTATTTGAATGACTAAGCCATCCTAATTAGCAAGCGTCTGTACTAAGGTAGACTTAATGGATATTTCATATATCCTTAGCGTATTACCTTAGCGTATATCTGACGAACGTCTTAACACTTTAGATTCTCAGAAGGATACCGGAAGGGCTTTTTAAGGAACTAAGTAACTTCTCTGTGAATCAAAATAAACGAAAATATGAGTAAAAGATCCAAAGCTCGATCGATGTATCGATAGCTCAATGAAACATTCTTTAAAAATCGTCCATGTTCCAAAATGATTTTTTTAAAGATGTATTAAAATTATTAAGATTTTTCATGAAGTCAAATTTGGTGGGGGCATCTGTCACTTGCGCCTAACCGCATCTTTTAGTGGTCAGAAGAATTACATGAATCTATATTTGTTTATTTTTCAAAGAATTTATTATTTATGAATATATAATTTAGGTTGGCGGAAAGTCATGCATTTACCGTAATTAAAGTAAAATAGCTGAATGAGTGAATACATATATAATCAAAATATAGATAATATTGTATATAGCGTCCGTAGCAACGTTGGAGTACTGGTTACCTTCCAAGTTATCCCCGAGGGTGGTCATGGTATTTGTGTTGAAGTGTGTTGAATGTGTGCGTGTGGTTGTCTGGGATGAAATGTTAGCGTTGGATGTGCCCCAATTCCCACTCTCTCCCTCGTATTTCTTTCGTATTCCCCAAAAAAGCCTTTATAAACTTTTTGATGAAACACTCGACAAAAGTTTTACCGTGCGACCTGGCATATAGTGGAATAAGTACATTGCATAGTTTATTTCTCATCGAGGAACGATGATTGTTTATCCTTAGCATATTGGCGGACGTAAAAGGCGTCGCAAAACTTGCAATGCAGGTAGTAAATTGAACAGCAGGTTGTGATGGGGCTGGTGAATTTGACCAAAGGTTTGTGAATTGGGCATCTTTAGCAGCGGCTACGGATGCGGGGGAAGCGCACATAACATAGGAAGTAGCCTAGTGGCAGGAGCTGGCGGACATGCTACCTTGCATTGAAGGTATGCAGACTTGCCTGACACCTAGCCGAACAGATAAATAGAAAGCAAGCAGTGAACATTTGAAAAGAATGAAGCCAGTCTGTTGTCACTCTGAGAAAAGAAAGTGGGAAACTCTCCCGCCCATTTATCCGTCCATGGCCATGCCACCCCCAAGTCTCGCACAGTGAAACATGCTAAATGACGAAATATTTTTTAGATAGATAGATAACTATTGTTTTTAATAAGGCCTTGATATGTATAAAACAGTAAAATATTTTTTTTAGTCGCCAACGTAATTATTATGTTCCTAGTGTTCTTACAAAAAAATATACTTTTTTTGTATCTTAGCTGCGAACTGATTGTTGTTTATAACCGCATGGCGAGTTTTAAAACGCCAACGCTTCGCTGCAGGAGTCCCTAGCCCCTGATAAGTTTGTTTCTACTTTTATTGTGGAATTTTACGATGGGCGGAATTATTACCACACAAAAATCTCTTACAACCGACTCTAATCCTAAGTAAACTACAAAGAAATAGAACTAGCAAATGTTTCAGAATTTATGAGAAAAACGCATTCTATGGAAATTTGAGAGTTTTCCTATGGATATTTGAGAGTCGTTTCTCTCACTCAGGCATTATATTATGAAAGTATATTACAATGGTCGTTTAATTAAGTACATAGTACTTTGTCGCAAGTTTCCGATGTCTAAATTTATGTTTGTTAACACTTTAACAGCGTCCGATTTTTATAGCATGTGTTACGTTGCCCGCGGGCGTTTTTTGGTATTAATAATATAATAATATAACGGCTATAAAAAAATAACCTGATTAGATATAGAAACAATTTTTATAATATCTATTAGACTGACTTTTACATCTTCCGGATAAAAATTAAAAATAAAAGAAATGTAATGATAAGTTATGAAATTATTTATTTTGAAAAGGGTACATGAAGTAATCATGCGTATACATTAAAAATAATTCTTTTTTGTGTGGACATTTTTGAAACATGGGTAGAAGCATAGTCGCATATTGCAATCTGAGTAATAGTAGACTGTCTCCTTGTGTCCTCATTTGCCAGTTTGCTTCATTCCAATGTCTGCGCAAACTTTGCAGACTCTCGACACCTTCGTTTTTTTTATTTACGCTATGAATTCACTCTATTTTTTGTTCACGCTATGAATTTATGCTAACGAATGGCATATGTATGTATAGACAAAAGACTAAGCTACACGCTGGTATGACGCGAATAACGAACCGAGTACCTACGTGATTTTTAATCAAACTGTATGAAAGTCGATCACGTCCTCAGTACGTGATTCGCGAGTTGGAGAATATTTTATATCACGTACTGAGTACGTGCTTCCCTGTTAAAGTGTTAACTCAACAATAAATATTATTTAGCTGCCATATTACTAAAACTAAAAGATTCACTGTGCGCCGTAATGTCGACGCGGGCGCCAAGACATCGACAAACAAGTGGGCCCAATTGAACTTTGCCTTTCGCCAGAAGCAATAAGCTCCAATAAGAGAGTCAAGAGTCTTGCACATCCGCCTACTCAATAACATTTGCATGCGAAAGGGCAGTTTTCTGTTTATTCCAGGCGCGAGCCGGAATATAAGAGAAATCCGGAGGCTGGAATCTTATTTGATTGTGTGTATGTAGAAGCAATGGTATCATGCTATAGTAGGGCCAAAATCAACGTGCACCTGGAGTCATAAATCATTAGGCCGGACCTCTCGCTCACACTCGCTGTCTTCGCTCGCACTATGGGGATGCGTGTTTTAAAATCGATAATAGCAGTATCGATGGATTATCGACGTATCGATGGAATATCGATAAATTATGATTGATCGATGGTTGGATCGATATATGTAGATACCAAGAAATATCGATGGATATTATAGATTATGATGAAAATTTTCGATGAATTTATTTGTAATAATTGGTTTAGTAAGTTTTAAACTCATTTATTAAGAAAAATTTTCGTAAATACAAACTAACGTATACATGCAATAATAAAGTGAAATAAAAGTTTAAAGAATATTTAAAAAATATTTACATTAACCTAAATCTTATCTTAAAATGTAACATGAAACTAAGTACTAAATATTACAAATTACATTTTAACAAAAAATACAATTATAGGTTGGTCAGGCTAAACAAATATATATTTAAAAAGTATATTCTACTCGTCATCTGAACTGCTGTCGCTGCTATCTTGTAGAAAAAAACCCGATGTTTTTTTGTACGACATTCCAAATAATAAATATTTTTCATTTTGTTCGGCAACATTATAGGGAATTCAATAATGTAAGAAGTATAAATGTAAGCAATGATACAATGTCTACGCAACTACATATAAGTTTTTAAGAGAATAAATTATTTGATTTGATTTGAGTAAATTATCGATAAGCAACGTCGACTTGTTGGACATCCTTACGCGCGTCGTCCGGCCTAATGATTTATGACTCCATGTGCACGTTGATTTTGGCCCTACAATAGCGACGACTGTTGCGACAGTGACGGGAATCACGCCAGCGAACGTGTCAATATACTGAGCCATTAGAATCAAAATAAACCGGCATCCTTGAAGGGGGTGAATCAGTACGAGCAAATAAGCAAGTTTTGCTTAAAAAATGACTTTTGTTATAAAACACTGTAATACTGTATGAACTAACATACATACTATATTTGGCTAAATATAATATTTCAGTACCATGATAAAAAACGGAATGGTTTCAGTAATACTGTAAAACTTTAGTTGAGTAGCCTACTAGCCTAATCAGTATTATTACAGAAAAAAAACTGGTCTGATTACCTTTGTTGCATCACATCACTTGCGCCAATGCATACGGACTCGTGTCGAGACACAAATAATTGCCCTAATGCACTGTTACATACGGTATACTGAGGTTTTCGTTATATAGATAGTTGTTAATTTTTTGCGAGAGAATCGAAAATTCGCTACATCAAAGTTATTAATATAGTCAATATGTTTGTAATATATAGGTATATAGTATTGGATCTTATGGTAATTTTAAGGGTGCTTCAAAATCGTTATATTTAGGTTGTATACGTAATAGCGTCCGTAGCACCGTTGACACCGGTTCTCCTCGTTGTTACCGAAGTTAAAAGCAGCGCTGGGCGCGGTCAATACTCGGATGGGTGACCGCCTGATTGTTTTGACTATGTGATGCTATAAATGCCCACCTAGAAAATGTTGCCAATAGGCAACAAGGCGGGTTCCATGCCTTGTGGGTAAAAAAACGTATACACGTAGCTTTGTCTTACGTAACTTCTATACTGCATTTATCTATGAAACCTTAATGGAATATGCACTCTAGGGAATTTTTTCCTCAAGGTTTCTATCGATCGACTTTTCTTTGACATTTAATAGACTGATATGACTTCAGCCTTGGCGAGTGAATCGATTTTTAAGCCATGCAATTTGCATGTCGATGGGGACAACCGTCTTACTTTTGGTTGCATTATATACAATTTTTAATATGTTACTTTATTTAAAATGCTTGCGGCATCGTACTGGGATCTGCCATAGGACATTTGCTTTAAAAAAAATATTATATAACCTATGTAGTTAATAAAATGGTGAGTTGTTTATGAATTTGCATGTTTGGGTGTTTTAGCGCATGTCTATGTTTTGCATGTGTAGTTCGCATGTAGCGTAATTTAATTTAATATCAGCAAAATCGCTTTATGAATTAAAAATAACAAAACTTTAATGTAATTATTTTCTAATTTCAGATGAAGACGACGAGCCTCGATATATATCCTTAACACCACGGCACAAAGCAGCGATTAGATTCATCCGGAAAGTAAGTATTTAAAAACAAAATAATAAATTAAAATACTATACTTTTGCGTACATAAAGGCCAGTGGGCTTACTTTGTTAATCATTAATTAGCTTAACCCACTGCCAGGATTTAGCCTAACTCAAAGGGTAATTTAATGGGAATTATAATTGCAAGAGTTTCAATTTACGTGAGGGTAACGAAACCTCATCTAATCCCTTCTCGGGTAAACTGCAACATTCTCTAGTTATTTTAATTAATAAGCCTCTTTAATGCGCTCTCTCTCGTGTAAAATTAAGTGGGGAGGATACATGCGGAGGGCTAAAATAACACATTTTATGATCAAAATAAAAGCTTTCTGCAAGCATCTTTCTGCTAAGCAACTCATGATCAAAATAAATTTCAGCTATAAATGTAATGCAGGTATGTAGATAACAGTCTAAAGTTGTATTTGATTAAAGTTTTATTTAATATTCATCTATATTTCTTGAATAACACATTGATAAATGGATTTATACATTTTAGATTACGATTTTTAAAATAACAAATCCCTGAGTCATTTGATAAGTCAGTAAATTGATGAACCCTCGAAAATAGATTAGCAAATTCGGATTTCATTGGATTTTCAGTAAAATTCAATCGTTTGTTCGTTACCGTGTCCGGGCCAGGTTAGGACACGTCTCTCCAAAAATATTCGGCGTGTATTGCCTTGTCATTCGATTCCACACAGGATAAAGTGGCCCAAGGTCATTTCAAGAGTGGCATGACAACAGGTCAATAACCACCCCCGCTGCTTAGTAAATGGTATATTTCCATAGTCTCCAGACCCCTTCAGAAATTAGTCAGAATGCACAGCCGATTGGCTTCGCCGATCGGTGCGCAAACCGTCCAGTGGCACCGGGATGCAATCCCGCCGGGAGAATCTGAATAGGAGCTGAATCGTGAGTTGAGCCGATCGGAGAACAAAATGGCTCTTGTGGCCCAAGCTGCACGAAACCGTTCACCACCAGCCCCAGCCCCAGCACCCACCCTCAGTCTGTTGAGATTAAGTACACCAGGTGGTAAAAGGGAGATCAGACCCCGGTGCTATATCTTTCTTTGAGTCCTCGCCAAGTGAAGCCCTCCATGTGAAGCCCTCCAATATACATTAAATAGATGATAATTTGATCCCACCAAACGTATTTTTGAATTTTCCACTAATATTCACCACGTATTAAGGAGTTGAGACTTTGCCAAATGGGTCTTTAATCAGAATGTACTTTAGGCCTTTATCTACTTATTTGTATATCATTCAAAATTATGATTGTTATAATATTTAAGCAGTCGTGATCCTACGAAGTGATGTTTTTTTGGTTTAATTTGCCGACCCTCAATCCTTATAGTTTATAAATAGATAACAATCCTTATAGTTTATGTGTTTCAATGAAAATAACACAATTTGAAAGTTCTCAAAATTTTTGTTACATGTTTAGTTAGTAGTCTCGTGTACTTAATTCAAATTGTGTAATTGTCATATATTATATGCCATGATACAGTGAACAGTGTTAAAGTCAGCTAATGCAGTGGTGGTATATGTAAATGTTGCAACTCCGACAGATGAAGTATTTTGTCGCGAGGCGCAAGTTTAAGGAGGCTCTGAAACCTTACGACGTGAAGGACGTGATTGAGCAGTACTCGGCAGGTCACGTCGATTTGCTGGGCCGCGTCAAAAATGTACAAAATAGGTACAGAAACACGCACTTCAGCGACACACCGCAGACCTTCTGGCATGCCTAAAGTCTACCACAATAATACCACATTCCGCTCTCATTCTATATTATACGTGTGGCCTGTTTTTCTGTTTTTTTTTCATTTTTTGATTAGCGCTGGCTGTTACAATATTGCAGAGTTTTGTTCTTTTATTACTTTTATACTCGTACACTAACATTCTACTTTTTTTATATGAAAAAATATACTTTATACAATTTCAAATAAAACATTATTGTCCTTGTCAATCTTTATTGTTTTCAATTTTCAATCACCATAGCACGAGAACACTATACGCCCTATTCAAAACAAAACACTCGCAAAAACCACACAGTGAATTACGCCTTTATAAACTCTTGGAAAGCGACTAACGAGTTTGTTCGTTTAATCACATTAATTATATTATTGGAAACCTAGACGAAATTGCATTTTGTAGATGATAACAAACTATGAACGATTAGCTATTGTTTATCTATGGAGTCGATGGAGTACTCTGTGTCAAATTAGGCGACTGTATCATACTTTCAGAATCATAGCCTATAGGTACAATTATTACAATGCAAATCGACGACTATCACGGTTGCTTGACATTACAAATAGGATGAAAACGAATTTACCTCGTGAAATACATAACTACTAAAGGGTCAAGTACTTAAGCGGTGTGATAAATAAAAAAAGGATCATTTAGTCCCATAAGGATTCCCCCAGAGTGAATTGATCTTCCCTCAATCAAATCGATCTTTCATTTCCAAAAAAGTGCAAACGATAAACGAATACCAAAACTGTTATATTTTAATGTGCCCTGCGGGCAACGGCTAAACCTTGCATTACTATAAGGTCCACCTGAATTTCAGCTAGTACTCCTTCGACTCCCAAGCATACCCTTTAGTAGATTTAGTGATAACAAATAATTTGCTCGGTAGTCGTGTACGTGCCTCTACCAGATATAATCGCACCGCGCGAATAAGGCGTGTGTGTTTGTGGCCCGTTGTCTCTTTTATTTGTGCCGCTGTTTTGTCTGTTCTTGTCTCTTTCTCTTTTTTTCTTGCGTAGCTCAAGTATTTTCTCGCGCGCAAGAGATTTAGGGAAGCCCTCAAGCCGTACGACGTGAAAGACGTCATCGAGCAGTACTCGTCCGGACACGCCGATCTCTTAAACCGAACCAAGAACCTCCAATACAGGTAAGTCTTTGGATGATCCAACCCCTGGGATAATAGAACCTTCTTCCCATCCCGCTAGGTGACACTCTCTACGTATAGGTGACACTCTCTACGTATTTCATTTTCTCCGATTTTAAATACAGCAAGACCCGGTAGATAGAGCTCCCATATACCGCCAATTGAAAATTCTAACGCTTCAGCAGAGCTATTGCCTACAATTCAGATAGGCTTTTAAAAATGATTTAGATGAATATCGATAATACACACAATAAGGAAAATATTATTTTTATTATTATTTATTATTTATTCAGTAGCCGGCGATTGGGGAGGAGGTCGCCCTCGCAGCCAATACGCTGCTGTCGGTGCCGCTGGATCTCGTACTCCATTCACGATTCGCTTCCATTCTTGACGATTTTTTGCCACGTCTCGAGCATCCCTAGCCGACAATTGTTGATTTTTAAGGTCGTATTTGATGTTATTTAGCCAGGTTTTCTTCGGTGCCGATCGCTGAATTCTCCATTCTGTCGGACGGTCTCGCCAAAGAAGTTTACGTGGCAAGTGATTGTTGTTCATTCGACAAACATGGCCGAACCATCGTAATTTTGTAATGCTGCATACAAACCTCAATGTCCGACTACTTGTACTCCCTGTTTCAGTAGTATCTACATATCTAGTCCATTTTCAAACACCTATCTATATTTTAGATATTAACTCTGCTGAAGCTTAAAGAAATTAAATATTTACACGATTTAAAACTATTTTGTGAACGTTTTGCGCAATAATACGCCCATTAAACATTTTAAAGACCTCTTATAATTATGAAGGTTTTTAAATACTCTGTGAGAGCTAAACGCGTACAATTATAACATTAACTTTATAACCATATCGTAAAGCGCGATGACGCTGTAAATATGGGGACCGTGTGAAGCGGGAGTAATAACCACAGACTTAATAGCAGTCGGTAATTGTTTCATTTAACAGTGTCAACTCTAAGAACTCTGTTTTAAGTATTTTCGCCATTAAATATTTTTTTCTAAAAGAAAGGACGTCGTGCTATCCTTCTTCATGTTTTTAATCAATAATTCTGTATTCTTTGGTCTTAGAAATATTCTGCTTAAATTAGACATGACAAGCAGAGAAAGAAAAAAAAACAAAAAAAGACGTGGAGGTCCTTCGATAATTTATCTCTATCCATCTTGAATGATAGATCTCTCTATCCGTCTAGACAAAGACGTAAAATCAGGAAAACAAAATGTTAGGAATCTAGCGTAATGAGACAGTCAGCAAATTTACATTAAAAGCCTTGACTCCTCATACTCATAAGCATTTATTATATAATTTATTAGATTGCTCAACGTCGTACTACGATTTGGCAAATAGGATTTTACTATAAAACGCAACGTGTAGATGGCATTCATATTTCAAAAAAAAATAATTTATTCTATTACTATGTTCATTATGTCGATTTTCGTGGTAAGACGGCACACAGTAGCACAGTTTCGTGATAAGAGAGTAAGACGGCGCACTGTAGATGGAGCTCTAAACACGCCTATATATAATAATAATAATACTTTATTTTCAGATAGATTAACAAATGGCATTCTATCTCTTCGTATTATTTAGATGTAATCAGCCTAAATACAAAAAGCGATAGATGGCACTAACAATTAAATATTATCATTGGTTAAATTATTGGGTTTTTATAATCAATCAGTCCTTTATAAAAAAGACCTCAATCTCAATGTAATAGAAGGAGAAATAAATTGCAATTAGTTTAGCCGCCAATGCTATCAGCGCCACCTGCATTTCGGCGGCGCAAAAGGGTTGCCGAATTGTACTATGCAGTTGAGCAATCTTATACCATTTAAAACAAAGGGGAACAATTCGTAACCCAATTTCTGTGAGTTCGATGTTGAGCTGTTTCCTGTTGAGTTCGATGTTGAGTTAAATAGGCATGCTAATTCAAAACTGTAGTTTGTTTTCTTCTACCACATCATTATTTTTACTACACCCAGTGCAGGATTTACGTATAAGCTGCACAAGCTATAGCTTAGGGCAAGCTACTTTCTTGGAGGGGGGCAAAAAATATCTGGACTTATAAAGGGCCCCATATCTCTCGCATATCTCAAATAGCGTAGGGCCTTATCAAGTAAAGACTTTTGATACAAAGAGAGGGTATCCTGCAGCTTAAAAAGTTGACAGGATAGACAAAAACTGAGGTTATGGTTGTATTCAGAGGCCAAAAGTTAGTAAAAAACAAGTGACATATTGCGAAGACAACGAAGTTGCTGTTCCGCAGTGTAATAAATGCAAGTAGGTAGATGATACAGTTGTTGCTGCACCTCCCAAAGAAAGCCAAGTCAACAAAGAGTGTGATAGCATAACAAGTATCGTACGAGTACATATACATTCTTAGATGATTAAAATCTGCAATTACTGGAATGTACAAATAAATATTCATAAAAATGGGAAACTTTCTTTAACAGGCGAGGACTTCAATATCTGAAAAAGATATCATTCATTTCTTACTGCACTTGCGCAAATTAAAATACGCCTAATTCTTGCGCCATAACGATGTAGCTATTAACACTATTATTTGTCTTGGAGTGTAAGCTCTGCTTTAGATCCGCATGCTCACTAGCTGTTTCATAGTTTCTAGCACATGCATCGCTTGTCGCTTCTAGAATAGACGATGCGGCGTAAAATAGATGTAGCTCATATGTCACGAGTAAAGTTGCCTCTTAATAATCAAGTATATCTCTCCCATTGCCTTTGTATAATTTCAAATATACCGCACCGCTATTGTTTCACGCGTGGTGTTTTAAACCACCGTGAAATTTTACGGCCGCCTGTCTCTTTTACTATTGAGATAAGAATTTGAGGACGACAAATACTCGTAAAATTTAATGCGATCGGTAAAAATATTCACATTGCTTTTATGATTACAGGTTAGATCAAATACTCGGTAAACAAGGATCGAAGGCGAAAGATGTCTACGCTTCGAAAATTAGCTTAGCTTCCAGGGTTGTGAAAATTGAGAGACAGGTAAGTTTATTTCTCAAATCCACTCTTATTTAGAGGGATTCGACATAATATCTCAAGAAGGTCTCACTTCATTCATATAGAAATAATTTCGGACAGCGGTTTTTTACACGTCTGCCTAATATAAAAAGGAGTGTAATGTGTTCAGGGTTCATCTATGTTTTTTGTTTATTTATTCCACCATAACTTTTAAACGCTTGAACAATGTCCAAATGTCAATAAATTAACATAAATATATCGTGTTTGGTTTCAAATGAAAGGTATGATAGCGTACATTCCGGAAATATACATATATATATATATATATATATATATATATATATATATATATATATATATATATATATATATATATATATATATATATATATATATATATATATATATATATATATATATATATATATATATATATATATATATATATATATATATATATATATATATATATATATATATATATGGATAAACACATAAACTACTAATATTTCCTTAAAAAACGTATTAAAAATCATTATAAATACAATAGTTCACTTTCTGTAAAGCCAGTCATGTTTTTTATTCTTTTTATTATATTTAATTGTTAAATTAAATTTTAGTATGATCATGATTTATTTAACATATTTTTTTTTTTAATTTATGATAATACGTTAGTTACTAGGAATGATATAAAATATGTTAATGATTTTCAATATATTTATTAACAACTTTTCAAAGTACTATCAGTTCATTCGTCTACACAAAATTTTGAAAGACTACCGGAGGTATTCTTTGGGAACTCCAACCAGTGAAGTGAAGTGAAGACACAAAATTATTTCGAGCATCTTCAGGGCTTGCAAAGAAAGTTCCACAAAGTCCAAGTTTGACTTTTCCAGGGGGGGAAGAAATAACACGTAGCTACCTCGGAGCTAAAAGGCGGATGCGACAGCTCGTTTTTTTTATTCTTTTGGCAGGCGTGTTTTTTAGTATTTTTAAATCAGGGTTTCATCATTAATACATACCGGATCTTTTTCGAGTACAATTGCGTAGTTTTATAATTTTCCAAAATGTTGGATTGGAATAAATTAGTAAGAACCAAAAGCGGTTATTTAAAAATCGGTAATATTTTGTGGAGTTGTAATAATTAAACTCTTTTTATAATTTATTTTGCTAAATTAATATTCCAAATATTTCTCTTCGTTACTAGACCTACCGGATATATTCCTGACGGCCGCGTAGAGGAAGAACGAAAAACAGCTAAAATGACGAATATCAACAGGCACCGCGTAACACGGCGATTTATATTACAGGCGCTGCTTTCTACTTATATGACAGCGCGCCACGTACTTACCCTATGACTTTCGGAAGGACAAAACTATTCTAACAACGCGAAACACTTCTAAAACGGTGGAATAAAGAAACGGAAAACATACATAGATGAATCCTGAACACATACCACTTCTTTTGGGCAGTCGTGTACAAGAGGGTATTTCACTATCGACTATCTTTTTAAAACTTGAGGACTTCTTGGGGATTTCTTAGGTACATAACTTTTTAAAACATTATATTGTAGTAATGGCTGTTTTTACACAATTTCAGGTGGACGATATAGAAAATAAGCTGGACCAATTGTTGGAGTTATATTTGGAGGATCGCAAGCGCTTCCCGGCGCTGGGTCCGCCATCGCCCGGGCCGCCGTCAGACGGGCCGCCGCAGCCGCCGCAAGTTCCCCCGTCGGTGTTGCGGCCGCGACCGATCCTGGTCGACAAACAGTTTTCGGAGCCCAACTCGCCGATAGCCAAGAACTTCGACTCCTGCACTGCCGTTTCTGCCACCGCAATTGCACAGAGCGCTGCCGCCCCACCTCCAAAAAGGCCTATGCACCGAGGATACTCAGACCTTGGGAATAGAATTAGGAAACGAGTGACGTTGAGGTACGGAAAACCGGTATCGGTATACCAGATAGCCATTTCAGTAGGGAACATTAACCTAGAAAAGTCGTGAATTAAAGATTTTCTTAAGACTGAGCTGGCAGATAATGACAATCAATAAATCGTATTAACTAGGGCGGTTAATCGATAAATCGTATTAACCTTTGGATTATTATTCAAAAAGTAGGTAAAAAAATCGTTGGGTTTTTTCCCAATCGTTGGAATGGTTTACAATATACCAGAAAACTTTTTTACACGGTAGACCCATTTATGACCCTTTTTTGTATATAGAATCGTAGAAACAATTTGACGTATCACGAAACTCTGTATCGGTTTTTTTGTTTTTGTTAATTTTTGTACGGAATACGTTTTATTGCGTACGGGCGATAATTTAGCCGAAGTATCAGTTACGTTCGTACAGGTAAGGTTTAATTAAAGGTTTAATTAAAACCTCCTGAATCAGAAAATACAGGTAGTCGCTTTCTCAGACTGTGGCTAACTTTTCTCGATAGAATAAATTATAAGCGACAAATTCCATCGAGAATATTATATACTGGCTGTTGAGAAAAAAATTAACTTATGATTTATCAAGCATGAAAAAAATCCAAAAAGTTTAAACATTTTTATGTGATTTTTTTATTTTAGAAACTATGACATTTTATTTTACAGATTATTTTACATTTTTTTATTTTTTTTTATTTAATAACCATGTTTTAAAATACAGCTTTGTATAAAATCCAGCAAAGCCTAAGGCTTATCTGCTGGAGATTATGATAGGGTGACTTTCAGTGCAACTTTAGTGGCCATTTTGACATCAAAAACTGTGTTAAAAATAATTTACGACTTTTTTGATTTTTACACAAAAATAACATTTTTAATTCGACCTCAATATGTATTTTTTTTCTCAGTAGCAAAGGCTTAAATTTAGAAAAAAGTTTTAAATGGTTTTAACTCTGTTTTAATTAACGTTCTTGGTCGCTCCACTAATGTTAATAGATGATATACAGAATTTATATTTATTTATATTTATATAGGTAATGCAAATATAAAAAAATAGTAAACAATTTCAGCGTAGGAATTGTGCACAAACATACTTACAAAGTTGAATCAAAAGCATAAAAAAGAATTCATCGCATAGTCTAGTGGCAACGTCACCTAATTATCCACAAAAAGCGCTAACTTCGTACCAGCGTCGAGCTGAGTCGTTCTTTCTGGCTCCGCCCACAACAACGACGCGTCTTCCCCATTTCCTACTGTCTGCCTGGCTGCCGCGCAGCGATTGGCCGATACGATATTTCGACCTGGCGGTGCTCCATAAGCCGCAAGTCGCCAACCTTTGTTAGATGTATTTCGAACTGTCGATTTTCAGACCAACTTTTTCTTGGGGCGGGTGTTTGTTTTCTTCTTCTTTAGGTATGCTTTTTGTCATTAGCCGCTCGCGCTGTAAGAGAAAAGTTTGGAGTTTTTTTTTCAACATAACTTAAACCACAGAAAATTTAGTTTTGGCATTCAAAGCATGACCTACCATAAATGTCCAGCTATTCTTTCATTCCAGTGCCTCCACGACCATCAAGCAACTCAATTTCCCAACCTAGTAACGCGCATTATTATTTTCCCAACAGTGCAGTGCCGCATCAATACGGCATGAGTACCGTAAACAGCAGCATGTCAGGCAGGGACGGAGAAGTTATCATAGTTGTGCCAACAAACGTACTAACTGGCGACGATCCACCAAGTCCTCCTCGTACCAACACAGAAAGTTCTGGTAAGTTTCAATTATACGTAATCGATTTATTGCTGAATTCAATTTTCATAATTCCTTCTGGCGCGAATCCTCGAAAGCTTAAAGCGGTTAAGCCTAAAGCTAAGTGAATTGCGGCGTTTGCTATCTAGAGAGGTTACCCACCTGGCGCACAGTGGGTTTCGAATCTAAACCAACAGAGAAAATTATTTTTTATAGAGTATTTTTTTCTCGTCGAATAAGACCATCTGCCATTTTGTAAATCTATCACGGGAGTTTAAAATTCCGTCCTCACGGAAAAAAGAAGTTTCGTCTGTTTCTTATGCTAGCTAGACATACACTGTGCGGCGAATCACAGTCGGATCACAGTGTGCGCATTCGGTTCGTCCTCTAAATAGTCTAAATGACGCGGAAAAATTTAACGAATGACTCGCAGCATCAAAAATCCCCCTACCTCAATGTGTGGTACAACCTGAGAATGTTGCCAGCTTTGGATTAAAATAAAACACGAATTTGAAAAAAATTAATAAAGTATTTATTGTTATTGCACAGACAACAAACGAAACAAAAATGATTTAACAGCGGGTCGGCATTTTCTTCCATAGGCTATTTTAAAGGATCTATTGCTGATTGATTATACTCTGATGATAATATTGCTGGTATGCTAGTGTAAGCCTCTGTGGGTCTTAAGCTTGGGATACAACGATTATTGATTTACCGATTACGATTTCGAAAATAATCGCCGATTACCATTTCGAACCGATTATTGTCTCAATTCTATATTGATTCAGTCACCATGCATAAAAATGCGCTTAATAGGACTGCTGGTCATTATATAGCTTCCGTGTCGTAATATTCATACCATAATAATAAAATTTAATATATTGTGTTATTAACCTACTAATAACAACATTTTATTTTAAAATAAAACTGTTTGGTCTATTCACGTGTGACTAGGTATTTGTTTGAGTTAAGACATGTAATTAAAGTTAATACTAAAAAAAAAATATTCCAAAAACATAATATTCGTCAGTTATCAGATGGCAGTCTATTACTTAAATCATTCTGGATACATTCAGCTGTTGAAAATAGTCCTTAAGTCCCTAATGAACTTATTGGAAGGACTGATATTTTTATGCAATTTTCTAGCGGGTAATGGCTATGATCGTGCCAATATTATCGTGAGTCAGAGCTTCATGTAAATAAGACTATTAGTCTTGAGCGATGTTCCCTGCAATATTCGACAAAGGCTCTCTCGATCCTCTGCCGCCCGAATATTTTTGTCGAAAGCACTTCAGATGCTATCGCCTAGTAGTTTGGAGGAAACTTGAGAATTTTTATATCAGCCTGATTCTTATATTTCGAATCGTAATCGTATTGAAACTAAAATCAAAAATCTAAGTCAAAACATGTATACCCTAAGTATAATACCGCTAAATTCATTTTTGAATGATTAGAAAAAAATATAGACAAATACATTCCAATATATCGTCGATCATCTATCATAATTTAGTAAGCAATTCCAGATGACTGAAAATATCAGACGAATCCAGTTAATATGGATACTTTTGGTAAACCATCGAAAGTCATGAAGTCAAAACTTCCACAAACATATTCGAGTAATATGGCCTAGTAATTCGTAATTCGAGTAATATGACCAGTTTGCGTGATTAGCTACGACGTGGAGATATTCCTCGAAATAAGCGATTATACTCGTAATGAGCGTAATACAATAATCCTCGTAATAAGCTACAATCCTCGTTATAAGCGTAATAAGCTATAATCATCGTAATAAGCGCTTTAAGCGTAAAGATAATCGTCGTAATAAGTGTAATAAGCTATACATATCCTCGTGATAAGCTATAAAAAAAACTCTACAAGTAGCCCAGGAAGCTATGGAGATGTTAATGTTATGCATCTTATGCGAGACTTAGGACGACACCAGGCGCGGATCCGAGGTGAGAAGAGGCAATGAGAGCAACAAAAAAAACCGGACTTCGAAAATGTATGTGTACTGTAATCGAAAATGTCAATGTCATATTTTTGCAAGGGATAACAAAATGATCCCTCAAAAGGGCAATAAAATAAATTCGAAACCACAACAATCACCCGAATTTTCGCAAGAGGCCCCAAGGGAGATCTCATCGGCCTGAAATCGCGCATTGGTATTTACAATTTCCGATCCCACCGAAATGAAATCCTGGCATCACTCTGGAATAGCGACACTTGCTTGACAAATAAACTGTAACTGATTGTACCTTTAGGCCTCTTGTCCACACACGTTTTTTCGCCGTGAAAATCCACGGTTAATTCGCCATGTCTAGGCGCGTTGGTCAGTGGGGTATGAATCACTATGGAAGCTGGTCAACGGAGACTGCAAAAAACGGCACGGCGCCGCCGCCGTATGCACCGTGTTTATCCCTCGGCGAGCCGTGTTTGTTTACGGCGAAATTAGTATCAGTGTTGTATGGCAGTTAATAAGAATTTGTCCACGAGGCCGGGCGTTTTCACGGCGGACAACTATTTTGACATTTAATGCTCTTTACAAAATATCGTACGGCGAAAATGTCGTGCTGCAATGGATAAGAGTTCATATTTTTTTGCGGTTAAAAAAACGTGCCGTGGACAAAAGGCCTTTACTCTGCAATCGTGATATCATTACTGGAGATAACGAAGGAATGGCATAAGATCAAATACAAAATTACCTCGATTAATGCCTCTATTACAAGGACCGCCAAATTTGATATTTGATCATTAGAGGCGTCTGCTAGGTGATGTGTGGTGGGTGATCCATCCGCTCGTCTGCCTGTATTCCAGCACGTAGTAAGCCCTCCCCCGCCAAATGACGTGGAAAAATTTAACGAATGACATGCTGCATGAAAAATCGTTCTACCTCAATGCTTCGCCTGCCTCGAAATGTGCTGGTACACGTGATAACCCTTGACATGGATGAGGCCAACGTTGCCAGATGTGAGAGATATCACCACGAAAAAATATTCACATTTTTATGGTGCACAAATTAATCACTCAAAATCACCTATTCGGCACCAGTTGCCATCAAAGCTTGAGACGGAGACTCAATATTAAGCATATCGTTTATCTATATGTGAACTCGTACGCACCAAAAAATCGAATTTGCGTTTTGTATTGTCATCGGTATATAAAATCACGCTCCGGGTCGTTCTGGCCATGTCCAGAGGGCTCAGATAGCTTACACTTGAATCTATAGTCGAATATTGATCATTACTTGTCTTTACTCAACCCAGTAGTAGGTACTTAAGTATTGAATGCGTTCTATAGTCGAATATCGTTCATCGACTTAGCTGAGTAATACTCGAGTAGAAGGGAAAATATGGGGAAAATTAAATATTTCGTAATTTATTCGAAAACAAATTACTAATCTTTTATTTTACATCTAAAATTATTATGAAAATTTACAAAGAGTATTTATACTAATTTTATTGTTGTTTTTCTATAAAATATGAGTGAAATTGTTCATTTTAATTCATATCCGCCAATTTGTTGTCACCACGATTTGACAGTTCGATTCTTCATGAATTCTTTCAAAACGTGGGTAAAAATCATCTATCATGATTTTTCGCGTAACGCCCTCAAATCGGCTTCTACGTTTTATTCTGGATTTTGTTCTATTTGGACTTCGATATGGAGAAAACGAATTGTGCCCTCAAGAGCTTGCTGCCCCACCATCGACCACGAATATTCTCTCAATTTCCTCCAGCCGTTGTAGGAAGTCCGCCACTTCACGAAATAATACGTAAATACAATGCACCAACGTATATAATATAAACGAAAAGTTTTGACAGCTTCGAGCCAAGTAGCTCTAAAGTATCGCCTGACGGATACTCAGCTCTGAGTATTACTCGCCTTCTCAATACTCGACTATAAAATGAAAACTGGTACTGAAGTATTACTCGAGTACTGCTCGGTACTCGAGTAATGATCAATACTCGACTATAAATTCGGGTGTTAGTGTTCTTGTAATTCTCATTGCAGTGGCATCTCGTAGACATGAGTTGGTGATTTTATCCGGTGATACCTCTTACTGTCAGTTTTAAACGTTCGTACAGTAAACCGTTTTTTTTTCAATTTGTCCCATTTATACAACTAATAAAAACCATCTCGTCATCGGAGTTATTTAGTTTTTCATTGCCTGAAAAGTTTGCATGTTGGCATCTACGAGGTCTCACATATAGAGCGACGATATATTGTAACAGGGGATTTGTTTTTAGTCTAAATGGTGAACACGTGCAATAGCTGTATATCACAGAGCCAAGCAAACAATACGCTTCAAGCTTCGTGATATTTATAACATACCTATATATTATAAGCCCAGTATTTATGGTATTTGACATTTATATGTAACATTTTTTGAAATATGATATTTTAATGTGTTTATCAGCCTCGTACGACGACTTCTCATCATCAACATCCCTCTAGCATTACGAATCGCGGCTCGGGCCGCGGCTTTCCTACGAAACATTACTATAAAGCGCCTAACTGCAGCAAAAAGTGAATATTCACATATTTTTATACGTGCATCGTGTCCCCTTTCAATATGTGTGCGTGTGTACGTGTACTAGATTCTTAAATATTTCTTTTGGATATTGTTTTTGTCAACCATAACCAAAGCGCAATTCCATCGTAGCAACTTCTGTTTTCTTGGTAAACCCTGTTGATTCTGTCCCTTGGGTCACTCTTTTAATTACAAAGCATGTCTCTGGTGTTTCATCTTCGTGTGTAGCGGCGGCTATAACATTTATGTATAATAAAAGTGGCCCAAGTCGTTAGAAATCCTCGGTGTCGTCCACTTTCAAATAAATGTAGGCTAGTTGGTGTACTTTATTATACTTTTACGTTTCTACGCGAGAAGCATGTGATTTGTTTGATGAAGACCGATTCAAAAAGGAATCAATATACTAAACATAAAATAATTCATACTATCATGAGTTTCTCTTCGGCACTTTATATAGAAAGGTTTTCACTCCCCGTATTACAGTAGTTGATTGCGATATAGTCGTGTGTGTCTTTTGGGTATTCATAGTATTAATATTGTCAGAAATAAACATGTAGTTTAAGTTTTAGTTATTAATTACTATTTTAAGTATGTCTCATATAAATTTGTGAAATTTGAACGATTTCTATGTTTTGTTATTGTTTTCGGTTTGTCTTTATTGTAATTTCTCTTGGTTTCGTTTTTCGTTTACTTCCATTTTCCTCTGTTATTTTTCTCAGAGTGGGATAAAGCACTTACTCACACTTGGTCTTTATAGGTGTCGTCGTCATCTCAAACTTTTACTTACTCTCAGGAATGGGCGTTTCAAACTTCCAATATACTTCAGTCAGTCATATTTTATGATGCTCTAATCGCCACCCGTATGACTACCTGGCTATTCATGACTCAGTATGACTACCTGGCTATTCATATTATCTTTTCTAGAAATGACCTCGTGGTTTTTGTTATTTTCTACATTTTTATGGTTTTACTGGGCTTAAATTGCTTTACATTGCGATTATTATTACACGTCGCAGGGAATTTGTTTCAGTATAATCGTGAATTATTCTGCTTGACGCTGTGTTTTTTCTCAGTTTGATAGCCTGTCTTCTACTCATATTTATCTTATAAACATTTACTAAATATAACGATTTCGTTGGCCCCTACAAATGTAAAAAAATACAATTGAAGTCTTAGTATTATTATTAATTCTTTAGGTAATTCATTATAGCCTGACTATCATAGCATAACCATCCAATAGTGATTATAGTCGTGACCTTATTAAATCATCATTCATATTTTGCTTCTTCGCAAAAAAGATATACAATGCTTTCCAAAGCCCAGCCTGTATTGAAACCCACAATATTTTTCTTCGTATTTTCGTTTCCGTTTCTCTCACAATCTTTGTCGTTTTCAAGCGATTCTAACATAGATGAGGTTATCAAATTCACACGTTTCTATGTTTATCTGTAGTTTTCATGGCGGTCGAGGAACAGTATATCACCGGCTAAAAGGAGTGTCATTTATTAGTGGAATGGCCGCAAACGAAACGACTGATAAATGTATTTACGGTGGATGTAACACGGGCCATTTCAAGGCACCCACCGGAAACATAAAACATCCATAAAAGGCATCGGAAGTACGTTGGCGAAGTGGAAACTCAGGACAAAGGCCACGCGATACGTTTTCAGCGCCCGCGCCTCGCGCGCCAGCTAACGAAATATTGTTATTCCGAAAACGCGACCGACGAAATGCCACCAAAGCCCATCATTGAATTCGCCCCTGTCGACGGATTTACGAATGCTAACCGATGATGATGTTATCGTTACTAGTGATGGGTGTGATCACGAATAGCAATAACAATAACGTGTGATATTTGCAATCACGAAGAACGCGTTACGCGAATTTGAAAGAACATGCTATTTGAATCACGGCTACGAACAGCACCGCGTTGCCATCACTCGGCGCCGCTACGACGCGACCGATCACTGATCAGTGATTGGCCGTTCTCACTGATCGCCGTCGAACGACCGCACGGCGCGCCACTGGACGATGATCGGTGAGCGCCTAATTGAACCGTTCACTTAGTTTCGTTCATTCTTAGATCACTAGTGATCGGCGATCAGTGGATCAGTGATATGATCAGTGGATCAGTGATCCGCCGTTCGTTCTGGCGAACGCCCGCGCCGGCTGGACGATGACTGATGAGTGGGCGTTCATTTCGTAAGTAAAGTGAATTTGGACACTATTATCGTATGAATTTGGACACTTATCGCTCGCGTCGTAATCGTTCGTGTAAATGAGTTTGCTCATGATTTATTAAAGCAATAAAATAACTTTTGGGGACAAGTGGCTTACATTATTTCAGAAAGACGAACTCGGCTTAGCGCCAAAAGAGCGAGAGAGTTAATCTTTCTGAACGCTAATTCTACTAATTACTAATAAATATTAAGCAAATATAATGCGCGTTTCTGTTATTAGTTATCAAATTGACGAAACTTTGTTACTTAACGTTTCACAGTACATTTCAGTACAATCACAAAAATCACGAGTAGCAGTTATTATTACGCGTGATAAAATACCAGTAACGTGATCGTCGCGTGATTTAAAATTGAGAATCACGCCCATCACTAATCGTTACCAATATCGTTATGAGTCATCCGGGGTGCACCAGATTCCTCAACCTCAATCTTCTATCCGGGATGACTTACAGAGAAGTCGTCTACATTTCGACATCCCTTTTCTTGTTATGACTTTACATAGAATGTCGGAGTGAAAATTGCAATGTTACAAAATCAAAATATGTGTAAAAGGTTTGGGTAAACTCAATAAGCAACGTTAAAATATATTTTGTTTACGTTAAGGTTTAGAGGTGCCCTAAAGAATTTCATAATTTAGCATTAATCAAAATTTGGATTTTTAGTTGGGTGTTTCAAAAAACAAAATACAACTATCAAAATTAACGGAACAGAATAAAATATTTTATAAAAATCTACTCAATCAAGGCTTGCACCGATTTTGGTTAACACTCCATGTTTAAGTGCCCCAAAATGATTGAAAATTCGGACCAAACAACAATCTTATGCTGTAGGTAAAATAGTTTAATTCCTCTTCAATACCGCTCATCGAACCACAACTTCATTTCACCACACACCAAAATAATAAGAAGGCATTTATTAAAAAGAAAGAAAGAAACTTGCGCGATAGAAAGATTGAAACTTTTTGCAGTGAAAAATCTCGATTTAATAAACCCCGAAAGGTTACTACTAAGTGGACAAAGACTATGTTCTTGTGAGATAATCGGAGCATGTTTAATAGGTCCATTATTCTTAGAATGGCTCCATTATTTCGGTAATAGGTCCTGCTGAGTCGGAGCCATCTGAAAAAGTAAAAACTATTTTATTATTTGAATCTACTGACTGTTGATTCATATTAATATATACTTCTATAGACTCAAAGTTTCAATTGCTGCGACCGAACTCGCCACCCCAGGAAGTCATAAGTCTGTCGTCTTTCTTTCTCCCTGGAATGATTTTCGGTGGATAAAGACAATCCACATTCACGCTCACCCACATGCCCGCCAGAGGCCAAGCCCAACCGCGAATGGTTAAGGAATGGACGTAAGATCAACGGAATGGAAGTAAGATCAAAGCAGAAATGAATATAATTGCTTGGAGGTACCTCAAGTACCTATCCACTGAAGGGAGTACATACGTAAATGACGACAATGAAAGGTAATTTAGAGGGTGGCAATTTACGTTAACGGTGCGCATGAGCGTACCGGGACGGTCAGTAAAATAGCCAGACAGATGCGTCTACCGTGTTATAAAATTATAGGTTTGTAGTTAGTAGTCCAACATAAGTTTCGGTGAAAACATGCGATCTCCAAGACCACTTGGCATTCACTGACACTACGTTGCGTTACCCGACTAAGAAAAAGGGGGTAGCTCCCCTGGGCTATGAGAAATTTCGACTGGTTTGCTTATCGCTTCCAACCTACCTCTATCAAAAGCTGCCCACCCTATTATCCTCCGTCCAACGCGTCTTTGAGTATTAGTCGTGTGAGGGACCACCCCTCACTAGACTACAAATTGTGCGGTGTGAGGTGGTGGAGTCAACTTGCGGGTTATCTCCAAATTGAAAGTCGAGTTTAAGTATATCAGAAGGTGTTTATTGAAAGTTAAATATTGCCAGTTTGTAACGCTTCTCGAATTGGTTATATTGACGCGAGGATGTTGGTGCGCAACTGACGTTACGAGGATGTATGGATTAGGATTGTATTTGTGCTCCTAGTATCTCGTACTGGGCACGGCTAAAGTCTGTGGGATTGCAGACTGATGCTTCTAGCCTCGATAAGGAAAGGAAAGAAAAGGTAACCAAGGGCCGGGGTCCCGAAGGATGCCGTCGCCTCTTGGGGACGTGATCACTCGAGGAATGATACTTTGGTTGCTTTTTCGCCGGTTTATATAGGCCGATAAATGATGCAATCCAAAATATTCCGAGTAAAATATTGTTTCATCGTGCTGATTCATCGCTGCACGAATTTGTGTCAGTGAATTTCACTGGAAATCAATGCATTTGTTGATTGCATGTGACGGTACTTAAGGGCCGTTACAGTCGATTAAAGCTCAATCGTTTTGCTGTCGCTCATATTTTTGTAATGACACTCAGTATTCGTATCGAACTTAAAAACTTATTCACGTCAAAACTACCCTCTTTCTCTGCACTTTCTCGAGTTCCTTCATAGCCGAATTAAATATCGACTGTGATTACGACTGTGTATTAGTTTTCTTATACTCTTTATTGTGAAATTTCATAATGGGCGAGTTTATTATCATACGACAATCTCTGACAACCAACCCTGCTATGAAAAGTTTATATGCATATGTGCGTGTAACATGTGTGTAAGTGTGTATCTTATTATTGCATTCGACCGACAGAATTAAAAATGCAGTTCCGTTAAGTTTATCCCAATGCAAAATGGTGACCCAGCCCTCATGGTCGCCCCTTTTACCTCGCGTAGCCTTTGTAAAGGTGCTTTGGATTTCATCCAGCTTACATGGCATTCTCTTTTGAGGCGTTCCTCCTCGCTTGCTAGCGGAAAGTCTCCACCGGGGACAGTTTTTAACTTGATTAGAGGCTGAAAGTTCTACTATGATTGCTGTGGGTAGTAAACTACAACATAAACAACACACGTTTGTTGCAAACAAAGGAAGGGCGGTGATACTCGTTTCTTGTGTAGTGTTTTTCCGTCTACGTGGGGCGCGCACAGTGGTCAATATGAGCTCACTAGCATGATGATATTATTTCGTACAACAAATTTAATGTTTCGAGATGCATACTATCCAATATGGCAACAGCTTTACCTGAAAAATAAAAAGAATCGGTTGTGTCAACCCAAGACTTTCCCGACAAGTAGCCAGGTACTTATTTCATCCGAATATTCATTTCATAAATAAAGTCGATAAGCAGTTGACGAAAATTCCTGTTAATGTGCGACGCAATGCAATGAAAATTTGAATTTCGAACGCGCGTCATCTCATTCAATTTAAAAATCAAATTGCAAACGCGGGTCGCCGTGAGCCTGTGAATTCGAATTTCGAACGAGCCACGCATCGCAAGCGTCGCCGCTTTTAAGGACCTTACTATTTAATTAATGTCTGGCGGACTTTAAATAATATTTGTGTCGCTTGTATGTGCGATATTCCAACCAAACTTTTACTAAATGTATCTTCAGCAATACGAGGCACCTGTGTACTAAATTTGAAGTGTCGTAAGTGCAATATTTCGATTTTAAAGTATGAATACTGCGCCCTCTAGTGGACCGATTTCAAACACAAATTTTTCAAGTCTTGCCATGACCCAATGATGCCTGCATGCCCAATTTCAGCTCAATCGGATTAGCGTTTGGGCGCTTTCGTAAAGGAAAACAGACAGACAGATTTCAATCTATAAATGGTTTTAATCGTCTCAGGGGGGCTGAAAATACATATTTTCGTCTTCGTCTCGATATCTTTTAGCGGCGACGTGCGCTGATAGTGAGAATCAAACGTTTTTCATTTATTAGTACTACATCGTAAATATACTGACCGACGAAATTTCAATATGACTTCGGCTGAACAAGGTGCAAAATTTCAAGTCTATCAGTACAACATTTTGAGATTGAAATATGACTAGTGAGCCCTCTGTTGGACCGATTTCAACCACAACCTGTTCAACTCTTGCTATGACCAAATGACGCCTTCGTGCCAAATTTCAGCTCAATCGGATTCATCTCGAAAAATAAATTTCGCTCGTTCACAATATTTTCCATGCTCGTGAGATGGTGGGCCGGGAAAATAAAAAGAGCGCGCGCCTTCCCCTTCTCTTCGTCCATTTATAGACTTCCACTGCTCGCCGAATTGACGATTGTAATATACGATATTTTTTCGAAAATCTCTAGTCTGATCGGAGTTGCTTCCCTAGTCTCCGGCATATTAGGTTCGGTCGTAATGTATGATAATTATTGTTTAACGCGTTCTCTGCCTTAGAAGAAATGAGAAAAATAACATATTTTTTTGGTGAAAGTTGATGCATTGGGTTAAAACTTAACCGGTATACTTTAGCGTTTAATTATTAACGGGATTCCGCAGTTATTTTAAAAAAAAACTTCCCGAGGTCTAAAGCCTACACTTCGCAGTAATGCATAAAACGAATAGTCGTTACTATGGGGCCAGATAGGTCACGCCTTCGGTCACTTGCACCCCTCTATGAAAATCAAAATTCAGTCAAAACAAAGTGAATAAAAATTGAATTCAAATTGAGTAGTTTCATTCATAATTATTTGATTTCCTATATGGTTATTTTATTATGGTTTATTTTTATTTTTGTTTAATTCCTCTACCTACATTTTACATTAACATTTCAACGTTGGCATAAACCTCGTCGAAGGATCGGTTACAGGCGCCGCTCCGGTCACCTGCTTATGGGAAATGTACGATTAAGCTGTCCTATGGCTCACGAATTCGTTTCGAAATTAGGTCTGCTCTGAGGTCACCGGTCGCCTACGCGGAACCTGGATTCAGGGTACCCGCCGGTCACCGGTGCGCTCTCTGGCAGACAGCGTGTTAATATTACGATAATATAAAGTTTTAATATTTTCTTTTCGACAAACCTTTCCAGACATCGTCGAAGTGGAGATGGAAGAGGGGTCCGGCGGCGAATGCGAGGGCGACTGCGACGGCGAGGCGGACGTCGAGATCGAGATGGAGGGCGAGGAGGAGGAGGGCAGCTGGGGCGCGGACGGGTACGCGTCCGCCGACGCGTCCGCCGACAACGACGCCGACGCCGACGCCGACTCGCTCGCCGCCGAGGACACGGCGCTGCTGCGGCGCGACGGAGGCGCCACGGTCACGGTGACGGTGACGCCGGCCGCGCCGGCCGCGCCGCACGAGCGGCGGCGCGTGCGCGTCGACCTGCACGCGCGCCGCGGCCGCGACGCGTGAGGGTCGGCCGCGCGGCCGCCGCCGCCGCCGCCGCGACAGCTGCTCCCGCGCCATCACCTCGAGAACCTCATTTGACTCCTGCCGCCCGCCGCGGACGGACGAAACCGCCGCGCGCTTCTGCTAACTTTTAAACAAATCTCTTTAGATGTACCCGCAATAAAAATAGTAATAAAAAATATTTTAGCGCTGTCGAATTACAGATAATTTGGGGGGCGTCGTCGATTATTCTTAATTCCAATGAGGTACAAAACACGGATAAATTCGTCAGGTGTATACCCTGTACTGTCAGGGACTGAGATAAATGTAAGCGGTGACCGGCGTTCGTAGAACGCGCGTTTTTTCGTTAGTGTAAATGCCTATACCTATAACTGTCGAGTAGCACCGAGCGAGCGATGTCACGGCACTAATGGCTGCGGTGGGGAGACCAAGCGCCGGTCCCCGCACTTCAGTCACCGCTTACATTTAGCTCAGACCCCAACTGTACCTAATACACCCGGGTGCAATGAATCCCGGTCGCCAACAGAAACCTTAATATCGCAGAAACATCATCATCAGCTGGTATACGTTCACCGTTGGACATAGGCCTCCCCCCGATAGAATGCCATGACGAGCGGCCTTGAGCCGCCTCCATTCGCCTACTTCCAGCGACCCTGGCAATATCATCGGTACATCTTGTGGGTTAGTTACCACATTAATAATGAATATTAAATACCAGGAAAGCTATTTTTATATGTTCTTGACAGAACAGAAACAAACGCAAAAACAAATGTCACTGCATTCGTAATTCGATTTTCAATATATATATATTTTTGTTTTGAGTCTTTTTGGCGGTATTAGGTACTTTTCAGTAACCAAGAAGTTTAATGAATTTTATTTAAGTAGTATTAAATAATATATAAAATACTTTTTATTTGAATAAGCTAGCATTCGTAGTTTCCGAAATATTAATGTTTATGTTGGTGACTCAGATTCATTGCTCCCGAGTGTATGTATATAAATATAAATGTAGAATATAATAGAAGCATTTCACGTTTAATTTTATTTATGGGAATCGTTATATAATTCGTCTTAATTTCAATACTTCATTGCATTGCGGCCTCATCCACAGCAAACTCAAAAAATCACCACTTTATTTCTGTTTATAAATTCAATTAGGATTTGTGAATTATATCGCATATATTAATGTGCTTCCCGGCCATGGATAAGTTTTAAAAAATAATCATCGACAAAATCGCTTAAAATATCTGCACATTTTCTGACCAATGTTCGATGTAATATTACTCATCGCCCTTTAGAATATCATTAGGACAATAAATTAAGGTCGAAAGGATGAAATATGTGCCATAATTTGTGTCACTTTTCGCCGTTCTATTCTCTTTATCGATAGGTAGTTTTAATATTCTGAAACCAAATTTTTGGTAGTAATCCTTGTAGCAGTATAAGAAATGTGATAAGGGTTCGAGAGCCTTTGTACCTAGCGGACAAAGAGATTCATTTGTAAATAGGTGAAAAAGTACCCAATTGTGCTTTTCGATCTTTGCTGTTACACTACATTACGTGATGATTAAGATCTGTCCTCTTATTTAACCCTTTTTTGAAAGACCAAAATTTCTAACCTTCACTCAAAAGACCACATAAAATGGGTAAAAAAAACAAATGTTTCAAATTTCACCGCTTTAAATTTACCTATATCGATTACATACCTAATTACACCACAAATTTGCTTCATCTGCTAATTAGTTAGAGTATGACTGATAATATTATAAACATAATACGCGACCAATATTTAGTTTTTAATTATATAACATCTCCTACAGTTTATGTAGTTACGAAAATGAAATATTTGTGTATTGTAATAAAGGTCCATGGAAGTGTTCCTTAAAAAGTTAGATTTGCTATTGCGCTGAGATTAGATATACAGCCAATTATACTAATATGTAATAGGTTTTACGTCATAGAGAATTAGCGCTTTGATAAATTTTATATTACTACTTTAAGTCGAACTAAACAGAACAAAATTGCGACAGTGTATTAACTAATCAAGCTGACATCAAATCAAAATTTTACACAATAGTTTCGTTCGACTACATAACAGATATTTTCATAAAAGGCTTTTTTAAATTTCGTCTAAACCATTTGCAAATTCTATCATTTTCAAACTGTTATTTTACTATTTAAAAATATTTTAAAATTCACATTTGAAAAGTACCAATAGTTTTATAAGTCGACAATATTTGAATTACCTATTATTGTTATATGAACGTTTACTAGATACTAGAGCTACAACAAAGACGCTTAAGGGACATCTATACAATTATATTATGTAATCTAAGATTGTACATACATTTCGTTTACCATTTCAAACAAATCTTTCTTGTTTTAAATATACCTACTTACGTAGATAGATAGCTAGAGCAATGTAATTTTCCCTTCGAATTATTAGATATTTTTTAAGTGGTCAGGTATTACGGCTAGAATATTGTTTGCAATAAAAGACTTGCTTTATACATTCGACAAGATATAGATATAAATTAAATACTTAAACATTTTATTATGAGAGTCAGTATTTTCTTTATTCCACAACTTCCTTGTTTTAAAATTTCTTTTATGTTTTTAGTAGTTTAATTAGAAATTTGCGATTAGTACTTTATGTATCGCTCGCAGTATTTTGCCTTTTTTTATTAGTAGAGTCTGACATGAAAATATTAAACAAAATAAAAACTCTCTGAAACACTCTGAAAATTATTAAACTCCCTGGAAATACCATAATTTTTGGCCCGAAAGCGAACGAAAATTCGGCAATTTATGCATTTTCGGTCGTAAACCGAAACCGTCATCGAAAAATTGTATTTTATTTCGCAAAGTAATAAAACGCCTTTTTATTTTAGAAATGAACATTTATCAGTCTGTTATCTACAATAATCATAGCAGGCAAAATATAAAAGGTAAGAATAACATATAACGTAAAATTGGGGTTAATAATCGAAGTTCATAATGATGCATTGAAATACATGAAGAGAATCGATTAATAAAAGATTGGTTATATAGTATTCGATTGACCAATGCCCTACTACGATTTGACAGCTAGGTTTTACTATTAAACGCAATGTGTAGATGACACTCATAGTTCCAAAACATTGAATAATCTACTCTTATTTTTAGTAGCCCAGTAGATAGCGTTCTAAACATGCCTATTTGGTACTATTGCGGTTCTATGCATACCTATAACAAGCGAATTTTGACATTATAGTTTTTCGAAAGCAATTTTTAATCGCTCTTATTATTTTAATATCATTTACATAAGGATGTCAATTTTAATTTGCTACACATGTATCAATTAGAATGATTAGAATCAGAGATTAGAATGTTATCTAATAGATAACATTCTAATCTCTTTAGATTCTTTCTGTGATGTATTCAGATTATATAAAAATACGCTAGACACCCAAATAAATTGCTATTAGTTTCATGGGACAATGCTATCAGCGCCACCTGCATGACACCGACGCCGAAGGGTTTCCAAAACGTGCTATGGCATTGAGAGTTCTAATTAATGATACTACGTTGAATGGTACGTCTTGCACATCATATGGCAAGCTGAATTAAAAAGCTGTTTACTCGGCACGCTCCATGATCGACAATGAACTGATCATAAACATATTACATATTGGGAAAGGGCTGATATTCCAATAAACAACATCTGCCTTACGCTTTAGGCGAGTAAGATTCTCCTATGTAAAAATCCAGGGCCGCTTCGTAAATAAGGTCTTCACTTGAAGAGCCCTCACGATCTGGAGACTCTTCATTAGCATCCCACAAAGACGCAGCTGGAGAATTTGTGGACTGTAATATGATTTGGGGGTGATTATATAAACATAAGATATAATACCTTCAATTCTGTGTTGCTTGAATGCCTGATGATTTTGTAGAATAAAATACTTTTTTAAGTTTTCGGTTTAGTGGCCGAAAAATCAGTTCTTTTCGGCTATAACCGAAAATCCATTTATTGCCGATTATTGCCGAAAACTGTAAATCACTTGAATTCGGTCGGACTCTACTTATTAGTTATTAACCTACCTAAATTTAATGCAATAATGTTTATTGTTGCTGTTACTTCTGCTTCAATATTGTACAGTAATTTATTAGTATTACTATGTGCACATAAAATACCTACATATTGTAAACGAATATTACTTATACTGTACTTTATCATTATATTATACAAAGCTGAACGAAATTTATTGTAATATAATAAAATATGCTCATTGCAAACTTAACTGTTGTTTTATTGACAAAAGGATCGAATTAAATAATTGATATTAAAATTAAACCATTTAATTAGCTCGATTGCGTTTCTCTCGAGCTAAAATCGGAAATTAGTTTGTGGGAACGAGACAGAGCAATCGGAAATTAGTTCGTGTGACAGTACGTCAAAGCGGAATGTGAAATGAACGGTTGTCACTTTTCTGCATTAAAACTACCCACCGAAGTTCATTTCACATTTCGTTTAACCGTATTGTCCTGTCTCGTTCACATGACCTAATTTCCGATTTTAGTGCACGAAGAAACGCAATCGAGCCCATTTTGTATGTAAAGCAAATTCATATGTAATCTAACCTTGCTCAATATTTAACCAAATTTTGGACTGCAATAAATTTGCCTAATGTCCGAATAGTCCAGACATACTATTTCTACAACCCTTGCTCAACCAAGGATGATATCGAGGAAGCTGGGAAAAAATATATTTTTGGGTGGCACGGGGCCTCACCTAAATAAATCTCTAAACGCTTACCGCTACCATATCGGTAGCCAATATCAAACCGCATATCCCATATCACTAACCGAGGGGGGTGCGAAGCAACATTCTCTGAAGTCATATCACCAAGTCCAGATGTGGTTGGGACACGTGCTGCCTCCTTATATGTATGGGTGGGAGCTAACCACCAACAAATTTCCAACCCCGGCAGGCACGAATCAAGACTTCAGTTTGGGGGGGGGGGGGTGCATTCATTGAAACAACCCGCGCGGCACCCACCAAACTTGAATTCGCCCGTACAATGAAACGAAAATACGCCGGAAATCGTATTCTGATTATGTATTCTGATACATGATCAGAATACATGCCATGCCCTGGTGAACACAAGAATTCCACTGTTAAAACAATGTTGATGCTGGTTGCTAAGCTATCCCCACGATTACAATCTATTGAACAAATATTTCTCGTACCCGGTCATACTCATATCGAGGTTGGCACTGACCATGCGTTAATTGAGCGTAAGAAAAAGCACACGAGTATGGATATTCACTTGCTTGGTAACAGCTAGTTCGTACAGCTTCAAACAAAACAGCAAAGTTTACTGTTATCGAGATGACTCGTGATATGTTTTATGATTTCATTTTTTTTCAAAACCACGTCTTACTCTTGGAAAAACCAAAACAGCCAATGAAAAGTTTCTGACGTGCGATCTATTTGGTATCCAAGGAAAACATATCCCGTTTTGATAACAAAAAAGAATTGAAGAATGTTGAGTACATGACCATGGATTGTTCTAAGCGGGGTAAAGCTTACGATATTATTACAATAAATACGGTACCGAAAGCCTACCACTACAAGATAACTACCGTCGTGTGCTTTGCTCCAAATTTACGAGTTCATTTAGTTAATTAAGATTATCTTTAAATACAAATCGCCTGAAAATATTCAAATTCATTTATCGCTTAGAAAAATGATGAAAAATCCCTATTGAATACCTTATTCGTCATATTTATTTTTGTTATATTACCTCTTCTATTTTATATACTTTTTTGAATTTTGGAGCAAAGTAACCCCTTTGGTCGGGAAATTGCTCCATTAAATTATTACTGTAGTGACTAAGAAACTGTTATATAGTATCGACCATTATTACTAAATCAGGTATATTTTGAAAGTAAAAATACAGAGTTTTAGTAAAAAGCATTATTTAATGGTAAAAAAGGAGAGATTAAGGGAAGTTTCACGAAACTTTTAGAAAATTTAGTAAGATATACAAATTTAACAACTGGCACATACGTAGTCCCTACAGATCCATAGCATTTAGGGCGCAATAGGTACCCATGAAAATAATAATTGAAAACCGTAAAATATTTGATTATGGCTATGCCCCAAAAATTAGCAAACTCTTGAATTTCAAATAAACCAAGTTTGAATTTTATTTTCGCTTTCTTTATTGGCCGCAGAATATCCATCCATGAGTAGGTAATGCAGATGGCCACGCTTTTCCGGCCATTTTCAAGCATTTAACGATTTAATTGTGGCCGAAATAATTGCTCCCGATAGGTTGTTTGTTTTGCTGGGAAATTTCCCTCCTTCATTAAAAAAAAAATACGTGTATTCCTATATTTTTGGGATGTTAGATTTTGTAGTTATTGCTACATTGATTTCTCCAGCGGGTTCTATATTTTTCGGGGTATTTCTTAAACAGAATTTAAACATATATATATTATGGAGGGGTAAGTTTGCCCCAGATTATATTTGTATTAATAATGTGTGTTGAGCAAAATAACTCCAAATTGGTGCAAACTAACCCCAACAATAGGAAACCGTCATAGTCTGGTCAATATGCATAATTTCAATGTAATCTTGTGTTTACTTATCAATAACAATCTATGGCATAATTAAGTACTTACACCATAATTGAATACTTACCACCATAGAATTAATCCAACTGGAGAAATCTTATATTTTTTCTGGGTACCTATCCATTGATGACCAATTCCAGAGAAAAACGAGAACTAATAGGTCTTGAAGAATAAGAGAAAAAAGTAGAGGAAACCATATACGTTTGTTGCCAGTAGAATGAAGTGTATAAACACATTTAATGAATTTGTTTTCCTGTACCGGCCAATAAATTATCGTCAGTCAAAACAAAATCCGATTTTAACGCAAAGTATTTCCTTCTAGGGCAAAGTAACCCCTCACGACGGTATTTCAACCGAAAAGAAGAAGGATCTAATTAGATTTGCTGTGCTTTATTCATGAGAGCGCTCATGAGTTTTACAAAAGTCTGAGCTGCAAGAATGATGTCAAAGACACTCCTCCGGATAATGATGATGATGATTCTGATGATGAGTAATTTCTAGTTCATCTAACTCCTAAGACTTATTAGGAGTTTTATTATTTTTATTTCTTTGTTATAACGTTAGTCTACCTGGTATATTTTTTAAAGGATTTATTTTAGGTACCTACTTACTTTTTGTTCTCTTTATTCATTTACGACAAACTGCTTATCTCATAACTACTGCCTATAAGATAGATTGACAGCTGTTAACCCGGCTGATGTCACGCTACCACCACCAGTTGCAAGCCTAACGATGGCGGAATGTCAGCCTGCCAATATCGGTTGCAACGCTCACCGTTTGCGAAAAAAAACACTAATAAGCTGTTAACTGCGCTGTGTAAGTTTTGACGTGTTAGCAATTTTGTTATGCTTATTATTTTTCTAGATTTTTTAAAGATATACCTACCCAATGGTTGTTATACCTGCGTAAGATTGATCTTTGCCATTTCTTAGTATTTCAGTTTAAAGCTACTTGCCTTTATAAAGATCTCAATTTACCTCTCTTAAGAATTTTGATAGCTAATGACTTCTAAGTTTTATGCATTCAAAAATTTCTTCATCTGTCTCTCTGTGCACTATGTGGCAGGATGCAGTATTGACGGTTGCTTTTACGGGGTCCATTAATAAGTTTCGGCAAGGAAATGGTCAGGGTAGGTACCTACGATGATTCTCCAAAGCAACAGTGGCCACGTGACCAGTTTTCCTAAAAAAAGCGATCATCCGCTTTGCGGCTCTGTGTCCATGGCCCTAATTTATCTATCCATGCCTCATGTTGCCCGCTCTACACGTTGGCCAATGTTGGCCAATGTTGGCCAATATTGCTAAGGTGGAAACGAGTCAGCATCACTGTGACAAGTGAAAAATGTATGGGAAAGAGCGAGAGAGACATAGGCGATGCGACCAACGTTGGTTAATATGTGGAAGCGCCAGAAATCAAATATATAGACGCCCCCCAGTATGGAAATCCACCCATTGACGAAGAATGAAACATCTAATATTGAAAGTTAGCAAAGTTTGTAGTATTTTTTGATAATCATTTATTTGGCTTCTCTTCGGAGAGCTCTATATTTTGTTGAATTTTCAAACTTTATAGAATTTGTTGGTGTAATTGGATTTAAGTCTCATTTCGAAGCCTGTAGCGCTTATTATACTCCCTTTTTATAAATACGTTTTATACCTTCATTGTTTTAATATGTGCCCCATTTAGCCTAAAAGTATTCTCTATTAGTCAGAGAAAATTATGTTTAGGATTTATTTCATTAAATCACCCATTTGTCACGAATTTCCAACTTACCTAACACTTTTTCTTGAGTTAGCCGCCTTTTACCCATCCACAACAGATATAACATACTGGCTTGTGCAAAAATTTAAAAAAATAAGTACCTACATTAAAAATTTAAGTGTATGTTCCTATTATTTTTTCCTAATAAAAACCATTTAATAATGTGTTACACATGAAGTTGGTTATCGTATAAATAACCGGTTAATTTTGACGATCACAGCATTTTTGTTTCCTTGTATTCTAGCTTGTTTTTTGGCTGTCAATTGTCAAAATCGTAACACTGAGAAAGAGATTCCGCGATTCGTCCTGTTTTAATTTATTTATCGAGATTGTATTCATAGATTAAATAATATTGAAACGATGGCCGATGATCTAAGAAATTACAAACTCCAGCTGCAACAGGTGCTTCAGCGTTTGTTTTGTCTTTTGCGACATTCTTGTTTGGCCACGCCATAATTCATTAAATTTCTGTTTTAAGGTCGAAGCGGCGCTTTTATCAGATGAGACAAATGAAGAACTAATCAAATTAAAGAGCGATTTGGAAGAAGTGATAAATTTGACGCAGGATCTCCTTAAAAAGCAGGAAGCCGATGTGCCTGAAGGCAGTTCGTCGTCGGATTTTGCCTTCGGCCTAGAAGAGCGACTGCAAAGCGCTCCCAGATCGTCAAGCAAGAAAAAGAAATGGTCTGTGGGCGATAAATGCCAGGCAAAATGGGAGCAAAATGGACAGTGAGTATGCCCATGTAAATTGACTATAGTCTGCGGTCACCCGGTAATTTGGTCTTTTGTTTGGGATCTTGGTATTTATGCAGTTTAGCAAACTCTTCTACATTGAAAATTTTTTAATTTCATCCCGCTATATTATCACACTGATTCCGAATCTGTAGAAATCTTTGCTCTATCTCTATAAATAAACTAGATATAGGCGTTTAAAGAAGCGTCAAACTCCTATATAGCGGTAGGTTAAGTTAGTTTAATACGTTTATACGTGATAGCTCATTTACACTCTGAGTTTTGGAAAAGCTGATACTTTCAGATCAAACAATATTTTGGCCATAGAATGCCGGGTGCAGTCAGCAGGCTAGGTTTCGGGACACCTGGTACACACATCTCCGACATGTATGGAAATGCTGACGCCACGCGTTTGATTATGAAGCAGTTCCACCATATGTTCCAAGTTCTTTATTGCATCCACTGTCTACTGATGAATTTTCAGCTTTTCCAAAACACTTTAGGATACTAATTAAAATTACACCTTTCCTAGTACGCCTGCACCAGGTGTCCCGAAACCTAGCCTGCTGACTGCACCCCGGCATTCTATGGCAAAAATATTGTTTGATCTGAAAGTATCAGCTTTTCCAAAACTCACTTTTTTTGTCGCTGGCTCTTGAACTAATAGCTGTTAGTTCGCACGCACCACGAGAGTGTAAACAGACTCATTTTCCTTCGATCAGGCGAGCCGCGAGGGGTGACACGGACACGAGGCGCGAGGCGAGAGTGTAAATCAGCTATAATAACGTTTCATGAACACCTACATGATTGGTTAAGTTAGTTTTATTTTTTTAGTGTTAGATTAACAAAAAAAATTGCAGAGGTAACATAACTTCATATATTCCAGGATCTTGTTAGGTAGTGGGGATGCACATCGTTTGCTTCAAATTCGGAAAGATTTCTGCGAATGTACATCTTCCGTATTTCTATTATATAGATGGAGGGCAGCGTCTTTGTGCGCAGATCTCTAAATAGAGCCCTTGCAGGCATATCAAGCAATACACACGTATTGTGCATTCGACACGCTTCTGCATAACTGCATAAGGCAGCACTCCCCCATGACTGCACCATTCGTTAGCAGCGAATGGACGGAGCGCAGGTTTTTCCAGAAATAGGGTGATGCAAGAGGGTGTAGCATGCTCTTCTTAGTTTATTGCATAGTGCATCAATATGCAGGTGCCATCGCAATTCGTTATCGATTATGAATTACAAGAGCTTCGTTGAAGATATCCGAGTTAGTTTATCGTTATTCACGGTCACATGTATTTCAGTTCTAATCGATTTAAGGCTGAAATACATAACATTAGTTTTGTTAACTAACGTCCATTTTATTAACGTTAAGTGCAAGTCATAAATGTCAAACCATGCACCTAACTCATTGAACTTCAGTTACGTGTTGTTAATTAGGTACATGATTTAGGTACTATAAATGGTCAGTTGGCTTGCCTCACTCGAAAGTAACAAGGGCCTCTCCATCAAAAGGAGGTGGGCGCTCACCATAATACACACACTCTGAAAAAAAAAACCACTATTTATGCCACTATATTTGAATACTAAATTAAGTGACATCATTACTGTTATTGGAAGTTTATTTATTTTTCAGGATGTATGAAGCGACCGTCGAAGAACTGAACGGTGATTCAGCTATTGTAGTTTTTGCCGGATACGAGACGCGGGAAATATGCTTATTGGCTAATATGAAGGACATGCAACCAGGCGCCAAACGGCTATTGGGTCAAGATGATAAGTGAGTACTAATTACTTTCTTTACAAAAATGGTTACACATTCTGATAGTGCCAATGTCAGCTACCGAACTTTGGTTATCATGTTAGTTATTGTAACTTTTGGCCGTAGCTCAAAACAAGGATGTGGTAGATTTCTGAACCATTTCTATACATTACGGAGCCAAGGTGTACTTCGTCCCAAACCTCTGCTTCCGACTGTTTAGCCTTCAATTATTAGATGCATAATGTTGTATCTTTTGGGATGATAGATGAAATGAGCAAAGTATTCTAGTTTGCGGATCTTCATGGATTGGATTCTGATTTTTGTCAGTTCCGAGTTAATTCATTCGTCATGCATAAAACTGTGCAAAATATAACTGTTGCACAGTAGATAGCTTCCAAATACCTACATAAGGAATCCTAAGATAAGATTACATTATATTCCTATATTTTTTGGGAATAAGGAGTCCCAACTTGGCACCGAATCAAGGATAGCTAATAGGTTCTACGTTTTTTGCCCTCAAAAATTCGCTTGTCTGTCTATTGATGCAGCGTTAACGGTTGCTTCTACAGAGTTCGTCAATATTACATTACTGTACCTACCTAAGTAATCTAATTATGTGTGTCCATTATTAAACTTTTACTACCTCATTTTTTACTACCTCAGTTTTATAATGTACTGAATTAGGAGGTAAGATATGTAGTTAAAGTTAACAATAGGAATTTTAATTCCAATAACATAACATTCATTAGTTATCAGGTGACATTATATTTCTTAAATCACTGCAAAGTCCAGCTATTGAAAATAGTCTCTCAGATATAGTCCCACCGAACTTAATTAATGACAGATATTTTTCTACAATTTTCTTGAGATTTGGGTAATGGCTGTTATGCATCAATTTTGTCGTGTGTCAGGCTTTGCGTAAATAAGACTACTTTCTTGAGCGATGTACCCTGCAATATTCAACAAAGGCTGCTGATCCTCTGCCATCCAAATCTTTTTCGCAAGCACTCCAGATACCATCTCCTAGTAATTCGGAGAAAACTTAAGAACTTAAGAATATCGTAAGTCCGGAATCCACTGCTCACCCCCCAGAAATGTAAAAAAAATTAGTATTATGATGGGCCCGACTCCGGTCGGTGAATTCCATGGCAGCTCCGTTTGTATTTATATATTATATCAGCATGTTTGGTATTTAGATTTTTTATAAGATTCATCAGTGTTTCTATTAGCCTGTTTCTTAAATAAACTGTTTTGGTTAAATAATCAGGGCAACGATCGACGATTCCGATTAATCAGAAAAACAACAATAATCGTTTCTTAATCTAATCATAATGGTAGCTCTTCTAGTATAAACGCATGCAGCAAGCGCTTCTTCTATGAGACTGTGCATACAGCGTTAACTTATCACCATTTCGCGAGAATTAAAGAGGCATTTTCTCAGGCCTGCATGACCTTGAACTAAATACGAGCGAGCCAACACAAGCGGTGCAGGAAAACTATGCTATCTACCTGCGCTGCGCCTGTAACAAGGTCAAATGAGAGTGGTCTATTTTGGTGCTCTCATTTTCATGATGCGTTGAAGAGATTTATAAGAAATATTTCACACATATAGCTAAATATTAGTTTTTCTAAGCGTAAAAAACCATATCAAGAGATTAATGATAGGCATGTAGTTTCTTAGTAGACGTAATTTAAATTAACCTACATTTTCAGTATTCGGAAAACAAAATAGGACTCGGTATACGAGGGTCACACTGAATTTGCCACAATTTTCCAGAATAAATTACAATGAATATTCTTTTCATTGTAATTTATTGTATTTGTATTTTTCCAACACTTTTCCATGCGTATAATCCAATTTTCATAACATTTTTTCCACTCCTCCGTGGTGACCTCTGAAATATGTTTTTGATATTCATCGAGAGCCATTTCCGGCGATGAAAGTCATTAACCGCATAATTGGTTCTTAATTTTTGGGAAAAAGGTCCACAAGGTGCAAAGTTGGGGCTGAATGGAGGATAGCTTTCTTTGTCTGTCTGCCTGTGATGATGCAGGATGCAGCATATAGCATTTACAACTGCTTTTACTGAGTCCTTTAATAAGCTTCGACAAGGAAACGGTCAGGGTATGATGATTCTCCAAAGCAACAGTAGCCACATGACCAGTTTTATTATTAAAAAAAAAAGAGGTCATCTGCTTTGCGGCACTTTGCATGTGTGCCACTTGGTTTGGATTCGGCTCATCTTGAAAGACCTAAGTGGTCGATTGCTGCTTTGTTTTGGAGTAGATACATGTGCTAAACTAGTAGATAAACATGTCAATAAATCCATGTTTCATCACCTGTTACACCATGTTTGACGCCCCTTCGTTGAATCTAAACATGGCATTGCACCAAGTGACACATCCCGTTTTTGTGACTCAGTTAAATTGTGTGGGATCCACCGCGAGCAGTCTTCTCACAGCGAAATGTTTGCATAGGATTGATTGTATCTGAGTCATGCCAATACTAAGGAAGCCCGAATCTCATGGTAGGTCACATGCCTGTCTGTTTCCATCATACAGCGCACAGCATCAATATTTTTTTGTTTACAGCGGTGGATGAGCGACCTTCAGAAAATTCATCACTGAGGTGGAAACTAGCTATAAATTGTTGTCTTGCTTGGTGTTTCATCGCCAAAAGCAGTTTAATGCTAAGTGAGGATCTGCTAAGTAGAAAATCGTAGAAAATCATACACCGAAAATTTACATGAGTTAAATCCATCGTAATGCAGACATGCAATTAAGATGACGCCAAAATGGAAACATAAATGACAGATGAAACAGCCTTTATGCTGAAGAAATTCCATGTTTTTACAGCCAAAGAGTTCAATTTTCCAGGGTTGTAATGATTGAATGACCATTTTTCCCGCAGGCTTGGCAAAACCCATAGCCGAGAGTACCTCAAGAAGAAAAAGCAGAAGAAAATCCAAAGATTTAAACAAATCGAAGAGGAGAGGGAGACCGAGAAGAACAAATGGCTATCGTTCAGTGCTAAATCCACCAAAAAATCTGGCGGCAAAATCAAGAGTATATTTGCATCACCCGAAAACGTCAACGGAAGGGTGGGCATCGGAACGTGCGGCATATCCGGGCGACCCATGACTGAATTCTCCCACGGCGAGAAATGGCGGAAGGGCGTTTGAATTGTATTTCATTTTGTATTGTAGCACTATCTTTATGCGAATAAAAGTAATTTTAATTTAAATTTTTATTTCGGTTTTCAAGCCATTTTACATGCCAACAAGGGTTCCACAGTATCCTCCAAACCCCCAATACAGTTTGTGCGGGTTGGCTCTAAAGGCAAAAAACATCTCACTGCAAAACCTTTCTCAATAATCGAGAAAGATTCAGATTAAATTATGGAGGTCGATTCGGTCTCTAAGCAGCATAAATTCCCTGAAAGTCTCGGATGCACAGCCCTGCGTCCAGATATAACTCTTTACTCTCTATCTCGGAAGATGGTCCTTATCGTAGAATTAACTGTTCCATGGGAACCAAATATCCCAAAAGACCTCGAGTACAAATTAAACAAATACCATGACCTTGCAAATGCCGTCACCCGGAACGGCTTCACTGTTCACCTTCACGCGGTGGAAGTAGGCGCTCGTGCTTTTTAAAGATCTTGGTCTCTCCAGGAAAATAATCAACTCCTTTCTAGAAAAATTATCTAAAACCGCGATCTCTGCATCTCAAATTCTATGGCTTCGAAGGGGGAGTGAATGGGTGGTAAGGTGCTCACATGTGGCAAGACAGCTGTCCTAAACCTACCACCGCCGGTCTTTAGTCCGGAATCCACCCTTCACCTCCCAGAAGTGTAAAAAAAAATAATATAATATATATGATGGGCCCGATTTCTGGCCGGTGAATTCCATGGCATCCGTTTGTATTTTATTTATTAAGTAGCCCAAACTTATAATTTTAGAGTGGTTAATGGAATCACAATTCAAGGCACAGCATTATTGTTCACATTAAATATACAGGCTGCTCCATTCCTACACGATCCCAGCTGGTGAAGTGATACAGGACCTCATTACCTATCAAAATAACCCCTATGTAAATTCAGTGATATTAACCCCTCAAGACAGTAATGTCCCGAATCGGGCACGATGTATTGTAGTCAATGCTCAGTAACATCCCAAATCAGGTACGAGCGCGGCGTGACAAATCGCACTCTCAACGAACTGAATTTACACCAAAATTACCCCCTGTTTGATATGTGTGAGAAAGACGGATAAATTCTGTATTGTACGATTATTCAGTCGTGCTTTATTGCAGTCTAGAATCCCTAATATAATTGCATATTTTGGCCTGCTCCCCTACCCATTAAGTCTAGCCCCTGCCTACTTGGGATTGGCCCTAGATTATAGGTCTGATTATAAAGTTTCGCCCTCTGCCTTCTACAAAAGTAGCTTCAGCTTTTTGTAAACAATTTTGGCACTCCAAAAACAACATTTTAATTAAAACTTTTATTTCAGTTTCAGGCATGTTTACATTGTAAATATTCCAAACATAATTTCTGAGTGATCACCAAGTCACATTTCAAGGCACAGAGCATTATTGTTTGCATTGGTGCGCCTGGAAGTTTCTTTTTGATTATACAAGAGATGTAAAAGTCTATGTTATGATTAAATGCATTTTAAAGCTTACCAAAATTTATTATAAAAGTATTATGGAATAAATTGATATAAGTCGATATGAATAAGTAGTGAATGATTACATTATTATTCCAATTGTGCGTTATATGTATAAAAACAAAATTTATTGTCTCCATATAAGGAAAATATAATATTTATATTGTGTTGATAATACTGATATAAATATTAATTAAGTACAATATTTATTTTCAATAAAATTATCAACAAACAGAGCAACTTATGAGATCTTGCCAAAGCCTTCGAAGGAATCTCACAGGAAATAAATTAGTTCCTTAACAAAACAGTATATAAAACTTATTAATATGTAATAAATTAATAATTTTTAGTCGTATTCATCGCCTGTACTTGACATGTTTTTTTTTTAAAGTTATTCGTCAATATTAACTAGGTGCCCTTGTACAGCAGCGGAGTGATGATACCTCCGACGCGAAGAAAAATCTTCATTGTCGTCGTTTAACTGCGCTGATGATACACCGACGTTTGCATGAACAGGAGTAACCACAAATTGCTCGTATTCAATCGGTTTTTTTCTGGAATAAAAAACAAATAATTATATGGTATTTTATTTAGCCTGGCCACCAGCGGAGTCAGTAACGCTCCAAATTGAGATCCCCCCTTAGAAGTTGAGGGTTGAAAATAGCGGATTGAAAAGGCATTCTAGGGATCTCGTTCTATTAGTCGTTTTATAACAACGAAGTACTCGTGTAGTCAAATAAATATTAGGAACGAATTCTTACCCAATCGCTTGAAGGCACAAATATTGCAACCACTTCAAAAAGTTGAATTCTGCGGTCCTGCCTGGTTTAACTGCTGGGTTCGCAGCGCCTATATAAACCCAGACAACCCATACAATCAGCAGACTGCCGAGGGCGTAGCCCCAATGCACCAGAAACATGAGCACCAATTTCAGAAGGACCTGAAAATGCCATTAGAAGGTAAAATATTATAAAATCCTATTCATATACAGTCTGTTATCCGATCGGTATCAAATAGTAATCTTCTTCTTCTTCGAGTTTTTCCTATCAGAGGTCATACAACATTATAGCTATCTTCACTTTAGAGGCCGCTGCTCTGAACGACGAGGTGTTACTGCAGCCAAACCAGTCCCGAAGGTTCCTTAGCCACGAATGCCGCCTCTTGCTGGCTGTTCTCTTCCCAGCGATCTTGCCTTGGATAATAAGCTGGTGTTCTGAAGTTCCATCTTCTTCTTTTGTCAGCTCAGTACTACAATATTAGTGACTCAGTCACGCCACAGTATACCAGACAGTAGGTTCTCTTAGAACAAAATTGAAATCAAAGCAAATACGTCACGAGTCGTAAGGGCTCGGATATGGTCGCCATATGTCCCGCTACTAGGCCCACGCAGTATACAAATGCTCGAAAGGGTCGCCAGCCTTTAACTGCGCGTAAAGGCTGCGCCTGCGCCTGAATATACGACTGAAAAACCCTGTAGGATGAAGACCACCCTCTATCCTGCCCGCAGCTGTCAACCCCTATCAGACACCAGGACCTACAAGGACGAACAACAAGACCATCCAGGCCGCACGTTTTTGGAGAGACGTGTCCTAGACTGTTACATAAATAAATAACTATCGTGTACTTCATACTATCTTTCTAACCATACAGGCACCTAACCGCCAGTGGTGTTCCACATGAGAGCTGGGAGAGGGCTGCTCACAAACGCAGCGAGTGGCGCTCCACGGTGCCCACAACAATTAAAGAGTTTGAGGAAGCCCGGCTTGAAAACCTCGACTCGAACCGTCCAGCGCAAAACTCGTCCAAAGCCCACTTACACATACACTTGCAACGCCTTTAGGCTGCGCCTAAAGGCGTTCGTCGGGACTTACCCCACTGCCCACATTCCTCGCACCCTCTTCCCGCAATGCCAAGTAGTTCGAGAGTAAAGCTACTGGTTGGTATACTGTGGTCACGCCATGAGATTTTCAGGATATGGCGGTAAATCGACATTTCAAAAGCCTCCAACCTTTTCGCCATGTTTTGTGTGAGAGTCCATGCTTCTACGCCATACAGTAAAACAGAGAAAATTAAACAGCGGGTTATACGTAGCCTTAGTATAACAACGCTATTTATTATACAGTCCACCACCAAGCTGATCAGACGAGAAACATATATAGTAACTTTGATATCTTTGGAAATATCATGAAATATGAAACGTCAAGAAACAAAAAGTTCATTATTCCTCTTTTCACGGAATCCACATATTTACCATTTTGAGGCATAAACCACAAAAGTGTTTTGTTTAATTGTGCTAATACATACTTATGCCTAAATGCCTATACCAATCAAATTCGTCTAATTTAGATATTATATTAGGATAAAAATGAATTTACCGCGTGAAGTTTGTGGCACCCGATGTTTCGGCGATGTCGCTACCACCGTTGTCCAGTGTCTACCCTAGACACTGCAATGGTTGCAACATGATGGTTTCAACATCGCCGAAGCATCGGTGCTACAAACTTCATGCGGTAAATTCTTTTTTATCTTATTATATTAAAAACCAAATCGTAAAATATTGTCGAAAATCCATACTTCCACTTCTCAGAAATGAAATTCGAGTTATACAAAATTTGAAAAACACCATCTTTAGTTGTTGATTAGAATGCTCTGAGTGCGTGGTTTTAAAAAACATGTTTATTCACATAGCTGATTATAAATTATTATTTAAACATGGTAAGATCTTTGATTATATAGGTTATTATATTTCTCAATGCTATACGATGATTTGGCAGATAGGATTTTAATATGAAATGCAAACTGTAGATGGCACTCATAGTTCAAAACATTATAATCTTCTCTTTATGTTCAGTAGCCTGAATGGTATCCTACCCCAAAATAAAATAATATTTTAAAACAAACGAATTTATTATTATTTTAATATTATTTTCATAAAGATGTTTTTTTTTTTATTTGGTATACAGGTTTTAATACATAATAATTACGCGCTTTAATGATCAAATAGACTTAATAGATAACATTCTAATCTAACCATATTATTTCTGTCATGTGATCAGCCTATATAATCACTTTTGTTAAAAACCAGTCTATTAAAAAAAATGCAATTAGTTTCGCTTGACAATGCTACCAGCACCACCGCATGTCACTGGCGTAGATAAGTTGCCAAAATGTACTATGGCATTGAGCAATCTAATCCTATATAATCAGTGGTAAAATCCATCTATATGTCAGGCTGCAAACTTTTCGACCCTCTTTGTAATGATATCAGTAAGAAGAAAAAGCGTGCTACTTACACCAGCTAGAGACAGCCATCGGTTGCAAAGACTAGAATACCAATTTTTAGTTTTGGAATGAACGTTTCCCAACTTATTGTGGGGAACAATTGGTCTGTTATCAGGCGAGTGCGCTGACCCGTTCTCATCGATATGAACTTCAAGCGGTGACGATGTCGGAGTCTAAAATGAATAATAAATTACAGGTAAATATCCTAAACATTTCTGTTTCCAGCTGTAGGCAACAGAGATGTAAATAGCGCACCCCAATCGTCTTGTGACGAATTCTCTCAGGAAACAGTACATCGAGATCGCTGCCGGAAGCTCCGTAAACTTGAGAATGAGTCGGACTCTCCATTGAAGACCCTCGGCGTATTTGCGACTGAAACCTAACAATACATATATTATTACAACCTGCACTAAATATAAGCTTTTGGTATTTCTGATAATATTTATTTTAATCTCTAACCTCCCAATTGGCCGATATCGGCCACAACACGATTCAGCGTGATGTTTTAATTTAATTTTAATTTAGTTTGTTTATTTTATTATGTTTTATTATATTAATTAATATGTTTTATTTTAATTATTTATTTATTTTATTTTTATTTTATTTTATTTGGTTAACAAACAGCGTTTATACATAACAAATACAAAATATAACAATAAAACTATGACTAATTATATGTTAACACTATCTATCTATAAATAAATACAAACGGAGCTGCCATGGAATTCACCGACCGGAGTCGGGCCCATCATAATACTATTTTTTTTACACTTCTGGGGGGTGAGCAGTGGATTCCGGACTTACGAACCGGCTGTGGTAGGTTTAGGACAGCTGTCTTGCCACATGTGAGCGTTCACCTTGCCACCCATTCACTCCCCCTTCGAAGCCATAGAATTTGAGATGCGCAAATCGCAGTTTTAGATAATTTTTCTAAGAAAGAGTTGATTATTTTTCTGGAAAGGCCAAGATCTTTAAAGAGGTGAAATAGAGATTTAGCTGGCAGGCCACGAGCGCCAACTTCCACCGCGTGAAGGTGAACAGTGAAGCCGTTCCGGGTTACGGCATTTGCAAGATCATGGTATTTATTTAATTTGTACTCGTGGTCTTTTGGGATATTTGATTCCCATGGAACAGTTAATTCTACAATAAGAGCCACCTTCCGAGATAGAGAGTAAAGAGTTATATCTGGACGGAGGGCTGTGCATCCGAGACTTTCAGGGAATTTATACTGCTTAGAGACCGAATCAACCTCCAGAATCCAATCTGTAGCTTTCTCGATTATTGAGAAAGGTTTTGTAGTTAAATGATTTTTGCCTTTAGAGCCATCCCGCACAAACTGTATTGGGGGTTTGGAGGATACTGTCAAACCCTTGTTGGCACGAGCCACTGAGAGACTAATTACCTCGCGAATAACAGCGAGAACTTTGTCATGGCGGTAAGTGTACCGTCCTTGATCTAAGGCCACCTTGCAGCCAGCTAGAATGTGTCTAGCTGTGCAAGGGGTATTGCTACAGAGGGGACAAGAACTATCCTCGGCAAAGCTCCAACGAGCGAGGTTACTGGGGTCTGGAAGTGTATGCTGAAAGGCATTCAAATAAAATTTCAGCATCTCTGGCGTCCAGTCATAGAGCATTACCTTCCAGTGCATTGGAGGCGGAATGCAAAAGTCCCCAATTGTTGTCCAATCATTCTGGCATTGAAGGCCATGTGTACAGTACATATCTCCGTTATTATATCTTATTTATATATATACATTTTTTAGCAAATTTAATATTATAGAAAAAGAAAAAGAACAAAAAACAAATGGAAATGAAATTTTACATTGAGATTAGGTATATACAATATTAATTATTTTGTACCAAAGATCCATTTTAAAAAACAAAAAATTGCAAAAACAAAAAGTTACAAAAAAGCTATTCATGTAAACTGTTCAAGCGATTAATAGTCATTATATGAAATACGAGGGACAAAGGACTGATAGGATTTTTTAATGGTTTCCTTAAAGTGACTTTTAACTGATGAAAAAATATCAATGTACCCGAACCTATCGTTATACGTTGTCATAGCTCTGTTTATTAAGGAATGTTTCGTGTAATTAGTTATATCTCTTTATATAAAACAGATTCGGGTTTCGAGTAATGCGAGGAGGAGCCAGAATGGATATCTTTTCGACCAGATACGCACTGTCAAAATTGTTATTTATTACGTTGTAGAGAAACATCATATCGCAAGTTGTACGCCTATCTTCAAGACTATCGAGTTTAAAAAGAGCTAATCTATCCTTGTACGATTCAGCAGGTCTATTTTCCCTAAAGCACAAGTGCCTTAAGAATTTTTTTTGAATACGCTCGATTCGTTGCTTATACACATTGTATTGAGGGGACCAAATACAAGATGCAAATTCAAGTATACTACGGACATAGGCTTGGTATATTACTAACAAGGTGGATATCTCGGAAAAGGGCTTGCACGCCCGTAGTAGAAAACCTAGCGATTTGTATGCTCTGGTGACAATACTTTCAATGTGCTGGTCGAATTTCATTTTGGAATCGAGTAAAACCCCCAAATCTCGGACAATGTTAGTCTCCTTAATGTTATCTAAACCAATTTTATAATTGTATAATATTTTATTTCTGTTTCTCGTAAACGTGATTCGATGGCACTTCTTGACATTAAGATCGAGCTTGTTCAAAACACAGTATTCGCTAAGACGGCTCAGGTCATCCTGCAGGCGTAAACAGTCAGCCACTTTTGAGATAACAGAATAAACTTTAAGGTCATCCGCGTATAGGATAAACTGGCAAGATTTAAAACAGGAACCGATATCGTTAATATATATATTGAATAAGAGCGGTCCCAGGTGTGATCCCTGTGGAACACCCGAAGGAATCGAAATAAAGTCTGATTTAAATCCACCTACGACGACAGCCTGTTGACGATTATGAATATAAGATGTGAACCATCTTAACAGATCGCCGTGTATACCGAGTTTCTCAAGTTTAATTAATAATATAGAATGATGTACCCTGTCAAATGCTTTTGAGAAATCTGTATATATAACATCAGTTTGTATCCGATTGTTCATGTTATCCAGGATTTCGTTAGTGAATTGACTTAAGTTCGTGACTACAGATCGCTTACTCATGAAGCCGTGCTGATACGGAGAAAGCGAATTGCAAATGGCGGGATAAATCTGATCGTATATAATTTTTTCGAAAACTTTACTGAACACCGGAAGGATTGAGATGGGCCTATAATGCGATATGTTATTATTTAAGCCACTTTTATGTATTGGTACAATAAAGGCTTCTTTCCAACGAGAGGGAAATGTACCTTCATCCAGGGAACGGCTGAATAACAAGGCGAGTGGATGAGCTAATTGGCTTGCACAGTTTATAATATAGGTGGGAGGAATTCCATCACTTCCAGATCCTTTATTCTTGTCTAGCTTGCTTAAATACTTGCCGATAAGTCCCTTATCGATGGCAATTTTGGATATACTACTTGTACTGCTAGGGTGCTCTTCAGGGGAGTCAGGAGCCGGAACAGCGTCCAGTCGTGTGCCCCTGTCAAACACCGATTCGAAGTACTTAGAGAAAGCTTCGCAGATTTCATGGCCCCCATCAATGTTAAGGTCCTCGTAAATCATGCGCTGAGGTAGCACGTGGTGACGACGGATACTTTTGACATATGACCAAATTTCCTTCGGGTTGTCCCTAATAGATGTTTCGCAACGGCTAATATATTGCTGGAAGCAATCATCTCTCATTGCTTTTTGCCGGGCGCGGAGCAGAGAAAATGATTCGTAGTCTCGGGGGTTGCCATATTGACGCCACTTTCTGTGGTATTTTGATTTTTCTTTAATGAGTTTAATGAGGGATGCAGTAAACCATTTGGGATACGAGGAATTCTTACTTCTGCCTTTCGGAACGTAAAGATCAATTGTTTTTTTTAATATTCCATAGAAATTTTCGACTGCAACATTTATATCGCAGCTGTGAAGCAGGCAGTTCCAGTTGGTTACGGAGAGAAATTCATTAATTTTATGATAGTCTGCCTTACTATAAAATACGATTATGGGTACAGTGGTTTGGCATTTTTCGTAAATCCTGATGGTTCGTACATATGAAAAGTTTTATGAAATCGAGTTTATGTAATTGAGTTTTATGAAATCGAGTTTATGAAATTGAGCTTCTGAAATTGAGTTTTATGACATTGAGTCTACCCTGGACAATGGCAGTTGCAACATCGCCGAAACGTCGGGTGCTACAAATTTCACGCGGTAAATACGTTTTTATATTATTTATAATATGAAAAGTTATATCTGTATCATTATTGAATATTTATTCGAAAATCGCCCATTCTGTCAATGGCTCATATCGGTTTGTTGCATATGAAATTATTTGCCTACTTTCAATATGCCGAGTTATATTACAATAATACAAATGAAGTTAATATGAATGCGATGCGACGGCCACTAATACGACAATAGGGCGGTATCACATGTCTAGAATATAAACTGCGGTTAAAATATTTAGTTGAAGAACATAATATATATTTTTTTTTTTTTATACAACTATGGTAGGTACTCCAATTAGTCTCAGTAAGTGATCTCGCCTTATCACAGGACTACCTAGCAAGGTGGGCTCGGTTGCACTTTACTCAACACATTAGAAAAACAAACATTTACATTTAATTTATGAGCTATTCAACCTGGGCTCAGACAGATGTATACTTAAATTTAGAAGCATATAATGGGATTTTTGGATCAGAAATTACTTTCCTTTTGTGCTCTTGCATTTAAATGTGTATGTAATTTTTAAATAAATAAATATGCAGAAACAATCTATTAATTGAGAGAGATTGATGTTTTACGAGTAATGTCGCAACGGAAAACCACCGATTGGTGATATTAGCATACCAGCAGATGATGATAAAAAAACCTTACTTAGCTTAGGGGGACTCCCAGCCTTCCTCCTAACCCGACAAAATTTTTACACAAGTGGATAAGGCTACCTTGACACAACATAAGCCTACCTTAAGGCGACATGAGACCTCAGAAAAATATCCAAAATGGGCGTTCGCGCAAAGAAATAGGCGGGGTCAATTTTGTAGAGTTCGACCAATAAAAATTCTGCGTTGACGAAGCGTCAGGCACAGATTCCACGTCCACTAGCGCCAGGGACCAGGCGCATACTAAACTTTTATCGCAGCGCTAGCATAGAATAACTATCTTCGCGCAGTGGAGGTCTAATGGTGTTAATGACAAAGCATATTTAGCGTAACTCTTAGAGCGCTCTCATATTTTAATCAATTGCAATTAATTTGAGACCTAAAGAAAAAAAGTGGCTAAGCGCAAGGCTAGAGAATTAACCAGTCAATTTAATGAAATTAAAATAAAACACACTCACGGCAAACACAAACACTGTAGGAGTAATAGCGCCTGAATGTTTTCGAAATCAGTTTAAAGCCTTAAATGTCCAAGGCAATGTGCAACTTTTTTAACCCGTTGAGTATGATACGACCAAATCTGGTTCTGAAACAATTATCCGTTGAGTATGATACGACCAGATCTGGTTCCGCGTTTTTTTCACTTCTTTGACGTTCTCATATTTATTCATAATTATCTAATTGTTTTACAAAATGATATTTCAATATTCTATATTCGAAATTTCAATGCAATCATTGTGCAGTTGTTCTTTTTATGATTGGTGTAGTACTTTCGTAGTTATAGTACTTTAAGGTCGATGTCGCCGAAAATCCTGCAAAAGAGACAGATGCATCCATGAAAATACCCATTTACTCCAAGGGTTAAGTCCAAATTGTAAATTAGTTACTTATCGAGGGATTCGCTTACACTTTTTTAAATTAACGCTTATTATTTTCAAAAAATTCAAAAAACAAAAAAAAAACAGATATGGTCATTTCCAGGTATCATGTCACCTTAACTACAAACTCAAAACTCGCCACTAGTATGTGGCCATATACATCTTAACCCTTGGAGTAAATGGGTATTATCGACCTTAAAGTACTATAACTACGAAACTACTACACCAATCATAAAAAGAACAACTGCACAATGATTGCATTGAAATTTCGAATATAGAATATTGAAATATCATTTTGTAAAACAATTAGATAATTATGAATAAATATGAGAACGTCAAAGTGAAAAAAACGCAGAACCAGATCTGGTCGTATCATACTCAACGGATAATTGTTTCAGAACCAGATTTGGTCGTATCATACTCAAGGGGTTAATAAAAAAAATGTTGTATGTTGCTGGGTTCAGAAGTAAATGCAATATAAAATATTAAAAATTTTCTTAAGTACTTTCCATCAGCACTATGATCTATTTGATTAAAATCTGATTGCAAATACATACCGTTGTTCTCTCTTATACTGCAAATCAAACGTTTGTGCCAGAGCGAAATACGAATAGTCAATGCAAGCGTATGTAACCAGAAACGGCATTGTGACAATGGGCGCCAACTTGTTTATGTCTCCGATGAGAATAAATGTGATGGTGACAATCGCCACAACCGCCATTGAATAGACAGGGACGCGGTTAGGTCCTCTCTGAAATTAAAAATCATAACATCTTTATGCCGACGCCGTTGATTATATAGGGACATTAGATTGCTTAATGCCATAGTACGTTTTGGCAACTCTTCTGCGCCGGCGACATACAGATGGCGCTGATAGCAATGTCTGATGAAATTAATAGCAATTTATTTGTTTATATATAATAACAACGATAATGAATGGTTTATTATACTTTTGACACGAATATTCGGTACTGTTCGGTATTCAGCCTATTGGCCACTTTTTTTATTATTCAGTATTCGGCCGAATACTGCGTACTATTTGGCCGAATACCGAATACTATGAAAAAAACTGAATCAAAAATATATCTATGTTAATCACAAATTACATTATTGCATCAATACTTAAAATCTATTAGTGGTAGGTTATGAAGAATGAAAACAAGTTTTTCAGCATTGGTTGGTTGTAAACGATTGCGCTTTTCTTTGTTAACAATTCCTGCTTCTGAAAACAGCCCTCACTATAAAGATTACTGCCAGGAGACGATAAATACATAGTAGCGGATTATGTCAGGCTCGGATAATGCTTTGCGTTTGCTGACCACCACTTTTAAGGGTCTGCTGTCCGATCTAAGCGAAGTTTTCAAATAAAAATCAATCTCATGTGCAGTAGAACTTTTCTTCACACCCTCATCATTTTGCATATTATCTGTAGCGACTTCCTCAAAATAGTGTCAGAAACTGTTGCGTATTTCAATCGTTTTATCATTTTTAATGGTTTTTCTTTTCTTAGGTAGTGGAGAACAATCACCATCAGATTCAATACTACTAGACTCATCACAACTTATTTTCAGAGCTTCTAAAAGATTTTTTTGTCTTGCTCCTTCCGTTTGAACCAATCCCAGGAAACTAGTTTCAAAACGCGGGTCAAGAAAAGTGGCAACCAATGAGACAGGTCATAACCTGCCACACGCAGATGAACATGCCACGCACACACCTTACGCCGAACATTCGGGAGCCAAATATTTGGCACTTCGGCCGACAGCGTGGCCGAATATTCGGTATTCAGCCAAGTTTATTATAAAGGACTGATTATAAAAAAACCTATTATTTAACGAATGATAACATTCAATCATTAGACGCCATCTATCACATTTTTAGATGATTACATAACAGAAATAATACAGAAAGATTAGAGTGCCATCTATTAGTATTCAGTATTCAGTATTCAATTTATTTATTCAGAATATACAATAAAAGCATGAATTATGAATTAAAGCTAATTATCGCATATTAGAATTCGTCAGTTTAAATGTAGATATAAAACGATTAAAGCATAAATATTAATTCGACAATAGCGTTGACTAAAGTCGGCTTTACACGGCAGACAAATAAAATTAAAAAAAAATAGAGCTGAATCCATGTACATGAGTATACATATAAAATAGATAATTATTATAAGAATATTAATAGTCATCAAGCACTTTAAACAAAAAATAATCACACAATAGGAAGTATCAAAACAAAATTGGAAAAAACAACTTATGTATATGATCAGGTATGTTACATTACACATTGTAGTCTACATATTAAATATTAAATTCATAATATTATTATTAAACAATAACAACTAAAATGAGGTACCTGAAAGTTACATATTAATGTTATTCCCATTTGAAGGAATTGGCATGCTCAAAAAAATCACCCAGCTTAACCCACCCAGATTAGTCTATATAAAGCGCATAGTTATTAAGTATTCAAACTTGAATAGTTAATATAGTTATTAAGGATCTTTATAAGAGCTATGATTTTAAAAAATCTTTTGTTATTATATCGTCACCTTACAATTATAACAAGATAACTCGAATTTAGTAGTTCTGAGATAAACACGTTTTAATGTTTTTTTGAAGTTTCAACTCGTCCACTATTTTAGATTTTTATCTTATTGAAATCGTATTCCGTGTTTTATCTTCCCCATCTATCCAACTATTGTATCATAAATTCGATTGGCTTTTTTTTTACAAGGACTGGAGAAAATCAAAATTATATTTTTTTTAAAAACCGAGTTATCTAGTTATTGGTAAATCAAAAATTCTCACCATGGGCTAATCTTTCAGCAAGACACAATATGATATTTAAACTTTTATTAAAGAATCAGGTGTAAGTTATAGTTTTAATGCAATGTTCCAATGATTTGCCGTGATTGGTCTGGCGCTGCTATAAAAATGCACTATGGATTCGAATCGGATTTCTCGTATATTTATCACCGATGATACGCACAGGAGCTCAACTTTGGTAACCGCAAGCCACTTCATCTTCAGCCTATATCCAATTAGTCTCCTACTTAATTTTGCATTAATCATATAATGAACAATATGAAATCTTACCCCTTTTCCCAAAACCCCCAAGCCAGGGATTACATTTTCATTGGCGATGCTCTGCAAGACTCTCGGAGTGCCATACATTGCCCCGAGACACGAACTCATCGAGCTGACATATAGGCCGGCCAATAAAAGAACCCGGACTGCCGATACTTTTGCTGTTAGAAATGAGTCCTTCAAGAGATTCTCCCGTCGACATGTGGCAGCCATTGTAATCACAAACATTAAGTATATCACAGTCCTGAAATACATATCTGATTAATACAAAATTAACAATGAGATTCGCTAAAAGACATTAGGTTTTCATTGATGACGATGGCTAAGCTAGCAAACATTTTGGGTAGAAATTACGTTAAAATTACCTAATTTAGTAAACTCTACATTATTTGACCAAATTAGGTAACAAGTAAATATATTAAAAAGAATAAAAAAAACGACTGCCGTTACAGCAACTGAACAATTGTATTTATAACAAGGTAGAGAAGACGAGTAAAGTATTGAACATAACAAAGTTCAAAGTTCAAAGTTTATTTATTCCAAAAAACCCGGTAAGGGTATAGAACTTACAATTAATAAATACATTTTTTATAATATTCATATTTTAAACATATCATATATCTGGCAAAAATAAAATTAAATCAAGTTAGAAATCTGGAAGTCAATAAACTATACAAAATCAACCGTTACATTGTCTAAATATTAAAAAGATCATTTAGAAATATCAAAAATAGAAATACCAAATCCAAAAATAAAAAAATAAAAAAGTATAAATCTTTAAATAAAAAAAACAATAATAATAATAATAATCAAGGAGTCCAATTTGGAAAGCATCAAATAATAATCAGAGTAAAAATATAAAAATAAAAGCAATAATTCCTAAATCATGTTACATAATCAGTAAGTAAATTGTCTATAAAATGAAGTGTTCAGAATAGGATTAAAATGGAAGTTAAAAAAAATAAAAATAAAAAATAAATAAAATAAACAAGTAGTCGATTGTGAATATAAAATTTTAAAAGTCCGTGCCATATAAACATTTTTGCAGTAAAAATTCCTTGGTAAGTTTTTTGAATAGTGTATATGTTTGTATATTTTTTAATTCATCTGGTAACCTGTTATAAAATGTTATGCTTCTGTATTGAGTTGTCCTTTGAAATTGTGATGTTGCAGGTATAGAATTATGAGTATACATCGATTTGTGCCTTGTATTGTGGGAATGTATGTGGGCAAGAGTTTGGTGCTTTCCTTTATTTTTATAGAATTCGCACAGGCTTTCGTGAATAAATATGGTATAAACGGTGGGGATCTTTAGTTCAAGAAATAGTGGTTTGCAAGATTCTCTTCTATTTAATCTGCGTATTGCTCTCACGGCCCTTTTTTGTAAAATGAATACCTCTTTAATATCAGTGGCATTTGCCCACAATAAAATCCCATTAAGACTAACATAACAACTAACATAACAACCAAATAAGACTGATTTTATTAAATAATAATATTTATTTATTTATTTATTTATCCTATTTTTCATAGTTACATAGAAAGATTGCGTTCATTTTTTAACACATTTTAAAAGAATACATATGAAGAAAATCGCGAAAGGGCATTAACTTGTCAGGATTACATCACCCCACTAGGTATACGCCTGTGTTGGGGTGATGGATACATAGTTCTGTGGTATTATTTGCTGAGCCTGTAGCCTTGCCTGCTGTCCTTCTTCCGTCTTAAAAACAATACGTAATATAATTTAGCATAATATAATATAAATAATATAATATAACATATTACAATATAATATAATATCATATGTTATAACATATAAAATAATGTAGCATATTTATATATAATATAGTATAACATAATAAAATATAACATATTATAATCTGTATATCTGTATACATATCCATAATTTACATCTATATATCCTATAATTTGTGGTTAGAAATAGAATATTTTAATATATCATACTTTCGCATTCTTCTCTAGTATAATTTGAGAGCCAATGAGACACCCGTCTCTTGAACTGGTTGTCGGTTATGTTTAAGATCTGTCCTGTGTACGAGTTAAATATATTATAGAGTTTCGGTCCGAGATATGCGTAGTGTCGTTGTCCGTATACAGTCCTCATTTTTGGTTGAATCTGTTTGTCTTTGTGTCTAGTGTTGTGTTTGTGCTCTGGTTTGTCTTTATCCGTGTTCTTCATGAGGTCCCTCCGATAGCGCACCAGAACAGCGCGTATGTATAGTTGGCGTACGTCAAGTACTTTAAAGTCTGTATATAGGTCGTCTGACGGGGAGCGATATGGCTTCTTGTTAATGACTCTGAGCAAAGCCTTTTGCGCTTTGACCAGTGGGTCAAGATTTGTTCTTGCCATACCGCCCCAACCGATTTGTCCGTATGTAAGTAGAGTCTGCGCCAGTGCATAGTAAACAGTCCGTAGTAGGTTAATGTTGAGTATGCTTCTTATATTTTTAAATATATAAATCAACTTTCTAGTCCGTTTAGTCGTAGCCTCAATGTGTTGTGTCCATTTTAGATTTTGGTCAATGACTATTCCTAGATATTTTATTGTGTTTGTGCGTTCAAGTGGTAAACATGTACAGTTCAAGTAGTCGCATTTATGTAACGTAATATGGTGGTTAGTATTGGGATGTCTATTGTCGATGCTAAAGGTCATATATTTAGTCTTGTACTCGTTTAGCGTCAAAAGATTATTGTCAAGCCATCGTTTAGCCAGCTTCAGTCCCGCAGTCGCCCCGTCAAACGAAGACGTCCATGTGTCGCCGTAGAATAGCAACACAGTGTCGTCGGCGTAGGACAGAACGGAGCCCTGAACCTGAAGCTGGCATAGGTCATTTATGTACACTAAGAAGAGTATTGGGCCCAGTGTGCTGCCCTGTGGGACCCCATAGGAACACGGCAGGGATTCACTTGTCTCGCTGTCAATTTTAACTTGCTGCGTGCGTCCAGTTATATAGCTACGAAACCAGTCCAACTCTACGTCTAAAACTCCGAGTTTCTCAAGTTTCGTGATTAGTCTATCGTGAGGTACTGTGTCGAAAGCTTTAGCCAAGTCGAGAAAAATACCAATGCAATGTTTGTTTCTATCGAGGTTTTCTGTTATACATTTAGTTAATTCAAGAATTGCATCGGCAGTTCCTCGACCCGGCCTAAAGCCATACTGTCCGTCTGACAATAGATCATGTGTCTGTAAGTAAGTCGTTAGTTGTTTTGCGGTTATTTTTTCTAGTATTTTGCTTATTGTATTTATTACTGAAATCGGACTATAGTTTTTAGGGTCACGTTTGTCACCTTCCTTAAAGATCGGTGTCACATTGGCTGTCTTAAATACTTCAGGAAATTTTCCCTTGTCTAAAGTGAGGTTGGTAATATACACCAAGGGTTTGGCTATGAATTTAGCAATGAACTTCAGAGTACCTACACTGATACCATCTGGACCTGGGGCGGAATCGCTTTTTAGCAATCTGATTGTCTTAAGAATGTCATCTTCGTAAACATGGGTAAATTTAAACTTCCTTTCAATATTAGGCAAAGTAAAATCGTCTTCAGTTGCGTTAATCGTTGTGGAAGTTTGATAGAAGGCCTTGGCCAGATTTACTCCAACATTAGTGAAGTATCTATTGAAATGTTGAGTAAAGTCGCTCTTGTTTTTAATTAGTTGCCTGCCAATCTGTAGTTCCTGTACACTGCTTGTCGCCCTACCATGACTATTACTCATTTCATTAACTACCCTCCAAACAGTCTTTAAATTAAAGTTATCCGTCTCAATTTTTTTCCGGTAGTAGTCCTCCTTGCTCCTAATAATTAATATCTTCTTTATATTTGATACATTGATGCAATGTATCAAATATACATATCTTGTATATTTATACAAGATATGTATATTTGACTATACATATCTTGTATAAATATACAAGATATGTATATTTATACAAGATACATCTTTCAATATATTAATGACATTTGATTAAAACCTCAAATAATTATATAAAATTTAACGCCCTCTATACTCATTTGTATGTACTCTTTCGAATTATCTGTTTACATTAGTACCATTTCTGGTCACTTGATGTAATTTAGTGTTTATTAGTGTAAACAAAATTGATGAGAGCGATTTGACCCCCTTACCATGTATTGAGCGATTTGACCCCCTTCCCATGTATTGAGCGATTTTTGCCCGTAATCAACTATTATCCTGAAGGTCTAAGCTATTAAAAATATATATTTCATTGAGGTACCCGATTTTCCGTTAGCTTCTGGAATCATTTGTAGTACTTTTGTAATTATTTTTCTTATGGTTTTTTTAATGAAATATTTGTGGTTTATGTATTTATCCATATAGAAAGATATGTATATTTCCGGAATGTCTTCAATCAGACCTTTCATTTTACACTAAACATGATATATTTATGTTAATTTATTGACATTTAGAGATTTGTACTTTAGACAACTATTTACTTGATATTTTGAAAGTTACTGATAAATAAAATACAAACGGAGCTGCCATGGAAGTCGGGCCCATCAAATACTATTATGACACTTCTGGGGGTGAACAGTGGATTCCGGACTAACGACCGGCTGTGGTAGGTTTAGGACAGCTGTCTTGCCACATGTGAGCGTTCAACTTACCACCCATTCACTCCCCCTTCGAAGCCATAGAATTTGAGATGCGGAAATCGCGGTTTTAGATATTTTTTCTAGGAAGGAGTTGATTATTTTACTGGAGACCAAGATCTTTAAAATGGTGAAACAGAGATTTAGCTGGCAGGCCACGAGCACGAACTTCCACCGTGTGAAGTTGAACAGTGAAGCCGTTCCGGGTGACATTTGCGAGATCATAATATTTATTTAATTTGTACTAGAGGTCTTTTGGGATATTTGATTCCCATGGAACAGTTAATTCTACGATAAGGGCCATCTTCCGAGATAGAGAGTAGAGTTATATCTGGACGCAGGCCTGTGCATCCAAGACTTTCAGGGAATTTATACTGCTTAGAGACCGAATCAACCTCCACGATCCAATCTGAAGCTTTCTCGACTATTGAGGAAGGTTTTGAAGTGAAATGTTTTTGCCTTTAGAGCCATCCCGCACAAACTAATATTAAGGGTTTGGAGGGAAAGGTAAACCCTTGTTGGCACGAGCCACTGAGGCTAATTACCTCGAGAATAACAGCAAGGACTTTGTCGTGGCCAGCTAGAATATGTCTAGCTGTGCTTTCCGAGTGTCAATATGACACTCGGGATGACGTAAAAGTTCTAAAAATACCACATACTTCTAAATCGGTTCGAGCGTTTACAAGTTAAGGATGGTATTCAAATAATAGGTATTTAATATTATTGAAGACTTAACCCCTCGCGTACCAGACGGCCCGAAACGTCCAGAATTGATATTTACCGTCGAACCCCAGACGGCCCGAAATGGCCAGGCGAGGCCGACCGCTAATTATGTTAGTACAACTTTGACTAATAATTATGAATAAACTTTATTGCTTTACATAACGACGTTACAAATATCTAATAGCAAATTTCAATAGGAACATAAAACAGGTCTTTTTTAGACGATCGGTGTGACAGTTTCGGAGTAATCGTTTTTTTTCTGAAACGCCATCTTTTTTTTGAGACTCGCGAATTTCTTACGGGCCGTAAGGCACACATTAAAATTCAAACCGCGGGCCGCGAGGGGTTAATCGATCATAATTAAGAGTAAAAAAAAATAATTTGTGACTATTTCATTTTAAGTAATATAGTGGCGTTACCTCAAAGTCAATTTTACCAGTAAAATAACCACAATTTTCTACCATTTTTAACTCGGAAGTAATGTTAACCTACAAGTCAAAAGCATGTAATTTATTTTGTAATATCTACATAAATATTTTCTCGATTGTGACTTCAAAGTAAACTAACCTAATCTTAAAAATAAACAGGTAGAAATTACATAATTTCTTTGATAAAAATTTCCTTAGAAGTATTACATGTAAGAATCTTTTACCTAAATTAGGTAATTTTGAGTTTAAAGCAGTTTACTCGAGCCTAAAATGTTTTCTGGGTAGTTGTGCAACACTTTTGGGTCTCAAAACTAACTTCTCTGTTCTTTGTGTAAGTTAAAATATGAAAATATTTTTTTTTAAATTACCCTGTAGAAATCGCTGCTAGAGAGCCATTAGGAATATTTGTCGATGGAGATTTCAAATCACCGCTCATATTTATTCCGGCGAGGATACCGGTAATGGTTGGGAAAAATACACCAAAAACAGTGAACCACGCATAACCATCATGGTAATCAGCAAATGTGTTGTTCCTTAAGTTGCCACTGAGCCACCCATCGAATCCGCTCTCTGTAAATGAAAATTAAATTCAATATAAACTAAGCAATGTATGAGGTTTTCCAATAAGAGCTACCTGATTTTTATCTTTAAAATAAAACACATAAATTTAGAGAATTTTGAAAGTCATTATTTTAACCTGTCGGAAACCAGCCTTCGCCTGCAAAAAACGGCACCGGAACTTTTTGGTTGATTTTATATATGAATACTGTTGTTTTTTCATGAGTTCCCTCTTATTACTTAATAATTAATCCTGTTAGTCATGTATATATATTTACAATAAATACAAACGGAGCTGCCATGGAATTCACCGACCGGAGTCGGGCCCATCATAATACTATTTTTTTTACACTTCTGGGGGGTGAGCAGTGGATTCCGGACTTACGAACCGGCTGTGGTAGGTTTAGGACAGCTGTCTTGCCACATGTGAGCGTTCACCTTGCCACCCATTCACTCCCCCTTCGAAGCCATAGAATTTGAGATGCGCAAATCGCAGTTTTAGATAATTTTTCTAAGAAAGAGTTGATTATTTTTCTGGAAAGGCCAAGATCTTTAAAGAGGTGAAATAGAGATTTAGCTGGCAGGCCACGAGCGCCAACTTCCACCGCGTGAAGGTGAACAGTGAAGCCGTTCCGGGTTACGGCATTTGCAAGATCATGGTATTTATTTAATTTGTACTCGTGGTCTTTTGGGATATTTGATTCCCATGGAACAGTTAATTCTACGATAAGAGCCACCTTCCGAGATAGAGAGTAAAGAGTTATATCTGGACGGAGGGCTGTGCATCCGAGACTTTCAGGGAATTTATACTGCTTAGAGACCGAATCAACCTCCAGAATCCAATCTGTAGCTTTCTCGATTATTGAGAAAGGTTTTGTAGTTAAATGTTTTTTGCCTTTAGAGCCATCCCGCACAAACTGTATTGGGGGTTTGGAGGATACTGTCAAACCCTTGTTGGCACGAGCCACTGAGAGACTAATTACCTCGCGAATAACAGCGAGAACTTTGTCATGGCGGTAAGTGTACCGTCCTTGATCTAAGGCCACCTTGCAGCCAGCTAGAATGTGTCTAGCTGTGCAAGGGGTATTGCTACAGAGGGGACAAGAACTATCCTCGGCAAAGCTCCAACGAGCGAGGTTACTGGGGTCTGGAAGTGTATGCTGAAAGGCATTCAAATAAAATTTCAGCATCTCTGGCGTCCAGTCATAGAGCATTACCTTCCAGTGCATTGGAGGCGGAATGCAAAAGTCCCCAATTGTTGTCCAATCATTCTGGCATTGAAGGCCAATAGCATGAGCCATACTCTTGCTGTCGTAATCTCCCCGCAAAAGAGACTTCTTCAAGTCCACGTCGCTCGTGGTTGTACTGCCATACCCCAGACCAGTGCCATTCTGGCTGATTCCAGTAAGGAACTTTTTGTGGAAGTCTACGCGGGCTTGTAGATCATTTGAATCACTACGGCCACTTATTACGTGCTTCGATATTGCCGGATCTTTGGAATTGCACAGAATCGAATTTTTGGTTATTCTGGAGTTGGCGTAGAGCAGAGAGGGCAGTTTAAGCGCTAGCCCAAAATTTTGTTTGGACCTGAAGAGAGTCGAGGGGTCAGCTGGTTTGGCTAAGGACAGCCAGGATTTTAAACTAGCTGTCACCAGCGCATCTAGACGGGACAGTTGGGTTTTGGTAAAATCGTAAATAAGAAAGGGCCATGACAAATGTGACGTTAGATAATTGTCATAGATCCAGGCCTTACGAGGGCCAGAAATTAGCAAGGCATCTATTTTCGCCAGGCAACTTTTGAAATGCTCTATAACATGATCGCCCGAGACGTCTTTTCCCTGATGGGTGATTTTTCTGCCGAGGAATTTGAAATGATTGTTTGGGTCTATAAGGGAGATATTAGAGCCCTTATAGACCAATTATATACGGGGGCTGGCCGAAACGATTACGCGCGGATTTGTCAACCTATATAGTATCAAATACAATGTTTTTCAAACGGCCACAGTGGCACTTTTGTCAATTTTGGTCGATATTTTCACAAATCTGCAAATCATTCTCGCCAATGATGCATCGTATATCCTATTAAAGCTCCTCGGTGGCTTGTGGATTATTGGCGGACGCTTTATCCTTTGAAATGAAATGAAAAAAATCTTCATCCTTTACGTAGCCCGAAAGAAATTACTCCAACTGCGTCAAATCGCACGATCTTGCAGGCCAATTAAAATCACCGTTCGTGAAAGAATTCTGCCTTTGAACTTTCACGGCACGGGATGCAGTGTTTTGAGCTGAATGATCTGAACAAGCGCACACAGGTGTCTATACGTTTTCTCAAATGCATGAACTATACTGTGAAATGTTTTCTCTATTTGATGCTTATGAGGACCAAAAAAGTCATAAGCAAAATTTATTTTTTACAGAACTCGAATTTCTGTAATAGGTTTTAACAAAATGAACACATTGTTCTACTGTGTATCGCTGCATGACTAAAATCGTAATGTCGTACAAATGACAGACGTCAAGTACAATTATCGAAAATATGTTGCCATTGCTGGCAAACATAAAGCAAAACAATATTGGAAAACCCTTTGCATAGAACTTCATATTCATATTCCCTAATATATTAACCCTTGGAGTAAATGGGTATTTTCATGGATGCATCTGTCTCTTTTGCAGGATTTTCGGCGACATCGACCTTAAAGTACTATAACTACGAAACTACTACACCAATCATAAAAAGAACAACTGCACAATGATTGCATTGAAATTTCGAATATAGAATATTGAAATATCATTTTGTAAAACAATTAGATAATTATGAATAAATATGAGAACGTCAAAGAAGTGAAAAAAACGCGGAACCAGATCTGGTCGTATCATACTCAACGGATAATTGTTTCAAAACCAGACTTGGTCGTATCATACTCAAGGGGTTAACAGAGGACTCTTGCTAACCCGGTTCTGTCTAATTTGATGATCGCAGTAATCTACATAACCAGGCAGAAATTTTTTTAGGACCCATAATCATTTAATAGGGGGAAAATTATGACCGTGTGTCAAATACAGAGTTATCACTCGATTTGTTATCAAACGGTTTCTACCATCCTAGCCTATGACTAACGAGATAAGTACTGTTTGGCGAATTCTAGAGCAACTCTGATAATAGCATTGGGTAAAAGGCACTTCCACATTCTAAGTATGGTAAAAGAGCATAGGGGAGACAAATTCAGAGCATATTATTTGCGCAAGCGCAGTGTTTCGCAAGGAGAGTTCCTAATCCTTTAAAGGATTTCTTTCCCTATTTGGTTTCAGAGCATTGGTGTTCAATAAATGCAATACGTGTAATCTGAGCATGTGTGCGAAGGACTGAGTAATCTGGCTATTGAATATTATGGTTTTTCGTTGCAAGTCTGGCAACACTAGCACAGAACTGTCAATAATAAATGTTTGTAACCTCAAACTGAGTCGCTGTGTTTTTTTCTCTCATCGCGTCCCGTTTTCATTTTTGCTAGGACTTTAATTCACGCAGAACTTCCTGACTGGAACAATTCAACAGGTTATGGGCCCAGCTCACGACGACTGTGTAAAGAAAAGTGCAAATGCTGAAAACGCGGTTTTCGCGACTGAAATAGTGCAAGCGGAGAAAGTGACTATTCTGGTGAATCGTTTTAAATCGCGTGGAATAATTCAACTGAATTAGTGCGATTTTAGATAAACGGACAAAAACAAAAGTGTCATTTCGTTTTGTGCGGTATTTTTTAGTGGGTGCAGCGATTACTTTTGAGGTTAGAATCAGCAATTTTTCTGTCTGAAAAACTGTGGTGCGTCGATAGCTGTTTTTTGTGCGTGATTTCATCATCGCGTGGTACAAGGAAAACGTTTTTCTCAACGCGCAGTTTTCGGGAGCGAGTTTTCTTTTGGATTGAAATTGAAAAGTTTTTTTCGGAAAATTTCAAATCCGGCAATTCGAAAACAGAAGAAATGGAAGGTTATCGAATAAATATCGAAAAATTGGAAGGTGTCGGTGAGTCTTGCAATTGGCTGACATGGAAATTCCAAATGCGTCAAATTCTGGAGGACAATGAATTATTCGATATTGTCGATGGAGCCGAAGAGAAGCCAACGGCTGCAGAGCCGGACTATGCAACAAAAATCGTCGTTTGGAAGAAGAAAGACGCCAAATCGAGACGAATCATTTCGACAGCATGCAGAAGGCAGGCGGTAATGCAAATTATGACCTGTGCGACAGCAAACGAGATGTGGGAAATGCTCAGAGGAACCTATGAGCATACATCGAAGGCAAACACACTACTTTTGCAACAAAAGTATTACAGTTATGCGAAGAAGGCAGGAGATGATATTGCGACGTTCTTATCGAAATTAATGGAAATTGTGCAACAGCTGCGAGATCAAAAGGAGACCATATCCGATTCCATGGTAATTTCGAAAATTTTAATAACGTTACCTGCTGAATTCAATCATTTTCACAGTGCATGGGAATCTGCAAGTTCTGAAAGTCAAACTTTGACAAATCTGCGAGCGCGATTAATGGCAGAAGAGCTTCGCCTGAAATCGCAGGGACAAGTCGAAGAGGTGGAAGCGCTGATAGCTAAGCGAACTTTTCCCAAGAAAACCTACAACATCAAAAAGGGAAATTCGTCGAACAGCAACAACAAATTGACGAATAAAGGCGACAAACCGAAAGGCAAGTGCTTTAAGTGCGGAAAAGGAGGTCATTGGAAGCGGGACTGCCCAGAGAAGAAGCATAGCTCTGACGAGAAACGAGAAGATGGCTCGGTCGACGCGTTCATTTGTCACTCAGCGACGAGTGGAGACAAAGACACTTGGATATTAGATTCAGGGGCAACTGATCACATGAGTCACCGGCGCGATTGGTTCGAGAATTTCACTGAAATATCCAAACAAGTGAAGATAGGTAATGGCGATAGAATTGTGGCTCGAGGCAAAGGCGACATCAGCATTCACGCTTTCAATGGCAATGATTGGATTCGCAAGCGAGTCATGGGAGTTCTATTCGTACCGGATCTTCAGATGAATTTATTTTCATCAGGAAAGGTGACAGATCATGGACATCAGCTGAGCATGGACAACAAACGTTGCGAACTGCTGAAAAACGGAAACGTAGTTGCAGTGGGAGTTCGTAGAAACGGTTTGTTCCAGATGCTGTTCAAGGTGAATCAGATTTCACGAATCGAGGCTACAACAAACGCAAATAAAGATGATGTAAATGATGAGGATGTAGAGGAACTCTTTACTCCAGAGGAACGCGAGGAACGTGGTGCGATATGCGACCTTGACAACAGAAATGTCATAAATCGGCGTTTGCGCGATCGAAACACAATTACAGCAGCGAAGCGTTTGACATATTTCGCATCGGGACATCATTCGGCAATGTTAGCAGTCACCGAAGAGCCAAGAACTTTTGAAGAGGCGATTAAATCGAGTGACCACCGACAGTGGAAACAGGCCATGAACGAGGAGTACGATTCACTCATTGAAAATCGTACGTGGACTTTGGTTAAGGCACCAGTTGATCAAAGAGTTATAGATAATCGATGGGTCTATAAAGTCAAGCAGAATCCAGACGGAAGCATTGATCGCTACAAGGCGCGATTGGTAGTGCGGGGATTTACGCAGCAATATGGCATCGATTACCACGAAACTTTCAGCCCGGTGGTAAAGTTCACATCGATCAGAGCAATCCTGGCGTTGGCGTCATCGAAGAAAATGAAGTTGAAGCAGTTTGACATCAAGACGGCATTTCTAAATGGAGATTTAGAGGAGAATGTCTACATGAGCCAGCCGATTGGATATGATGATGAAAGCGGGCGAGTATGTAAGCTATCAAAAAGCTTATATGGTTTGAAACAGGCATCACGCTGTTGGAACAAAAAGTTTACTTTGTTCATCAACAAATTTGGTTTCAAAGCAAGTGAATCGGATCCATGTGTTTTCGTTTGCAACGGAGAAAACGGCATGCTAATTCTGGCAATTTACGTCGACGACGGATTGATTGCGGCGGAAAAGCAGGAAGCCATTGTTCCAGTCATCGGACACTTGAAAAAGGAATTCGACATAAAAATATTTGAGCTGAAATGTTTTTTGGGACTCGAAATTGATCAGCGATCTGACGGATCGATTCACATTCACCAACAGGGATATGCAAGAAAGATACTTGATCGTTTTAACATGACGAATTGCAATGCAGTGTCAACACCATTGGACATTTCTCAGAATCTTGGAGATTTTGAAACAGACGAAGAGACCGATTTTCCATATCGTGAAGCAGTTGGAAGTCTGATGTATTTGGCTGTCGCTACCAGGCCAGATATCAGCTTTGCAGTTGGAAGTGTCAGCAGATATTTGGAAAAACCAGCTGCAGCCCATATGAATGCAGTAAAACGCATCTTAAAGTATGTCAAGGGCACGGTGGACATGGGAATTCGCTTCGAGACAGAAAACGATTTACATTTTTGTGGATACAGCGATGCCGATTACGCTGGAGACGTCAGTACGCGAAGATCGACGTCAGGATACGTTTTCATGTTCGGAGGAAGCGTTATCAGTTGGGGATCAGAACGACAAAAATCGGTTGCACTGTCTACAACAGAATCCGAATATATGGCAGCATCACATGCCATAAAGGAATTGGTTTGGCTGAAAAATTTGTTGTGCGAGCTACAGCAATCGAAATTGGACGTGCCAATATTTTTCATGGACAACCAGAGCGCAATTCGACTTGTGAAGAACCCGGAATTTCACAAGAGGACAAAGCACATCGACGTGCGATATCACTTCATCCGAGAGAAATTCGAAGACGGAATATTTGAGCTAAAATACGTTCAGACGGATGAGCAGACAGCTGATATAATGACAAAGGCATTATCAAGGCCAAAACATCAACATTTTTGTACTTTGATGAATGTCATGCCAAATAATTAACGTAGAGTATTCAAGGAATTAATCTTAATTTTGAATTTGTTGGTTAATTGTATTCTCAATTTTATTTTGATTTTGGCATTGACTTGTAACAAAAAGTGGGAGTATTGAATATTATGGTTTTTCGTTGCAAGTCTGGCAACACTAGCACAGAACTGTCAATAATAAATGTTTGTAACCTCAAACTGAGTCGCTGTGTTTTTTTCTCTCATCGCGTCCCGTTTTCATTTTTGCTAGGACTTTAATTCACGCAGAACTTCCTGACTGGAACAATTCAACACTGGCGCGGCCAGTACTTGCTAGAATATGAGGGAATACAAACAAAGGGAGGATCAAACAACATGTAGGAGCACAAGTGAGTAGCAGGCAATTGAACAGGTTAACCGACGTCAACATCGCCTCTAAATATCACTGTGTTTTCAATTTACAAACCCGTTTCTGTGATATTCTGTGATCACTTTATAACTTGAATATCTCTTTAATCAGGAGTCGCGAATACTTAGAGTGGTTCGGATTATCGAGGCTCTTCGGTATCCCATTTTTTGGAGGTTTTACTTTTATACTCACCTGGATTGTCATGTACGAATGATCCAACGAAGAAATCCACAGCCGCTAATAAAATGACCAACAAAAGTGCAAACTGCAGTTTCACAACCCATTTTACGCCGGCCACGTTTATTGTGCCCAAGAGTATGACTGCGGCGCCGGCAAATCCTCGGGCAGCCCAAGGGTTAGTTGCTTCGCCGACGAGGCCCGCCATTGATTCCCCGAAACCAAGCACGTTTAAGGCACAACCGACAGCCTGAAAAATTAAATGAGATTTTCTAATTTTGAGCATTTAATTATTACATAATGTAGAAAGTGGCATATGGAATCTAAATCTTGGTCAATATAAAAAGTTAAAAAAAAGAGTCAGACCATATCGATAACTAAACCTACCTAGACAGGGAAGCATAGGTAAGTTCAATCATTGATTATACAGGGTACTAGATTGCTGAATGCCCTACTATGTTTTGGCAGCTAGGATGTTAGTACAAAACGCAACAATTAGATGGCACTCACAGTTCCAAACATTGATTAATCTTCTCTTACATTCAGTAGTCTAATAGATGGCCATGGATCCTTTCAAAACAAAATAATAATACAATAACAAACGAATTTTTAAAACCTAGCTCGTATTATTTATATAAATGTGTAAATTTTTGAATCGGTATATAGGTTTCAAATACTGTTGGGGACTGAGCTAAATATAAGCGGTGGCTGAGGTGCGGAGACCGGCATTTGTAGAACACGCTTTCTTTCGTTAGCGTACATACCTATACCTATTACAGTCGAGTAGCATCGGGCGAGTAATGTCACAGCACTAATGTCTGTGATGGGGAGACCGAACGCCTATCCCCGCACCTCAGACACCGCTTACATTTAGCGCATCGGCCTGCCCCCCCCCCCCCTTCCCATACCCCAAGATTACATAATCAACCGAATTTGCGGAAAATGTGAAGTCGTGAACTCAACATTTGTAAATTGTTTGAAGAAAGTAAGTGGAAAAAAAACCTTTTAGAATGCTTTAAAAATGTACTTTAATAATTCAAAGTACGCTAAAACCCGCTTATATAAAATTTTAGAGGGTCGGAGTAAAAATTCGATATAAGCGGGATTTTGTTATAAGCGGGAAACGTCTATTTTTGCTTTTAAAGGCCAGAAAATGAGTAAAAATCAAAGATCTTGGAAATGAATGTCTTCCAACTACTAGCCTCACAGTATCTCAATAGAGGACACTAATATTACGGTTGAAATGCGTTTTCAATAATTATTATGATCAAATACAAACATATTTTCAGATATATTTTGCGACTCATATCATTTTGAACTTGTAAATTTACGAGATATTCAGGATGCTGGACAAAGTAGAGGATCTGACCATTTCTGCAGCTACCCAACAACTTAAGCAATCAACCCTTGATGACTTTTTCAATAAGTGATGAGTACATTGCTCAATTTCTGTCGTGTCCAAGTGAATTGTACTGTAGTTTTCTAGTTAATGACATCTAGTCAGGCTTATTTTTTTTTACTTGAACGTTCAATAAAAACATGTTTACCATTTATAAATGTGAAATTTCCTGTCATAATTGTCTTTTCTCTTGTTTATATCCAACACATTTAAAAAAAATTTGAAGGCTGTGGCAATTTTTTAAGATATTTGATATATCTGGGTAAAATTTGAACCAAGAGACTGACAATTTCGTTCGAAATAAGTGGGAATTCGATATAAGCGGGTTCGATATATGCGGGAAAATTAGTACTATCAACATAGGAAAATTTAAGGGACCGCAAAAAATGTTCGATATAAGCGGGAATTCGTTATATGCGGGTTTTACTGTAATTACAAAATCTCAAACTCATTGGTTTATTTTACAGATCCCAATCTTCAGACCGCAGTGGCTGTAAAGACGGTATTGAAGAGAAAAAAAAATAAGTATGCATTTAAAAATGCACATATGAATGTGCAGGTTTATACCAAAAAAATTGCAATGCGGTGACCAAAGTTTGCGTAATCAGGACGGGCACCCTCCCCCCTCCACGTAATCAAGCATAAGCCTCAGCTCCAACTCCCCCTCTCCCCTGTGATTACGTAATATGTGGATGCCCCCTAATGTGTATCTTTACTTTAAATAAATAAATAAATAAATAGAAGCCTCTAATTGTTTTGAAATATTATTAAATTCGGACAGAAAAGATGATGATAGTCTTTTAAACTGCCCGGTGGTGAATAGATTGGCTTCTGTCTCCATTCACCTCGTTGGAGTAAAGAAACTGTCAAAAAAATCCACCAGATACATCACTGATTTTGTAGGTTGCATGCTCCGAGAATTTATTTTCATATAATTTAATCTTTTGTAGGAGGTTCCCCGCTTGGAGCTGAACCATGATTTGAGCCAGTCACAAAACAAGCTGGCCTTGCGACCCAAGCTGCATGGAACCTAAGTCCCAACGGTTTGAGCTACCAGTAGGATACCATACACTGAATAAGAAAATGTGTAGATACCTGTCCGAAACAATACAGTAATCCTAACGCCCCTCCAAGTCTTGAGCCGAGAGTATGAGCGAGTAGAAAATAAACTCCTCCACTTTCGATGCGACATCTCTCGCAAATACCGACAGCTGAGAGCACTGATACTAATGCGATAAATACTGAAAATAAACAAAAATATACATTAAAAACCTTTTAACCGCTCCAAACCCAGCCTTCGAGCTCAAAAAAACGGTGCCGCAACTTTTGGTCAATTTTGTAAATAAATACTAACAATATCGTTTTTTCATGATTTCCCTCTTGTTACCTAGTAATTAATCTTGTTAGTAGTGTATATTATGTATTTATAAAATATATATAAAGTGCCTATAGGCACTGTTGGCGTCCGATAGGTTAATGCTCATCAGATTCTAGAAGATATATCGAAGGATATATTGACAAAGATTTCCTGCTGAACCACTATCGCAAGGTTCGTAACTAAGATTGGCACTCATTACTGCCTTTCTTTTAGCTATGGTTTCATTGCTTATATAAACGAATATAAAAGAAAGACCATTGATAAATATCAATTATTGATTTTGATACAAATATTATGATATTTTTTAATCTTTAAATCTAGATAACTACTGTAAAGGTTGGCACATGGGTGGCTTAACAGCAAACGTTTATTGTTTTTTTTTAGATATCTTGTTCTCTCTAGGAAGATAACAAATTACTTCTAAGAGAGAATCTGAATCTCATGGCGGATAGAGAGTGAATAGTTGTAAGGTTCTTGCATGAGAATAGATGGCTACCTCACACTGGTTCATATTAATCTAAAACTCACATATTCATCTCTCAGATATGTATGTATATATTTCATATTTATAACTTATAGTAGCAAAATCTAAGTAAAATATTGGTTTTGCTTATTTTATCATATTCATGCAACTTCCAGCAAATAATTGCAATGTTGGCCTGACTATGCAAATAGATGGAGCTGGGTACTATTGTCTAACTAATGGCGGAGTAATAACAGTTATCAATGTGATAACAGCTGTCAGACATAAAAAATAATGCTATATAAACTGGCCTTGGGACACAAACATTATAATATTACTATGAATTTATATCAACTATGAATAATCATCATCCTGCTATGATTTTTCACATTTATTTTATTTTCATTTCTTAGGAAAACTTACAGCTAGTTAAAAATATATAGGTACACATTGAGAAATAAGTATTGAAGGCCATATTTTTTTTCACACATAATAAAAAGATACAAGAAGTGAATAAACAAACAAATATAACTGTAGATATATGCTAATATTGCTAAGAAGAATTTTTAGTATAAGTTTCCATTTTTTAGAAGGTGTTGAATAGGTCAATATCAATAGCATTCCATGATATATAGTTATATTATCTTAAAATGGTGATAGGTTCTTAGTTTATAGTTTCATTATATTATTTTGAAGATTACCAGTAAATAGAACGATTAAAACTGCATTAACTACTCCCGCTTGCCCAACCAGCCATCCCGATCGTAAGAAAACGATCACTCCGAATATATTAATAAGGCATGATGTAAACACGCCATCCCATGTTCCGAACAGGACCGGTTGTGATATAAAGAAGTTTGATTTCCACCAAGGTGCGTCGCCCTGAAATAATATTGAACTTTATTAAAAGGACAGATATTTTCTTACAATTTTTTAAAGATTTTGGTAACGGCTATTATTGCGCTAATATTGTCATGGGTCGTAGGTTCGCATGATGCCCGCTCTACTTGTTAGCCAATATATGTGCGGTTACCTATGTCTCTCGCTCCTTCCCATACATTTTCACACGTCACAGTGGTACTGACTCGCTTCCACCATAACGATGTGGCCCAACATTGGCCAACTAGTAGAGTGGGCATAAATAAGACTCTACTTCGTCTTGAGAGGTGTTCTTTGTAATATCTTCTGCCTCTGCTGAATATTTTTTATCGCAAGCAATTCAGATGCCGTCTCCTAGTAATTCGTAGGAAACTTGAGAATTTCAGGCCACCACAACCAGTGGCCCAAGTGATGGTGATTTTGAGTTTAATGCAAAAATCCATTTAAAATATCATTATTTACAATTCCAGAGTCACCTAAAATCTTCGAACAGTCTTCATCGTAAACACAGAGAACTAATATCTTTTTGTAATTTTATCCCATTTACACAACTAAAAAACATCCCGTTAAGTTATTCAGTTTTTTTCTATAACCTGAAAAGTTTGCTTGTCTCGTAAATAGAGCGACAATATCCCACCTCTTAGTCTTCTTTCTCAAAAATTAGCAAAAAGCGGTAATTTTTTGATTGAATGTAGAACGCACACCGCGCTTTTCGATAGCCTTCAATGCGAGTAGCAAGAGAAGAGCGACTGAACAGTAGTTGAAAATGATTGAAAGGAAGAAAGCTCCGTGAATACCTCACGATCTTCACGATCTTACATCAATACATTTCTTCACGATCGCTACAAGCGAGGATCACTCCGAACAACCCTGCAGATTGTCAAACGAAAGTTAGGTAATTACCTGCTCGTCAGCAAATATCTCATTGGCTCCAGAAGCTTGATGTCCACCAGCTCCGTACTGATATTCATTACCTAAATCTACAAATCCACCAGAATTTCTTCCTAATCTTGATGTGTTTGTATTATAGCTCGGTCCATCGTCACCGCGAAAGCTGTTATTGATATCCACGTCTCTTCTCCTCGATGAATTTGAGTTTATTCTACTCTTTTCGTTAGGATCCATCTCTGATGCTCCGCTTAGATATTAGTCATAATTTGGTCATGAAAAATAGCCCTCAATTCAAAAGTGATGAGCCAGGTAACTAAACGTAGATAGAAGCGCGTAAAAGTCGCAAATTTAAAGGTACAATATACATATGGAAAATGCGAAAACTCAAAACGTAAACTGCGGCAAAAAAACACAGCCGCACGGCACGCAACTGAAGTTAGCAACAGAAAACGGTATAAATATTAACAGCTAGTCATAATAATGTAAGCTAAATATTAGTCGACCAATGACAAGGCGTAGATCTTGTTTAATATCAAAATATTTATTACTTTGACGCGGGAAAGATAAATTAATGCCGGTTAATTAATGCCATTACAAACTTTGGTCTGGCAGGAATTAAACATTTTAATTTAGGAGGACAAAAATTTAACTAAACTCTGTTCACGGAGCAAAGATACAAAACTGAAGATATAGGATGAAATTTTAAATTTGAGTAAACAAGAAAACTTTGTCATTGTTTTTTTTAACATTTCTCGGAGAACAGAGTATATGATTATAAAGACAAAACATAAAAAGTGCATGAGTTTGGTAGTTTTAGAATTGAAAATATTAATTCCCGAACTTAGACCCGTGCTCTGTCGATTGTCGCCGATTCAGACACTCAAACCTTGGACTGCCATGCAGGAATCGAGAATCCCATTTTAGGGCATTCAAAATGTAATTATACATAATTATTCATATTAGACATAATACTAAAACCGTCCATGACGGCTTTGGTTTTTTATTAAGATATTTCGGTCCCGTATAGCTATTATGTAAGATCTCAAATATCTAACCATCTCTTTCACGCACATAGACTAAATGTTTTTGAATTGTGCAAATGAATACTTAAAACAATGTCTTTATTAATATGGCCACCCACTGGGTGTGCAGCTGATTTTATACGGCCCTTTAATTCTCAAACTTAGGCCCTCACTCCGTAGTACTATGCGATTTCCGAGGAAGAACACATTCCACAATTGTCCCTTACTAGTGGCCCATTCACATGGATCTACGTCGCCATAACTGCCAAGGATCTTTAAAAATTCGTATCTAGTTACACAGATAAGAATAACGCGGTGATAAAATAATTATTATATAGACGTTCCAAAAATGTATTTTTTTATGGTTCTACTGTCAGCAATGTATTTTTGATTTTACTGTCAGCTTATGATTTTACTGTCAGCTATATATCTATATTTTAATTCAGGTACCTAGAAATACCGTAGAAATATAGGTACCTAGAAAATACCGATTCGTTTTATTTTAAATTATTAAACTTACAGATATCAGAAATTTTATGTATATTTTCTTTACATCCGACCCAAAAACTAAAATTGAAAATAAAACAATCCAAATTTGACCATTGATTTTTATACATACTCGTACATACAAAAAGTTACAGGCAACAGTGAACAGAACAAAATCAACAATATGTCGCATATCCGGTGCAAGACACAATTGTAGTTTTTTTAATCCTTCGGCTATTAAATTAAGTATGCCACAAGTTTTAAAAATGTATTTTGTATCCGGTGCCAGAACGACAAAACTGTTTACCATCAGAGGACAATTGTCCCATCCGAAAATCCCGGCCATTTTGCAAGTGCTATAAAAACAGTAACAATAACGCCTTATAAGTTGGGCGATGGGACGCGCGTTCCACTGCGCGCCCCATCGCGGCAGGAGTTCCCCAAGGGAGCTGCCTCTCCCCGTCGCTGTACGCGGTATACACAAACGACATCCCAGTAGGCCCCGAAGCACAGCTGGCCCTCTTCGCCGACGACGCCATGTTCATGGCCGACTCCATAAACCTTCACCGCTCGGTCTCCAAGCTCCAGAGGACTCTGGACCTTCTGCCCGAGTGGCTCACCAAATGGAGGATAGCTGTGAACGCTGCAAAGTCCGAAGCAATAGTCACCGGATCCAACCAGCACTACCCCAAAAACAAAAACCTCACGCTGGACGGGGTGCAGATTCCGTGGAAGAAGTCGGTAAAATACCTGGGGATACACATAGACCGACGACTAACCTTCCACATTCAAGCCAAAAAAGCCCTTGCGGCGGCGAGGTCGGCCAATTGGGCCCTCCAACCCGTCCTAAGGGCTGAACAGATCCCGGTAAGAACACGACTGACATTCCTAAAGATGTACGTGCGGGCGCGACTGACGTATGCAGCGCCCGCATGGTACCAGGCCATCAGCAAGACGCACAGGGACGCCATGCAACGCATCATGGACAAAGGGCTGCGGACCATAGCAGCGGCTCCATGGTGCGTTCACAACACGACGCTACGGAAAGATCTTTTTAACGACGAAACTATCGACGACTTCGTTAGAAGACTGGCCAAAAACATGTTTGAGCGGGCCGATTCCTCCCCCCACCCACACCTCCGAGGGATCGCCCCACTCCACTCGAGACCCCCTGATGCTCCATACCCGCGGAATCTGAGTGACGCCCACTAGACCCTAAAAGCCACCACTAACCCTCTCCACCTCATGAGATTTTCAGGACCACCAGACAACGGGAGGAAGAGGTACGCGCCAGCAGCCGAACAGTATCCGGTAACCAAAATTTATGTTCCAGGTGCTGCTCAATGTGCACAAAATCCGGACACGGACTTCATCCGTACCATTGTTTTGCTCAGATTATAAAATGTAAATAAATGTAAATGTAACTCCGAACCCCTCCTTTTTAAAACAAAATCGGACTTCTTCCGTCCCCTTTGATTTGCTTGACAACCGGATAAATATAAATGTAGCTTCAAACCATTGCTTTGTCTAGGAAAAAAAACTAATGTGTAAATGTAAATGTAAACTCACACCATTGTACTGTGGCCCTACGGGGACGTTTGTTTGTTGCGGCCGTTGGCTGGTGGCGTCGAGAGAATTTTAATTTTAATGTTAGCAAATTCCTTAGACTCCTCACTCGTCGCTCTTCGATTGGAGCTGGTGTACTTGGTATTGAAGAAAGAAGGAAGAAGAAGGAAGAAAAAGGGGGGAAAAAAAGGGGAGAATTAAAAAATAAAAAAAATGAAATAAAATAAAACAAAAAGAGATGCCCACTACATCAGTAGTAAACAATAAAGCATGACCGGTCTGTAGGCCGGTCACCTCTGACGCCCCAAATAAGCGCATAAGCGTGTTGGGAAATGCCACTGGGGCCGCACAGGATGTGCGCAACCAGGAGGTAGATATTTACGACCTTATAAGTCAGTCGCGCGCGGGGTGCCACCGAAAACGCGTGTCTGGAGCCTTTATCGACGTTAAGGTAATTGTGACAAAATATTTGTGTAATTGTATGTAATTTGTATGTCATTTGTTATGTAATTGTATACATTGTAAATGTAAACAAATGTAATTTGTTATAATTAGTGTTTGCTCGTTTTTAACAATGTACCTAAGCGTAATAAAAATAAATGTGCCATGATAAATATTAGTTTGATTGCACTATTAATAACTAGACTTATATCATAAATGTCTAACAATCAAATTCTTATAGCCGTAACACACACTCGGATTTGGTACGGCCGGGCCGCGGATTTGGTCTGCTCCGAACCATATCTGTTCGTCTGTAGAGTAGTCCGGCGACAATAATAATTATTATTTGTATCCGCGGCGCTTTGATGCAGATATGGTCAGCTCCGTACAAAATCAGTGCTCGGGACCGCTAGGGTTGGCCGCCCATTGGCTAGTCGCGTTCGAAAAGCCTCGAAGTCGCGTTCGAAAAGGGGCTCTGAAAAGTCGCGTTCGAAAAGCCGAGCGTACGACATTTTTTATTATGGATGATATAACCACCGAACGGGATAAAATTGAAATTCTCCAATTGTATAAAGATTTCACATGTTAGTGGGATATATCCCATGAGCTTTATTGCAACAGAGATGCTCGAAATTATTGGGCAGAAAGAGCTTTTATCATAACAGTATCGTTTTTTTTAGCTTTTATCATAACAGTATCGCGTTCAATCGCGGGTATATATGAATTTAATCGTCACCTAAAATTGTGATCAACTCCATGTAAAAAAATCGTCGAGTTCGCTTATATATAATTTTGCCAATTTTTTAGTTTTGCCCGGTTTTTTTGTAGAGGCTGTGACGTTGCCGCTACCAATATAATACTGGCGTGCTTGGACGACGGCCGCTTGATGACAGTGTACATTTGACGATGTACTTTGAGCAACTGTCCGGTCCGGTCGTCTGTTGCGAGAACGGTTTTTGGTTTCAAGCAAAATAAATATGTTACTATTCAAAACTTTATTTGCCTCTCCTGTAAAACTATTTATATTTTTTTATTTAGTAGTAACACATCTAGTAAAAAATTAATGTCATATTTGATTAAGATGTTTACTACATAACGTCAATCTTGCACGGGGGGCGCCAGTTTTGCATGCGGCAATTATGCACAAATGTCACTTTTGACAGGTCCAAATTTGTTGAGGGCATATTTGCAGGAGGCAACCTTGCAGGAAGCAACCTTGCAGGCGGAGACCTTCAGTACAGTTTTTAAGTTTTTCTGTTAGGTTAGGTTAGGTTAGGTTTTTCTTTCCCTAAAATCGAAGTGACATTAATTACCGGCATCCTTGTAGTGGATGACTTTTATACATCAAACTAAACATTAAAAAAAATGTTTTAAGTTTTTCTGTTAGGTTAGGTTAGGTCAGTTTGACAATTGCAAAACTGCCTTCTGCAAGATTGCCTTCTGCAAAACTGCCGCCTGCAAGAATGCCGTCTGCAAGATTGCCGTCTGCAAATTTGCCTTCTGCAAGTTTGATGGGACCCTCTTGCACGATTTTTTTTATGTTGGTGACCAGTGAACAAATATTCTTCATATTGCCTACATCGACAGTTGCTTCTGATTGGCTGAGCCTCGGCTGTGGTTGGTTGAGGCTTTATGTCCCAATGGATTTTTGTTGCGCTAGCTTCAGTCCGGCTGCGCGGCCAGTGTGTCATGTCGATCGAACTGTCACTTTGGCACGTTTTTCAAAGAGTTTTAGGCGTTGAGAGAGTGGCTGATCATACAAATATAAAAAATAATATTGAAAAATGAATATCTTCGTTAGTTAATTAAAAATCATTGATTATTTTGCATTAAATAATATAAATGATTTACTTTTATCGGTAGTGGCAAGTTTTATTTTTGAATACTGGCAACAACCTATTTTTAACGACAAATAAAACGGAGCTGCCAACTAGACTTTTATTTACCTAATTATTCATAATGTTTTTATTAGGTTACTGCTGAATTGAAATTACGATTTTCTGAATTGAAAATTTCAGATGTCTTTTTTGTGTTAAAGTAAATTTACGACTTAATGTTAAAGTAAATTTACGACTTCAAAATTATAAACAACGGTAAATATTTTTTTAAATTTTGTAAATTTTTGCCTATATCCTCTTTGGTCGCTTGCTTTATGAAACAATGTAATTAGTATCTAACAAAAGAAGCCTATTTTTTTTTCGAGTGTCAGTCAACAGCGCCAGCCGCTTAGCGCCGTAAGTGCAGTGGCGGCTCTCGCAAGATCGGCCGAATTTCTTCCGGGCGCGTTCTTAGGCAACGTGGTCCCACCCACAGAGGCGCGATTGGTCACACCTCTGGCGGGTGCTATACAATTTTTGTTTGTATTTATCGCCGACGCATGCGCTGGGGCGGCGTCGCCCCCGAAACGTCGCCGTCAGAGTGGGGGTGAATAACCAGTACCTAGCGACTCTTGAAATACGGGACGGCATGTTTCAGTTGCGCCGGTAAAGCGGCAGGAGCAGGGTTGTTTCCGCGCTCGGATCCCCCGCGAATCACGTGAAACTTTTTCGCGATCTCGCAACTTTTCCAACCACCTTTCAAAAAGCGCTTCTCTTAGATAAACAGAAAGAGGGAAGTTGGTGGTCCGCCCCCGCGGACTGCCGAGTCAAGTTTGAATTTGTTGCCGGGGAAAGTTTTAATTTTGTTTGCTCAGGCTTTGAAGCGGGGACCGCCGTGACCCTAAATTGACGATCATTATTTCATGTTGTACTAATTTGCCTCACTTTGATCCTCGAGGGAGACTCCGAATGATGACTGCCCCCCTGAGAAGCGAATTATTAAGTTTTTCGGGATAATCAGCTCTCTCCCCTGTGTTTTGCGTTTGGGGATGCTGGTGAGGAATAGGCATGGCCGCTGCGGTGCGTAAGTCGGCGGCGCGGGCGACGCGGTCGGCGTTTGCGGCCGCGCTGTGCCTGCTGCTGGCGTGCGATGCGTTCGCGACGCACGCAGTCGACGCATCCACCGGACCCGACGCCACATCCGAGTCCGGAGCGGTTGATCCTGCCGTCGCCGGCGGCGGAGACAATTCCGTCAATGCAGGTAATATTTTTTAAACTCATAATAATGCCATTAATTTGGCCAGACGGCATAGCGGTTACGTCGCCTGATCTTACATTGAATGGTTCCGCGGTCGATTCCCGGCTGGGTCTCCATTTTCATTGGTACAATTAACGGAATTGCATTTTAATTCTGCCGATCGAATGCAATAACAAGTCACATATTACACATGTTACATTACAACGTGTCTTTTGCCCAAAGATACGTTGGCTTTATAGGACCTAAAGTTCATAACAAACTTAAAGGGTCTACAAAAACATGAAGAAAAATAAAGTCAATTCAATATAAATTTAACATTACGGAGCTCTTACTTCAACTTGGGAGAAAAAAGGTGGAAAAGATAATATCGTATATTATATAAGTAAATATATTAAAAGAAATAAAAAACACGACTGCCGTTACAAAAAGTGAAGTATTCACAATTATGGTATTTTTAGAGCGGGTTTTTTATGAAATATTTATAATTAATGTATTTATCCATACAGATAAATAAATATTTTCGGAATGTACTCAATCATACCTTTCATTTGATACTAAATACGATATATGTATGTTAATTTAATGACATTTAGAAATTTGGAAACTTAGACAACTATTTACTTGATAATGACACTCGGGATGACACAACGATTCTAACAATACCACATACTTCTAAATCAGTTCTAGCGTTTAGAAGTTATGTTGGAATAAAGAAACGGAAAACATACATAGATGAACCCTGAACACATTACACTCCTTTTTTGTTGGGCAATCGGGTAAAAATAAACTTCTTGACTTATTATTGTCATATATTCTAATACATTTTATATTATTTATTTGTTTATCCTACAAACTTCATCTACCGATATTTCATATTATTTTTTATTCTATGATGATGCTACTTTGAAATATAATTATAATAATTTTATGTTTGAATTACCTGTTTTATTCTTTATTAGATCGTTTGTGTTTTATTTTGACTCTTATATGTGCACACTAAACGAATCATCGCCATACATGGAATCTATCTTGGTACTCGCTACGGCCTAGTTAGGCTGGTTCTGCGATAAAAACAATTGTAATATATTTTTTTTCAATGAATAAATTATTATTATTTATTTTGTTAGATATCCATGTAAACATTTCATAGTAGGGTTGGTTGTGAGAGATTGTATTATGATAATAAACCCGCCCATTGTGAAATGCCTCGATAAAGAGTAGAAACAAACAAACAAATAAACTATTAAGAAAAAAATTCCAAAAGCCTTTTTAAGTCTTTATATTTAATATCACAAAACTCAATAAAATTTTCCCCGAAGAAATTCCGGCCTACAAAGGGCGGAGTTGTTTTCGCCTCACAACAGACCCGCCCATTCAAGATATCTTTAGATATGACAATAAAAATAACATAGCATTACGGTATTATCGTAAACGTTAAAAATACTTGTGAAAAAACACCAACACAAAAATCGTTTGTGTCACCCCAAATTCTTCCCGGCAAGTACCCAAGGACTTATAGAGGGATTTTGAGCGTGATGTCTCTTCGGGAAGGAGGTTGAATTGATTGGAAGGGATAGTCGGGCTGGGTCAGTCCAAGCGCCAACAGATGGCTGTAATATTTAATTAAATTGTATAGCGGAATTTAAAATATTTTTAGTGTAGCTTGTATATGAGATTTTCCATCCAAAATTTCACAATGAGATTTCAGCCCAACAAGGAATCTGTGTATCAAATTTTGTTTCATCTCAATATTAATTTCATGAATAAAATCAATGAGCACCCTCTCTCAGCCGGCGGTCTATCTTGGTTTAGTTCCGTAGCAATTGCCACAGAAATCGCGGTTCGTTTCTCGGCTAAGAGCTAACAGATGGCGGTAATATTTGAATGAAATATAAGGCGGAATTTCAATATTATTAGTATAACTCGTATATGAAATATTCCAATCAAAATTCACTATGTAATTTCGGCCCAACAAAGCATCTGCGTGCCAAATTTCAAGTCTATAAGTCCAATATTTAAAGATTGAAATATGACTATTGCGCCCCCTGGTGGACCGATTTCAACCACAACCTTTTCAACTCTTGCCATGAAAAAAATATGTCAGCATTCCAAATTTCAGCTCAATCGGATTAGCCTTTGGGCGCTAGCGTAAAGGAATACTTATATACACACAGATACATATATACTTCAATCTATAAATGGTTTTAATAGTCTCAGGGTGGATCAAATAGATATTAGGCTCGATTGCGTTTCTTCGTGATCGGAAATTAGTAACCTACATGTCAACGAGACAGGGCAGTAGGTACCTACGTTAAAGCGGAATGTGAAATAAACGGTTGTGACTTTTCTGCATTTGATTTCGTATTCAACGTATTGCTCTGTCTCGTTGACTTGAACTAATTTCAGTTTTAGTTCATCAAAAAACGCAATCGGGCCTATTTTCGTCTTCGTCACGATTTTTTTAGCGCGTTCACAATACTTTCCCTCCTGGTCGGTTGGTGGGCCGGGAAAGTAACACTCTCTTTCAAAAGTATACGTATTAGTATACCGGGGCCCATCTCATTAAGAAAAAACAAGAAAAGCCACCCCCATTCTCTCCGCAATATCACTGAGCTGCCGTTAACGACGTAACCAGAACAATTAGCGCGTGTCCTTAAAATTTGGTGACGTCACGCCTGAGCCGGCGTTGACACCGTGTTTTACCGTCGCTGTAATTTTTCAGGGCAGAAAGATGAAAATATTTATAAAGGAGCCTTTTACAGCTCGTTAATATTAATCAACTTTGTCCCGGAGTTTTTCTCGGCCCGCAAGGAAAAATTAAAAATAAACGCCCGGCGTTATGGTGATGTTATGATTACCCACCCTACCGATCTAATTAAATATTGTAACGTCCGTAGCCGCGTTGAAACACTAGTTCCCGTCAGATCACCAATGTGAAGCAGCGTCGGATGTGATCAGCGCTAGGATGGGTTACCGCCTGAGAAATATTAATCAACTTTGTCCCCAGAGTATAGTAAAAAGACACTTTTAAAAACAAGTATTTCAAATAAACAAGTAAACAAATATTTCCATATCCTAGGCTTGTGGCAACCTGGTCGGGTTACTTAACCGCCGGATTGCACTATATTCACTAAATTTATTATTTAATTATTATTTATTGTTGAGAAAATTTCAAAATATATATTGACACTTAGAATTTAACTTTCGTTTTTTTTTCAATCTTGTATGCACCAGGTTTTGACAGCTTCCTTTTAGTTCATCATCGTGAAACCAGACTTGAATTACTGAACTGATCATCTTTGTTTTCGTTGTACAATCCATCTTGGAGAGCCATTTTTTGAAAATGGCCCAGACGTTTTCGATCGGGTTAAGATCGGGGGAGTTTCAGGGCCATTCAAGTTACAGTAATTTGGTTCTGTGTGTAAAACTGTTTCACTTTTTTCAAAGAATGGCATGGGGCGAGATCCTGTTAAAACAAGTCCCTCGTTGGAAGGATATACCTTGTGGAGCTCCCGTATCATATGCTTTGATAGGTCAATATATTGGTCCAAATTCATCGTGATGAATTCGGTGATCTATTGGAAAAGTGGACCTTTTCAACTTTTGCCATGACCAAATGATTCATGCATGCCAAATTTCAGCTCAATCGGGAAAGCTAAATGAAATAGGTGAGTCGGGAAAACAAAATGAAATAAAATAAAGTATTTAGATTTTTTAAAGACAATTTTTCTATCGTTCAATTTTCACCTTCGGTATTTGCACGCCATTATTGTCTCTAGCGTCATGTTTGCTCTTTCAACGCGGCCATTAGTTTTCAATTTGCCGCCTTCATTGACACCGAGTTGGTCAGCGTGGCAGTTTATCACGCTGGGAGCGGATTAGAAACGGAGAATATTCATCACGTAAATGGAAACGCGTAATAACGTTCGGTTTAAATTTCACGCCGCTGCCCCGAGCAGTTGATCGATTGCATCATTACAGATATAATCAGAATGTATGGCTACGAATGAAATCATAATAATGTACACCATTCGATCACTTTGGAGTTGTCATCTAATACGGGCAAACCCGTCACGACAGGAGGTTATAATGATATGTAATCTTTCTATCAACCTGGATAACGTAGAGGCTTAGGGACAACACAGTCCGCCGTCTGGCTACGCTAAGTCCTCCCGTCTGGTCACAGGTCCGAAGTCGCTTGCGCGGCCTCTACCTGATTTTAGCGGCGATTCAGTTCGAATTTATTCCAGACCGTGGCGTCTTTTGCCTGTCTTTCACTCGGGATCGGGAACTTAGTGTCGTTCCAAGGGTGAGTGTCATCAGGTGGTCCCACTGCTTAGGAAACAGTATATTGTTCCCAGACTTCTTCATTGCAGTTATTCGCCGGAGAGCGCAGTCGATTTGCTGATGCCGCACGATGCGCATACCGCCCAGCAGTGCCTGAAGGTCATCCCTCTAAGAAACTGATCCACCTGCCTTGACAAGGAAACAGAGTGCTTTCCGGGTTCGTCCCTCTTCGATGAGGCGTCCGGATAGGGGCTGAACAGCGAGTTGAGCCGATCCAAGTTGACGAGCGAGTCTAAATGGCCCAGCTGTGCAGGAACAATTAGCTACCAACCCAACCTGTATACCCTTCAGCGGTGAGTTGTCACAGAGGGCGAATCGGCCACCCCAGGAAGGTATAATGATATTGATCGTTCTTTCAACCCGGGATGAACGTAGAGTTAGGGACGAAAACAGTCCACCGACTAGCTGAGCCAACGAGCCTGTGAGAAACCAACGTCTTACTGCGTGGCACTGGGAAGTTGATCCAGCGGTAGCCTCGCGCCCTGACTATCAGATTTAGCCGGATTTCTTGGTTCTCCCGTCTGTTTACGGGTCCGATACCCTTCGATCATTGTAGTCGACCCATTGTAGTCGACCCTTGGGAGGTGTCGACTACAATGGGCGAACCCGTCACCCCAGGCTAGCATAACAATATGTGATCTCTCTTTCAGGCTGGAATGAGCGTAGAAGACTTGGATCTTCGATCAATCGATCGACCCTTTGATCATTTGGAGGTGTCTACAACGGGTGACTACAACGGGCGAACCCGTCACCCCAGTAAGTTTTAACGATAGTGATCGTTCTGTCTCCCGTGAGGCGAGCGTAGAAACAACTAGACGAAAACAGTCCACTGTCTAGTTACTCCTACGCCACTCGCCCTCAGAAGCCAACGCCTTACCGCGAGAAACCGGGTTTTCATTCAGCGGGCCAACACTCGAGCGCTTACTTCCAGTTACAGCCAGATTTCTCCGGCCTACCGACTGGCTAAGGGTTTGAGGTCGCCTGCGCGGTCCTCTTCATTGTATAGCGGTGATTCGGTGTCTACCAAATTAATCGCGGACTACGGCGTCCTTTGTCCGGCTGTTCACCTGGTATCAGGTAGCCGAATGGTCGTTTCAAGAGCGACTGCCGCAAGGCAAATAACCGCCCTCACTCTATAGGAAACAAAGCCGTTTCCAGCCTTCCCCGGTTATCAGCCGGAATGCTCAGTCGATTGGCTAACGCCGCACAGTGCGCTAACCGTCCAAGAGCTCCCGAAGTATGATTCCCAGAGAGTCCTACCCGGGCTCGCAATTCTGCATGGAGGCTACCGGATGGGTGCTGGCTGACCTGTCAGTTAGGCCGACCCTAACACATGGGTCATAATGGCTCAACTGCACTGAGAAAAATATTAAATTTCTTCCTACAATGTCGTTTTGTTATTACGGTTTTACACAGAATAATGATGTTTTAATCGTAAGTCTGTTGACTTTCAAGGAATTTTATTGAAACTCCATTACTCGATTATATGTTTCACCATGCTCCATACAGGTAATACTAAAATAACAATACCTATCATGTAGCTTCAATATGATTCTTGTAATTGACTATAACTTTACGTATGTAATAACATGCCGTCATGGTAAAAGCGAGATTTCGCTGTGTGCCGTAATGAATGTGCGGTATAATTACTATGCTCGTGACATTGTAACTACACCAATAAGCGTCATATTGATACATACATAAGGACCACATTACATGTTATCTGGAACCACAACCTGGAATCCGCAATATCATGTATGTAAGGAGAGAATAGAAAGCGTCCAAAAACGATTTATGAGACAACTAAACTACCGTCAATGCTTGGGACTGAACACGTACGAGGAGAGGATGAATCACTTCAATATTACATCATTGGAGAACCGCCGTACCACGGCAGACATGGTATTATTACACAAAGTTATCCATAACAACGTGGACAACCCGTATTTCACACATAATCTATCTTTTCACGTTCCACCACGCGTGGCTCGCTTTACCCGTACCTTCGAAGTCCCGCGCGTCCGTACTAGGTATGCCCAGAACTCCATCATGTACCGCTGTCAACTTATGATAATCATTTCCAGAATATCGACCTATTTAACATGAAAGAGAATAAATTTAAGCAGAGCATATACATACTTAAAATTAATCGAAAATGCGACATAGACATTTCTCATGGGATACTTATGTCTTAGGGACTATTTGGTTTTTCATTCTTTGTTCTTTAACTTTATATGATAGGTTTATATGATGGAGTAATTTTTTCTTATTTTTTGTACTGCACATTATTTCTTAAAATCTATTGACACCCATTCCTTCCTTTTCCTTTCCTTTTCCCCTCCGAACCCCCAAAGTATACACTGTGCGTATTGGAGACTTGACTAACTAAAACTATCGTTGAAAGCATGTCATCGGCCAAAAATGTTGTATTTAATGTAATTGTAATATTTTTTGTAGAACTGTATGTTTTCCCTGTTAAATAAATAAATAAATAAGTAATCCCTTTTAAACCTGCGTATTTCCGTGTATTACAGCGTTATATTTTTCTCAAAGTGCGCTGGGCCCATTAGCTCCCTAAAAATCCTTTGATCAACTAGAGTTGTCAACTACAACGGGCGAACTCGTTACCTCAGGAAGTTTTAACAAAATGTTCGTTCTATCTCCCGTGAAGTGAACGCAGAAGTGAAGTGACAAAACAGTCCACCGTCAAGCTCCGCCACATGCCCGTAAGAGGCCAACGCCTTATCCGCGAGATAACCAGGTATGTTACCCAGCGGGCTTACACTCACGCCCTTACTTCCAGTTGCGACCAGATTACTCCGGTCACTCGACTGGTTACGAGTTCGAGGTCGCTTGCGCGGTCCTCTCCCTTACGAAGCAGTGAAACGGTGTAAACCGAATCTATCGTAGACCACGGCATCCTTTGCCCGGCTGTTCGCCCGGAATCGGGTAGCCGATGGTCGTTTCAAGAGCAGTCGCCATAATGTCAGCAACCACCCCCGCTCTATAGGAAACAGTACTGCCTCCAGACTCCCCCGACTGTTAGTCAGAATGCGCAAGCCAATCGACTGTGCTCTCCGACTAACAGTCGGGGGAGTCTGGGAACTGTATTGTTTCCTATAGAGCGGGGGTGGTTGTCTACCTTACGGCGACTGCTCTTGAAATGACCATTGGCCATCCGATCCCGGTTCAGAGTCGGGCAAAGGACGCCTTGGTCCGCGATAGATTCGGTGCAAACCGTTTCACCGCTTCGTAAGGGAGAGGACCGCGCAAGCGACCTCGAACTCGGAACCAATCGAGAGACCGGAGAAATCTGGTCACAATTGGAAGCAAGGGCGCGAGGGTCGGCCCGCCAGGTAACACTGGCTATCTCGCGGTAAGGCGTTGGCTTCTTGCGGGTTGTGACGTAGCTGGACGTTGGATTTGTTCTGTCCAAAGTCTTCTACGTTCACTGCAGGGCGACAGAACGAGAAAATCGTTAAAACGTCCTGTGGTGACGGGCTCGCCCGTTGTAGTTGACACCGCAAGTTGTTAGTCATAATGCACAATCGATTGGCTTACGCCGCACGGTGCGCAGACCGTCCAGGAGCGCCAGAAGATTGACTCCTATGGGAAACTAGCCCTAAGGCCAGAGTGCTACTCGGGCTCGCGCTTCATGCGTTGAGGCCGCCGGATGGGTGTTGACCCGTGAGTGTGACCAACCCTGAACAAAATAGGTCTTCGTGGCCAACTCAGCAAGGGCTCATTAGCTCCCAATCCTTTGATCAATCCAAAATGCGTATGATTGAAAATATGTGATGTATTTCCGCAATAGCATTAGAGCGGAGGCGCAGCGATCGAGATATTTTACGGCCATAGCCGTTAGCGAGAATTGCATACTACCCTACATGCAGCATACAGGAAATTCCCGTCCGTTTGCGAGCGACGCGCTGGCGTACCATCCAACAGCCACCGACGTCAGTAATTTTAGCTATTCGCAATGTCATTAATTATACATATTCGTAGCTTGCATGTTCAAGTAACAAACGTGTTCCATCTCGTCTTTGATTGAAATGCACATCGCATTATATGCGAATATGTGGATGGGATGATAATGAAGTCGTATGAGAGTAACTAATTAATGAACTGCTGGGTCATGTATACATTTTGATCGATCTGCGAATGGAAATAGATATTCTGTGTTACCAATTTGCTACATATAAATAATATAAATTCGATGTTTTTTTATAAAATTTCTTTTAATTACCTATTGTAATACCTATTTTAATTAATTATAGTCAGTCTGCATTTACATCTCTGTTAAAACCTTGTTCGATGTTATTATTGCCTTGTCGTCAGTAAACTTTAAAAAATTGCTATGCCTAAATATCATGCACATTGAATTGCAACACAGTCAAGATAGATAGACAGACAGAAATACACTCATTAGCAATGAATTCGGGTCACTAACATAACCTTAATATTAACTAAGAATGTTAGCTTATACAAATAAAGAGTATTTTAGGGCTGCCATTACGGTCCCAGTCAACGAATACTCTATGTATACCTCAGCATCACACAGCTTTCTTCACCTATTCTTTTTCTGTATATGCCGCAAGATTATGGAATAACCTGCCTTCCAATATACGGGATACCGTTAGTTCGAGTGCGTTTCGCTCCCGGCTGAAGCTATATCTGCTGTCAAAATAATATAAGCTTATCCTATTATGCACTTTATGTATTATATGTATGTGTATTGTGTATGTATGTGTATGTATGCGTATGTATATGTATTCTTTGAAGTCAATGAAAAATTTAAAAATGTTTACGTGTTTAAAAATGTTTAAAAATGTTTTAAAAAATGTATAAAAAAAATGTTTAAAATTTTAAAACGTAATTACTACCGGCTGGTTGGCTGGAGGATATTGCCGTTTATGGCAATAAGCCCGCCATTTGTACCTGTTGTGGTCAATAAAGAGTTTTATTATTATTATTATTATTATTTTATAGACAATTTAATACTGCTCAAATAAAATTAAGAAAACTCCTTAGTTGCTGTAAAGAAAATCTCTAAAACTCCTAAGTTGCCCAGAGAGCAGAAACAAAAGTAAACCTTTTTATTTGTTTTAGGTTTTTTGACGGCATTACATGCCATCAAAAAAGCTAAAACAAAAAAAATGAAAATGTTTGCTTTTGTTTCTGTTCTCTCACAAAAAAAAAATAACAAGCGCTCCTGATATTCAATTTTCTTTTTTTTGTAGTAACTATTGAATAAGCTCTTACTTTCAGAGATATTCATACGTTTATGTTGATGACCTGGATTTATTGTCCTTGTGTATAGTATCGAACCTCGAGGAACCTCGAGGTTTGAAAGCTCGGGGTTTGAAAGGTATCGAACCCTGAGAAGTACTATTATTGAGATCGACTTTATAACTATGTTCGTCTAGATTTTTTTTCAGTCATATTGTATTTTTGATCTGTTATTAAAAAAAACAAGCTGACATAAAAATCGTAATCGTAATCTTCTATAGTAATCGTGATCCATAAACAAGCTACTTGAATCATACATTTCGAGACTTTCGAATAGTAACCAAATTGTGGAAATTCAAGATAATTGTTCGATTGTAAACATTAATACAGGAATAGTCCGAAAAGGCTCTATTTTACGGCCATTATTGTTTTCAATCTGTTTGAAATGCAGTCTGTTTGATATTTTTGACCATATACTTTCATCAACAAAGACAATTTGTACGCCAATAGAACGAGTAGACAGCTTCTTTTAAATTAGCAAATAATAAATTGGTTAAAAAAAAAACAACTGATGCTGATTGAACAAAATCCGTCAACATAAATTTCGTTGCGAGGGGAAACTGTAAGCAGTTTAATTTATTCATTCGTGGCAAGAGCTATATGTCAATGAAACTTAATTTCATCATTATTAATAGAACGTTCGCTGGCAACGTCATATTGGCAACATAATGAGCTCCTTGGCCTCAACAGTATTCGCATTAGCTAAAATAAAATTTCTCGTTGGAGAATTCGCTTTTATAATGACGTACCATGTTTTTTTTTTATAAAAGAAAGAGCTGTAGCATAATAATATGAGGGAGAAGCAGCGGACGAACAAGGAATATTGATACTTCAGAAGAATGCTGTTCGCAATATCTCATATGCACCAAGTGTGGCTTTTAATCACTTTAAAATTAGACCTTTCTCCTTTGAATATGTTCTAAGATGCTTGTTGTATGCTAAAGATAATGCTTGTTGTATGCTAAAGTGTGAGTTTTACGCACAGACTCAAAACTGCGACAACATTGACCTTTTGAAAGTATATCTCAGAATACATCAGAAGTCTTACAGAATACATCAGAATACAGAATACAGAATACGTCAGAATACATCAGAATACGTCAGAAGTATTAAACTCTTCAAGATGCGACCGAGTTAAATTAGAAGGCTATACAAAGTTGATCTCGAGAGAGACCACGCATTCGTACGTACAAGAATATGTATTCGGCAATTCGTTCAGCATCTATTCATGATCATGACAAAATAAATATAATCGTACAAACTTTCTTCATTTCCACTGGATGGCCTATTTTATAAACAAATCGGCTGTGGTTCATTGTTTGGACAGGATGTTAGAGTTAGGGCAGTTTACGGTACGTGACAGAGTTCTGAGAGCATGGTTCCTCTACGACAGAGATTTTGATTTTAACATACCTCACTTATTTTTATTATATTCTTACTTAATTAGATTTAAGTAATAGCATTAGTTACCTAACTATCAATAGTTACCGCGGAGATGTCGACCGACGGAATTACACGATCGCAAACGAACGAACCGTTTTGCGCTCGCGCCGGTTTAGTGATACTGGTTCGAATGCGATCAGTGTTGTGTTGTAGATCGACGATGTTTAATGACTTTTGGAGGCTCCTGCGACAAATTGAGTGATGTTGAATTTTTGGTCATTTTTTTCAAGTCCTTCATATTTTTTGGTAAAGCCATCACCAAACTGAAAGCTCAATATTCAGAGGTGTCTTTTGTACAGGTTTACAGTTCAATCGGGATTTCGCTAGGATCGTCGCATTGACAGGCCATGTCCACGGGCTTGATCGTGCGTGATTTGAATTGTGTAGCTACTCTCACTAATGATACACTACACTGTGCTACAATGCATACGTGTATTTCCAACTTATGTATGGAGTGGAGATGTGAGTCGATGACGTGCTTTTGTTCTTCAAAAGCAGGCGATTCGACGTGTAGTCCGAGTTTCCCCTAACACGTCCATGAGCGACTTATTACGTGCATTGGCAATTATTTCACTTCCATGTATGTTTGTAAAAACTTAAATTGTTTTGAAACAAATAATAGCAAACATTGCTACCAAACAAGATATAGCAATTGTTTTCGCTCGGTGAATCACAAATTAACAAAATCGGAATCGGCCATCTATATACAACAGACTAAGTGTTGATATCACGAAGGCGAAATCAAAACAAATAATAAAAAATAAACCCAAGAAGTCTTTAAATACACTCAAGTTCTACGAATCCGATGTTATTGTTCCATGACCGATTTTTAACAGTATGTACAATGAAATTATTATTATTAAGATATGAATATGTACTATATTTTCGTACTAAATATTTTAAACTTCTAAAATTTGTAAATAATTAAAATTGTATAATTTAATCCCTTGTACCTTGGACATGTAAAAATAATTTTGCAAATAAACTGAACATTGAAACTTTGATTTTTATTCACTATTAGATATTTTCATTAAATATGATTATTTTAACTTTTTTTTTATTATTGGTATTAAAGCATTTGGGTGCTACTATTATTTTGATCCTACTATTATATTTCTATTTTCGACCATACCTATTTGAATGATTGCAATTATTTTAAGGTATTTGACTCAATATTATTATGGTTAAATTCTGGGTAATCAAATTAAATTCTGCATCGTATAATAAAATCAATTATTAGAAGTAAAATTAATCAAATTCTGCATGATGTAATTCTAGATGGATATCACATATGGTGAATTCTGGATAGATATCTAATAATTCCATAACCACTTACAAATACTTTGTAAATAAAACCCTAGCTATACAAAAACTCTCAATTTTTAGCTATTTTATTCATGATTATTACTATTATTATAATTTATATACGCTATTATTACTATTACACATATATTTTTTCACTCCACACCCACATACTCAATACACCCATAAACACACATGCACACACGCAGACCCACAACTTAAACGCAAGCCTCTTATGTAGTAATAAATTTGTAAGTATTTTAGTTTTATTAAGTAGTTAAACTTTAATTTCTGTAATTTCATTGAAATCCGTAATCGGTTTTATTTTTTAGTAATCTATAGTTTAATAATGTAATTTACTGTGTAATTAATACTGTATGATTTCTAAATAAAGAAAAAAAAACTAAAGAAAAAAAGAAATTCCGGATAAAATAGTACCTACCTAAATGTTGCTAAATATCATTATTTTCTCTCGCTATCTCTTTTTATTTTTTAAATTCTATTTTTTATACATAGATTAAATGATATATTGCCTTCACAGCAGCCTTTAATTTTAAATCTTTACTATAAACATATAATGGCAATACATCATACCTCTATATAGTATAATTGCATAATTATATAGTATAATTGCATAATTATATAATAGCATAATTGGATGGGGTGGATGTGGTAAAACCCTGCTAGAGCCATTGCAAGTTGCGCAGAAATTTATATTAAAAATTATTCTACGTAGACCATATCGCCATCCCACTAATGAACTGTATAAGGAAGCTAAAGTTCTTGATTGTAGGCAACTTTTTCTAAAAACTTCCCTCTTAAGGCTATTTTTGGACAATAACTCAAATTTAGGAATAATTCAGAACCGGCGACCAACGAGACAAATTGTAGAAAATAGCTTAATAATACCCAGAAGGAAAACATCATTTGGTCAAAGACATTACTCTTTCATTGCGCCGAGATTTTACAATCTGATCAATATGGAAATAAAAATGAATTTGACATTTAGGGAATTCAAAAATAAATTAAAGAAATGGTTATCGAATCATGACAGACTAACCATACATCAAATGTTAGAAATAATACTATAATAAAACTAATATTTTTAAACTTATATGTTAAGTATTTTATAACATTGAACTAACTACCAAAAATTATTTGACTTTGACAATGAATTATACTTTTAGACTAGGTATTTTTATATTAAATCTTATATTACTTAAAACATAATATTAAATATTAATGACTGTTTCTTTCTTTTCTCACATTTATTTATTTATTTATTAATATTTCACACACATTTATAATACTAGATTAATAAGATTAAAATCTACCTTGCTGGAGTAATGCCCGTACTAAGGTAGACTTTTATGTATTCTTTTTTTCCTTTTTTTTTTTTTAGTTGGTAAGTGTGACATAATGTAGCATTGTTTTACGTGGTAGCTCTATATTTACACTAATTTTACATATACCTACTTATAATTTAGTAACATAATATACATAATAATATTAAATAATCATTTATACACATACACATATAAACATATACATCTACACATATACATACACATATATACATATATACATTTATACATATAATCTATACATATACATAAAGCAGTAATTTTATGTAGTTTGGTATTCTTATACAGCACTATAATTAACTAATTTCTCCGTTTCGTTTCTTCCTAGCTCAATCAACCATTCCGTCATAATTTTTCTTCCTCCTATGGTATCTAACTTCACTTTTAATTCCGAATGTATTCTATTGTGTAGTCGGACAGCTAGAAAAGAAAAATGTCGTTGGGCGAATTTAGTTTCATATAACTTTATTTATATTATATAACTGCGAGAAGAGCTCGCCGAACGAACAGACAGCGGCGAAAAGGACCTCACTATAAAGTATATAAAAAGTGTTCCCCGCATAGTTAAAGCTGAAAAAAACTAGCGACCGACGCCATCACGGAACTAACTTTTATGTACACGAACCTGGCTTCCTTAACGGCTAAATTTGATTTGCTTATGATTGAGGTTAATAAATTGAAACCATTATGTATATTAATTTCTGAAACTCATTTAAAACCTGGAATTGCTGATAGCATTATAAACATCCCACATTATACGTTGTTCAGAAAAGACCGACCCGGCAGAAACGGAGGAGGTATAGCCGTGTACGTCGCACACTCCCACATAGGATCACCACTACTAGCACAAGTAAACTTCACCTATACTATTGATAATATTGAAGCTCTATGGTTGGATATCCAAATATACAATTTGAAATTCTTACTTGCCTGCGTTTACCGCCCGACCACATATACCTTTGAGGAGACGGATGAGATACTATTCGATACAATACAGCAGGCCTCGGAAAAGCACACTACGTTAATAATGGGTGACTTTAACCTGCCCGGCATCACTTGGCCATTACAACGATTGGGCGGGTGCAACATGTTACACGAAAAATTCGTCGACATGTACTCGAACAGTAACCTAAATCAACTTGTAACTGGAATAACTAGAAAACGCAACAATCAGGAATCACTACTTGATCTAGTCCTCTGCAATGATGAGTGCTTCATCACAGAGGTAGAGATACTTCCCAATATCGGTAAGAGTGACCACTTTGTGTTGTTGGCCAAAACCCAGCTCAGCGTAGAGTCTCATGGGAGGAAGCCGCAGGCAAGGAAACGAGACTACTTCAGAGCAGACTACACCGCCGTTGAACACGCACTCAACCAGTACGTGAGTGCAAACCAACATAATAATGTTGAAGATTTGTGGCAAGATTTTAAATATAGAATAGATTATGCTGTGAAACTACACATACCTTTCAAGCAACACAGACCTGGCTTTAAAAATAAACCCTGGATAAACAAGGATATTCTGGCTTTAATTAATGAAAAGAAAAAAGTGTGGAAAATTTATCAATTAAACAAAAATAAAAATAACTACGCAATATATAGAAATGTTAACAATAAAATTGTAAATATGACAAGACAGGCAAGATGTAACTACGAGTCGGGTATTATAGACTCTGGGCCCAAATCTTTCTACAGCTACATACGCAAACAAATATCTACAAAGGTTGGAGTCCCACTAGCACTAAAGCATAATGGCAATCTTGTAACAGGCAGCAAAGCTGTGGCTGATGTCTTTGTCGACCAATTTGAGAATACCTATGTCCGAGAACCAGATGGACCTCTCCCAACTGTAAGTGTACCTAGAGTTGAGAACTCCCTGACAGATATAGTATTCACGCCAGCATCTGTAGCGGAAGCTTTAAATTCGTTTAAAGATGAAACTGCAATGGGGTTTGATGAAATCCCAGCTGTTCTTTTGAAGAAATGCTCCCCGTCTATCAGCAGTCTCTTAGCACGAATAATGAACAAATCTTTCGAAGACGGACAGCTGCCGAGCGACTGGAAACAAGCCATAGTTACACCAGTGTACAAAAAGGGCAGCAAGTTCTCAGCTATTAACTACCGACCGATAAGCCTAACCAGCATTGTTTGCAAGACTATGGAGAAAATTATTGCTAACTCTCTAAAGAACTTCCTCAAAAACGAGCAAATAATTTTGGATGAACAACACGGTTTTGTGCCTGGGAGGTCCGTCGTTACTAATCTACTCACCTGTGTTAATCATTGGACCACAGAATGGGATCAACGACAGCCTACCGATGTTGTCTACCTAGACTACGAAAAAGCCTTCGACCGGGTGCCCATAAGAAGACTCTTGCTGAAGTTGGGACATTTTGGAATAAGAGGAAAACTCCACACCTGGCTCTCTGACTTCCTTATCAATAGAAAACTTAGAGTGAGAGTAGGTGATGACCTTTCCGAAAATAGACCTGTCCACAGCGGAGTCCCCCAAGGGTCGGTCATCGGCCCGATTGTCTTCGGTATCTACCTAACGGACTTTCGAGCAATCCTACAGATGATGTACTCCCTGTTTGCCGACGACGCTAAAATTATTGGGAACCCACTCACGCAGCACCCTGACCTACAGGATGATCTTGACCGCATTACCGCATGGACGCAAGACTGGTTAATGTCACTCAACGTGGATAAGTGCACCGTCCTTCATATAGGAAAAGAAAACCCAAGGAAAACATACACTATTCAGGGAAATGCTTTAATCAGTGTGAAGACACACAGGGATTTGGGTGTCATAATCGCAGAAGATTTAAAATGGGAGGCACACATCATAACTATGGTGAAGAGAGCGAACTCATTGCTGTATACAATAAATAAAGCTTTCTCACATATAACCCCTGAGCTTTTCCTAAAGATTTATAAAACATATGTCCGACCTATGCTGGAGTATGCATACCAGATCTGGAATCCCTACTTCAAGAAGGATATTGACCTGCTGGAACGAGTACAACGTAGAGCTACAAAAATGCCAAATGCGCTGAGAAATAAAAGCTACGAAACCCGGCTGGATGAGCTTGGCCTGAGCACTCTACAAGAGCGAAGGGAACGGGGAGATCTCATTGAGACTTTTAAGATTCTGAACGCCTTCTACAGCGTTCCCAGGCTGCAAGATATGTTCTCCCTTGCTAATACTACAAACCTGAGAGGACACTCTAAAAAGCTGTACCACAATAAGTTCAAGCAGAACCCTCGCCGGCACTTTCTCACCAATAGAGTGGTAGAATCTTGGAACAATCTACCCAGTGAAGTTGTAAATGCTGTCTCCGTAAATGCTTTCAAGAACAAACTGGACGATCATATAAAACATAGAACAAAAACAATAACAAAAACTGTTACTAAAAAATAAGTGTTGTGATATAGGCGCATCAGCTAAAGCTGCTAGCCTATTATTAATAATAATAATAATAATAATAATAATAATTATTTAATCGAATTTTATATTATATTTATTGCCGATTTAATAATGGAATTGCATTTTATTTATTATATATTTTTAATATTTTTTTATTAATATTTTTTTATTATTATTATTTTTTATTTTATTCTGAAGACCACATTTTAGGGCAATTTAGTGTCATTAGTTTTTTACTAAAACTTGTACATTTGTAGGCAACCAAGCAATCAAGCAAACTTGATTGTAATATTGTAGTCCTGTCCACCCTAGAACGGGCTAGTCCCAGTTGGGTGACAGAAACAAATAAGCAACAGGTTAAGGTTTTGCCATTCTGTTCCTGTTATTTTTGTAAGCTAATCAATGTTTTATAGTAATTAATTCTTAAATAAATAAATAAATAATAAATAAATAGTATATTTTTTTTGTGTACTACATTTTTGTTCACCATGTTCTAATTCTATTTGTACCCGTTGTCTCTAGATGTTTATTATATAACACACTATACGGGTGATGCCTTTTGCTGATTTTATTATCGCGGCAGGGAAAGTATTGTGAACGCGTTAAAAAAAAACGAGATGAGACGGATATACCCCCCCCCCGAGACGATTAAAAATAATTTCCATACTGAAGTATGTCTGTGAGTCTGCGTATCTTGTGTATTCCTCCACGATAGCGCACAAACGCTTTATCCGATTCAGCTGAAATTTGGCATGTAGGTCATGGTCATGGCAAGAGTTGAAAAGATTTTGGTTGAAATCGGTCCACCTATTTTTATTTATTATAATTGTTTTTTTCTTCGCTTGAATTTACGGGCGCAAGAACCATCTGTTACCGCGTACCTATGTCACTGCGCACTACTACATGTGAACCGCGGCTGCGGTTTGTGTCTTTGCTTAGACGCCGACGTGCGCTTATAACCTTTTTCACTGAATTTCCGCTAGGTGGCGTTACGCTACTACGCAAATGTTTCGATTCCTGCCTCCTTGCTAGGAATAAAATGATATGCTATTTATGGTTAGAAATTCCAATGTTGTTTACTAAGATAACCCATCTTCCAACATTAATGACAGTTTCAGTGATTCTGAGAAGTCTTTCTGGGAAAGTCTTAGGATGATCCATCCGATTTTTTGAGTGCAATAGGTGTCTAACCATTCTTCTTGAAGTAACTAGAGCTGTCATTAACGAGATAAGTGCTTACTCCCGTGAGATGAGCGCAGAAGACTTGGGATGAAAAACAAACCACTGTCTAGTTACGCTACCTGCCCGTCAGAGGCCAAAGCCTTAAGGGGAGGCACCCTTGCACCCTGACTACCAGTTTGTAAGGATATCTTCGTCTACAATTAACCTTCCGGATACCTCCTGCCTCCTGACTGGTTACAGAATCGAGGTCGCTTGCGCGGTCATCCCCCCTTAATGAAGCAGTGATACGGTGTCTACCGAATCTATCGCGGACCACGGCATTATTCACCCGGGGTTGGGTGGCCGTTTCAAAATCAGTTGGAGTGCGTGGAGGCCGTCGGATGGGTGTTGACCCGTGAGTGTGACCGACCCTGAAAACATGGGTCTTCGTGGCCAACCCAGCATGGGCCCATTAGCTCCCCACTCTGACTAACATATTGAGTTGTCAACCACAACGGGCGAACCCGTCACCGCAGGACGTTTTAACGATTGTTCGTTCTATCGACCGTGCAGTGAGCGTAGAAGACTTGGGATATAACAATCCACCGTCAAGCTACGCCACAACCCGTTAGAGTCCAACGCCTTACCGCGAGTAGCCAGGTATGTTACCTGGCGGGCGGCACTCGCGCCCTAACTACCAATTTTGACCAGATTTCTCCGGTCTCTCGATTGGTTCCGAGTTCGAGGTCGCTTGCGCGGTCCTCTCCCTTACGAAGCGGTGAAACGGAGTGAACCGAATCTATCGCGGACCAAGGCGTCCTTTGCCCGACTCTGAACCGGGATCGGATGGCCAATAGTCATTTAAAGAGCAGTCGCCGTAAGGTAGACAACTACCCCCGCTCTATAGGAAACAATACAGTTCCCAGACTCCCCCGATTGTTAGTCGGAGAGCACAATCGATTGGCTTGCGCCGCTCGGTGCGCAGACCGTCCAGGAGCGCCAGAGGATTGATTCCCAGGGGAGACTGGTTGACCCAGTGTCCTACCCAGGCTCCGCACCCCATGCGTGGAGGCCATCGGATGGGTGTTGACCCGTGAGTGTGACCGACCCTGAAACAGAATGGGTCTTCGTGGCCAACTCAGCAAGGGCCCATTAACTCTCTCGACTCTGACTAACATCTTGCGGTGTCAACTACAACGGGCGAGCCCGTCACCACAGGACGTTTTAACGATTAGTCGTTCTATCGCCCTGCAGTGAACGTAGAGACTTTGGACAGTACATTCTACGTCCAGCTACGTCAACAACCCGTGAGAGTCCAACGCCTTACCGCGAGTTAGCCAGGAGTAAACCCGGCGGGCTCGAGATACTCGCGCCCTCACTTCCAATTGTGACTAGATTTCTCCAGTCTCTCGATTGGTACCGAGTTCGAGGTCGCTTGCGCGGTCCTCTCCCTTATGAAGCGGTGAAACGGAGAGCACAACCGATTGGAGCAAACCCCGCACGGTGCGCAGACCGTACAATCTTCGCGGACCAAGGCGTCCTTTGCCCGCCTCTTACCCGGGATCGGATGGCCAATGGTCAATTCCAGAGCAGTCGCCATAAGGTACGCAACCACCCCCGCTCTATAGGAAACAGTACAGTTCCCAGACTCCCCCGACTGTTAGTCGGAGAGCACAACCGATTGGAGCAAACCCCGCACGGTGCGCAGACCGTCCAGGGGCGCCAGAGGTTTGATTCCCAGGGGAGACTGGTTGACCCAGTGTCCTACCCAGGACTCGCACCCCATGCGAGGAGGCCGTCGGATGGGTGTTGACCCGTGAGTGTGACCGACCCTGGACACATGGGTCATCGTGGCCAACTCATCATGGGCCCGTTAGCCCCCAAATGGGCCCGTTAGCCCCCAAACTCTGACTAACAGTCGAGAGAGTCTGGAAGATGTACTGTTTCCTATAGAGCGGGGGTGGTTGCGGACCTTACGGCGACTGCTCTTGAAACGACCATCGGCCATCCGATCCTGGGAGAACAGCCGGGCAAAGGACGCTGTGGTCCGCGATAGATTCGGTATACACCGTTTCACCGCTTCGTAAGGGAGAGGACCGCGCAAGCGACCTCGCACTCGTAACAAATCGAGAGACCGGAGTAATCTGGTCACAATTGGAAGTAGGGGCGTGAGTTTCGGCCCGCCAGGTAACATTCCTGGCTATCTCGCGGTTAAGGCGTTGGCCTCTTACGGGATTGTGACGTAGCTAGATGGTGGACTATTTTGTCCCCAAGTCTTCTACGCTCTCTCCAGGGAGATAGAACGACTAATCGTTAAAACTTCCTGAGGTGACGGGCTCGCCCGCTGTAGTCGACAACCCAGGTTGGCTCTTACTTCTGCGTGGATAGGTGCAACACCGGATAGGTGTTGACCCGTGCGTTTAACCGACCCTATACAACTGGGTCTTAGCGTGCAAACTGCAACAGGGCCATTAGGCCTCTTCTTGAAGTAGGTAAAAGCTAGGTAATTTATAATTGCAAATTTCGACGCAGCGATCCCGTTTTAATTAATTAATATGCCCCCTTTGGCGCAACGGCCGCAGAAGTCGCAAACTATTGTAGCAGTCTGAATGGGCTCGCTGTGAATCTCCACATTTCTGAGTTATCGAAATTCAGTTAGCGCCCGCCCGCCTATTATTGTACGGGGAAGTGCGCGCGGGCGCCGCGACGCCCGGCCAGAGCGTCTCGGGGCGGCGAGGTGGTACACCTCAGGAACTTCAACATAAATTATTTCATTCCCAAACTTTACGTCGACGTCTCAATGCCGAATTCTGAACAGTATTATTAGGCGGCGGCTGCCGTTTCGACTTCCGATCGCACACTGGCGAGGGCAGGATCAACGGAGTATTGGCTTGAAAACAATCGATTTCTGGAAGATATTTAAAGACATAAAAATGTTTCAAAAGATAATATCATTAAAATCAGCATCTCAATAGTTTTATACATAAAATAGTCAGCAAAATGGTGTCTTAAACACTATTATTTTCAATTTCCTAATCATAACTAATCTTTTTTTTCGGATAGTATTTTATTTATTTATTTTATTTATTTAAAGAAATGCGCATGTTTTAAACTACTGTACATTACATATTATCATTAAAGGCTCCTTTGTAAATAGTAGCAAAAAAAGAGTACCGCAGCGCAGTCCTTCTTTAGATCAACGCTGCCTAACTGGGCCTAGGCCCGTACTAAGGCAAGCGTACCAAGAAAATAGTGGTGCATACTTCAAACTACATATTATGTTAAAAGAGAAAAAAAAATAGTATCTAATAATATTAGGAATTTACTTAAGACAATAAACAATGCATATAGAAATTAATAATTACTCTAAAAACTAGGTCATTGATATGTATCCATATCTACATTACATAAAATATGTATTACAAATACATTGAGATACTTTAACGAAAGTAAATTTCAAACATCATTAAATTCAGTCGGACAAGCTTCATGAAATATTATTACACGACTGCCCAACAAAAAAGGAGTGTAATGTGTCCAGGGTTCATCTATGTTTATTTATTTATTTATTTAGGAATTAATTACTATGAAACATTGATTAGCTTTTAAAAATAACAGGAACCGAATGGCAAAACCTTAACCATTTGCTTTTTGTTTCTGTCACCCAACTGGGACTAGCCCGTTCTAGGGTGGACAGGACTCCAATATTACAATCAAGTTTGCTTGATTGCTTGGTTGCTTACAAATATACAAGTTTTAGTAAAAAGCTAATGACACTAAATTGCCCTAAAATGTGGTCTTCAGAAAAAAAAATAATAATAAAAAAAATATTAAAAGATAATATAGTAAATAAAATGCAATTCCATTATTTAATCGGCAATAAATATCATATAAAATTCGATTAAATAAAATAAATAAACTTATATGTGAGAAAAGAAAGAAACAGTCATTAATATTTATTATTATAAAAATACCTAGTCTAAAAAGTATACTTCATTGTCAAAGTCAAATAATTTTTGGTAGTTAGTTCAATGTTAAAATATACTTAACATATATGTTTAAAAATATGTTAATAATTTGTGTACCTAAGTTTTATTATACTATTATTTCTAACATTTGATATATGGTTAGTCTGTCATGATTCGATAACCATTTCTTTAATTTATTTTTGAATTCCCTAAATGTCAAATTTATTTTTATTTCCATATTGATCAGATTGTAAAATCTCGGCGCAATGAAAGAGTAATGTCTTTGTCCAAATGATGTTTTCCTTCTGGGTATTATTAAGCTATTTTCTAAAACTTGTCTCTTTGGTCGCCGGTTCTGAATTATTCCTAAATTTGAGTTACTGTCCAAAAATAGCCTTAAGATGGAAGTTTTTAGAAAAAGTTGCCTACAATTAAGAACTTTAGCTTCCTTATAAAGTTCATTAGTGGGATGGCGATATGGTCTACGTAGAATAATTTTTAATATAAATTTCTGCGCAACTTGCAATGGCTCTAGCAGGGTTTTACCACATCCACCCCATCCAATTATGCCGTAAGTAATAAGCGATTCACATAAAGCATAATAAACAGTTTTTAGTGTTTTGGAATCCAGAATATTCCTCAGTTCTTTGAAAACATATCCAAGGATGCGCACCTTCGTAGCCACGTTATGTATATGAGAATCCCAACGGAGAAAGCAATCTAGAGTGATGCCTAGATATTTCCAAGATATTTCTCTTGGTATAGGCTGACAGTTACAAGACTCTACGCTATCGCACTCGTGTATTACAATAGTTTTATTAGTAGTGGGTTGACATCTGGTTGTTATACTAAATGGCATGTATTTGGTTTTGCCAACATTAAGCGTCAACATAATGTTTCCTAGCCAATTTTTAACAATTTCCATGCCCTCATTTGCTTTCTCAAATGTGTAATCCCAGTTTGAGTTCCTTGAATAGTATAACAGTGTCATCGGCATATCTGATGATTTTACCTACTGGTAACTGACATAGGTCATTTATGTAGATTTCCGTTTATGTATGTTTCCGTTTCTTTATTCTACCATAACTTCTAAACGCTTAAACCGATTTAAAAGTGTGTAGTATTGTTAGAACCGTTATGTCATCCCAAGTGTCATAGCATCCATATAAAGTAATTATTTGTCTAAATGTCCAAATGTCCAAATGACTTTAAACAAATATATCGTGTTTAGAGTGAAATGAAAGGTCTGATTGCGTTCATTCCGGAAATATACATGTATCTATATGGATAAATATATACACCATAAATATGACAAAAAACCGTAATAAAAATAATTATACATACAATAGTTCACTTTCTGTAGCAGCAGTCTTGTTTTTTATTATTTTCAATATTATCATAGTGAAAACAACACAATAGGGTTAAAATAATTTAGCTAATGGAAATGGTACTAGCTATAACAATAATAATCACAATATGATGCTTAGTTTACACATGTAGCTGACATTGACGAAGATAAAATTTATGTAAAGCTGAATTTTATATATACAATGAATAAAATTTATATAAAGCTTTATGCAATAATCTCAAAATCTGACCATTTATAAATCACATGTATGTCGATTTTCTTCAGAAGTTTAAGTATGCCTTTTTGAATGCTTGTGAGTGATATTGTTTTTCTCTACGGATCAGTTCGAACGAAAACAAAAAATATTGGCGAGATTGGGGCTGGATATGTTATATTCTATCATGTACATAAATAAATTTAATGACAGAAATGTTTGTATTATTTTGTTTTATTTTGTGTGGTAGTTTTAGGCAAATATGCAAATCCATTATTTTTTCCCAACGTAAAATGGTTACCCAGGCAGAAATCGAACCCGAAACCTCACAATGTAAGATAAGCCGACCTAAGCACTGTGCTAGCTGGCTCTATAATAGTAAAGTAATACAATCTATCGCACGATAGTTGCACTATATAGTAAAGTTCACCTCTGTATCGTTCTGGCGGAGGAAGTAATATTACATTGTACCTATAGACCAATGACGTAAAAAAACTATCACCATCACCGCAATAAAAATATAATATAATATTATAGATTCACTGGGTGACAATATAATCATTAAGACAACATACATTACGGGTTACGAAGAAAAACGATCGATGGCATTATTTTTAAAGATGAGATGCTTCTTTTGAGTCATAAATTAAGAAAAAAATTTTTTTTAGACACTTTACTGTATTTGGTTTACATGCGAGATATATTTGGTTTTCACTTAAATAAACCTTGGCGAAACGGCTATATTTTAAGTTAGAAATTTTAAAAATGGAAAAAGCAAAAAAAAATACAGTTGACATTCATGGTTTTTCCCTGTGGCCCTTTAAAAGTTACAGAATATTATTTTTGTATGGACACAGTAATCTCGAATAATCTATCTGAATCCTGCTATAAATCAGTAGTTACTGATAATACGACTTAAGTAATACATAACCTAGTAATTCATTTATAATGATCGTAGCATGCTACGAAAGCGTAGAGGTAGGCCTAGAGCGACGTGTAAAAGAATGCAAAGCCAGGAATCTGAAATAGTTGTAATTTATGCCCATCAACAAATGTTAGATTACTATGCACTGGATTTGAATGTAGGGCGCCTGACCTCAAGTAACCTCTTATCGATGGATTTAATGCCAAATATTCAAACACTATTCGCCTCGTTAACCGTATGCCGTATTATTTATGTCCCGCAAACTCCTGTCGGAGACTATCAATACAGGCGATGCAACGATGCTATTGTCGCTGGGAGAGTTCTTACTACTGCGAAGTTTGCGACTTCCATATAATTCAGTCTACTGAATTACGTTATTGTTAGTGCGACACCTAAAATTGTCGCTTCGCCATTGAAGAATAAAGGTCCGTGATCCGGGAACATGTTTGCATATGCCGTAGGTACTTTCTAAATAAGTATAATACTATCAACTTCTTCGAGCAATTACACGGGTCTTTATACTTATTAACCACTTAAGGACTACGCCCGAGTATACTCGGGCGGCTATTATGTGCGAAATTCCCACACCCGAGATAACTCGGGCAAGCTTTAACTGCAGAAAAGATCACTCCCGAATGTTTTGGGCGAAAATAAATACGATTCATGATATGTGGAAGCGAGACAAAAGATAGCTACGATGATTCAAACCGAGGCACCACTCCCCCACTATCTCCCAATATCTGCGAATCCGGTGACATCATGCGATGTTAGTACTGCCCAGTGTTTTAAGCAGAGAGGATGTGTGTTTTGAATGCTCGTTTTAGAATTGAACACACCAAAGAAGAATTTATGTCGTTTAAAAAAAAATAGTTCTTTTGTATAAGGCATAAATATTAATTATGAAGAATAAAAATGAATATTTTTTTTATGAATTTTAATTATTTCTAAACCAACATAATATCAACTTTCAATCCCATATTAGGCCTGAAATGGCTTTAATGAAGGTTATAGTTGTATAATATGTTCAGTAAATAAAATTAATTCATTAAAAAAATAATTTTTAATTTATTTAATGTTCACTGAGTACTTTTATCGTTCACTGAGTAATACCAGTACTTTTTAGTTGAATTATCCGTTTTGATCTGTTTGTATTATTTTTGACTATTCATTAAGACTAATTATTTTTGATTATTTTATTACTTCCAGACTAATAATGAAATACTTTTTACTATTTATATTTAGATCATTCATATACCAGCTTTATTTTATTTAGTATAAAAAAATATGTTTCGTGCGATACAGAATATTACTTTTTAGTCAACATGGCTACTTAGTGGATTAAATCTCACAAAAAACCCATTTTCGATTGGCAACGAATGCCGTAGCACGACCTTCCTTTCTGCAGTTTTACGTCTTCAATTACCTACTTCTTTTTATTGTTTTTATTGGCTTATTGTTTAATTTATCATCAAAATGTTTGAAATCATTTACAGTTAGTTGGACGTTTGCTTAGTAATATAATATAAAGTTTGCTTACCTACTACTTGATTCCTGATAATTTGCATACCTACGTTGTCATACACAGATACATTATTTTGATTTGGGTGGTAGAAATTTTAATCGAACCATTTTCCATCAAAACAGTTTGTGTCAGTTTTCAAGCACTGATTAAACTTTGCTATGGTATGATAAGGGTCTTATTTATTTATTTTTCAAGGATAAAAAATACAGCGCTACAAAAAATAATACAATTACTATTGTCTGTCAATTACAACTGTCTCTTTAAATTATATAAGTACGACTTAAATAGTGGAAATATTGACAACAGTAGTGGAAATATTGATGATTACGTTAAATCGTCAATATTTCCACTACTGTTGTCATACTATGATGATCGTGCATACTATGCATACTATGTAAGTTTTAATTCAATTCAAACCTACATGATATTTCTGGTTAATAAATAGTTCCTTGAATTACATTATCCATAAGCAAATAAAATTAAGGAAATATATCGACGCGTTTCAAAAGTATTGTATTCTGCCACATATCCTAAAACAAAACACGACGAAAACAAACAGGAATATATATTGTATTTTATGTAAAATATGTACTAAAAAAAACTATCATTGCGCTCGATCATCTGAATGTATTTGTTTTTACGTATACAGAAGATGATTGATAAAATTCGAGTATGCTACGAACTAAACAATTATATAGTAGAAACATTTCATGAATATTATTAAACTGTTTGCACATGCGAATAACAAAACCGACCAATTTGCAAGCGCGATTGCAAACATTTATAATGTGTGCACGAAAATTTAACTGTGTATTAAATGTAATTCCCAGGTCCCTCAACTCAGATGAATTTTTCAAAATTTGCCCGTTTATAGCGTATGGTAAAAAGCAAGGTGTTTTGCTTGTTCTATTGATTTTTAAAACATAACACTAGTTTGTGTCGAATTCCATGTCATTGACAGAGCCCCGCCTTAAAAGTGCATCTTGCTGCACTTTATCCGCTTCACGAACATCTGTTATTTGATTTTAAAAAATCATCAGCGAATAGAGAGTAGTGGATAAATCTTACAAATTAGGTAAATGGTTAATGAAAATGAAAAATGAAATTGCGGACAGATTAGCATCTTGCGGCACCCCTGAATGAACCTTGAAAAAAGCTGATCGGAGGTACCAAAACTGATTAACTGACTCCTGTTTTTGAAATAGCTTGTGAAGAATTCGACAAGATTTACTGTGAAAGCGATGTCAAAAAGCTTCTGTAATAGGATGCCTCTCTGAACCCGATCAAATGCCTTGGCCATGTCCAAGTATACAACATCTACTTGGAGGCATCGGTCCAGGCTGTCAATGACAATAAATTCGTGCATGTTCACCTTTTCTCTCAGCCATGTTGGCTTTCCGACAGTATCTGCGAGTGAGTAAATACGTTCGCGTAGAATAGACGAATAATTGTGTATGTGTACACATAATGCTGACCACACGGTAATTATTGATGACGCTCTTAGGTCCTAGGATTTTATGAACGGGTGCGATACGAGTAATCGTTTTCGGTTTTTTTTTTAACCCCTTGCGAGAAACGGAAAATGGGAAACGGAAGTACCTTATGAGTACTATATGCCTTGGTTGGTTTACTTTCGCACCTAAAATATAGAAAAAAATCGTTATTGATTTTATTTGTACAGTATCGGTACAGAGACCGCATCGCAGAAGCTAGATAAGGAAAAATGGCAGGCAAAGTTATAATTAGATTTAGTGAAAATATGAAAACGGGACGCCTGGGATGGATTGCCGCAGAAGAAAGGGGCGGAGGAGGCCCTCGACGTCACCTTAAGTGACAATGGGGGAACTTCGGCCTCTCGAGATGTCGATTGAACTTAACCTTAAGCTACCCGGTAAATATTGAACGCCACAATTTAAGGCGGAGTATTGGACACTTTAGATTTTACTTTACCAACATACCAACCCTATTGGGATCGCGCAAAATTTTCGAAATGAAGGCTGAAATATACATTTAAATGAAATTAGGAAAATACATTTACATTTAACTGAAATTGGGACATATACATTTAAATGGATGATAAGGATAAAATATATAATTTGAATCCACCCTCCCCCGGATAAGATGGAAGCCATTTACAGACTGATGTCTGTCTCTGTGTATGTGTGTGTGTGTGTGTGTATGTGTGTGTGTGTGTGTGTCTATGTGTGTGTATGTGTGTGTGTATGTATGTACCTCCACGACAGCGCCCAAACTCTGTATGCGATTGAGCTGAAATTCGGCATGCAGGCATCATTTGATCATGACAAGAGTTGTGGTTTAAATCGGTCTACCAGGAGCCCCGTTAGCCATACTTTAATCTCAAAATATTGGACTTGGAGACTTGAAATTCGGTACGCAGGTGGGGCAGGTGAAATTTTGGTTGGAATATCTCATATAGAAGCGATACAAATATTTTTCAAAGTGCGCCATATATTAATTGAATAGTAAGGCCCTCAAAAGCGCGGATGCTTGCGATGCGTGGCTTGTTCGAAATTCGAACTCGAAGGCTCATAGCGATCTGCGATTGCAATTCGATTTTTAAATTGAACGATTTAAGTCGCGTTGGAATTCAAATTTTCATTGCGTTGCTTCGCATATTAATAAGAATTTTCGCCATCTACTCATCGATTTTTTTAATGAAATGAATATTCAGATGAAATAATTCCCTGGCTTCTTGCAGGGAAAGTCTTGGGGGGACACAACCGATTATTTTGGGGAGTGGTGTTAGCTGACGAAACTTTTTAATAAGCTAGATCAGTGGCTGTCAAAAATATCATTAAAACGAGGTAAAATTTTACAGCTGGTAATACATTATTAGGGTTTAAAGTAGGTACCATTGCCCTGTATTTCAATATAACAAAAAATGCTGCTGGAGAAGTAAGTATATTAACATAGTAATAATATATAAAATAACACGTTAAATAGCGTGCGAGCAGAGATATTGTTCTATGACAACAATTATCATTACGTTGCTCCGGGAGTAATGAATGTTTTAGGAAAACACGTCGATATTTCCAGACTGACAAAGGTGGTTCTTACAAAATGCCTCTTTCATTGCTTGATTAATCAAGAAAGAGCTGAATATAATTGTATCCTCATAAGCTTTCAAAAATAGCAACGCCTTTATAGTCTAAGATTCGGCATTAAAAATATATACCCTCATCTGTGATTTGACAATAATAACGATTATATGTTAGATAATATATACATTGATAAATCGCAAATGGGTTTTTAATTAACTTTTATCGATCAACTTCCCCTATATGTTATTTATAAAAATCGAGCATTAGCTGGAATAATATGACTAAAGGAATTGGAAATATATAGGTTGCCTACTTATTAAATTAGAAAATATCCTTTCATAAAATTACATAATAAATTGCTAATATATAAAATTTAGTTTCTTCCTTGGAACATTCGCTACCTATAAAGGAGTGACGCAAAATAATTGTGTTATTAAATAATTCTTGTGTATTTTCTTGAATAAATAAACAAAATAATTGTGATTTGGACATGTTGTAAATAAACCCATTCTATACCTTCTTAATGTCCGTAATTTTTTTTTATTATTTCAACGTTGCTGGGAAAAATAAGAGTAAAGTAGACAGGATAAGCTTTCCATACAATTGGCTAGTGTAGTATAAATAATAAATATTACATACCTATATATGATGAGTTTTTTATTAGTGACATCCCTCTAGTGGGTTAATCAGTACGATGTACTAAGCAACTTTTGGTATTAATATAAAAAAAAATAAGAAAAATGTTATTTTGTTTTTTTTTTAAATAGTATAAAAAGTTATGAGCACGATGTGCTATCTAGCGGTATGTAAAATGTCGCTAATATTGTTTATTAGCGATGTTTTACCTACCGCTAGATGGCGTAGTATCCTTATCGCTTCTCAAACTTTTATTCAATAGATAAGATTTACAAATTTGTTAAAATAAAAACAAACATGTAAAAAAAAAAAAAATTTTTTTTCCAATTTTTTTATTTAAAAGTTGGCGACTTCGTCGTACTGATTCACCTACTACAATGATGTCACTAATTAAAAACTCACATAAGCAACGTCGTTTTTCATTAAATAAAAAATCCGGTAATCATAGTAGATAATTTCGGTATTGGTTCAAAGTTTTGTATTTTCAATAAGACCCTCTACACTCCACACCTTTTTCTGTGTCTAGCCAGTCTAGCAATATGCCGACTCTCTCTTAGCAATTTGTAAAGTTTCACAATTCACAACGGAGTACTGGCGATGGGGCGAAACATCCCTAATTTAATCCCCCCGCAATGTCGGATTTCATACCCCATCTGTCCGCCGTGTTGCACTGCTTTAGGGACCGCGGCGTTAGAAGGGTGTCAACAGAACGGAGATTATACATAAATAAACGAATTTTGAGGATTACGGAAAGAGTAACGAAAAATGCGAGGCGGATAATATTTGTTTAAAAATATAAATAAATTATTGGCGTTATGTTTATGTATAATAAAAGATATGTTGCACTTCTTTAGGGACCGCGGGCGTTAGGAGAGTTTTAATAGAACGGAAATTATACATAAGTAAACGTATTTTAAGGATTACGGAAGGAGTAACGGAAAAAACAAAGTGGATAGTATTTGTTTAAAAATATAAATAAATTCTTGAACTTATCTTTATACATACTAATACCTATATAAAATTACCAGAGTTGTTTTTGTTAAACAACTCTGTCCGCCCCTGTTTCTATCGGATCTTGAATCAGAGTCGCACAAGCTTTGTTTTCTTCTCGGAAAACTTCTTACAAAGTAAGCGTTATAGGTGCTGACACACGGTTGTGAAATGATTGAAATTAATTATTATTTCTTCATTCACAGTTTTTATTTTTGCCTTAACACTGTTAAAACGCTGCGAATTCAGCTTACGCGCATTGTCCTGATCTGATTTTATAAAAACGCAATAACAATAATAGCATTCAATTATTCGTGCCATCTATCACATTTTTGTATAGGCTTATTGCATCATAGAAATAATACGGAGAGAAAGAATGCCATGTATTAGTTTATCTGAAATTAAGTGCGTAATTATTACGCAGTGAAACATGTATACCAAATAAAAATTGAGCTTTGATTTCAATATTCGTTCGTTATAATATTATAATATTTTTCGATACCGGATACCGATACCGGATTTTTCGATTTAGAATAGGCGGTATAATTCGTACCACGGAATTGACCAATCTAACACGGTATATAATCAATGGTAATATAAGAAGTATGCAAAATTTTCGAAGTTTGATTTTTTCTTCATAAATATTTTTAATAAAACTAAATAATAATAAAAAGTCAAAATGGAAAAAATACAAAGCAACCATATTTTTTTGGTGTTTTTTATTTATTTCAATCATCTTTCTTCTATTTAAGTCATCTTATTTTTAAAAATATCTATATAGTAAGGGACACAGAAACTAGTCTGACAGTTTTTCATAGTTACTAATGATTATTCTTATTGGATACGTAAAGATTGCTGTATACGCTGCTTGATTGCTGTAAATCGCAGGGTAAGCCGAAGGGATACCACCTAGCAGTCTATTGCACATCCGATTTCTTCTGTTAGCAACACCATTTTACCGCTACCGAGATCTCCAAGATGACTTCCTAGAATGATTAATTATGAAATCGAGGACTTTTACGGTTCTTTGACAATATAAATAAGAAAAAAAACGAATTTACCGCGTACAGTTTGTAGCACCCGACGTATCGGCGGCGTTGCAATTGCTGTTGTCAAGAGTAGAGTCTACCCTGGACGACGGCGGTTGTAACATCGCCGAAACGTCGGGTGCTACAAACTTCACGCGATAAATTCGTTTAATCTTATTTATTACATTATTATTAATAAATCCATCGCTGTGGCCCCATCCCGTATGGTATCTCCCCCATTACCGCTGGCCGAGACTAATTCGCAGTCTACAGAAACATCGGAATGCGGCGAAATCTCCGGGGCATTCCCCCGCCTTGGACCGCCCAGGCAATGATCATAACCTGACGGTAGATAAAATTTAATGTTTTTAAAGAATTCCAATGTTGCGGAGGCAAAGCGCATAGATTGGAATCCCAATGCAGTTCAATCTATCAATTTATACTTGCGTAAGTTATAATAGGATTGGAATGTATATTTTTTTAAATACTAGGTATCTACAACATTCATATATGTAGGTACGAGTAGGTTCATAATCTAATAAAATCGTTAAAAAATTTATATTTGTGGATCATTACTACATTACACTATAATTCTACATATATGCATAACTTGGAAACATGCACATTGAGAGTATTTAACTACACTGGGAAAACTACTGGATTAATTCTAACAATAAAATGTTGTTATTACGGTTATATACACAGAATAACGATGTTTCAATCGTAATTTTGTTGAATTACAAGGAATTTTGTTGAAACTCCATTACTTGATTATATGTATCAACATTTTCCTGACGGCTAATACGGAAATAACAGTATACTGTAGTTTCAATATAATTCATGTGTCCGACTATAACCGTACGTATACTACTACATGCTAGCACGTTAGAAGCGAGATCCGAAGGTCGCGAAGTAATGAAATAACATTGTTTTTGCATTACGACACGGTAACTACCGTCACGCCAATCCCGTTACGCGTCATGTTAATTCATACGTATGGACCACAGTCCGCGTTATACATACGTAATTCTTGTCTAAACATGCGTATTTCCGAGTATTACATCGTTATACTTTTCTCAGTGTACATAATATGTCACATTACATTAAACATAATGCCTCATAATAACAGCAGATTACTACTACGCGCGAAGGCTGGCTATCGACCGGTTAATCACGCAAGATGCAAGGGTATTTATATAAATTTAAAATAATAATATTTATCAAAAAATTCAGAATATTTTACAGTAACAGAAAATATACCTATACGCTGTCTGTTGAAAAAGTATCCAAACTTATTTTTTCCTCGTACACAAATGCAGCACGAGAAGCGTGCCCCCAAGCAAAATATCTCTTACCATTTATGTCCTTATGAGGAAGTCCGTTTATGCTTACCAATTATGCTTACGAGTTATGCTGACAAATATGCTTATCAGTTATGTCCGTATAAGGAAGTCTGAATAGGAAAAAACCATCGATGCAGGCGGCCTTTTTAACCCTTCCAGTAGCGGCATAATTTCATGACAGACCGCGGAAATTTATTGGAATTTCTTGCAATATTGCCGCGCTCGACAAAAAGTACTATAACTATGGAACTACTACAACAATAATAAAAAGAATAAATGTGCAATGATCGCATTAAAATTTCGTATATAGCATATTGAAATTTCATTTTGTAAAACAATGAGATATTTATGAATAAATATGAGAAAGTCGAAAAAGTGAAAAAAACTCGGCATTTCTAACTTGTACTCGTCTTACGGAAAAATATGGAACCCTATTTAGAAATTGTAAATATAGAAATTGTAACGTGATCTTTATTAGATTCTCTATCAAAGGTAATTTTTAATTTTGCTGATTTACATACAAAAATATTTAGACAAAAATATTTAAAAACCAAAAAAAAAATCGAATTTTACGGAATTTTACCAGAAATATCAGCGAAATGACGCGCGAAATTATACTAGCGGCCGTTTATGTATCTATGGTAATAATGAGATAATACATAAATTTTAGGATGCGTTCGAATTAGAAAATAATATTACTGTGCGCTCCGGGAGCTAACCGCCAATATTGGTCGTTACGTAGTCAATGTGCAACCAAATTTGGTCGTTACGTAGCCGAAGGGGAGTATTTTTATATAATTCTAAATAAGACGTTTCACCTCGAACGAAGAATATCAAGATTTTAATTCGTGTGCCCGATCACGCAGATAAACTGCAACGGGCTCCGAGCTAGCATTTTCGCCTCCCCAGTTCCTTGCTTTCGATCGACAGACCAAGATGTTTCCGGATTACGCAAATTTGCAGGAAACTTTCGTGTTTGGGCTCCGGGGGATGCGTAACATTTTTGCGTTTATTTAGATTTTGGAAAATTTTCCCTGCGTAAGTAATTTATTTGGTATATGTTTTAGCGGCACGTTTTATCATCTCCTAGTCTACAAGAATGATCAACGCGAATAAGCCAAGGTCGCCGAGGAAAATATAATAAATAGTTAATTAAATCGATGAAGGGTGTTCAGGTGCAGGATTTAACAAAGGGAGATAGAGTAGTTCCCGGCCTAACATAGTGATGGCGCTCCAAATAGATAGGTTTTTAATTTAAAAATATTTGGATTTTTTAAATGAATGAATTTAAATTGAATTAAATTTGGAACATTCCGAACCATAGACGCACAGCTTTAATCTGTCCAAAAGATAAGCATCGTCACCCCAAGACTTCCCGGCAAGTAGCCAAAGACTGACTTCAACTGTATAATAATTTAATAAATAAAATCGATGAGCGCTCTCTCTCGTCCGTCGGACCAACCCGGTTGAGTTCCATTGCGATGTCTCAAGCGGCGAGGATCGTTTCTTGGCTAAGACCGGGATTGGGCCGAGCGCCAACAGATGGCGTTAATATTAAAACAAAATATATGGCGGAATTTAAATATCATTAGTGTAGCTTGTATATGAGATTAGCAAAATTTCACAAAGTGGTTTTGGCTCCACATGGCACCTGTGTACTAAATTATGGAGTCTCTAATTTCAATATTTCGGGATTGAAACCACAACCTTTTGAACTCTTGTCATGACCAAATGATTTCTGGATGCCAAAATTTCATCTCATTTGGATTAAGCGTTTAGGTTTAATTGTGGCGGAATACACACACACACATAGACAGACACACAGCCAGCCTTCAATTTGGAAATGGTTTTAATCGTCTAATGGGACTCAAAATAGATATTTCCGTCTTCATCTCGGTTTTTTTTGAGCGTTCACAATACTTTCCCTCTTGGGCCATTCGTGGACCTTTTCTATTGTGAAATTCTTAGCGCACCAATTAAAGTTTGGTAGAGAGTCACTGGATGACCCTCGTAGGGCGTCCGCTTGGAGCGATTAGAGATGTCATCATTGAAAAGTTGAAGATCTGATCTTGGAGAAGAGTCATAATAACCTCAACTGAAATATCGTAATCACATTGGGTGACCAATATGCTCACGAAGACAAGCTTCAATGACTAGTGGTCGCGATTGAGGAGGTCTCTCGTTGGGTGCAAGGTCGATTCGGAAAATGTTTTCCATCATCATCAGCCGGTAGACGTTCACTGTTGGACATAAGCCTCCCCTATAGAACGCTATGACGAATGGTCTTGAGCCCCCTCCATCCGCCCTACTTCTTGCAATCGTGGCAATATCTTGTGGGGGGCTGTCCAACACCGCGTCAACCGATTAGTGGTCGCCATTCGAGAACCTTTTTTCCCCGACGGTTGTTGGTTTTGCGAGCTATATTATTATGGCCTGCCCATTGTGCCTTGGTAAAAATAACAACAATGCCTTGGTAAAAATAAATAGAATTAAAAGCCAAATTATTGGACATCAGGCATGTTCAAACCAAAATATCGCAAAACGAACCACGAATTTGAGAATGTCGCCGTAGTAATTAATATTCTACATAAAAAGACCTATCCAATGACATATGACTTACCGCTAATGGTGATCGATAGCCAAACGCCCATCATCCTTTCTAGGCATCATATTGATAGCAATCTTAAATGATCAACTCACCTTGAAGAACTGAGCAAAAAATTAGTAGCGCCACATTTGCCATAAAAAAAATATTGTTATGTGGTTTCGAAGCTTCCAAATCTATCTACTTTGCCTATTTCCATTCTATATTAAGTTATGACCTTATTTTCTGAGAAATGGCGGCAAATGTTATAAGGATATTTCGCTTGCCAAAACGAGCAATTAGAAATCTGTTCTCAAATCTTCGTTAACACCTTGCAAGCAGTAGGTATTTCATCGAATCTGGTATCATGACTTTGTATGCCGCGTATATATACCAAAATATCATGTATAAGAGAAATAAATTATTAGTTTAAAAAAAACACTAAAAACACGCTTTTGGGTTATGATACGATATTCACATACACACGGCTATGATACGATATTCCATCATGGAATGTCAGTGCCTATCTTCCGGCTTCATCATCAGACCTTGAAACCTAATCGTGGTCAAAGTTCATTCCAAGACTTTTCTAACGAGTCCAAACACAGCTATGATACGGTGTTCCATCATGAAGTTCCAGTTCATATCTTCCGACTCCATCATCAGATCAGTTCGACAGTACCATATTATTGTATTGTCATCAGAACTACATACAGCTGCCAATTTTCATGACGCTACGATCCTTGGAAGATGGTTAAATAAGTTATCTTAGATTCCATTACATAGTTACATATAGGTCGACCTAATAAAAGCGTTTTAAAAATATCGCCACTACTTCAACTAAATCAAATATCCTGTACGCGAAGGAAAGAGGACTTGCGTCATTTTAAGGGGCGACTGAGTAAGGTTTAAAATAGTTTCTCTGTCAATCTTACTTATTCTACAATAAACTTCCATTTTACATCATGGGCCTTGGGGAGGTTAACTTTAAGAAAAAGGTACAATGTATTTTGATTAAGAACCCTATTTATAGCATTGGGGATTTCGACAATATCGATTTTTCGCAGTCCTATTGACTTTCTTGACTATTTTTATTCTTTATTTTTTTTAAATTTCCTATTATACAATTGTCAATTTTCTTATTTTTCTGACTATTAACTATTATTATTATTTGTTTGTATTTGTAATTTTCTTTAAAAAATAATCGCTCATGATAATTTGTGAAATTATCCAATAATTCTGTTTGATTTATTAATACTATTGTCCATATGAAAATTCTACTAAATTATGTAACAATTTTGATAGAAAATATTGGAAATTTTTATTCCCTCTATATAAATTTGAAAATCTGCGCTTGGATGTTCAACGTTCATACCTTGTCATACCAATATTCATACCTTATACCTTATAAAATGGGTATATACATATTTACATATTATGTTGTAATTTATATTAATTTTGACATTAACAAGTGAAGGAATTCCTACCAACTGGTTTAATGAAAAAATAAATAATTAAAAAAAGCTACTTCGAGAAAATACGTGATGAAACCTCTTTTTCTGAACCCCCTTTTTGTAAGCGAAGAACCCGCATTCCATAAATTCTTTCAAAACCGAGATTTATTATTAATTCTGAAAGTATATCTAATGAGCGTCCTCCTTTCTGCCCCCCCTCCCTTTATCGATTTTCCGCTCGCTTTGTATCATTTTTTCCGCTGGACTGGAGTGTGATGGTACCAAGACAATATCGCAAACCGCAATACTGTAACCGAAGAATAAGAAAATAATTTCTTCTGTGATTTATCAGTAAATTGGAAACGTCTCACATTTGTAGGGGGCAATAAATTAATGGTACCGGCAGCACATTTTACCGACCGGATTCTCGCCTGGCAATTAAGATAAGAGACAATCAAATATTAAGCGAGTTTTGCAATATGGCCACTTCCGGGATCGGCGACTGCGATTGTATCGGGGGTGAGTTTTCAGTAGAAATTTCGGTTATTCCCTGCTGTTGTAGACACAAGCCGTGAAGCGAACAACAGAATCGCAGTGACGGTCCGGTGGGTCCGCCCCAAATATACTCGAAAAATATTACCGTAGGATCATAATTGCAGAAATATTATGAATTCCTTATCATATTATGTCAAAATTATGAAATATATCAATATGTATATAGTATTGATACATTTTATTTGGTTTCATGACATTTTTCAAATTATTATTTTATTTTATCATTAGGCAGTATTCAAATAAACGTCTGTGAGCCTACTTCAATGCGGACGTCTCGAGCGATCCAATCAGGTTAGGATTTGATATTTTGTATTTGTAACTATGATTATGAGACAATAAAAGATTTGATTATAAATTCCAATTATAAACGAATAGATATATAAAGGTGTGAGGTATATTCTGACTAACTGGCAAATACATGACAATTACGTGATAATCTTTACAGAAAAAGTAAAAAAATGCGTTTGCTGTCAATATCTCAAAAAATGTAATAAAATACCCGAAAACACGAGCTGGTGGCGTAGTGGTTAGGTCTCTTGATCTTGCATTGTGAGGTTACGAGTTCGACTTCCGAGTGAACCACCGTTCGAATTATGTCTATCGAATATAATGACAAGGCATATACTTACACACATGTTACACCCGTACATATAAACACCTCACAGAGGGGTTGGTTGTAAGTGATTGTCTTAAGATGATAAACCCGCCCATTTTGAAATAACACCATAAATATTAGTAACAAAACATAAGAAAACCTTTGAGAATTTACTCGTTTTTCACTAAAATTGCGCGAAATAAATATATTTTCTCGAATTCATATATTTTCCTGTTTTTACTTGTTTTTACTGATATAACAATATATTTTGAAAGGTTTTCAATCGAAGATTTAACAACGTATTGATATACACATACATTTACGAAGGGATATGTTATTTTAAACACCGTAATCTAAAAATGACATAACCATTTTAGCTAGTTTTATTAATATTTTACGATTTTTGCGAATCAATGGCTAATATATCGCGCTAAACTATAGATAAAGATTGCGGGCGACTACAGAGAAAAGCAAAGAGTACAGAGAAAAATAGCAGGTTGCAAAAAGCAAAAAAGGTTGCTTGAATTGGCATCAGGTTTTTCTTTATTAATGGTTATTGTTATGTCGGACACACATACTTCGTTGAATTAATAAACGATTACAGGACTGGACTGTCGGACACACATATTATGTTATGTCGGACACACATATTATGGCTGCACGGTTATGTTATGTCGGACACACATATTATGGCTGCACGGGTGGTGGATGAATAGTTGACTGCTCTTGTTATCCACCATGTTTGAGAACATTTATAATAAATGTATCAACCATTTTCACTCTGTGTTTTAAATATGTTAATCGTTTTTAATTAATTATTTTTTTATCATTAGTTCTAACAGATATCGATATCTAATCGAAACAGATATTTAACAGATTTTAATTATCTATAATATTAAATATTTTCTTTTTCTTTATTTATTATTAATTCTTTATTTATATACACATTTATTTATTTATAATAACCTTAAAATTTATAAGAATGAATGAGCGATCGGAATGAATGAGAGAAAAAAAAAAAGAAAGAAAGTGAAGTCACTATGATAAAAGTGAAGTCTTAAATACTATCACCCCAGAATAGATATACAATCTAGTGGGGGGATAAAATCCACACAAATGCAATCTTATCTGCTTCGCAAAAATCAATTGTATTGTATTGGATAATTTTATAAAATAAAAATAAAAAATAAAATATCATTAATTCTTATATATCCTTAATTTTAAACAAGGGCGTTTTTAAATTCAATATCAACATTGAAGAAGTTTTGCGTCGATATTTTAAGTGTGCCAATGTTGATTTTTTATGTTTGTACATAAATTATGCAAATGTTGATTTTTTATGTTTGTACATCAAATATGCACTATATCGATCTCCAATATATCGTTCGAAGTCAAATAATTAAATTTAGAAAAATCAAATGTATATCCCCAAAAGAATAGAGTTTATCTTCAATTATTTTCTTTCGAAACTCAAGTCTGCAACGTACTTGTTGTTGACTACAGATAACCATAAAAACGTAATTGATTTGATCCACCAGAATAGGTTAATAGGCCATAAGTTTTCTAGAAAAGATACGAAATCATATCGAATATAAAATCGAAGACTTTCGCGGTTGTTTGACATTATAAATAGGATAGAAAAAGAATTTACCGCGTGAAATTTGTAGGACCCGACGTTTCACCGAAACGTCGGGTCCTACAAATTTCACGCGGTAAATTCGTTTTCTATCCTATTTATCACATGGAATAGTTAAATACAAAATGTGCACCACTACCCAACACAATGCAATCGTGAAAGAAATTGAAAAAAGCTTAGACAAAATTGGAAAATTAAAAATTCAATACGAAATTGGAGGATTAATGTCATTAATTTTGTGAAAATGAGATGCTATTTTTCTGAGGTATAAATTTAGGTAAGATGTATTTTGTTTGAAACTTAAATATGTTTACAGATAAAATATTTTTTCTTCTCAATAAAACCTCAACTAAAAGGTTATATTTTAGGTTAGTAAATTTTAAAATTGGAAGTACCAAATAAAAAATAAAAGGATTTTGATAGTTATTTCTCGTTACCCTTCAAGTCAATAAGAGTGTAATAAATTGAAAGTGATGTGGAATATGCAATTAAAATATTCTTTCTAAAATGATCTTGAGAATCTAGGGGAAATAAAATCCGGGTATAAAGTTTTCCGTCGCCGGACCTGGCGGCATGGCTTGGTGTAACAGTAGCGTTTAGCGTCGCCTGCGTTGCGGGCGTCGCGACGTCGAAACTTTCTCCCGCCTTTCATAAATCTTTGAGGTGACGCGGGGAGACGCGCGGCGACGTCTTGCCGACGTCCCGCCGCCGCGGCAAAAACATGTTTTCGAGAAAAGTTCGATTAGCGAAATGAGTCTCACATGAAAGTGCAACTTTCGCGGAAGGGTTGGCGCTGTTTCGATTCGTTCGCGGGTCACCGACTTTCATTTTAATAAAGCCCGTTTGTTGTGGAGTATTTCTACCGTGATATTGTGGAAATTAACTATGATACATAAGGAGTCTCCGAGAACTCCGAGGCAGGTTACATCGTTAAAAAATCGCTTACAACTAATTTTGGTTTAGGTCTTTGTTACAGAGGAAAAACATTTTTAGGTTTAAATTTCCGATATTCATATGTTTTTCCTTAATAACAAAGTTTAGTTATATTATTATTTTTCGCTTTAGTTATATTATTATTCAAACGACCATTTTAGTACCTTTTATTTTAATAGTTTTTTAAACCTGGTATTATTATTTTTTAATATTTTATTACTTTATGGCTACTTTTTAAATTATATTTTTATGAAGTCTAAGTAAAAACCAAATGCCGGTTTTTTCTTGATCTATTATTAGGCATTATTTGCTAATTTTTGAATATTTGTATATAGGATAAGTTTTAACGATCGTTTAGGATTTTACAGAATAAATTGAATTGAAAGGCATAAATTAAAAAATATCATAATTTCAACTGTTCTCATCTTGTAGAATAATTTCATATATTAAAAATATCGTAATATCGAAGAACCTGTTTTTATTATATAATGACAGTGGGTGTAATAAAGAACTCGAAATATTTGGTCAGACTGCCTCATAACCAAACCCGTGGCGTCAGTATCTTCATATATGGTCACGCATCGGTCCTTGACGCATCGCAATATAATGGGCGAAATGGCGCAATATAATGGTAAGGAGATGCTGACACCACGCGTTCGATTATAAAGCAGTCTGACCATATGTTTCGAGTTCTTTATTGCATCCTCTGTCTACTGATGAGTTTACAGTTTTTCCAACACTTTGGGGGTACTAATTAAAATTACACATTTTCTAGTATGCCAGCGACAGATTTCCCGGAATCTGGTCTGCTGATTATTCTATTGCTAAAATACTGTCTGATCTAAACGTATCAGCTTTTGCAAAACTCTTGCACTTTTTTGTTGCTGTCTCTTGATTATGTTGTCACCAGCGGCGTTGAGACTGCGTTTAAAGTAATACAAAGTCGGTTCTGTCCTTACACGTGTGAGTAAAGCATTCCAGATACGGGCTCCATATCCATGTAAGTAAGGAAATGTTAAGATTAATTATTATAGATCGATTTTAATTGGATGCTATGGCAAAGCCTCCGAGAAAGTATTGCGTATGTCTATTAAAATATAGGCTATTAAAAACACAGATATGCCAAGTTGGAATATATCATTATTATTGTATGATGATATAAGCGCGCGGTCAGCGAACCAATAAGGTAGGTTAGTAGGATAGGACCTTGCTATACTAGTGTTGTTAACTACAACGAGTGAACCCGTCTCCTCAGGAAGTTTTAACGATTAGTCGTTCTATCTCCCGTGAAGTAGCGCAGAAGACTTGGAAAAAACAGTCCACCGTCAAGCTCCGTCACATGCCCGTAAGAGGCCAACGCCTTAACCGCGAGATAACCGAGTGTGTTGTTACCCAGCGGGCTTACACTCACGCCCTTACTTCCAATTGCGACCAGATTACTCCGGTCTCTCGATTGGTTACGAGTTCGAGGTCGCTTGCGCGGTCCTCTCCCTTACGTAGCGGCGATACGGTGTCTAACGAATCTATTGCGGACTACGGCATCCTTTGCCCGACTGTTCACCCCGGATCGGGTGGCCGTATGGTCGTTTCAAGAGCAGTTGCCTTAAGGTTAACAACTACCTTCACTCTATAGGAAGTATTACTGTCTTCAGACTCCCCCGGCTGTTAATCGGAATGCACAATCGATTGGCTGACGCCGCATTGTACGCAAACCGTCCAGGAGAACGCGAATATTGACTCCTAGGAGAGACTGCCTCGAAGGCCAGCATCCTACTCTGGCTCGCACTTCTGCGTGGAGGCCGCCGGATGGGTGTTGACCCGTGTGTTTGATCGACCCTATACAACTAGGTCTTAGTGGCCAAATTGCAACAGGACCCATTAGCTCAATCTTCCAAACTGGTTCAGATAAAAACAATTTAATATCACGGCATCCTACTCGCGTTAAATTATGTAAACTGATTACAATTAATAGGTACGCGGTCATCGCTAATCTCTAATTTTAATGCGCCTGGTCTCGCAAAGATAAAAAGCGCTATAAGTGACAAAACAAATCCGTTCGAGCGACAAAAGCGCCGACACGCCAACGCGCGCTCCAAAGAGGGGGCAATCCCGCGGACGTATTAACAAAAGTGACTTTAGGGACGGCGAGTGCGCCTTTTAATTTGCAATCATTATCGATGTCGTCAGGGGGCGACGGGGGTCGACTCGGGGGATTACCGGGGACGCAACGCCGACAGACGGCGAGCCGCCACACCGCCGCGCCGCATGACTAACGGCCGTTATCGGCTTTTTGTTCGGCTTTTGTTTTCCCTTGGCGGTTAGCGGCCACGGCGCGCAGCAAACGACGCGGCGACGATACGATGCGACGCGCATGCCGTCAGCCGTAGAGCGCACGATTGACGCTTATCGATATATCGCTAATGTATCTTACAGGCATAGGTTTTATGCAGATTGAGTTTATGTACGCTGACACCACCACAGTGTTTTATATTTATACCGAGAATTACTTGGCCTCTGAGGAGAAATTATTAAAAGAGGATGGGCAGAAAAGCACTTTTGAAATTCTATATGTAATTGACCATTCCCGCTATTTAAAGAGTATGTATATTAGAATAATTATAAATATTTGAAAACTTGGACGGATTTATATATTACTATAAAATCAACGATATTACCTACTGGTCTGAAGACTATCGTGATTATAAATACGATAAAAACGAATTTACCGCATGAAGTTTTTAGCATTCGACGTCGTTTCAGCCGTGTTGCAACCGCCGAAAACCCAATAAAAAACCTAGTACCATTTTAGAAACCTGAATTATACTGACAGAATTTAGCAACATGGCAAAAGCTAAAAGAAGCAAGCAAGCAAGTAAAAGAATAATGTATGATACAAAAAGTGTTCCGATTTAAATTAATATATATATATATATATATATATATATATATATATATATATATATATATATATATATATATATATATATATATATATATATATATATATATATATATATATATATATATATATATATATATATATATATATATATATATATATATATATATATATATATATATATATATATATATATATATATATATTTTCTTTGTTTTGTTTTTAGGTCCTGGAAAATTGTATACTTTATTTAGACAATAAAAGGTTATTTTGAACTTTCAATTAAATAATAATTTTGTTGAACTTTTAATTTATTATTTTTCTCTCAACCTAAATAGTCTTTTAACCCTTGGAGTAAATGGGTATTTTCATGGATGCATCTGTCTCTTTTGCAGGATTTTCGGCGACATCGACTTAAAGTACTATAACTACGAAACTACTACACCAATCATAAAAAGAACAACTGCACAATGATTGCATTGAAATTTCGAATATAGAATATTGAAATATCATTTTGTAAAACAATTAGATAATTATGAATAAATATGAGAACGTCAAAGAAGGAAAAAAAACGCGCGACCAGATTTGGTCGACTCGTACTCAACGGATAATTGTTTCGCGTCCAGATTTGGTTGACTCATACTCAACGGGTTAAAAAAAATGGCAGCTGTTAGCCTCTGTCAAACTCAGGACAGCAAAGACGAAAAAAGCAATTTGCAGGGCGAGTTTTGTTACAGCTTAAATTATCGTCTATGAAATAGATCATGGATAGATAAAAAAAGAGCTTAAGTTTAAAATGAAAAAAATACTTCTTATTCTTTCTTAGGCTTTCTTATTTACTAGACGCATTAAGACTGTCCACAGAACCTCACGAGCTCTCTTCGATAACAAATATCGAAAGCTCGGATAAGCTGAATTGCCGAATGTCATGCACATGTCAAGTCGTACCCTCTTTTATTGGACGTCTGTCTGCCTATTTATGAACGTCTCTATCGCGGCAAATCCATCTGAGTAATGAAAAGCTCGTATTCGGCATGACGCAATAATGGCGGACCCTCGATGGCCGGTGCATAGTCCATCCTTATCAGGACTTATCTGCAGCGAAGGGCGCCAGAAGGAGGGTATAAGGAAGGAGCGTCGTAAATCTTACTCATCCACCCCTGGCGACAATGTCACGCGGGATAAAAATATTAAACGTCCCCCGATTTTGTGCCGCGTCTCGTAGGGGAGGGGGCTTCACGGTGTTCTACTTGTAATCAGCTCCAGGAAACCACAGGGTGCCTGCCAAAATATATGCGACGCGGCCCGCCTCCGCGAACAGTAGGGTGCTTGAGCTTTCAGAAAAGAAAAATCAATACGTTAAACTAGCCAAATAGTTTATTTAATTATTTATTTATATATTTAGTAACGCAAAACAATTTTTTAATTTAATCTCAGGAACTATGCACAGAAATATTTCAAGCATTGTTTCAATAACAGAAAATGGATACATTTCGTAGTATAGTGGTAACGTCACGTAACTAGGCCGGACCTATTCTAAGGTAAACATTTAATTTTATCCGTACTTTCTCAATACCGTGTTTATAATTTTTTTTTATTGAAAATTTAAAATAGTCATTGGATCACATTTTTTTATTAAAAAACTATATTAATAACTACTTAATACCTAAAATTAGGAGTGGAATACTAAAATGTCAGCAAATACATTCAAATCAACATTATATATTGATTTAAAATAATTATAAAAATGCAAAGGTATAAATAATTTAATACTGCATTTTGCTTATAACTAAGATATTATAAAAATAAAAGAAAAACCTCGTAATGTAATGTAAAATAAAATAAATAAATGTAAATATAATCTATATATGTATATAAAAATGGATGTTGGTATATAATGCTGTGTGTCCGAGCCTAATATATACATCGACACCGTTTGACCGATCACTATGAAAGTTTGTAGATATAAGTATTTTGTCATGGAATAGGTTTTATGATTTTCGCTTTGTTGTAACTCGCCGCTTGGTGGCGCTGCAGCGTGTCGATTTCTACACCGTTGAACCTATCGCCATGAAAATTGGTATACATAGGTATTTGAGAACGGATAATATTTTCGCGCTACTAGGGCAACGCTACTACATGGCATTCGTCGATTACAATAAAGCTTTTGATTCTTTGAATCATAACTATATCTGGAAAACGCTGAAAAACCAGGGCGTAGAAAGCAAATACATAAGAATAATAAAAGAAATCTTTAAAATACCACAGCAACATAATCGGAAAAACATTGCAAACATTAGCAAAAAAATTCAAACATCAATAAGAAAACACAGAAAAACGGAAACACTGAATGTACTGAGAGAACAAATAGAGAAAACAGGCGGAATAAAGAAAGGTCTAAAACAACTAAGAGAATACACTCAATGGATACCAAACATGAAGACTAATAACACGAAGAAAAATGAGAAATCGACGACAAAAAGATTATCAATAGCTAAAGTAGCGACAGAATTCTATAAAAGTTTATATACAGAGACTGACAAAACAATACCAATAGAGACGGAGAAGGATGATTACGAAGAAGAAATACCATACATATTAGAGACCGAAGTCATAAGAGCCATAAATACACAAAAAAATGGAGAAGCACCTGGAGACGACAACATCTCAAACGAACTACTGAAAGAATCCCTAACCGTAACATCCAAACAGGTGACACATCTATTTAATGAAATAATGGCTACTGAACAATTACCAACCCAATGGACGAAGTCCACTATTGTCCTGATACATAAAAAAGGAGACAAAAATGAAATAAACAATTACAGACCCATATGTCTAATGCCCAATCTATATAAAGCGTTTTCTAGAATAATACTTGGCCGAATAATGAAACACCTAGAACAAAATCAGCCAAGAGAACAAGCGGGATTTCGCGCCGATTATTCTACAATCGATCTTATACATGTTGTGAAACAAGTCATCGAAAAACTTAACGAATACGGTCAACGCTACTACATGGCATTCGTCGATTACAATAAAGCTTTTGATTCTTTGAATCATAACTACATATATCTGGAAAACGCTGAAAAACCAGGGCGTAGAAAGTAAATACATAAGAATAATAAAAGAAATCTATAAAAATACCACAGCAACGGTCCGACTGGAACAACAAGGAGAAGAGTTTAGTATACAGAAAGGCGTCAGGCAAGGCGATCCACTTTATCCAAAACTTTTTACGGCAGTGTTAGAAAACATATTCAGAAATATAAACTGGGAAGATTTTGGAATAAACATTAACGGATTAAACATAAATCACCTAAGATTCGCCGACGACATTGTGATATTCGCTGAGAGACCAGACATATTACAAACTATGTTACAACAACTAGACTACGAAAGCAGAAAAGCAGGTCTATCCATGAATCCAACGAAGACCAAAGTAATGACGAATGCATTAAAGGAAGACATAGAAATAGGACAAGAAATTATCGAATATGTAGATGAATATATATATTTAGGACAGATAATATCTATAAAAGACCAATACTCAAAAGAAATCGATAGAAGAATAAGCAACACTTGGAAACGGTACTGGTCACTAAAAGAGATAGTTAAAAATGAAACGATACCAATGTCAATAAAAAGTAAACTTTATAATACATGCATTCTCCCATGTCTTACTTACGGGTGTCAAACTAGGCCTGCCACGACCAAAAATAACCAAAAACTTATAGTATGTCAACGAAACATGGAGCGAAGCATGCTAAACATATGGCTACAGGACAGGTGGACGACCTCAAAAATGAGGAAAATAACAAAGGTGAACGATATTTTAAACAAAATTAGATAACTAAAATGGAACTGGACTGGTCACATCATGAGAACTAACAAAGAAAAATGGACGAAGGACGTACTGGAATGGTATCCTAGAAATGGGAAAAGACAAAAAGGACGTCAAATTAAAAGATGGGAAGATGACTTGCCGAAAGGATGGAGAAGGTTGGCTTGGGACAGAGATGAATGGGAGAAAATGGGGGAGGCCTATGTCGAAGGACAACCTGACCAAAAAACTGGCTGCTGAAGAATAATATACCTTATTTAAAAATTAGATTAAAAAATTAATAATATATATTGCTTTACCACATAAGGCAAAATTGTATAATACGGTCAGCGAATAAAGGCTTTTATTATTATTATTATTAATAATAATAATATTTTCGCGCTATCCACTTAGTTATAACTCGCTACTAGATGGCGCTGCAGCACATTAACTTTTATACCGTTCAACCGACCACCATGAAAATCGGTATACATAGGTATTTCAGCACGGATAATATCATCTCACTCTCCATTTTGATATGACTCGCCACTAGATGGCGCTCTTTTTTTTGTTAAGACTCGCCACTAGATGTCGCAACTTCTATGCCGTTTAACCGATGGCCATGAAAATTGGTATACAAAGGTATTTGAGAACGGATAGTATTTTCGTGCTATCCACTTTGTTGTGACTCGCCATTAGATGGCGCTGCAGCACATCTACTTCTGTACCATTCATCCGATCACCATAAAAATCGCTATACATAGGTATTTCAGCGCTGATATAACATGGCACGAGCAACGCCGGGTAATACCAATAGAAAATTCACGATATCGATATGTTCTGTTTAGATTACAGTGTCCAATATTTTTGAAATTCTTTGTAGTCCTCTTTTACAAGGTAATTTGAAAGCAACGTAGATGTTAGAGTTGCTTTGTTAATTTATGAAACTCGATCAAATAACTATACGTTTCCGTAATTAGTAGCGAGGTTTCATCGACACTATCAAGCAAGATGAAATTTAATCAACTTATGTTTCAAATTAGACCAGGTCATTTGTGGGAGATTCGGAATCCATTCCAATATAAAAATATCCCCTAATAAGCCTGCATCTATGTACATTTTTGCGTCCCCTCGCTCAGCGGGAGATATTAGTCGGCGGGATTATGTTTTACGATGCAGAAGATATTAAATTAATAGCTAATAAAAGCTGACATTAATATGTCTGATTTGCTACGCGATTAATGCCCGTATGAAATGGCTCAAAAATTGGCAGGATCAGCTGTTTTTCGATGTTAAATTACTGATTAATTTCGGACTCATGAAATATATCTCTTCCTGGATAATAAAGGAACCGTAAGATTGCAATCTTCTTCTTTGGGTGCCCCCCCCCCCCAACTAGTGAAGGTTGGCAGTCAGCTTTGCATACATATTTTTATTAATCCATATGAAGCTGAGTACCAGGGAAAATAGTTCGGTGATGTCTCGTTGCCTTCTGCACCAGAACTTTCGGAGAGTATTTGGCTCTCCAGACCACTGAAGCCTCTTCCAGATAGTTGCCCTACTGGGTCTTAAATTATACCGCCTAAGCTCGGTCGTTATTGCCTCGTTTGTTGTGTAGCAGAGAACACCGCGACGACCCTTGGGTCGCCGCCGCCAGCTATTCTGAAGAGAACTACCAGCACGAGCAGGTTAGGATGGCAATTGGGTTGAATAAGATGTTGTTTCGTTCTCCCCTTACTCCCTTTGTTGCTTTGCTGCTTCAGTAATATTCTCTGATACGAAACTACGCTTTCCAGATTATTGATGCGGTTCTCCAGATTATCAAAACTTTTGCTTTTTATGATAGTTAGACCGATACGCAAACGGCGTATTGGTCTTATACTGCAATAAGTATATATATATATATATATATATATATATATAATAATACTAAAATAATAATATTTCTTTTGCAATAACTAAATAAAATCTGTAGACTGCTGAAATTCACCTATTTATTATTTAATTTAACCCTGACGCACAGTGCCAATCATAGTTCTGATTTTGATGTTACACTTCTGAGAATAATTAATTTAAATGCTTAGCGGGCACCTATTAAGAGCGGTGGTCCCTAAGACCCTCCTTAAACCCTAATGATATTTCCACTCTCCCCTTCTAACCCTCTGTCGTTGGCGGGAAAGAAGCATCAGTGATTCATCTGCGTAGCTATTGCATCACCAAAATTCTGAGATTACGGGGATTGTGAGGAAGCAGAATCGTTGTTTACCGGATATATGTACAATACACAAACAGACACTGAGAAAAATATAACAACGTAATACACGGAAATACGCATGTTTCAACTAGGATTACGTAAATAACTCGGACTGTGGTCCATACGTATGAATTAACATGACGCGTAACGGTGTTTGCGTGACGGTATTTACCGTGCCGTAATGTTAAAACATAATGTTATTTTATTACGTCGCGACCTGGGCATCTCGCTAGTAACACGACAGCATGTAGTAGGATACTTACGGATATAGTCGGACACATAAATCAGGTTGAAACTACAGTATACTGTTATTTTCATATTACCCGTACGGGTAATGTTGATACATGTACTCGAGTAATGGAGCTTCAACAAAACTCCTTGTAATTCAACAAAATCTTGATTGAAAAGTCGTTATTAAGTACCTATAAAACCGTAATAGCAAAATGGTAATGTAAGAATCAATTTTAGTGACTATTGTTTGATATCATTTGACATTTTATTTTATTTTTATTTTATTAACACGATTATTTATTTTTGTGTTTTATTTCCTATTGTGATCATTAGTTAGTGATTATTAGTTATAATTTGTAATGGTGACGGGAATATATATATTTCTTTTCCTTTTTATTTTATTTTTTTATTTTTTTTTTATTCATTGCCGAATATATGTGATATAAAAACTAGAGAGCTAGCTGCCCTGGAACAAGTCCTGGCACTTAGTTGGGCAGCAGCAGTACTTAAATGCTAATGCTCATATCGGCCGTGTTTAATTTTAATTTTAATTTTAATTATATATATTTTTTTTTATTGATATGATTATTAGTGATACTTGTGCACTTGTAAATGAATTGTTAAATTAAATAAATAAATAAATAAATAAATAAATAAATCCATAATTTTTCAGTATATACAGGTGAGTAATAATTAACCGGCATCCTTGAAGGAGGTGAATCAGTACGAGCAAATAAACAACTTTGTTTATTTTTAAATAATTAAAAAAACAGTATTTTTTTTTGGTAATGTTGTAAATCTTATTATTAATAGTTAAAAAAGTTTGAGATGCGTTGAGTGCCATCTAGCGGTAAATATTGCTAGTAAACAATATTACCGATATTTTACCTACCGCTAAATGTATCGTGATCAACACTTTTTAGACTATTAAAAGAAAACATAATTTGTCAACTTGTTAATTTTCAAAACAAAATTTGTTTTTCGACAAGTTGCTCTCTTGCTCGTACATCCCTCAAGGATACCGGTTAATAACAACTAAGGCTGTATTATATAATTACAAACGTTGTGAGAAGTCATATCACCGCGGTTCTATTTAAAAAAAAGTAAATTCGAGCTCATCTACATATTTTACCAGCCTGCATAAAAGGCTCAGTGGATTGAATGAACGGGTTGGAGGGCTAAAGCGGCGCGAGCGACGGGCGGGCGGGCGGTACGTAGAGACGCTCGCTCTCTGGCGCGGTTCAATTCCCATAGGATTGTATGTGAATTGCGTTTAGTGCGGCATTACACCGCTAATGTGGCCATTCTTCTAAAGGGGCGAATTTATAAAGGGATGGCTTATGAATCACCGACCACAATTGCTGTCGCTGTCATTGTATTGCCGCCGTTGCAAATTTACGCGCCTGCCGACTAGATTTCATTTAAATGTGAATATTGCTATCCACATTTGGTGTTGAAATAACACTACTGTTATTTTAGTAATCATGTTGTAAAATTGAAACGCGAACAGTATTAGCTAGGATAACGCTCTGGAATAATATTACGAATACGGAAACTAAAATAAAGCCGAATTTAGCATTCCAACTGCTTTAAAATTCAACTGCCCTTACGAACCTAGACCTTACAAATACAATTTGGCATGACTGGTCTCATTTAACATTTTTATAAATCATTTTAACTTGAGTATAGACTGTTTTTCGGCCAACAATAATATATCTCCGATTTTTTATAACATATAAGTATGGCTCATCTAGACAAAGAAATTTCACGTTCATTGGGCCAAAAAAAATAATATTCTCTCGCTTTATATAAAAGATACAGCTAGTCAGCAAGTTACAAAAAAGAGTTTTAAAAGTGTTATTAGAAAGAAAACTATTTTGGAATATTAAACTGATTATTTGATTATGACTGTTTTATAACAATGACGATTATGATTATTGTAACTGCTCTTAACTTTATAATTGATTTTTGTTATTTATTTGTCATTTTGAAGTGAAATGTCTAAATTTATTTATCAAATAATTTACATATTATTATTATTTGATTATGTTTATAATTATTCAATAATCATCATGTCTTTGATTATTTTATCCATTTTTATTTTTATTTTTAAAATTTAATTAATTTATTTGTGTTGTTATTTTATAACTCTCATATATTTAAACTAATATAATTCTTTGTCTATAGTATGTACGCCCAAGCACAAGCTTTGCTTAATTAGGCGACATCGAACAGTAGACTTCATTTAATAATTGAGTTTCATTTATTGCTCTGGATTAAATAATGTAGTACAGTAGAACCTTTACATAACAAACTGGAATAGGATATTAAAAAAAACGTTATATCAAGGCATTTGTAATACCGAGGTTCACTAAATCGAGTCTTAAAAGTCTACAAAATAAAACACAGACGTTTATTTTGTAATACTGTATGATCTTACATACATACTGTATTCGACTAATTATAATATATCAGTACTTTGCCAAGAAATGAAACAAAATGATTGAGTAATACAGTAAACTATTGGGTGGGTAATATAGTAGCCTACTAGCCTAATCGTTATTTTTATAGATAAAATAATAATTGCCCTCTTTATTGCATCACATCAGTCGTAAAAATTCTTGCGGACTCATGTAGACACTCTTAATCGTTCTCATGCACTGTTTGACCTTCGCTATACTGAGGTTATACTGAGGTTTTCGTTGAATAGAGGTCTTTATTTTTTCCGAGAGGGTCAAAAATTCATTACATTAAGGTTATTAATGCAGTATTTTCGTAATATAGAGGTATCTTATGGTAAATTTAATTTAAGGTAAAGGGGATTTTGAAAAAAATCCTTAAATCGAAGAATTAAACCTACGTGGACTAAGAAAACCTACGAAACCTTCGAAAACCTAAGCCGTGGCTATCCAGTGGGACTCCAGAAGTGAGCTTGCCTTAAAACAGTAGTGCCTAGCAAGGCAGCTCGGTTGCACTGATTAGCATATTAGAAATATAAACATTTGCGTTTAATGTATGCGCTATATATACTGGGCTCAGACAGATGTGTATCTAATTTTAGTATCATACAATGGCATTTTCTGAATTGTAAATTAATTTTATTTTGTATTCATGAATTTGTAAATATATGTGAATAAATAAATACATGAACAATAATTTCGTTATTGATGTTTTAATTGTAAATTGCCTAAATAAATAAATAAAAATAATACAAAATTTCAATGGGTGGGATTAAATCATTCCCATGCTTGACCTTCTCATCCTTATTCATAATAGAACTTATGTAAGATAATACCATAAAATGAGACGATTTAAGTTAAAACGGTGCTGTGAATGGCAACGCCGATAACGATTCAGGAGGACGCCACGCACAAAGGGCGAGCGGAAGAGACACGCAAGAGCAATTTCTTTTATGGCTTTCAGTTTCAACTTTTGCATGAATTTGGCGCGCGTCGCCGCAGCGGCCGTAATGGCTACCGTATTCCCGGAAGGGGGCGGCTTTGTGTCACACACACTTTCCAAGTTTTCGAAATATGTAAATCGCTTTAAAATTGGCGCTTTATTGCTGTCTGCGCGACCGCCCCGCTCTCCCCGAAGATATTCTAATTTCAAGGGTAACGCCTCCGCGGCTGCTGTCCGCTGCATACATGATTATCTGAGCTATGAAATATTAAAAAGTTATGAAATATTTTTGGTCTTTGTATTTATCCGTATAGATACATATATATTTCCGAAATGTACACTATCAGATTTTTCTGTTGATACTAAACACGATATAGTTATCCTAATTATTTATTTGATATTTGAGCACTTTAGACAATTTGAGCACAAAACCACACACTTCTAAATCGGTTCAAGCGTTTAGAAGTTATGGTGGAATAAAGAAACGGAAAACATACATACATGAATCCAAAACACATAACACTTCTTTTTTTGGGGATTCGTATAAAAATACTAATGATTCAATCTTATAAATTATGCCAAATGTTCGATTGGACGGGATTTCGAATGACAAACATTCGAAATCCTGTCCATTCGAGCCATTTGGCAATACGTGGCTTAGCGACTGGATGTCCATTCACAAATCCGCGAAAACATCTCCGTTACAGATTACCCTATCCGAACTGTAAGTAATCTGGGTTGGAGTGAGCGATATTTTTGTTTGCGCGGGCGGCAGTGTGTCAGCGTATTCGCCAGTGCCAATTTGTGCGGGCGCTTCATCTGTATCAATTTGTCTGGCGAATGAATGATGCGTTTTCCGCTCCTTCGGCCGCGGCGGTCGCCCGCGCGTCTCACCCGCCCAAACTGCCGACCGCACTCTGCGGATCGCTGAAATATGGCCGCGAGCAAATGGCCGCCGCGGATGGCTCGGCGACGGATACTATGCGGAACTTTTCGCCATTGCCCAAAAGTGGCGCGGCACCACACGTTTTCTATACTAAGTATGATTATTTTCTTACTTTATTAAGGAGTGGGGAGTTTAGTTATTTCTGGGGGCCGTACCACAGAGTACAAACAAAACACTGCTTTGGTGAGACCGTTTGTCTGGCTTGTCTAGATAATGTATGTAGGTATGTATGTTATATATTTTTCTATAATTGTACAGATAATAAGGATTACTAAAAACTATTATCTTTCAAAAGAGAATGGTCATTTTGGGCCCACCTCCAATCACTGTAAATTATATACCAATGGAAAGATCTCTTAATGTAAAACATTTATTACTAAACGACTGATCTCACTTATAAGCCGTTTCTGAATTATATCCTAAAAATGTGGCAAATTAACATTTGTTTATTTATTTATTTATACAAAAAACAATACAGAATTAATACATTAGATATATCACTAAAACCAGTTCTGGTTTGCCTGTGTAATAAAAGAAAGCCTCTACACTTAAAATAATTATGGAGTTTACAGTCGATCAAATTACCACCAAATTCATTAATTACTTATATAATAACATTTTCGTTCTATCCGCAATTTACACTGCTATTTGAAGCTGTGTTGAGCAGTGAGTTACTTTTTGGCCGCACCTGTTACCATCATGGTTGGCCAAATCACGTACATACACTTTGCTCCCTATTTGTATCGCTTTTATTTTATTTTAATTGTTTTAAATTTATAATTTTGATAAGAAATGTTTTTTTTAATTTCGATTTCTTTTTTTTTATCCATTTAATGATTGTTTCATTTCGATAGACATGTTATTTATTAGTTTATTATTTATTAGTCCCTATTTTTTTATTTGATATACTTTCCCGTGTTATGTCTATTTGTATATCTTTCCGAAAGTATTGTTCGACGAGTAAAGCATGCTCCACATTTTTATGAATAGGGAGTATTTTACAATATTCAAATAGTTATATATACCCTAGCGCCCTAGAACACCTTACACATCCAGGAATTGACTATTTAAAAGGAAAAATAAGTAACGAAACCCTCAGCGCGCTTGTAAATGTCGCGCTTTACCGGTTTTATTTTTAATATTTTTATTTATTCATTTTTTGTGCATTGATATAGTAGAGCAACGTGTAGTAATTTTCAATATGTAGCAATAGTTAGTGTCTCAAGAGTCTAAACTCGCTTGTTTTATATCTATAGTTCCGTTCGATTAAGGATTGAACAGTATAAATAGGATAAAAATTAATTTATCACGTGAATTCTGTAGCACCCAACGTTTCGGCTATGTTGCAACCACCGTTGTCCAGGGTAGACTATCTACCCTGGACAACGGCGGTTGAAACATTGCCGAACATCTGGTGCTACAAACTTTTTACAGTAAATTTGTTTTCAAACAACCGCGATAGTCTTCAATTTCAGATTATGCAGTAGTCTGCCTCTATATATTATGAAAAATATACTAACTATTACGGATAAAATTTGATGTTAATAAAAGAAAAAAATTCCAAAGTTAAAAAAAAACAAAAAATATTTTTTTAGGAGTAGATAATTTAAATAGATAGTCACTCAAACTGTCAATTTTGTTACCAAAGATTTCAATCAAATAATAATTTTTTGTGACAGTTTCCTGAGACTCATAAGGAACTTTGTCATTTCAAGGATTTTTGTCGATTTCAGTGTGTTACTAAGCCCGGAGCTCCTCATTTTCTAAAGTCTCGAAGCTTTTTGTACCTGCTAAACATATTATTTTCATCTTTTATAACCCCATCCCTTGTCACCCCTCACGGTAGGTAACAGGCAGCTTTTATAACATCACGTGGCAGTACTAGCCGGTCATCCATTCAAGTGTTGACCACGCCCGATGCTGCTTAACTTCGGTGGTCTGACGGGAATCAGTGTTTCAATGAGGCTACGAGCGTCACATACATCGAATTTTTATTTCGGTTCCGGAAACGAAAATGGGCAAATTCGGTTATCTTGAGAATTATGTAGTTCAACCGGTAGCGGCGAGTGGAGCCGGGTTGACGCCGTAATAAGTTCTCGTTATTCCATTAGCCTGGCACTGGTTCAAGGGGGTCGGTTCTAGCTTTGGGGAAGGAAAAAAGGAACGAATGGAGGGAGGGAGTGAGCGAACCCCGCCTGCGATTTTGTTTTCGATATTTTCCGATCGGGGGAATGAACGGAGGAGGGGGCGACGCGACGCCGCGCCGCGCCGTCTTCACCTGTACCTCTACGGACCCTACTTATCTATTTGGGTATTTTTGAAATTTATTTCTTAAGAAAACATAAAAGATAATAATCAAAAAATGTTTACTTGCTTTAAACGTTTTACAATAAATGTTTATCAATTTTCATTGAAATTTATCAATATAAGTTACTCAAATTTCAGGATCGAAAGCAGTGGGGATTGAAGGGGGATGATCTGTATTTATATACATATACATACTATGTATATACACTGACATATAGGATAGGATAGGAACCCGCGGAAGAGGAAGAATAACAGAAGAAGGAAAACATTTTCGTTCGATTTCAACGATCCTAAATATTTGAATTATGGGACCTGTTTGGGTTTGACCGATCTGGGTTCCATCGAGGTAAACGCTGGCACTCGATCCGTCCGTAGCACTTTGGTATAATCCGCATTAATTTTAATCGATATGATTGAACAATGCGGAATATGTCGTAAAAAAGGTCCGTTGCTTCGGCATCAGTGTCGGCGAAACGGCTCTATCAACGGTGAACATCAAATAATTTATGAAGGTTTACTCGTAGTATCTAACTCCGCGTCGACCGTCGAATGCTTTCCGCATAATCACGTCTATCACCACATAAAAAAAATCTGCGATGCGACATCGATGTCGAGCACCAGGTTAAATTGGGAATTCCTCAGACAAATCATTACGGATTCGAACGCCGCTGCTTGAGCCATCGTACAATGGTTGGAGAAGTTGGATGATTTTTGGTGGCACGTGTTCAGTCTTCAAGGCACTCCATAATCTGTTTCGAATCATTGGAATCGAACGCGGATTTGAAGTCGATGTAGACGACGATAAAGACACGTACATATACACGCATAAATTAATAAATACATAAATACATACATAATCAATAAATACATACCTAAATAAATTGTCAAAAAAAACTATGTGTCCACTTCTTTTGGTTCTATATAATTCTATGTAGGCAGATTGATTGATTGTTTTAATATCTACATATATGTTGTGATCTAGTATTACATTTAACGTCATACGAGGATAGATAAGGGCATTTTGTACATAATTCGTATTTACGCGTTGCAATTCGAATGTGCGAGGAACTTTAATCGTTCGAGGTGGGACTAAAATGTTAAGTTTCCTCGAGGTGTGCGCTGTCGGTCCTATTCCTCGCAATGGAAAGTTTTATCAACCAAGAATATTGGATATCCTGCTGGTAGTCTGGTAAAGTAGAAACAAGGATATTATTATTATTTGTTGATGAACTAGCAGCTTAACGCTAATGTGTTCATATCTATGAAATTAACTGGTGTTGCTGTTTCTTTTTTTTATATATCATTTTTGAAATATATCAAGCCTTTTTTGAATGCGTTTATGGTTGGTCCTTCAATTACTTCCTTGGGCAGTTTATTCCAGCTGTTCACGATTCTGTTTGTCAGGAAGTGCTTTCTTGCTTCTGTTGAAAAGATTGAAACGTTGAGTTTCAGGCTGTGACCTATTAAGTGATGGTTTGTGAGTGATTGAGTGATTATAACAGAATATTAAGATATTAAAAAATAGACGAATAATAGACCAAAAAATATACAAATCCGTTCACAAATAAGTTTTTGAAAAGGTTTTATATTTAGAAAAATCATTATGTATAATAGAAAAATGATTATTTATTATAGAAAAATCATTATTTTATAAGAACGGTCCCCATCCAATAAATTTTTAAATCAATAGGTAAAATATACGTATTCTAAAATGATTACGATAACTGGCCGGTGATGGCACACGTCATTTATAATGCGGCGTTTATAAACATCCCATGTGTGACGTCACTGGCCAGTCCTCGTACTCTAGATCAGCATATTTTACCTACTGACCTAGAAAACTCATAGTCTTATTAGTCCATTTTGAAGAGTCCATTTTAATTTTTTCAGCAATTTATGTTGCATGACTTTTTGGGATGTTCTAGTAGATGTCATTTAATTTTGCTATACTTTGACTATGGTGAAATGTGAGTTAATTTTCGAGTTATTCTGAATTTGATATAAATTAAAAAATACCAAAAAAAATATGACAACAACCCCACTCAAAAATCTCCCAGATCATGTTCAAGCTCATAATATAAGATACTAAAAAAAATTACAGAGATATTAAAAAAAAGACACAGAAATAATTTAAATTAAAGGATACTATTTCTTTTCGTTTATATCTCTGTTACATTAGATTTTTTATATTATATCTATGAAGTAGCTCACCGAAGCGGCTATCATAGAAAGCCGGAGTAACAGACATTGCGGAGACGACTGAGAAAGCCCATCCACTACCGGTGAGTTATAATACTGACGGCGAACGAGACGACCGAGAGGAGAGTTATGCCGCTACCACACTTCGTTATGCGTTATTCGTTATGCGCTTTCTATATATTCCTATTATAACCTTCCCACATTCGACGAAGTGTGGAAGGTTCATTCGTCTATTTGCACGCTTAACACATAAGCGCGAATAGCAAATACGCGTATCCGTCCACTTGTCGGTTTTTTTGGCACACATCAAAGGACACGAGTAAACCGAACATGTGCGTCGACTGACCACACTTCGTTCAGTCATTCGCGCGCTTACGTTTCCTATGACTTGTGATCATCCACCAGCGCTTTCTATGAGGTCTTTTAGTAACTTTGTACTTATACAACAGGTACTGGTAAGTTGCATTTAGGTAAACATAAGCTGCCGTTGCCGCTTCCATTTTGACAGTTAACTCGCGCATAACACGCATATTTGGCACGTTCGGCATGCCGCCACGAAGTGTGGATGGCCATGTTTGTTATTCGCGCGCATAGCAAATATTTGGACGAATGCGGCGCAGCCGCATAACGCATCGCGCATCGCGAAGTGTGGTAGCGGCATTAGAAAGACGGAGGATGCGGCAGCGAGCGGCGCCGGTTTCGAAACATTTTTTTATCAACAATTAACCGCTCACAATCGAAACTTTTTCAGTCTCAATTAGTTGAGTGTCGATTTTATAATAGCTCAGCAATATTAAATCATAACCCCCTTTTTATTTATTTATACAACCAATACACCTCAACTACCCTTTACCAACTACTGGTAATCCAGTTTGAGTTAGGGTTTGTAAAGTAGCACATCCACGGAATGCGTCCAGAGTTGCTTTATCTTAATTGCATTTGGCGCGCGACTTGGATAAGAAGGGGAACTTTGACGTGAGATTGTAGGGAATAGTGGTCAAGTAGAACCTTTTATTGTAGCTACTTTACGCCCAACCATATTATCTTCAATATCCATCTATTATTATACCGGCTTTCCAGCCGACGAGGAGGTAAAGTATTGTGAACGTGCTAAAAAACAGGTTGAAGACGGATATATACATTTTAACCCTCCCCCCCACCCCCCCCGAGACGATTAAGACCATTTCCAGACTATTCTCTCTGAGAGTCTGTGGGTCTATGTGTCTGTTTGTCCGTGTGTCCAGTCTGTCTGTGCGTATTCCTTCACGACAGGACCCAAACGCCTCACCCGATTGGGCTAAAATTTGACATACAGGCATTATTTGGTCATTGAATGAGTTGAAACGATTGCAGCTAAAATCGGTCTACCGGAGGGCGCTTGTCATACTTTTATTTTAAAATATTTCAGTCAGAGACCTATTTTAGTTAGAGAAAATAGGCCCGATTGCGTTTTTTTCGTAAACTAAAATTGGAACTTAGTTCAACCGAACTAGCGATACGTTAGAACGGAATATGAAATAAACTGTCGTCGATTTTTTCTCACACCAAAACTACCTGCCAAACGATAATAATAATAAGACGTCCGAATAATAATAAGTTTGAACACATTTCGTGCGGTGTTAGATTTAGCTACTTTATCTTCGAAGGGTAATTTTAATGCGAAAAAGTGACAGCCGTTCATTTCACATTCCGCTCTGACGTACTGATTGTCTCGTTCACATGAACTAATTTTCGATTTTAGTGTAAGAGAAACGCAATAGAGCCCACTGTCAGTATCTATATTTGGGCATGAGAGAATGCTGATATGTTTATGTAAGCCATTGGCTATGCACTAACTCTGTATGCTTTTCAAGATCTTGGATGGCGTCGCTCCCAATTATTTTACCGGCAGATTTACTGCACTATCGGCTCATGAACGCCCTCTGAGATCAAAAACAACCTGCAACTCTCTATCCCTAGTCACAGCAGTGACTTCTTCTCATTCTCTTTCACCGTGCATGGAGCCCGTCTTTGGAATGCTTTGCCGAAAAATGTGAGAACCGCGCCAAGCATAACAACTTTTAAAAACAGACTCAGAGAGCATTTGAAATCCTCCAGATAAATTCCCTTTCCTTTTCCATTCCCCTCCTTTTAAAACTTTAGCGTCCTTATAGGTGTTAGATTATTTTGATGTAACAAATCTGTGCCCACAAAGAGTAAAGTATATACTTCTTTCTATCCTCCTTTGTTTTATTTGTCATACTCTTTATATAGGTTAAGTTATGTAGTCTACTCGCAAATAATGTTCTTACAATAGTACAGGTTAGCTCTAAAATATTGCCTGCAGGCAATAAGCTCGCCTTTTCTTAAGAATAAAGAGTTTTATTATTATTTTTATTATTATTATTATTATTAAATCGTGTCACAAAGGTTTGAAATATCATAACATTAAGTATTCTTATAATAAATAATCAGATCTGGATATTATTATAATGGGTCTACATCAGGAAGGGATCCAATATATCCCTCGAACCCGCATGGAACGATCCTCAATCGAAAATAATTGCTAAGTATATTTTTCCATCCCTACCCTTTTCATTTTCACCAAATGCGAAACTATTTGCGGCGATTTGGAAAACTTTTTCAATGTCCCTTGGGAGAGGGGGCGGGCTGGAGCCGCGCCAGGGATGAATCAGACAGCTTCTTTTATTCTCAACAGATGCGGCATTAACTGAAATTTGTCGGCTCCACACCAGCTGTTTTGTTTTACTAGAATTAGGCCATTAAATACCAGAATTCAATACTGAATTTTTGATACATAATAATACAAGATATCAAATTGTATCTATTACCATTAATAATTTGATTATTTGATGCTTAGAGTATTTGATTGCTCAACGTCATACTACGATTTATCAAACAGGATTTTACTACATAACGCAACGTGTAGATGGCACTCATATTTCCAAAACTTTATTAATCTTCTTTTATGTTCAATATGGTAACTTTCGTGGTATAACAATATGGCGGGGTATTGCGCTCTAAACACTCGTATCTTTACTTATATTATAAAGATGTAATGCTTGTAAGTTTGTACGCAGAGGGAGTACCCGCGGAAACTACTCATCCGATTTTAAAAATTCGTTGACTACTGGAAAGCTCCATTATCGACGAGTGCTATAGGTTATATTTTATTGCGATAAATATTGGTTCTTAATACGAAATCACGATATTTGTAAATCAAGTTGGAGAAAAATTTGTTGGTAATTTCTTTTATTGGCATGCGCCTACTAAATGGTTTGATATAGGCATGTGAAAATAATATATATTACAAAAATATCGGCCTTAAAGAGATTTATACCTCAGTCGGCGACAACATAATATATCCAACTTTTATTTATAAGCTACAATAAATGCTCAAAAAAGTAAGAAAAATATTTAGGCAGTGTTTGTTGAAGACATTAGCAATAAAAGAAGGATCCTTAACAAAATAAATTATTCCACTATTACGGGTGTTGAATAGAGATACAATTAGCCATTTACTGTTTTTGAGTGGTTTTGAGTGGCATAGTAATAGAGACATCAAAAAAATTGTGACGCGTGCAAGCACCTCGAAATGCCTAAACCAGCGTACAACGGACGCCGCGCGGGTGGCGAGGAACAAAACTCGTACATCTACGAGAAGGTAGCTTGCATCTGAGGGGCATCTAGCACTGTATATCTAGAGGGAACGTCCAAAAAGGCAAGTAAACGCCACTCTACTTAAGTTACCAAATCTATTCGAAACTTTACGCGAAGCGAAGTCACGGGCAACAGCTAGTATGGTATAAAGTAAAAATATAAAAACAATTTATTTAACAGCTTTATTATTTTAATATAATTTACATGAAGATATCAATTTTAAATTTGGTATACCTACAGGTTTCAATACGTAATAATTGCGCTATACAAATAAAGGCATTTTATCTCCCCGTATTATTTCTGTGATGTAATTATCTTATTTAGAGATGTGATAGATAGCACTAATTTTGAATGTTATTATTTTTAAAATAACTGGGTTTTATAATTATACAGTCATTTATTAAAAAAATATTATTTAATAATATTATTACAGATGGCCAAATAAATGGCTATTAGATTGGCCGTCAATGCTATCAGTTCTATCTGCATTTTTCCGGCGCAGAAGTATTGTAAAATCGTACTTTGGAGTTGATCAATTTAATTAATACCATAATTACTCTCGAAACTCGACATAATTGGATTGACTGAATAGGTTCCAATATTTGCTCTGGATGAATTATATCTATAATAAAAAGGGAGACACGACCCGGTGGCATAGTGGTTAGGTCGTCTGATCTTACATTGTAAGGTCCCGGGGTCGATTCCCGGCTGGGTCACCATTTTCCGTTGGGATCAAATTAACGGAATTGCATTTTCAATTCTGTCGATCGAATGCAATAACAAGACACACACTTACAGATATGTTACACGCACACACACATATAACACGTCATAGTAGGGTTGGTTGTAAGAGATTGTCATGTGACAATAAACCCGCCCATTGTGACATTTTCACAATAAAGAGTATAAACAAACAAACATCTTGCGGTGTCAACTACAACGGGCGAGCCCGTCACCACAGGACGTTTTAACGATTAGTCGTTCTATCGCCCTGCAGTGAACGTAGAGACTTTGGACAGTACATTCTACGTCCAGCTACGTCAACAACCCGTGAGAGTCCAACGCCTTACCGCGAGTTAGCCAGGAGTAAACCCGGCGGGCTCGAGATACTCGCGCCCTCACTTCCAATTGTGACCAGATTTCTCCGGTCTCTCGATTGGTACCGAGTTCGAGGTCGCTTGCGCGGTCCTCTCCCTTATGAAGCGGTGAAACGGAGAGCACAACCGATTGGAGCAAACCCCGCACGGTGCGCAGACCGTACAATCTTCGCGGACCAAGGCGTCCTTTGCCCGCCTCTCACCCGGGATCGGATGGCCAATGGTCAATTCCAGAGCAGTCGCCATAAGGTACGCAACCACCCCCGCTCTATAGGAAACAGTACAGTTCCCAGACTCCCCCGACTGTTAGTCGGAGAGCACAACCGATTGGAGCAAACCCCGCACGGTGCGCAGACCGTCCAGGGGCGCCAGAGGTTTGATTCCCAGGGGAGACTGGTTGACCCAGTGTCCTACCCAGGACTCGCACCCCATGCGAGGAGGCCGTCGGATGGGTGTTGACCCGTGAGTGTGACCGACCCTGGACACATGGGTCATCGTGGCCAACTCATCATGGGCCCGTTAGCCCCCCCATACACACAAACAAACAAACAAACAAACAGATCTGATCCCACGTTAACAGTGTTTTGCTATATATAAAATCTGGATCGTAAGCATAATGTGATGATTATTTATTTTCACGCCGACATGTAGTTACTGAAGTCAGTTCAGTTGTGAGGACTCAGATGTTTTAAATAATAATTCGTGTATTGGGAGAGTCCATGATTCCCCAAGTTGAGGCCATGGTCTGACAAGAGCTGGAGCGTTACCCGATTTTTTATTTCGTTTTATTTATCCATATTTCAAAATATCAGATATAACATACAAAAAATCATTATCCTAATACAAAGACATTTTTCTGTAGTTGTACATACTCTATTGAAAAATACCTACATCTGAAAGTAGAGTAATCTCTTTGACATATGAGGCCACCAGAACCAGAGTGGCCCAAGTGACATTTTGGTGATTTTGAGTTATAAAAATTCATTGTTTACAAATCCAGAGTCACCCAAAATTGATATCTTCCAAAAATCATCGAAATAAAACTATGTGTCATACTACTTTTTTTTGCTATATTCACTTAAGAATTTTCTTTAACTATTTTGGCCCATATCCACAAAAATGATTTTCGAATTTGGGCCTTTCTGGTTCTGGTGACCTCATATAATGTTTTACTACCTCACTAGGAATTAACTTGTGTTTAGGCAGTACTAATATCGTGAGTTAATTTCTATCGAGAGGGCAAGTCTCATCTGTTTAGATAATAAAATAAATATGAAATTTATAAATAAAAACATCATAAAAATTAAAAATATAAATGATGATAATCTATGTAGTTATATAAAATTATAACTTGCTTATATGAAATACTATCTGACCCGGCGAACTTCGTACCGCCTAACAGTCAATGAATGTCGTGTTACAGATTAGCTGAACTTAATTTATGATTTTATGAAAGTAGGTAATACAATGAATACAAAATAAATATTAAGTTCACTACTTTATTAAGATAATAACACAAAAAGAAATATAAAAGTACAAAAAATGAGTATATCAATCGCGTGTCAGCAAGACATGATTGAATTAAACTATTTACGTATTGTGAAGGATGAGATGCACTCGGTTTAATTCTCTTCATTGAAGCACCTTGTGATATACGACATTTTTTGTTTCTTTATCAGGCGCAAGAACAAATAAATCGGATGATTTTCCGACACGTGAACATGCCATGCACAACTGACCATGAGCAAAACGCGGATTTACATTTTGTGTGGGAAAATGTTTTTTCTTTTATTTTAATTTTTCTTCAATTTTCCAATTTTTGTTTTTAATAGTTATTCTGTTATTCGGGACGGAGACAAATACTACAAATAAAAAACAATGAAAATCGGTCTAGCCGTTCTCGAGTTATAAGTGTTCGAACAAACCCGACTTTGTTTTATATATATATATAGATTGAATCTGATACGATTATTTAAATGTCTGAACACGTTTGATTCACGTCTTTCCTAATCTGTGGCCTAGACGCGAAATCCCATACAACAAAGCTTGGGCGCAAAAAATGCGCACTTTTGTCAACGGGGGCGGCTCCGAAAACTCGGCAATAAATTTTTGACGCTCATCGATAAGTGCATGACAATAGAACGCACGGTCCGCGTGGAGGATGTGAACAACAAGCCTTTACGAAAGTTCCAACAAAGCGACCCGCGCCGCTTACTTATGCATTATAATGGTTGGATGTTTATAGATTGGAACAGGGCCGCATCGTTTTTTTTAATGAGATGTTACAAAATTGTGCGACATTTTTGAAATAGTGGTGTTGATACTAGTTAAAACCTGAGTAAGAAGAAACCATTTTACAATCTGACTTTGAAAATGTTATCTTTATAAGATAAATACAAAAACCAAAACATATCGCGTCTGGCAAACCCAGGCGACGTACCGTGCCGCGAGCCACCACAGTATACCAGACAGTAGCTTCTCTTAGAACAAAATTGAAATCGAAGCAAATACGTCACGAGTTGTAAGAGCTCGGATATCGCCGCCAGATGTTACGCTACTCGGCCCACGCAGATATTCAGACGCTCGAAATTTCGCCAGCCTTTACCTGCGCATAATACTAACCAAGGGCGTTCGTCGGGACGTACCCCTTTACCCACATTTCTCGCACCCTCTTACCGCAATGCCCTGTAGCTCGAGAGTGAAGCTATAGATATTCTGCAGAAATTTTCAAACGTTTTGCTAGGTTCCCGTACAAAATCACAGTACTACCACAGTATACCACCCAGTAGCTTTAGGCGAGGCATGTGGGCAGAGGGGTTCGTCACGACGAACGCGAACGGTACGCATTACGGACAGGTAAAGGCTGCCGACATTTTCAAGCGTTCGGATACCTATGTAGGCCGAATAGCGAAACATCTGGCGACCATATCCGAGCCCTTACGACTTGAGACGTATTAGCTTTGATTTCAATTTTGTTCTAAGAGAAGCTACTGTCTGGTATACTGTGGTACTACACTTTCCGATAAGCCGCACAGGCCGACACACGCCGTGGGACTGCTTGTCACTGGCAGCGACAAGCCTCGACAAGCATGGCATCGTTTGGCGCGGCCTGGCAGTTAACGGCCTGTGGTACCGCGGCATTACAGACAGCGCGGGGATGACTGAAAAGGCCCTTTTTAAACGTATTTCGGTGCAGCCGCTTCAAGTAAGAAGCGGCTGGGCTGTACGACTTTACCGATGGTCCGGGCTTTAGGGCTTTCATTGACTTGCCCCTCCACGTAGGTAATAGTGCTGTTGCCACTCCGATGAGGGTTTTGGTGCTTTCCAAACGAAGTGTTATACCGCGGTTACCACGACAAATTGGGCATTGAGACTTTCGTAAAATATTGATCGGCACAATTCCGTAATCACGCGGTTCCCGCACATCCAAGACCACGCGATGCGACCCCTAGTGACTGTACTTCCTACAGAGATGCGCACTTCTGTGCGGACCTTGGAGTATTTCCCCAATGCTCGTAAAGCGCTTACTTGGGAAATCCGATGTGTCCAGTCCACTGGCTGGACACGCTTAAGGGTGACTACTAAATGTAGTGCGATTTCCGGTGCGAAGACCGGCTGAACGACGACAGCGGCAGCCGGTGATGATGCCGACGCGCTGGATCGTCGTTACCGATTCGACGCAAGCCTGCTTATACGGCGAGATGGGAAGATCGGCTGGTGCGGCGACGGAGGCTGCGGGGTGACGAAGTCGGTAGTGCTGGCCGTCATAACCGATTCGACGTGGGGTTGCAAATTCTGATGCCGGCACGAGACGGGTAGGCGGCGCAAGATTGAAGATTTCTTGAAGTTAAACTCTGGGTGTTACTACTGGGTGTAGTGGTGTCAAGTGTGGTGTGGATACGCAAAGCTGGGCGCGGCCGTATGATAGGTGCCTGCTATTTCATTATTAATATCACATCTATATAACCTATATATTTACGTTATAATAAGGTAATATAATAATATTAATAATATTATATCTAAATATATTTAAATATAATATTATTCTAACATTACTATTCTATTATCTATATTATATATTATTGAAGACACGGCTGCATTTAAACAAACTTTTTTAGACTACTCCTCGACACAGGCCTAAACCTAGTGAGGCAGTATAATCCACATAGGCCTGTACCATTTTTTATTGAAAGATTATGCGAGAACCAACGTCACCAAACGCGAACTAAATGGTGATCACCACACCCATGACACTCGCCACCGGTTAAATATTGCCCTTCCCAGAGTGCATCTAACACAGACTCAAAAGTCCTTTAATTACTTTAGTTTTAAGCTTTTTAACTGCCTCCCTCTCCAAACTAGACCTCTGGAGTTAAAATTATTCGAGAGTTTTATATAAAGAAAATTGGCATCCACACGTGCTTTTTTTACGTTGGACGAGTTCTACAGCTGTGCTTAATCGTTTGTAGTCTAAATAGTATTTGCATATTAGATTTAAACAGTTTAGGACATGAAATGCTTTTTTACAATATTGATAGGATTTTTTTAATATACGCTTCAGGCGTTTTAGTTGTTAAGTTGACTATTGAAATGGTATTTTTCTTCAATTTATGTTGGAATTTAATTAGTGGATCATTTAACATTTCTTTATATATATTTTTTTTTTTTAAGATTTCACCAGATTATGTATCTACCTATGCTTGTTGTAGATACCTAGTCTTTTTGAAAAATAAATTATGATTATGATTATGATTATTAGTTAGGCACTTATTTTTTCTCCTCTACTAGTTTTAATCAATAGTTAGTAATTGATTAATTATATGTTTTAGATAAATAAATAAATAAATAAAAATAAACCATATTTACTGCCACTATGCTCAGGTCTTTGCGTTTCGTGGAACGTCATAATTATCCATTTATGTATGACTGTTTTAGCGAGTGCGACTTCCATCGATTATAATAAAAATATGTGTACTCGTGTATATTAAATACCACCCTGTCGATATTGTCCCTCCGTACTGTTCGGCTGGGCTAGGCCAGGCCGCCTGAAGTGCGCGACTTGTTAAAGTTGTTCTCGTTTCGTGTCGACTTAGTGTCGTCGCCGCCTCGTAAATATTCATAGCCGTAGGAAGATGACCGACTTGGAGAGACTCTTAAAGGGAACGCGCTATTTGGCATCTCCTTCCAGGTTCCAAGCCCCGACTCTCGACGCCGCCGGCGCCGCGATTCAAAATTCGACATAGCAACGTTTACAAATTGAGAGAACATGTATTGACTATATTTATATATACGAATGTATATAAAAAATAATCTGTTGTATCACCCCAAGACTTTCCTGAAAGTAGTCAAAGACTGATTTCATCCGATTATTTATTTCATAATAAATTCGACGAGCGCCCTCTCTCGATCAACGGACGAAATAGGTTCAGTTCATTTGCGAGCGGTTCGGCCAGCGCGGTTCCTTTCTCGACTAATGGCGGGTTCGGGCCAAGCGGCAAATGTGTGGCATTTAATTAAAATGTGTGGCAGAATTTCAATAGCACTCGTGTAGTTATTGTTTAAACCAGAGCTTCATAATGCTATTTTGGCTCATCAAGGTATCTGTGTACCAAATTTCAAATCTCTGTCCAATTCTTCGAGATTCATATATGACTAGTGCACCGATTCCCTGGTGGACCGATTCCCTGGTGGACCGATTCCTTGGTGGACCGATTTCATTTACAATATTTTAGATTCTTGCCGTGGCCAAATGATTACTGCATACCAAATTTCAGCTCAATCGAATTAAGCATATGGGCGCTATCGTGGAGGAACACACACAGCACCCCCATACTCAGACAGCCAGATACAAAGACATACATAGACATAGATACTTCTGAAAATGGTTTTAATCATCTCGAGGGGGTGGAGGGGGGGGGGGGTCAAAATGGATATTTCTGTATTCATCCTGAAAACTTTTTTTGCACCTTCACAATACTTTCTTTTCTTGTCTGGTGGTAGGCCGGGAAATTAATTCAGCCAGCGAATGTTTGTGCTCGCAAGTCTGTCAATTGACTTGGAATTTTGATAATCAATCAATTCTTTATAAAAAAAACCTTTCAGTATTAATCTTATTTCAAATGGCCAAACAAAATTCTATTCGTTTCGTCGGACAATGCTGTCAACGCCACCTGCATGTTGCTGGCGCAATAGGGTTGCCAAAATGTACTATGGCATAGAGCGCTCTAATAGTATGAATCGAATATAATCAGTTGTAAAAGTTGAAGTCACCACTCCATTCGACATAGCAGTATTATTACCAGAAAGGCAATTAGCTAGTGATGTGCGGTTCGGTATTGTATTGTATACCATATTATTGTATTGTACGAGTATACCAATATCATATTATTCGATGTAGTATGCTATAGATAGTAGATGCATTTCGGTATAATCACGTTCCTTTCTGATGATGTTAACTTTCCTCGTAAATAGTATTTATTTCATTGCCACGATCGATGTGCACGGCGACGAGGTGAGGCGCGCAAAACTCGGCGTTTCCACTCCGCAAAGTCAGGGGTGGAGTTCATGTGAGTGAATCTAAGAAGCGGTGGTTTTTCTCCCGCGGAGCGCACTAAACTTGCGAGACTTGTGGATACACTCTGCGACTTCCTTTGTTACTAACCGCCGCTGACAGCGATCCCTTTGTGCGAGATGAATAACTGAATGCCTCGCCACTCGCGCCACTATTATCAGGCGCCCTTTGTTCTGCGTTCTGTATTTTCCAAATCTCTTCTCGCTGCAGCTGGCGAATTCACTGTCGGTCACTGGACTGCGTCTATACCTTAAGGATTTTTTTACCGAATCGGTCAGAGAAAGAAATTTTAAACGGGGAAACTTATAAAAGCACTGTTGAACTATTTAGAGTTGGGGCAAAAGTACAGAAAGCTTCTTGTACCGTAGCATTAAATTCTATAATCTACTCCCTACAAAATTTAAACAGCTGGTGGACATGAAATAAAAAAAAACATCAAGGAGATGCTGATAGGCCACCCTTTGTATAATCTGGCCGAATTTGAGGGCCATGATTTTTCAAATATTGTGCCCATTTAAAGTACTTAAAAAAGTAGAGCCTTATTGTCTTATTATTTTATATGGTCTTATATATGTACTTTTATTTTAAAATGCATGACGTAGATTTAATTTGATAATTAAATTTTATACTGACAATTTGAATATTATTCTATTTGATTATTTATATTTGTAGTTTGACAATCTAGTAGTTAATTCTTGACTACCTATGTATGTTCAGTAAAGAGTAGTAACGAAACTTACTACCTAACCCAATTATTTTGACACGTCCAAGAGCGGTCTTTAGCCGTCAATTGGGCACGACGAAAATGTAATGTAATATAAAAGGGCATTTCTTACAGAATTTAGATGGAAGATAAATGTCATTTTTATTATTTTGAAGACTTTGCGGTAGAAAATATCACATGAATTGGCGCATTAGAACTCACTAAAATTGCTACCACTAAAAGGCACTGCTTAGTACAGCTACAAGAGTACTGTGCCGGAGCGACTGGACTATGCTAGACTCTTGCTTGTTATAGCCGATTCGACCAATTTTCGTACGAAAAATGAGCTAGAACGCGAACCGATTATAGGCGAACACTGGCAGGTGTAGTATAAAAAAATAAAAAAAGTGGAAGAGTTTTGTAAAAGCTGATACTTTCAGATCAGACAGTATTTTGACCATAGAATGCGGAGGTACAGTCAGCAGACTGATTTCGGGACACCTGGTGCTGGCGTACAAGGAAAGGTGTAATTTTAATTAGTAGCCCCAAAGTGTTTTGGAAAAGCTGAAAATTCATCAGTAGACAGTAGATTAATAAACAACTCGAAACATATGGCCATACCGCTTCATAATCTAACGCGTGGCATCAGCATCTCCATACTATTATATTGCGCCATTGCGACTATTATATTGCGCGGCACAGTAGACCGATGCATTATAGACCGATGCGTGACATGATAATATCAATAATATAGATCCATATAATACAAACGTTGTTGTCACTCGCCACTAGATGGCACTGCAGTGCATTTACTTTTATACAGCTCAATCGATCGCCATGGCAATTGGTATACATGGGTATTTGAACGCGGATAATATTTTCGCGCTATCCTATTTGTTGTGACTCGCAACTAGATGGCGTTGCAGCACATACCGTTCAACCGATCACCATGACAAGCATGTATAATATTTTTTTGTAACTCGCCACTAAATGGCGCTGCAACACATCAACTAGTTATACATTTCAAGTGATCGTCATGAAAATTTTATAAATGCGAAAAGTGTTGGACCAATGAACCTACTTTGTAATACAAATAGGCGAAGGAACGGTGAGTAACATGGCTACCCGGTGAGAACGGTGAGTAACAACCTCACCCCCCCCCCCTTCCCCAAACCCATGGCTACTTGGGTGTGGGGAAGGGGGGGGGGGGGGGGTGAGGAGAGGGGTGAGAGTGAGAGGGGAAGCAAACGGATACATGATCATCGCCGAGTAAAATTTCACTAATACCATATATAATCGATAACAGAACGAACCACAACACACGCGAACAATGTAAAAGTCGACTCTATGCCAACTCCATTTATTCGACTCCTGAATCGAACGAATTCAAAGGTCGAAATCGGGTCTTTCGTTCGATCCGCTGATGACTACTGAGCAGTGGCCGAATACCGATATCCCGCATCGCCGGCAACTACCGCGAGGGGTGATAGAGGGGTGATAAAGGGTGATAAAGGGGATTACCCCCCGCGTCCATCCCGCGTTGTAGGAGGGTAGGTTGGAATACTTTAATTAGTGTCGTCGGCACGGAGCGCGACTGACAGCCTGTGACAGTTGGCCAAGCCAAGGTTCCCGGGTTCACGATTTTGGTTTCCGAATCTATCTGATATTTCGGCAATACTGTGGTGATTTATTTTAATATATTTATTCATAAAAAATGTATAATAATTCTTGATATATGACAGTGGGTTCGAATAGTGTAAAAATAACACATGTAGTAAACTTTAATTTTTGAGCATTAGAACAACATATATTGAACAAAATTATACTGACCACTCCGTGTTCTTTTTTATTCCAATAATATTCTACCATATTCACAGGATATCAAACTCTAATGTCATTAATTAAAAACCTCTATCAGTTATTTACCATTGGTAAATATTCATAGTGTCCGCTGCCTCTTGTAGTTGCGCCCGGACAAATTGAAAATAATCAGAATGACCAATTTTTGGGGAAACGACTCACATAAGAACCGTTCGTAACAATAGAATGAACGACTCACGGCTCGACTCGGAGCGGCGAGCGATGGCTCACTCCGGAAGCACCCGGGTTCTCGGAGTGAAATGACGCTCTGGTGCGGCGTAGTGGTGCAGCGAAAGGAAGGAGTCGGCTCATAGAAATGGAATTGCTTATCGGTTCCGTAGAAAGGCGGAGTCAAGGCAGTAGCTGGCTCACCGGAACCCGGAATGGTATAGCTAGTCGGTGCGATACTTGTCGGGTTCGAATTCGGAGTAGAACCCGCTCATCCGGAGTAAAACCCGCTCTTTGTTAATGGAATGGGCTCCGTTGTGCTGGAATGGTGCTAATCATAAAAAAAACTTTTTCCAAGCCATTCATCTGATTTTTTTTTTTTGGCGCGTTAAAGTTATTCATTTTTGCGTTAACTCGTTAACGCGTTAAAATAACATATAAATGTGTAACAGGTCTAAATAAAAATAAGTGTGGTTTATGTTTTAGTTTATACCTATCCCTTTCGGATGACGTATTTTATTAAACGCCAAGCCCCATGTGTTAAAACCACAGGGAGCAAAATGACTGGTAATTATCAATTAGGAATCAATAAAACGCCTAGTTCATAGAGGGAAGGGGAAGGGGGAAGGAGGGGGGGGGGGGGGGGAATTGAAGTTGATTGGAAAATTACAACATCTGGCAATACTAACGCAGTCACAAACCATGTAGATATAGATCGCGATGCTTCTGTGTGTGTATGTCAACTATATATCTTTTTAAATTATACGATATACACAGTCTCGGCCGAAATTATTAGCATTGATTGTATAACGTATTAGATTGCTCAATACTATGCTACGTTTTTTCAGCTAGGTTTCACTACTAAACGCAACGTGTAGATGGCACTCATTGTTCCAAACATTGATTAATATATTTTTATGCTCAATATAACGGCGTGAACTGGTAATATAAAGTCGCACTATAGATAGCACTCTAAACACGCCTATACGGTATCCTATCTCGAAATAAAATAATAATATAATAACAAACGAATTTCTAAATCGTAGCTCTTCATATTTTAATATTATTCAAATAAATATTATTAGGTGTAACTTAAATATTATTTAATTTAGTGTACAGCTTTTAATACCCAAAAATTACGCAAAAATTACGTTCAGGTAGAATAATAGATGGAATTCTATCTCTCTATATTATTTCTGTGATGTAATCAGCCTATATGAAAATGCGATAGATGTCCTTAATAATTGGTTGGTATTTTCGTTATCATTGGTTACATTATTGTGTTTTTATGATCAATCAGTCCTTTATATAAAAAAAAACATTTATTATCAATGTTATTATAGACGGCTAAATAAATTTATTATCATGTCGCCGGCGTAGAGGGTTGCCAACACGTACTATGGCATCGCCCAATTTAATACCCTATATATTCAATATACGACGAAATATTGATAAAATATAAAGGCACCTTTATATTTAACGATATTTCGTCAAATATCCCTTGAAAGTATTTCTTTTTTTTGTAACTTGTGCTGTATTGTTATAGATAATATAGACAACAAGCAATATTTTATTCAGCTGTAAAACATTCGACATAACTGTTATACTCGTTTAATGCATAATATCCCGGCTTGTTATCTCTACTCCTAGTGCCAAGCAAGTTCTCGATATTTGCGATATATGCGAACCCCTAAATTTTCCCCTTTTTTCACCTCTCACACCCATAGAAAATGCCTTGTTACCTATTACACAGATAAGCTCTCAGAATTTCTCGATTGTCCAAAGCATAAAAAAAAGTTTCAAAAATCTTACCGGAAGAATATTTTATTTTAAGCACGTCAAATCGCACGGCTCTGTTTGCAGCCCAACAAGGCAGACTCTAGGGGCATTGTAGTTCTTGGACAACTTTATCCTAACACATTAGCATTGATTTTATAGCGTATCAGATTGATCAACGTCGTACTATAATTTGGCAATCAGGGTATTACTAAGAAACGCAACGTCTAGATTGCACTCATAGTTCCAAAATTTCTTAATTCTTCTTGTATTTTTAATATGGCGCCATCTACAGTAAGGCGGCGCACTGTAGATGGCACTATATTGAAAATTAGAGAATAATTATTTTTTGGAACTATCAGTGCAAACTACAATGTTTGTTAGTCTGTTAAGGTCAAATTTTGCAAGCTAAATTTAAACCACTTTCTGTTATTCTATGAAAAAAATACATGATGGTTTAGTTCCGATGACAATGCATTTTTATGGTGAACATGACCTGATTCTACACCCAGGATCGGCTACCGAACGAGGATGCTCTTCCGCGGTTGACAGCGCACACACATTTTTTATATGCATATAATTATGTTAACCCGTTCTAAATATTTATATTTATTTATTTGTTACAACTTGGTAGAGAGTTAACAGAGTGATCGTACAGATATAATTTGTAAGTATTTATATAAGCAATAAGGAAATGAACACAACCCATACGATCATTCTAGACGAACGCCCAACTAGACCGAACAGCCTGTATCTGGGCATACGAAATATATAGCCTTTGTTTTTGAGTAATACTGACGTTTCAGTAGTACTGACTAATAGACTACTTTCAATACTAACACTAACATAATGGCATAAAATAGTACCTACACATATTAATACAAATATATATGATAAAGGGTTAGTTACATTCATATATACACATATACACATATACACATACAAACATACATACATATATAATAACACACACACATACCTACATCTACATACACACATATTTTAAATTATTGTATGAAGCAATTCTTTTTCAGTCTTTGTACGACCTACTTCGTAAAGGAGCCTTGAACATTTTTTACTGACTCTTCTAAAGTATTAAAAATTTTTGGGGCGATGAATGTCAAATGTCTAAATTTCAACATGACTTCAAGGTTTCCAATGAGGGGACTTCTTAACGGTTAACAACACAGCAACGATTTTTTTTTATACACATTCAACTATGATAGCCCGTTCTAAGTTTCACCGCGATAGGGCTGCTGTACCCAGGGTTGGTTTCCAACGGGGGGACTCCTCAACGGTCAACAGCACAAACACGAAATTCTGTATAGCATTTAATTATGATAGCCCGATCTAAGTTCCACTATGACATGGCTGCTGCACCCAGCGTTGGCTCGGGACAGAGCATTTTAATAAATAAATTGATTTAAAAAATGTGTTTTAACTATTAATCTATTGCGTGTGTTGATGCACTTCACACTTGAGCGGCATTTTTCGCTGTCAGTCAGTAAATAAAATATAACTAATGCTATGTTACTCCGGCATTGTTAAATTATAATTAGCTGTTGGTTTTCCTGAAAATAAATAAATAAATAAATAAATAAAATGCACCTAATGCAATCACAACGGGTGACTTCGGTGTCACGGTGTTGCGCCCAGGGGTGTATAGGACCCGGTGCACAGTTTGCGCTGCGACGGCAGGGGACGCAATAACGGAGCTAGTAGCGGGGATGTTAACCGTGTCGTCGCAGCAGGCGCCCGCCGTCGACCCGGGCGTCCGCGTCGCGGTCGGGACTTTAACCGGTATCATCCTGTTCCGTAGATGTGCAGCTGCTTTCAGCATAATATCGAGAAAACAACAACGAACTGAGGGCCCTCTTTCCGGGAATAAATTTCAGTAACATAGTTTTGTCTTTCAGTTTTTCGGTTGTGAAAAACAATAAATAGGTATTAAATTTTGTATAATATGCGAAAAAGAAACCTTTGGAATTTTGTTACCTATGTGGCAGTATATTTTTATTTGTGCATATTATATCGCCCCATAAGTAGAAACGAGTATAAAAGATGATAATTTACATGGTGTTGATGACTTTGGTAAATATCAATATGGATTAGAGCCTCAATGAACAATTTGGGTCATTTTGGCCCTATAAGTAGAAACAAGTATAAAAGATGATAATTAATATTGTAGTGTTAAACTTTGGGAAATATCAATATGGATTATAGTACTAAAGAACATTTTTGTTCATTTTGACCCCATAAGTAGAAACGAGTATAAAAGATGATAATTTACATTGTGGTGATAAACTTTGGTAAATATCAATATGGATTAAAGCCTAAAGAACATTTTGGGCCATTTTGGCCCCATAAATAGAAACGAGTATAAAAGATAATAATTTACATTGTGGTAATAAAATTTGAAAATATATTAATATTGACTAAAGCCTCGAGGGACATTTTGGGCCATTTCGTTATTTATACAGTGCGTTCTAAATAGTCAAATATTTTTAAAAGGGTAATTTACTTACTTCTACTGAACGTTTAAACGGATTTTTTAAAATACATTAGGAGATTTAGTTTAGAGGAAATTATTCTTTACATTAGGTAAACAAAGTTTTTTACCTTTTTTAATTGACTTCAAAAAGAGGAGAAGGTTTTCTACCGATTCGGTTGTATTTTTTTTAAATGTTACCTCAAAAGTCCGTCATCAAATGAACCGATTTGGAATTTTTATTTTTTATTGGAAAGGATATACCTACCTACTTTCAAATTGGTCCCATTTTTATCAAAATCCTGTTCTGATAATGAAATCCATGAAGAATTGAGCGAACTACTCAAATATTTTCATTTGAAGTTGAAAATTTACATATTGGTTCAGTTACGATGACAATGCATTTTTTGTGGTAAGCATGACCTGATTCTAAACCCAGGGTTAACTGCCGATGAGGTGACTCCTCAACGGTCAACGGCACAGACACGATATTTTGTATATGCATTTAGTTATGATAGCCCGTTCTTAGTTTCACCATGACATGGCTAGGTGGTTGGCTCCCGACGAGGGGACTACTCAACGGTCAACAGCTCTGTGAAATTTTGTATATGTACGAAATTTTCTATATGGATTCAATTATGTCACGGCTCGGTAGCATAGTGGTTAGGTTGCCTAATCTTGCATTGTAAGGTTCCGGGGTCGATTCCTGGATGGGTCACTATTTTCCGTTGGGATAAAGTTAACGAATTGCATTTAAATTCTGTCGATCGAATGCAATAACAAGACACACACTTACAGACATGTTACACGCACACATACACATAAACACTTCATAGTGGTTGGTTGTAACAGATTGTCATATTATGATAATATACCCGCTCATTGTAAAATTACACAATAAAGAGTAGAAACAAACAAACAAATTAAGGAAAGGGTGTAAATGGTTTTCAACTCAGTTTTTGCGTAGAATAATTTCCTGTAACATTTTTTTAGGGACTATAGCAATCATTATTATATCAGCCTTTTTACGATATATACTGTTTATTGTGAATCTCACAATGGGCTAGTTTATTGTCATTCGAAAATTTCTTCCAACCAACCCTAACGATCTACAATAAATATGTTTAATTTTCACATTTTAGCTACTATCTATCAGATGTTAAATGGCCAAAATGCCACACATCATACTATTCATAGCAGTTATTGAAATTACCCCATAAACAAACAAAAGTTTCAATAAAAATTAATCTTTCTAAATTAAGATAATTGAAATGTTAACGAAAAAAAAACCGACTCCATTTTTTTAATAAGTGCAGCAGCCATGTCATGTTGAAACTTAGAACAAACTATCATAACTGAATACGTATACAAAATTTTGTGTTTGCACTGTTGACTGTTAAGGAGTCCCATCGTCGGGAGCCAACTCTGAATGTTCAGGTCAGTCTTACCATAAAAAATGCATTGTCATCGGAACTTAACCAACATGTCAATTATTAACTTCAAATGATAATATTTTAGGAGTTTCCTCAATTCCTCGTGGATCCCATATTGAGAACAGGATTTTGATAAAAATGGGACCAATCTGAAAGTATATCCTTTCAAATAAAAAAAATGTTTTTTTCGAATCGGTTCATAAATAACGGAGTTCTGAGGTTATGAACATTTTAAAAAAATACAACCGAATTGATAACCTCCTCTTTTTTTTTGAAGTCGCTTAAATTAAGTTGTTTATGAAACAGCCTGCATATCTTTTCCATGCTATGCCAATCTGAATGAAACAACCCTAATAAATTCCATGGCGAGGTTGCATAAAAATAAAATACATCGTCTCAAAGCAGACCTCCCGTGGTGTTGAAAATGAAATTTTGCAACCAACGTGTTCCTTTTAGTTATTTCTATGAATATGTAACATGGTCCAAATTATGTATGGCAGCTGTTAGCTAATGAAATGAAAATTATTGATGTTTAGAAAGGTTATTTCAATCTTGCATGTTCATAGTTCATATACAGGTCATAGTTCATATACAGGTCATATAAGTTCACACCATATAAAATTTATAGCGTAGTTTTACCAAGGTAGGTCTAACAAGATAGGTACAACAAGGTAGGTATAACAAGGTAGGTCTAACAAGATAGGTACAACAAGGTAGGTATAACAAGGTAGGTATAACAAGGTAATTGTAACAAGGTAGTTATTACAAGGCAGGTATAACAATGTAAGTATACCACAGAAATACGTCAAAATAACGTAGGGAATACGGAATGTAGCTAGTAATACGTTTTATTATTACGCGAATGCCAAACAACACAATGCAAGCACGAATCGTCTTGAATTTACTTTTTAAAAAAGCCAATATAAATTTCTCCACGTTTCAGAACATTTATAACCAGAAAAACATTTTTTTCTTTGGTCCTCCGAGTTAAAAGGATAAACTGATTACCGAAGAAATTTTTGAAATCGCACTGTGGTTTCTTTACAACGCTTGCAACGGTAAATTAAATAAAAGGCCTTAAATCCAGAACACGCTGTCCGATTACGGAAATTCTTTCGGTAATCTGTTTTATTCATTGATGGCAACCAAGAGCCGGCAGGCCACTCGTTTAAATGGGACATTTATGAAGTATAAAATAGGAAGAGTTTTTGAATTCCTAGCTCAGAAAGGGCATAGTAAAAGGTACTTTTGATGGGATCCTCATAGTTTCATTTCGCAGATTCAACCTCTCGCTCTGATATCAAGACAGCAACGGCATTCGAAGCCATTTTATTGTCATCTAATTCATTGCCTTTTTTCTGTCTTTACAGGTATACAACTTCAAATGTTAACGAAAAGTCTAATCATCCACTTGAGTATTATTTGGGTAAGTCCTTTAATTATCAAAAATTTTACATTTCTGAAAATTGTTGAGAATTATGCATTACTTGTACTACTACGTTTCGTCCCCCACACTAATATGAATCTATTCTGTGTGTGTGTATTTTTATCTATTCGAAATCACATCTGAATTGATGTTAATAATCAAAAGCATACGAAATGTTCAATTGATTAGTAAAATAATGAAACAGAATTAGTAATAAAATCACATATTATTATCTTATAAATGACTTTTTACTATTAGAAAGTATATTCTGATATATGTAATTGATATATCGCGGTGGCGATTTGACGTTTATGCAGTACCTACCGCGCACGTGCGGTCGCAAGGCCTACGTTACACGCAAGTGTTGCCAGTAATGTATCGATGAAATCGTACAGCAGTCTAAAGTCGTAGACACATATTAAAACACATTTCAGGATTCATTAAAGAAATGAAATGGTACGTAACTGATTATATAAAATGTACGATCTAGGGTAGACATTCCAATCGCAAATCCTAATACTGCTAAAATAATATTTAAAACGTACTTATGGCAACGCTAGCATACGCTTGCTGGCTCACTCGCCCTCTGGCAAGAGATTATTAGCGGCCATCGTTTATTGTCATTTAAACAATCATTTATGAAAAAAGAATCGAAATTTTATATTTCCTCGTTGCTCGTTAAGGACTGTATCACCTTAACAATTCACCATGCATATAGAAGCATTTTTGCACCGTGCATACGGCTCGATTGTTGTTTTAAAACGGGCGCAATACGCTCATGCTTCAGCAATGTTCGAAAATTACGACCCTTATAGAAGCTACTGAAAATTAGATCAAGTAAAAAAATATAATAAAAATTAAATAACCAAAACAAAATAAAAAGCAGTGAATCGCTTCAAGCCGTACCGAGTCGTTTGCCGTTAACCATTATTATGTAGTGCTTATATTCAAATCGATTCAATTCAATTTCTTTCGGTAAAATATTAACAGATTGGTGAAAACATTAATATTCTGAATTTATCACTAAATACAGTAAATAATGCATAAATATACGGTAAATCATGCATATAGTTTCTGAGATCCAGGAGCGAACTGACGGCATGTTTAGAACACTTTTGTTATCAATTTTAAAAAAAACAATATATATGTAGCTACAGTTATTATATATTATTTATTATTTTACAGTTATAGTGGTTTTAAGGGGACCAACGAAGTTGTTGTGTTGAAAGAATCGAGTCACCTTTGAATTCCCCCTAATAAAAAGGGCCATTTGTGACTACCTGAAAAGCTGTATCTAGTGTATGTCAAAAGGCCAATGTCGTAGCATGGAAATGTTAATTAGCGGTCTGATATTTGAAACGATATTACGCGACATGTTATTTTATTTTCTCATTGCAAAATAGGTCATTTAGTAGAATAAAGTAATGGCAGCAAATACGTATTTTAGAGGTCGGGACTCAAATCGTATGTTAGTATTAAAACGAGTAATTTAGAATTTGTCAGTTTTTTTTGTGACATGATATATTTTTTTGTTGATGGGATTTATTTTGACACTGTCGTATTTTATTAACTGCCCTAGCACGCCAATTGTCATCTTACCATCCATGTAAGTATGTGAAAGTAGTTACATAAAATAATTATTCATACATGACATCATAATACTCTTCAAATTTCGTTTGAAACGACATACAATGAGTCGCTACTCTTGGTATGGGCACAACACTAGGTATTAGTAATAAGCGCGATGCTTTATTTAAAATTCGATTTTGAAGTTCTTGTTTTTTTTTTGTTGATTTAGTTGAGTTTTTATTAGCTAAATTAATAGCCATTTTCATATTAGCGTTTGAAAATTTTAATTACCTATCTACTTTATTTAAATATGAAGTAGATAATGATAGATAAATACCACTCAGGAGATCCGCTTTTGTCCTATCCAGTTTCCCTTATCTTGCCCCCAAATTTTAAAATTGCCTACCACCGAACATTAAGGACATTAAAATTTCATATACTTTGAAAAATAGTTTGAGTGCCTACCTCTTAAATTATACAAATGCAGATATTGAACACCTTATTAGATAATTGCATCTATATAATAAAAACATAATAGTATACGTAGTAATATAAATTGATGATTTCTTAATATAATTTTATTTTTATTTTTGTGAAATTATTTTGTATATTATTATTACATGTTAATACTTATTCATACATATATAAATATATATTAATTTTTATCATGTTTTTAAATAAAATAATAGATTATTGACAATTTTCATGACATTTTCTTACGAATTTTTAATTAGGTGATTACGATATTTCTGTTGCATTATGTATGATTTTGTTTATTTATATAAATATAATATTATGGATTTCTTAGGATAATTAAAATAAATTGTCTACCTTGGAACAGGCGGCAGCCTAGTTAGGTTAAGACTTTTGTATATTGAATCTACTCATAAATTGAAATCAATAAATAATTTGTAATTTGTAATTTATTTTTTTTATAATACCCGTAAACATCTAAAGATATTAGAACATGGTTCACAACAAAGTTAGAGGCATTATCATACCTCTGTCAAAACCGATGTCAACAACAAAAACATGGATGCTGTGCGCCGTATGATCGAAACAGACAGGTATGTGAACTGCCATGAGATTCGGGCATCCTTACTTAAAGCATTTTATTAACTGCCCCAGCATGCCATTTGTCTCCTTACCATCCATGTAAGTAGGTCAGAGTAGATACATTAAAAAAAATATATTCCATACATTACATTAAAAAATAAGACTTTGATCTCCTTTCATTCGTAAAATTAAAGAAGATCAAGCTCGTTTCAATACTCCTACTGTAGGAAATATATTTAGATTATGTGTCGTCTACGGTAGTGAGTTAAGGGGTCATCTGTTTTCCGCTATCAGTGCCACCAGCATAAATTCATACATAAAAACGGCTCCGTTTTCTTGCAATTAACAATTTTATTGATCACACTACTTAAGGCTTTTTGGACCTTTATTAGGGGATCAAGAAGAGTTACCGCAGTGCTACCCCAGCCAATTTGTCCGTAAGTAATTACAGTCTGTGCAAGTGCGTAGTATGTCCTCTTTAGCATAGACGGACTAAGAATATTCCTGATGTATGTGAATTTTTGTAGTCGCTATGTTGTAAGGTCGGTTTCCTTGTGCCAGCGTAGAAAGTTATCAATAAATATTTCATGGTACTTTATAGTGGTTGTTCGCCAATGTATGCAAATAAAATTTTAATTGTGTGAAATAAATCGCAAACGCTTTTCAGACTTATAATATCAGTCACGCCATTTTTTAATCTCGCGTATATTCGCTCGCGTTTTGTAAGCGTCACGAATGTCGACGGCGTGAAACATCACGTAGCGGGTTGAATACACGAGTCGGGGCGAGTGTCGCAGTACGTGCGTCGCTTCTGGTGTCGTGTTTTGACGACAAGACAAATGTGTTTTCGCACAGAAGCCACTATTAGTGTTTCGCGGTGGGCGGGCGGTTGCTCTCCTAGCCGCCCTTGCCGCCCCGGGCGAAACACTCCCGCCTCAATGCGCTAACCGTGAAAACACAGCGGATTACGAGTGACTTGTGACTTTGGCGCTGTCTCAATTGTATGGGATACTAGTATTTCTTTTCGCGATTTTATAGACAATTGAGCGAATCGTAAAACTTACGTAACGTCGGTGTCATGCTAAAACTGCCAATGTGCGAAATAGGTGTTTTGTTTCAATATACGTACGGACCCAAGTAAGGAGTACCTACATAATAAAGGGTCATCTGATCGTAGTAAAAATCTTACATTTTTTTTAAATCTTTTTATTTTGGTTGAAATAAAAGCATACAATTCTAATTAGCTACAAAAATATTAAAAATATATATTGTTATGCCTATTATAACTTACGACGCACAGTGGAGTATGTGTATGGGAAACCTGGCCAAAATGCTAAATTCCCAATTTTACTAACTAATATTAACGGTTACAACAGAGACTTGGGAGATAACTATGACGTCATATGAATGCATAATTGTCAAGGTCACACCCGATAACACGCAGTGCCGGCAGTCTGAACCTAACCTTGATGCAGATCGTACGTTATTGTTCTCGGCGCTCCATTAACAATCTGCGATTCAATATTAACTTTTCAACAATTTTGCTAAAGGCCGGTAATATGGATATCGGTCTATAGTTATCTATGTTATCACGACACCCTTTTTTGAAGGTATAATTTTCGCCAATTTTAATTTGTCCGGAAAGGTGCCTTCTACTATGCATGAATTAAACAGAGCGCAAAGATAATCTGCTAATGCAGGCGTTGATGACTTTAGTAATCGGCTGGACACATACCACATGTCAGTCGACGACTTGGGCTTAAGTGATTGGTCTACTTTTATAATCTCCTCCCTAGTCACCGAGGACAATACACAACACTCTGGGGTTCTGGATCGGAATTTTTCCAAAATTTCAACAGCTGAAGTCGGACCTGTTGACTGATTGGACGATGTGATTCCACCGATAGCCTCAAAATAATTGTTAAACAATTCGGCAACTTTATTGGGATTGTCATACTGATAATTATTTACATTCAAGGAGACGCTGGAGGCCACCGACATCTGTTGCGAGGTCTCTGACAATAACATCCCAAGAAGCCCTAATTTTATTTGTAGAGTTTTTAATAACACCCTCCAAATACATTTATTTTGTTTAGCCATACAAACCACATTTTTATAAATCTTCTTGTATGTTTTAACATATTTTTTTAACTTGGCATCATTACTATTTAATAAGTTCTCATGTAGGATTAGCATTCGTTGTTTGGATATTTTTATACCCTTTGTTGCCCAGTCATTAAAATTCTCTTTGGCCTTTTGTTTTATCTGCTTTACGGGCATTATATGATTTAGTGAAGCTATATAGTTATTGAGAAATCATATTAACTCATATAAACTCTTTTTTTTATTTTATTTTTTATTTTAAAAACTTGACTGATAAATAAACGTTTGACAAGCGTTGAGTGCGCTGCGTCATATAGCAGTAGATAAAATCAGGCGACATAACCACTACGGCCCGGTGCCGTAGTGGCTAGGTCGCCTGATCTTACATTGTAAGGTCCCGGGTGCGATTCCGGCTGGGTCACCATTTTCCGTTGGGATCAAATTAACGGAATTGCATTTTCAACTCTGTCGATGAAATGCAATAACAATACACACACTTACACACATGTTATATGCACACATATGTACATATAAACATTTCATAGCAGGGTTGGTTGTAAGAGATTGTCATATGACAATAAACCCGCCCATCGTGCATTTTCACAATAAAGAGTAGAAAACAAATATTGCGAATATTACTTTTTTTGTGCGTTTTTCCTATATATTTTTATTAAAATGTGCTTATTAGCTCGTACTGATTCACACACTTCAAGGATGTCACTAATTAATTCCTTACCCTGTATTTAACACATATTTTGTTTGGTGACTTAAATTTCCTCGTTTCTCATATATTCTGTAGTAGTAATACCTTAGAAACTGCGATATCCCACTAACGTAGTAACTCCGTAATCCTATTTTCTAAAGTAGAACTATTATGGATCTATCTGAGGATATTACGTATCAGCGACATTAAGTGAGCCAAAAATGAATCCCAGTTCATTAGTAGAAGTGCTCATACTTTTAAAAATCCATTCCAATAACTCACGCTTCGACACCGCTATGCAAATCACTTCATCAGTGCATTAGAGCGAGACGGTCTCCTAATCTATCGGTTCACTCGCACTCGCGCCGAGCTCGCGCTATGAAAAATGACCGCTCGGCGTCGTCCAAATTGGCAACGTGGCAATATCTCTCCACGTGACGCGGACCCCTTGTCTCCGCCGCAGACCACTTAGCACGTGTTTACACTACCACCCCGAGGGATGTCCACCATCTATCAACGGACCCTTACTGTGTCAATTTGCTGGTCTCATTCGACCACCCTTTCGATATTGTATAATTGGAAAGTGCAATCATCCATAGATCGAAGTATTTTAAAAGTGTTTTATTACAAGGCATACCTTTAACCTTTGATTACATTTCATCCATCGCCACTCCCAGTACGCAACGAGTTCCAGGAAATACGCGAAGATTTCCACTCCACCGCCCAGCTCAGTTAACCTCAAACAGTTTCGTTCTGGCGGCTGAAAGAATACAACTAGTCCACAGAACGAAAGAGAAATAGAAGTAGAAATATATTTATTGACCGAATTATGGTGTATCAGTTATGGCGAAATGTTTGACAGTTCGTTTTCATAATTCCCTGTTATGGTAACAGATTGACAATTTTTACTTATTTGGTAATAATGTAATGTTAAATTAGTTAACACAATAAAAATCTTCCGCTATTAAATCATTGAAATATACATTGAAAGGCATTGAAACAGCATACGATTTTACAAAAGATATAGAGTTGCCATAACTGAAAATCAAGAAGACAACATCAAATAATAATGTGCGAATGTGCTCTTGAAATCGCCGTACCCCATAACTATCTAAGTAGTGTGACTTACTCTTACGCCGCCTGGTCTCGATATTCGAGAAGAATCAGGGGTTTTAGCGATCGGTTCGACCAATGTATGATCTCGCCTGCCATGCCTTCAAAGTCTCGCTATGAATAATGCTAGTAAAATCCTAGTAACATCGTCTAGGCCCGCGGGTTGGCTGACGGCGACATCGAATTTCTTTATTTCACAACCCTAACGAATCCATGATATTACTATCATGTTCGAGGGCTTCCAGGTCCGCTGGAAGAACGCCCGCCATGATTGGCAGGGCGAGCGTTGAAGTGGTTAGGTAGGCACTGCACGTGGTAATTAACAGAAATCACTGGCCAAGCAGCAGCGCTGCTCTTACCACCTCAGAAAATGACTGCACAGTTCACGCGCGAGACGCGTACCTTTTTTCAAATCCAGAGATACCCATTTAGATGATCCTCTCCACCGGGGAAGGTATTCCGCAGACGTTGCCGCTAACTCGATGTAGGGCAAAGATGAAGGCTTGTGCACATGCTTTGGCTCAGAGACTGCGATGGCCTGCGATTTGCTCGTGCCTGCCGAGATAATAAATGATTTAGGAATGGAAATCGGGGAGCCTACTGCTCATACGAATGACAGTGTTACGAAGAGCGCCTGCGTCTTACTGGCTGCAACGAGAGCCTGTTCTATTCGCTTTACCTGATGGATAAGGTCGAGCGATGTACAGCACCATGCGAATTAATTGTAACAAAGAGTATTTTTGTTCGAAAAGTGCTTTATTTGACATAAACATACAAAACAGTACTGGTAGTTATAGATTGTTAGTTTTAATACAGAATTTGTCCTCCTTTTGCTTTGATAATACCTTTCATTCTTGTAGCCATAGACGATTTTAATATATTGGTCCGTATTCAAATTCGGACCAATATATATAGATTTACATCTTATCAAACCATATGATACGGGAGCTCTACAAGGTATATCCTTCTAACGAGGGAGTTTTTCAACAGGATCACGCACCATGCCCTTCTTCGAAAAAAGTAAAACAGTTTTTCATACAGAACCAAATTACTGTACTTGAATGGCCCGGAAACTCTCCCGATCTCAACCCGAATAAAACCTCTGGGCCATTTGCAAAAAACGGCTCTCCAAGATGAATTGTACAACGAAAACCAAGTGCGGTAATTCAAGTCTGGCTTCAGGATGATGAACTGAAAGGAAGCTGCCAAAACCTGGTAAATTCTATGCCTACACGAGTGAAAGGTGTTATCAATGCAAAAGGAGGACACTTTCTATATTAAAACAAACAATCTATATGTACTGTGTCTGTATGTTTATGTCCAATAAGGCATTTTCCGAAGAAAAATACTTTTTGTTTCAATTAATTCGCACGGTATTGTAGCTACTCTTCGCTCAATCCCAGATGAAATATTCCCATCCACAAGGTCCAGGATCGCAACGCTCGCGTGAGCGCTGACAGTGTAATCCTTTTGGAGGGGAAGACCTAGCAGGTCGTTAAACATAACGTTCCAGAGCGTCGTGTCAAGCACAGAATCCTGGGGGACCCCATGAAGGAAGTCATTGTTATTCATTTTTACCGATATACCTTCGAAAAAGCTCCGAACGATTTTTAGTAGATTTCTCAGGCACTGTCTCGCACGAAACTTGCACAGCATCATAGTCCAAAAGCATCCCCAGTATTTCCCTGGGTAGTCTCCGGACTGGTCCTTCTCGTCAAGCTCTTCTCTTAGGTTGCCAAGCCAAACGTTATAGGGGCCCACAGAACTGCAAACAACCGTAGTTGGAGAAGCACATCCCAGCATCTTACTTATTACGAGAAGTGATGGGCTTGCACGTTTTCGGATTAGATCGCGGTTTGTCCAGACCCTTAGGAATAACCAGGCGGAGGTCATCTTTCCAGCAGCTAGGGAAACGGGTCTTTGTGATGCATCTGATAACAACAGTCAACGATTTGTAAAATTTTTAACTTCCCTACAGAAAAACTGTTGTTTTTGTTATCGCTAGTTGGTCTGTGGCTACTGAAAATAAGTGAATTTTACATGTCGTTACAAATGACCCTAGCTATCGAAAATCCCTTCAGATATGTGAGAATTGTCTCACCTTGTTTTTCCACACCACGAGAACATATATGTAACGAACTACGTTGAGTAACTTGTCCGCTCCGACAATCTCGGCAATTCGGTGGAACAGTTGTCCGCTTTCACAGTCTCCCTGGCATCCCCATACGCGCCGACGACGGGCTTTTTATCTGGAAGTCATCTCGGTAAACAAGGCTAACGAATGTCCGGGCCAACGCCGACTCGCGGATAATGCAATATTTCCAGGGAAATCCCCTCCACTTACACCCCCCCTCCCCCTCCGGAACATCCCACCCCATCTCTTTCCCTGGACCTAACAGGGCTGATAGTTTGCTGTTCACTTCGGAAGGAAATGTAATTTGTGTAATTAAGTTAGCATTTTCTCGCTTCATTCTATTAATGTCGTAGTTACTCTCTAGCTCGAGGATATGGAAGTATGGATTTTAGGTTGAGTTTTACAATCAGTTTATATTAATCAGTGTATATTATTTTAATCAGTGTATGTAATTTAATATAAATTAAATTTGAGTGATTCTTCCCTCTCCTAAAAAAATAAAATCGGTTGTGTCACCACAAAATGTTCCCGGCAAGTAACCACGGACTTATAAAAGAATTTGAAGCATGATTACCTGATTGTAAGGGATAGTCGGTGACGAGCGAGGATAGTGAGAATGCAACGCATTAAACAAGTGCGATTAATCGTTTACACAAATTAGCTGGCCGTCGACAATTAACTGTGATTTCAGCCACTCATGAAACGACCTTGGGTCACTCGATCCCATGTGGCACTACGGGCAAAGAACGCCCAGGTCCGCGATAAATTCAAAACTGAATTACCGCTGTAATACAACAGGTAGATGTCGCGTAAGTGACTTAGGACTCGTAACCATCTTGCGGTGTCAACTACAACGGGCGAGCCCGTCACCACAGGACGTTTTAACGATTAGTCGTTCTGTCGCCCTGCAGTGAACGTAGAAGACTTTGGACAGTACAATTCTACGTCCAGCTACGTCACAACCCGTGAGAGTCCAACGCCTAACCGCGAGTGAGCCAGGAATAAACCCGGCGGGCTCGAGATACTCGCGCCCTCACTTCCAATTGTGACAAGATTTCTCCGGTCTCTCGATTGGTTCCGAGTTCGAGGTCGCTTGCGCGGTCCTCTCCCTTACGAAGCGGTGAAACGGAGTGCACCGAATCTGTCGCGGACCAAGGCGTCCTTTGCCCGACTCTGAACCGGGATCGGATGGCCAATGGTCATTTCAAGAGCAGTCGCCGTAAGGTAGACAACTACCCCCTCTCTATAGGAAACAATACAGTTCCCAGACTCCCCCGATTGTTAGTCGGAGAGCACAATCGATTGGCTTGCGCCGCTCGGTGCGCAGACCGTCCAGGAGCGCCAGAGGATTGATTCCCAGGGGAGACTGGTTGACCCAGTGTCCTACCCAGGCTCGCACCCCATGCGTGGAGGCCATCGGATGGGTGTTGACCCGTGAGTGTGACCGACCCTGAAACAGAATGGGTCTTCGTGGCCAACTCAGCAAGGACCCATTAGCTCCCTAAAACCGTAACCAGGACTCGTAACCAGTCGGGAGGACGTAGGTATCATGAAGGTTAATTCCAGATGGAGATAACCTTCCAAACTGGTAGTCAGGGGTTGCCCGCTGAGGTTCCCGGTGCCTCGCCGTAAGGCGTTGGCCTCTGACGGGCAGGTGGCGGAGCTAGACGGTGAATTGTTTTGTCCTAAGTCTTCTGCGCTCACCTCACGGGAGACAGAACGATAAATTTCGTTTAATCTTCCTGAGGTGACTGGTTCGCCCGTTGTAGTTGACAGCTCTAGTTGTGATTTCAGCCCAACCAAGCTAAATTTATCCAATATTTCGAGATTGATATATACTCTTGTATATGACTTGGGCGCTGGGTGACCGATTTTTTAACCACAACCTTTTCAACTCTTGCCATAAAAAATGATGCCTGTATGCCAAATCTTAGCTTGATCGGATTAAGCGCTTGGGCGCTATCGTGGAAGATTACACACACACACACACAAACACACACACAGATAGTCACATGAACATACTTTCATCTGGAAATAGTCTTAATCTTTTTAGGGGCGCTCAAAATATTTATTTCCGTTTTCATCTCGAAAAAATCTTTTAGCGCGTTCACAATATTTTACCTCTTTTTCAGTTGGGAGGCCTGTAAAATAATAAAATTAAATAAATACTTTATTATGCCACGAATTGCGGCTGTATCCATTATTGAAGTAATCATTTTAAAAATCGATTCGCTTTCTCAGAAGCAAAACAGTAGAAAAAGTAATTGAGCACTCAATTCAGTTTTTCATCTTCTAGCTAGTAGCGAGGCCATTCCGGTTCATCGTCAGAAGGTATAAATATATGAATTCTAGATTGAGTACCGTTAATGGTGATTCATGTCAAGACATCCAACCGGTGACATCACACAGCGGGTTTTTTAAAAAGCTGGGTTTTAAATCAACGCGTTTTTATACGTTTCGTTTTAATATTTGTTTGTTTGTTAATACTCTATATTGTGAAATGTCATAATGGCTGGGTTTATTATCATACGCCAATCTCTTATAATCAACCCTCATATGAAGTGACTATATACACAGTATACCAAACAGTAGCTTTACTCTCGAGCTACAGGGTATTGCGGGAAATGGGTGCGAGGAATGTGGGCAGAGGGGTAAGTCTCGACGAACGCCTTTTGGTTTACGTTACCCGCAGGTCAAGGCTGGCGACTTTTTCGAACGCTTGGAGCTGAGCAGCGGACATCTGGTGGCCATATCCGAGCCCTTACGACTCGTGACATAATCGCTTCGATTTCAATTTTGTTCTAAGGTAAGCTACTGTCTGGTATACTGTGCTATATGTATGTGTACATGTAACATGTGTGTAAGTGTGTGTCTTGTTATTGCATTCGATCGACAGAATTGAAAATGCAATTCCGTTAATTTTATCACAACCGAAAATGGTTAGCCAGCCGGGAATCAAACCTGGTACCCTACAATGTAAGATTAGGCGACCTAACCACTATGCCACCGGGCCGTGTGTGTGTATAGGTTGAATTTATAAGGACATTTGTAATTATCACAAGCGATATGAAACAGGAGATTTCAATTATAAACGCTTCAATAATGTAAAATGACGAGTTTAAAAACAAAATTCCTATTAAGGGTACTTAATCTAGATTTCGCATAATTTACCTACTGACGTAGAACCCGCATAGCTCTGCTACTCATATTAAAATTTAAATTATTGTATTCATTCCAAATTTACATTAGTTACAATTCACAAAAGTAAAAACCCAACTAGGCTGCCGTCTGTTCTAAGGTAGGCGAGGTATTTTAATTATAGTCATGTTGAAAAATGTATGTTATCGTGCTTTAATCTATAATATCGTATACAACTGCAGCACTGATCGTCATTCTTCGCTAAACCACTTACATGATACTGGAAAAAATACAAGATTTGCACAGAGTCATTACGCGTTTCTGGCACCGCGTTTGTATGATTCCTTCTGCTTTTCCTTGGTCCAAAATAACCTTGACAAAATTAAAAGTAAAGAAATTAAATAATACACAAAATGTTAACAAAAAAAAACCGACTCAAAAATGTTTTATAAGTGCAGCAGCCTTGCCATGGTGATACTTAGAACGAGCTATCATAACTGAATGCGTATACAAAATTTTATGCCTGTGCTGTTGACCGTTGAGAAGTTCCCTGGTTGGATGGGCTGTCGTAATTGAGTCCCCTCGTTGGGAGCCAACCCTGGAAGCAGTAGCTATGTCATGGTGAAATTTAGAACGGACTATCATAACTGAATGAGTATACAAAAAAAAACGTGTCTGTGCTGTTGACTGTTGAGGAGTCCCCTCGTCGGGAGCCAACCCAGGGTGTAGAATCAGGTCATGCTTACCTGATAAAGTGCAGAGTACAATCAGCAGATTGTCTCTAAAAAAATATATTATCAAGTGGCTCACATCGAAAAGTAGAAGTCAGTGCCAAGAAATGGTGACTCACATCCTGACTTAGGCCATATTTGACTATATCTGTTACTTGATCACAAATATTATATTAAATAACTAGATTAACAATTTTATATGTGCATAATAAGGAACCTTTCAGACTACTTAATTTATTGGTTTATTGGTTTGTTTATTTATTTATTTACCTATTCATATATTTTCTTATGTATATATTTAACATTAGTTATTTATTTATATATTTAACTTATTATTTTTAAGAATGAATGAGCGATCGGAATGAATGAATGAAAAAAATAACAAATTAAAAAGAAGTCACTATGTACTTAATACTATCACCCCAGAACAGATATACAATCAAGTGGGATGATAAAATCCACACAAATGTCATTTTATCTGCTTCGCAAAAAAAAGGTTGTAAAAATATTATTATTTGTACTTTTGTTTTCTTTTGCCAAAATCTATATTTTTACATCGGATAACTTTATAAAATCAAAATAAAATAAAATAACAGTATATCAACTTGAGAAATCTGTATTATTTGTAATATCAAAACGACTAAACTTGTTATTGAAGACCCTGCGTATTTACTGTGTTTGTTGTTGAGAGCCAGCCAGCAGCGTCTCGAACCTACGTAGCGGAAGCGCAGCTGCAGCTGTTTAAGACTGCAGTAATAATGTCTTGCATAATTTGTTCCCGGGACAGGGTTTTTACAATAGCAGTTCGAAAGTTATCTAGTTTTAACGAGCGTCCCGGTTGACTCGAGTAATTGTAACTTATAAAGGGATTACCCTGGGGAACTTTAGTTCGGCGTTTTGAAAGTAAAATCTTTATTAAAATACTATGAAAGAAAAGTGAAATATCTTTCTTCTTCTTCTTCTCTAGGATGTTAGTACACGTTGGGATCCTGGTAATCATGAAATAATATCGTTATTAAAGGTTTAAGTCCTCTAAATTCGTTTCCCTTTACATTAACCAAAAATCCAGACGAAAATGTTATAAGAAACACCGCAAAGCGATGCACCAACTGCTACGTCAAAGTCTAGAAATAAGTCGTCTGGTTTTTGAAACGACTTTTCTTTTACTGCGAACGACGACTGCTCTTATCATACCAGCGCCAACTTTTCAAATGCTACCTAGCTGCAGTATATCACACTGTATTCTTTAGATTTTCTTAGTAAGATGTCGCTTGGTGGTAAAATACTATGAAATCATTAAACACAAAATCGGATTTTAGCGCTTGATGTTTAAAGCACGCAACGTTTCGGAGATGTTACAACCACCGTTGTCCAAGGTAGACTAAAGTGCTCAGTTGTCCGCTGTTGCTTTGCGGGTAGGTTAGTTAGTTAGTTAGTTGTACTGGGCGTTCCTCCGCAAGTCGACATCCAGTGTGCCTATTTTGCGTGTAACGGGGGTAGCGCTATTCCACCCACCCCAGCTCCTCGACGAAAGCCAGCAGGGCTTTCAGGTTTCCTGCTGCCTCGCGCAGGGTGCCTGGAGTCCCAAGGTGTTTTGTCCTGTATACTTCTACCTGTTTACAATCTAGCAGAATGTGTTTTGTGGTTTCTTCCGCCTCCATGCATGCTCTGCACATAGGGCTATTCGTTCCGCCCATGTTGAAGAGGTGTTTGTTTAGTGTGTTGTGTCCTGTTATCAGTCCCACTAGTTTGCGTAGTTGGGGCCTTTTTGTCCTTAGAAGTGTTTTGGTAAGTTTGTGGTTGTATTCCACTACTATTTCTTTGGTTTGTCTGCAGGTGTCTATCTCTTTCCAGTGTGTTTGATGTAGTTGTTTGTAGTGGTTGTCAAGTTGGTTGTTTATGTGCGAGTAGGGTAGGGGCACGATAGGTTCGGGTCCGTATGCCGGTGTGTCTGAGCCCTTACGGGCTAGTTCATCCGCAGCATCGTTTCCTCTTGAGTTACTGTGTCCCTTGATCCATTTCAGTGTCACCTTATTGCCTTTTCCGCATACCTCGAGGAGGCTTTGGTGGCATTCGTATATGAGCCCAGATGTAAATCTATCGCTTCCCAGTGCCTGTAGCACTGACCTGCTGTCCGATAGAATACATATGTTTTCGTGTTTTAGCTGCCGCTGTTTCACTGCGTTGCAAGCTTCTATTATTCCCATACATTCTGCTTGGAAAACTGTGTTGTGTGCTCCGAGTGGTTTGAAGATGTGTATGTTTAGGTCTTCCGAGAAGACACCACATCCTGTACCTTTGTTGGTTTTTGATCCATCTGTGTAGATTCTTAGGTCCGTTTGATTCAGTGCTTCTTTTGAGTCTTCTGTTAATGATATGGCATATTCTTTCCAGAAGATCATAGTTTTGGGTATTCTGTCGATTGCCGCTTCCAGCATTGGAAAACTTGACAGTATATTATCATATATATTCGTGTGCGGTGTTTTATATTTGGTCCATAAGTTTAGATTCTTTAGACGAAGAGCCGTTGCGGCTGCTTCTTTTTGTATATGTAGGTGTAGTGGTAGAAGCCCTAGCATGATTTCCAGCGCCGCTGTTGGAGTTGTTCTCATGCAGCCGGTCGCTGCTATACATGCTAGCCTTTGCATTTTCTGTAATTTGTTGATTGCAGTAGTGAGTTGGGTGCGGGGCCACCATACTACAGCTCCGTAGCTTATCATTGGTATTATTATCATTTTGTACAGCCACAGTATAATGTGTGGGGCTAGTCCCCATTTCTTGCCCACCATTCTTCGGCATTGCCAGAAGGCGACTGTTGCTTTGTTTAGTTTGTTGTCTAGGTGTTTATTCCAGTTTAGTTTTTCGTCCAAAGTTATTCCTAGGTACTTTACTTCTTTAGAGAGCGTTAGTCTGGATCCAAACAAGGTTGGCATTTTGTATGTACCCAATTTACGTTTATGTGTGAAGAGAATGGTGTCGGTCTTTTTTGGATTTACCGACAGGTCATTCTCCTTGCACCATTTCTCTATTATTTTCAAAGCTGTTTGTGTAAGGTCGCACAATGTGCTTGTTTGCGGGTAGGAAGCATACTGATACTGCTTCTGTTACGTTAGGGAAGGGGGGGGGGGGAAGGCAGCGCGCGCGAGTTTTAAGCCTCAGATACACTAGGGGACAAAATGTCCCCCAACATGACGCGCAACACTCAATCAAACTACGTCAAATGTCGCGGGGACAATGTCGCGGGTCGTTTTGTATGACACACTAGGGTCAGTTCTTTCAAAATGTCGCCCGAGGAGGTTGTGGCGATTAGTGCTGCGTACATAATTATTTCTGGTAGTTTAGCGAAACATAGGAGAAAGAGAAGGTGGTGGGTACGGAATTACTTACTACAACGAGAAAGAAGAATTAATATTCTAAGTGATCTTCGAATATCTGACGGATCATTTGTAAACTTTACTCGTATGTCATCATCTGATTTTGAAACTTTATTACAAATGATCGGGCCTACCATAGCCAAACAAGATACTATACTACGAAACGCTGTTGGCCCTCATATCAGACTTGCAATTACATTGAGATACCTGTCGACTGGAGATTCTTATGCTTCCTTATCGTACACTTTTAGAGTATCACGACAACTGATCGGTAGAATAGTACCACAAGTGTGCAAAGAACTGATAAATAAATTGAAAGATTTCATAAAGGTGAGTGAATAAAATACATACATTTATTTTTTATTATTTTTATTTATGTAATAGAAAGTAGAATAAAGAATTTAAAAGAATACAAGACGAGGAAGATGTAGTAATCAACAGAAATTATTGAGTATTTGACGAATCCATGTCTGTAATTATTTGTTCAATATGCTCATCAAAATGCTCCTAACTGATATTACTGGATGCAGTACTATAACCTAGGTTGATATCGCGGTGCACAGTCGACTGGTTTGTAGTACTACAACCGGAGCGGTATTTTCCCAAACGTGCATCAATCAAAATGTTATTAATGTAATATTTAGCCATAATTACGGAATGTTCGTCCTTTATTTCACGTAGCTCTGACGCTACATACTGTCCGTAAACACTACATTCATCCTGGGCTATTATTTTGTTTTTAGCAAGATTCATAACTTTGTAAGCCTCCTCCAATCTATCTTCATTTGGGAGGGTCCTTTTGCGAAATGTTCGAGACGATGATGGTGTTGGTGGCATAATAGTGGACTGCGATTCTAGCTGAACAGCAGAGTGAGATTCTTGAAGAGTAGACTGAGATTCTAGATCAACGGCATCATCATTTACAGTCATGGTACTCGGCTTTGTGGGATCTAAAAAAGTAGTAATTAAATAAATGTATAATATTATTATCAATATATTGTACAAAACCTCTTGTTATTTTCTTACTACCGACTTTGCTATGTGTTTATCTGAAAAGGTACGTAGTATAGATGTATCCGTAACTATCATATTAATAATTAATTATAAGTATTCTCTTTCAGGTTCCAGCTACTGCAAATGAATGGAAGGCCAAGGCTCGTAGCTATGAAATGTTATGGAATTTCCCACATTGTCTTGCATCTATAGATGGTAAACACGTTTTCATTCAGGCTCCTCCGAATTCCGGAAGTGACTACTATAACTATAAAGAACAATTTAGTATTGTCCTATTGGCTATTGTGGATGCAAATTATAATTTTATTTATGCAAATATTGGTGCAAAGGGAAAATCATCTGACAGTGGAGTGTTCCAAAAGACTGCTTTTCATAGAGCTCTTGCTGATAACCAACTCAACTGGCCAGATCCAGAGCAAATACTACATGATGGACCGAATATGCCTTTCGTACTAGTAGGAGACAGCGCTTTTGCACTGACTGAAAACATGATGAAGCCATATGCCGGTAGCCACGAGGAGGGGACTACAAAGCGCATTTTTAACTATCGACTATCAAGAGCTAGAAGAGTTGTAGAAAATGTGTTCGGAATCCTGTGTGTTATATTTCGTATATTCCGAACTCCCATAGCCCTCGAGCTCGCTAATGCTGAAGTTGTTGTAATGGGGTGTGTATACCTACATAATTTCTTAAGGCGAAATAGTCAATCGAGGTCACTGTACACCCCACATGGAACTTTCGATTCTGAAAATATGGATCACGATATTGTGGAAGGATCTTGGCGCAGAGAAGTTGGACCTCATAATATGTTGAATTTGAATGCTGTAGGAAGACATACCCTCAGTCTGCCATGGAAATAAGAAATAATTTCGCCGAATATTTCATGAGTGAAGACGGTCGTGTTCCCTGGCAGAATAATTTTTAACCCGTAAGCAAGCACCGGGAATTCAAGCAAGCTCCCCACATATGATCAAATATCCACTCTAGAATAAAACAACTATTTTAAGATTGTATAATGTAAAATTCTTACAATAAATAATTAAAACGTGGCTTACTTGTGTCTCCAATGTGTCCAAATCACCGGAAGTTGTCGCTCCCTTCAGCAAAAATTTCATTGCATCATACGCAAACCATGCACTGGACTTCAGATCGTCTCGTCCGCTACCAGTTGTTTTTGATGATATTATCTTTTTTTTTCACGAATGAATTGTGAACGGAGTGTATGTACTTTGGCCTCTACTTCTTTTCTAGACAATTTCAGCGTCTTGGCAATATCCTCCCATGCATCATTTTTCTTTATTCTATTCCTGTATTCACGGTTTGAAGTATTCCACAACAAACCATGACTCTGGTAGAGCTCGATTAGTGAAAGCACTGCCTCGTTTTCCCACACTGCAGACATGTTGAGCGGCTGCTGCACACACGACTACACTCGGCAACACATGGCGCGGCACTGACGCGCGGCATGTGTTGTCGCTCCGAGAGCGACAACATGCAACATGGCGCGCGTCACGTAAATGTTTCACCAAATGTTGCGCGGCATGTTGCGGGACACTGGGCAACGTTGCAGCGTCACGTTGATTGTGTGTTGCGCGTCATGTTGGGGGACAGTTTGTCCCCTAGTGTATCTGAGGCTTTAAAATTTTGCTGCGCACACAACTCATTGTATCAAGTTCGGCGTCTTTGCGCTTGGCGACGAGCGTTGAAAACATTTTAAGAAGATGGTTCTACGTAATAGAGAGTGTGAAACCTTCATCTCTACAGAAGGTCGGAGTTCTTCATATTTATATGGCTTCCTGGATCATGCGAGGGAAATAGAATTGTAATTTGGATGCATACTGTAACTATTACTATTTGTATGTACAATAATCCGTCTAACTACGCCAACATGCCCGTGACAGTCCAACACCTTATGATAGCGGTAATTCAGTTTGTATTTTTCCCGGACTGTGACGCCATTTGCCCGTCTTTCACACGGGATCGGGTGGCCAGCGGGTCGTTTCAAGAGTAGCTAACACCAGGTCACCAACCACCCTCGCTTTTTAGGGAACGTATAAGAATATTTCCAGACCGCCCCCCCCCCCCCCCGGTTATTTGCACAGTCGATTGACCGATGCCGCACGATGCACAACCCGCCTAGTAACGTCCGAAGACCTTCCTCAGAGGATCTAATCCACACGTTGTGAGAGGGGGAACATAGTCCTTCCAGATTCGACCCTCTTCGAGTAGGGTACCTGATAAGAGTTGAACCGTGGATTGAGCCGACCAAAGGTAACGAGCAGGTCTTAGGAGCCTAACTCCACAGGAACCATTAGGTTCTAAAAAATGTTCTAACAGTCATTTTTATTCCACCAGGATGGTCCCCGATTAGGCCAAGCTCTTGTACCAATAGTATAAGAAGCAACTGACGACAAACGCCGATAGTATGAACTGTTTTCAGCTTCCTATTTTAGCATCGTATCGATCTATAATTGCTTAACTTTGCGAAGTCATAACAAACCTATTTTTTTTTTATTATTTTAAGCAGACAAACAATATATATTCTCCCCAAGTCTATGAAAAGCAATAAAGGAAAATAAACGTCCATAGAATGCATACCTTTTTACCCGACTTAAAAAAAGAGAAGGTTATCAATTCGGTTCTATCTTTTTTGATTTTTATTATTTGTTACCTCAGAACCGATGTCAATTTTTTTTATTGGAAAGGATATGCTTGCAGATTGGTCTCATTTTTATCAAAATCCTGTCTGATGATGGGATCCATGAGGAATTAAGGGAACTCCTCAAATATTATCATACAAAGTTGAAAATGTACATGTTAATTCGATTCCGATGACCGATGATTATTTATTTTTATGGTAAGCATGACCTGATTCTACACCCTGGGTTGGCTCCCGACGAGGGGACTCCTCAACAGTCAACAGCACAGACACGTTTTTTTTGTATACTCATTCAGTTATGATAGTCCGTTCTAAATTTCACCATGACATAGCTACTGCTTCCAGGGTTGGCTCCCAACGAGGGGACTCCTTACCGTTAAACAGCACAGATACGAAAATTTTTATATGCATTCAATTACGACAGCCCATCCAACCAGGGAACTTCTCAACGGTCAACAGCACAGGCATAAAATTTTGTATACGCATTCAGTTATGATAGCTCGTTCTAAGTATCACCATGGCAAGGCTGCTGCACTTATAAAACATTTTTGAGTCGGTTTTTTTTTGTTAACATTTTGTGTATTATTTGATTTCTTTACTTTTAATTTTGTCAAGGTTATTTTGGACTACATTATTGTTTTTATTATCAAGAAAAACGAATGTCAACGAAACGCTTTCCTTTATAAAAAAAATTATTTTTAATTTTGTCAAGGTTATTTTGGACCAAAGTGTAATCAACTATGTGACTATTATCGTTATAATTATCAAGGAAAGCATACGTTACGTAACGCATTGCTTTTTTGTACACGACTGACCATTAAAAAGAGTGTAATGTGTTCAAAGTCGATCTATGTATGTTTTCCGTACCGATTTAGAAGTTTGTGGAAGATTTAGAAGTCAAAACCGCTATGTCAGTTCTAACAATGACATGTCGGGATGACATAAGGGTATCTTAAGTATCAAAATATCAAGTAAATAGTTGTCTAAATGTCCAAATGTCATAAAATGTCAATAAATTAACATAAATATATCGTGTCTAGTGTCAAATGAAAGGTCTGATTCAGTACATTCCAAAACTAAACATGCATCTATATGGATAAATACATAAACCACAAATATTTCATAATAAAACGTGAAAAAATAATTATATTATATACACATTTTATCATATACACAGTCACGTTTTGTAACGGCAGTTGGTTTTATATTACTTTTATTATATTTGCTTGTTTATTTCTTTACTTTTTAATTTTGCCAAGGTTATTTTGGGCCACGATGTAATCAACTAAGTGATCATTATCATTATCAACTAATTGATCGTGATAATTATCACGGCGATGGTCTACCTGCTTTATAATGATATCAGCAACTAGATCTGTCAATTACAACGGGCGAACACGTCACCTCAAGAAGTTTTAACGATTTTAGATCGTTCTATCTCTCGTGAGGTTAGCGTAGAAGATTTGGGACAAAAACAGTCCAGTGTCTAGTTACGCCACTCGCCTGTCAGAGACCAACGCCTTACTGCGAGATAAACAGATTAATCTCCAGACTGGTTACAGAATTGAGGTCGCTTGCGCGGCCCTCTTCCTTACGTAGCGGTGTTTCAGTGTCGACCGAATCTATCGCGGACCACGGCATCCTTTGCCCGGCTATTCACCCGGTATAGGGTAATCGATTGGTCGATTTAAGAGCAGTTGCCGTATGCTTAACATCCAACCCGTTCTATAGGAAACAAAGCTGTTTCCAGACTCTTTCGGTTATCTGTTGAAATGCACAGCCGATTGGCTGACACCGCACGGTGCGCAAACCGTCCAAAAGCGTCCGAAGGACGATTCCCATGGGAAATGACCCGCAGGCACAGAATTCTACCCGGGCTCGCACTTCTGCTCGGAGGCTTCCGGATGGGTGCTGATCGGTGAGTTGGGCCGACCCTAACACATGGGTCATAGTGGCCCAACTGCACTGGGCCCATTAGCTCCCGAAATAATTATCAGCAGCAGGATGATTGGGTCGGATGTAGGATTTGTAATTAGGAGATTGGGTGAGTTGTGCGGCGGAGGTTAGGTTAGGTGCGGTTCGCTCCCTCGTCTCGTTCCGCAGACGCCGCGAAAGTCTCTGGCCGTAGTATCACCGGCTAACGAGCGAAGGTGGAATCTTGGAGAGCTGCCTTGAATACTGAACAGACACATGCTAGCCGCGACGTCGAACCCACCCGACGCGACGCGGCGACGCCCAAAACCGGCGGGTCTTTTGCTGCGTCAGCCGCCATCCAATACGACCGCAACTAGTTTAAAACGCTGTCGTACCCACGTCTCTAATTATTATTGGGCTCGATTACTTACCCACCCATCGATATATAAGAGCCTAGATAGGCCCTTTGCGCGCGAAAATGACCTTTTCAAAACCTTTCAAAAGTTCAGGTTTCGCTCTCTCTCTGTCACACATTTCTACGCGCAACGGATATATCCCAACTCATTTGTACTTGAGGGCAAACCTAGGCCTTATATATCGATGCACCACCTAGTATAATGAGAGGAGCCGGCAATACATCCACCGCTTTTACTTTACCAGTCTACTTATTGCAACACGATATAATTTAAAAAAACAACTGCAGTTACAAAGAGTGTAGGTATTAAAAATGACTAAAAGCTGTCGGGGGATTTGTGAAAATATGTTTTTAAACAAAACTATCCCACAACTGTAGTAAATGTCATGCCAAAAAGAATACATTACAAAACTTACATACACGCAAACGTGTTTGCGTGTATGTAAGTTGTCTTCGATACCCAGACTTATTTAAAACACCTTTAGCAAAAAACTATACCGGAGTAAATAACGTAATCCCACGTATATGTCGTCTGTACAACAAATTTCATCTTGACAATCGCATCGATATATTTCATGATAGTTTATGCTCCTTCAAAGTGTCCCTCTTTAAAATACTGTAATTCTGGTATTTTTTGTTTTTTTCCTTTTTTTATACGTATTTTTTTAGAAATTCAACCATTGTTCATGCATTGTGCTAATTGTGTACTCATATCAAAAGGATATTGATGTAGTCATGTAACTATAGTATATATATGTCACTGTATGTGTTGTCAATATTCTGTTTGGGTACCAAATAAAATAAAATAAAATAAAATAAAATGTAAGTACTTGGGATGGGAAACTCCTTTTCTCCTTTGCATCAGACGCATTAACTTTGACGATGTCAAAGGAAGTGTTTTTCCAATAGCTATCTGTCTCTCCTAAGTAATAAAACTTGTGTTGAACTATTTAGTTCACTTGTTGTAACACTGCAGCATTCATGTTTTATATTTTTTAATTATCGAATTTTAATTTGCAATATTTTTCCACAATTATATTTTTAATTATTCCAAACAATTTATTTGCGTTAACATGCAGTTGTTATAACAATATTCTTTAAAACAAAATTAAATTTACGAAAGCTCTGTTACGTCCCCGTTGACGCGTGTTATCGCTATAAACAGCTATAAACGATCGCGCATTCTGTGAGTTAGTCGATGGACCCTGTCCAAGGCTCGTGACGTCTTCCGCTGGGCAATTGCCCATTAGCGGGGCTTCAAGTGAGCCGGGCCCATTGACCCGGTTTTCTGAATATGGCGTCGAAGGGCTGCTCTTCCTAGAGCAGGCATCTCGTGACGATTATATAGCATCTCGTGCGCCACTCGTGACGCCTTGTATAGCCTCGCACCGGCCGCGACCGCAGCACGGTTGCAACGGTTGGAACCACTGGATGTCGTGTGTATGTAGCTACTTTGCACCCGCTGCTGCCGGTTCCGAATTGGCAATCGATATTCAAGGGCGCCCGTTCGCTTTTCTTTAATTATTTTCACACTTTTCACCGCCTCTTTGTTTGCGTGAACGTTCTCGAATGGAAGGCGCTTGTTTGTTTTGTTTTGCTTTGCGCCTCGCTTTCTGTGCGATTCAAGCCTCCTTGCGAATGCAACTGCACCGTGGCTGCTAGCTGCTGGTGGCTGCCTGTTGTCTGCATTGTCTCTTCCATTCAGACTCTCACATTATTTCTCACGCCCGGCCTTTCCTTAGTGGGACCTAATGAATTCTTAGTTCAATTTAGCTATCTGGGTAAATTCTTTTATTTAGAGTTCCGTTGTTTTTCATCTATAGGACTTTTCGCGATAATATTAAATACATTTCATAGACTTTTTATTTCATAAATCATACAAAGGCGGACATCATCACGTGGGCAATATCTTACAGTCAACCAATAGATATAATAGAGGGATTTGGCGGATGGCATCTAAGGAGCATTTATTTAATAATTTTATGAAAGACTTAAAAAATACATAAAATTTAAGAGACACTTTAAGTCTCGATTTCAGACAATTTCAGGAAGGCGAGGAATAAGGTGGAATATGTTTTTGCAATACAGAGTGAGCTTTATTATAGATCACTATGGCGAAACCCTAAACTGATAGAGAAAAATGCTCAAAGGTGTTGCGATATAGATTGTGTTATAAATTATTGTGAAGCGTATATATTGTTGCTTATAATGATGAAAATATTGAATCATGGATCAAAAGCTGACGTTCGACCAACACATCAATAGTATTGTTTGCAAGGCGTTGAGGACTCTGGGTTTTGTTAATAGAATATGTAAACCATTCTCGAACATTAACATCTTTAAAACGCTTTACTTTCCTATGTTCGTAGCACCTTAGAGTTCGCATCGCAGATTTGGAATCCGCAATATGACGTGTATAAAAATAGGGTGGAGGGCGTCCAAAGATGTTTTATTAGATACCTGGACTATCGTGAGCACTTGGGACTTGGAACTTACGAGAGCAGGCTGAACTATTTCAGTATGTGTTCACTGGAAGACCGCCGCACAGCGGCTGATATGACATTATTGCATAAAGTAATACATAACAAAATTGATAGCCCTCATTTGGCAAAGAATCTGTCGTTGTTGGTTCCGCCACGAAGGGTTCGCTCTCCTCGTACATTCGAAATCCCTCGTGTTAACACTAGTTACGCCCAAAACTCGCCCGCCCGCTTGATGACCACATACAACAGTCGATTCGACATTTTTTACTTGAATCAACCTAAATTCAGCGAGGCTGTCCTTTGCTCACTAGGCGTCTAGGCAGTGATTATATATGTAGTGAGTACTCAAATTGTTTCAAAACACTCAGAGCGAAAATTAGAATAGCAAAGAGTATAATTTGAATACTTATATCCTATCCTACATATATCCCATCCCTCTCTTTTCCTATCCTTGCAATAGTTCAATTGTAATTTAATTTAATTTAATTTAGTGCAATGCAACTTTTGATTTACCGTATAAGAAAATAATGTAGGAAACAATTAATCGGCCAGCGAAACACTGTATTAGAATAATTAGTAATAATGATAAAGCGCTGTATGTTTCCCGAAAATAAAATAAATAAAATAAAATATTAATTAGATAAAAATTGAAGTTCTTCAAGGAGAACTTCATTTTAGATTGATTTTACATGATCTTTTGTCCGAATGGGAACTGAACACTTGCAAATGTATAGAAGATGAATTAAAATCCGCACCTATTGCTAAAAAACTCTGTGGAGTTTATCGCTCTTTTAAAATATTATGTTTTATTTGAGATATCGTTGCATTGTAAGATTTCGTGAAATATGCTGAAATACCTGAAATAAACATCATTTAGAAAAAAAACAAATGTTGAAATAAATATATGTACATATAATTATAATGCTAAAAAAAATATATATTTAAAGATATGTATTTCAATCACACGCTAACCCCAAATCCACGGTTCCACAAAACTAGTTCGGAGTCAGCAAACGTTTTAACATTTAGAATATTCAAAACGACAAACAAGAAATCTGACCACATTTCATGACCACACCTGAGTGCTAACAACATTTGCACAACGACAACCTTTTTTCCTTAGCCCCAGATTATACAATGACATAGAGGAAAAATGGAAAGACCTAAAGAACAATCAAGAGTTTAAAGATAGTATTAACAATTGGTTATTTGAATTAGGGAGGTTAAAATCTGGAAACTAGGTTTGTAAAGCGTATGTATATTGATTTAAGAATGTCTTATACATTTATTTAAAAATAAATATATAAGATGTAAAGTTATAGTTAAAGTTTCGACGATAACGTCGAAACTTTTCAATACACAGATTAACCGAAACAGTAATAACGCAGCAAAAAACCCTAACCCCTTTCAAACTTCCACTAAAATTCTCTCGCGAAAGGATATACGGTTATAGCGTGCAATTCGCCACCCAAAGTGATGAAATTCCAACATGTCACCCCTCGTTAGTACACGCGCGCGGCGCAAAAACACATAATGCCGAAAAAATATTTACGATCCAATACATCCGGGGGGCACGGCACACTAACGTGTCGCCTCTGACCTACAGATAGTGAGTATGTGATATCGTTGGGGGTCAGACTTACACAGTTTTGGAGGAAAGCGATTTCGGTAATATTAGTTTTAGACTGAGAGCTGGTGACATGATATCAATACTCATGTATTTTGACTTCGAACTGACCAGACCATTGATTATTTATTTATTTATTTTTTTAATTTTTTTTTATTTGTTACAACTTGGTATAGAGTTAACAGTGAGATCGTACAGATATGATTTGTAATTATTTATATAAGTAATAAGAAAATGAATACATCCCATACGATCATTCTAGACGAATGCCCAACTAGACCGAACAGCCTGTATCTGGGCATACGAAATATATAGCCTTTGTTTTTTGAGTAGTAGTGACGTTTGAGTAGTACTGACTAATAGACTACTTTCAATACTAACACTAAGATAATGAATAAAGAAATAAAATATAAGAAAATAACTGAAAAAAAGAAAATTAAAAAATAAAATGGCATAAAATAGTGAACATATAAATACAAATATATATGATAAAGGGTTAGTAACATACATATATACACATATACACATACAAACATATATACATACATATATACATACATACATATATAATATTATATATGGTATTAGATTGTACTCAACGCTATAGTACGTTTTGGCAACCCTTCTGCAACCCTTCTGCGCTAGCGGGTGGCGCTGATAGCATTGGATAGCGAAACTAATAGAAAATCCAGTATCAGTATCAATATCAATTCATTAATTCAGAATATGCAATAAAAGCAAGTGCGTAATATTCAATAAAAGCATGTGCATGATAATAATCTCTAATAATTCGTAATAATCTCTTAACCCTTTGAGGATCATAAACTTTGAATTAAATTGTAGAAATGTTTGATACGTAAAACTGTTCAAGGGCGATGTGAATAATATGTAAGTCAAGTTTTGTGAAAATTGGTTTAATAGATTTTGTACAAATTGATCTTACATACATGTCGCTGTGTCCATAAAGATGTTAAGTTATTAAGTTTTCTAAAATTTGATTATCTTATTATTTAACTCAGTCATTTTACGTACTGAAAAATGTAATAAAAGGAAAAAAGTCGAATTGAAAAAGTCGCTATAAATATATTTGTATTTTTAAATTAAAATCACCAGAAATCGTTAGTCTTTTGCGATATAAACTAAAAATACGGTATATTTTAAACAATATTTATTTGCTAATATTAAGATTCTTATGGCTCAATAACATGGAAAAAATATTTTTTTTAATTATTCGTATTCGATAATTTATAAAATGATTTTTAATTTATGGGATACATATGTCCCATTTTATCATATCATTATCAGCTTTACCCATAAGGGTTAAAGTTAGTTATCCTACATTAGAATTCGTCAGTTGTTAAAAATTTATTGATACAAAACGAATCAAATTGAATATTAATTTCATTTTAACAATATTGACATTAAACATCATTAAAACAGAATTTCTAGAAGAATGTATCTAGCTACAACATAAGAAAGTAAAGATGATAGGATTAAAAATTAGGTAGCTACCTAAAGACAGTCATATCAATGCGACAGTGGTATTGACTAAAGTCGGCTTTACGTGGTAGATAAATTGAAGAAAAAAAACAGAACTTTTATTTGACCGTCTATTTGGCCATAACATAACATTGATAAATGAATGGTGTTGTATAAAAAAAAGTGATTGATTATAAAAACCCAATAATTTAACAATAAAAATACTAAATTATTAGTGTCATCTATCGCATTTTTTATATCCTGACAGCGACAATCGAAAATATATGAGAGGTCGTCGTTAGTCGCGGTGGCACACGAAATTGAACATTGGCTAGACTAGCTAGGCTGTCTAGTCGATTGTGTAAAAGCTTATGGAGACACGTTATATCGTTCATGGTCCTGCGTGTTTTGTTATGAATCAAATGACATGTTTCATTATAATGACGACTTTTTTCTTCTATTCTACTTACATGAAATTAAACATTTGATTTACTGAAATTACATTTATTTATTTATTTATTAATTTCAAATATTATTCAAGAGTATTACAGACGAATCCAATTCGCCCTTGAATATTAAAGCTAGAGTGTATGTCTAAAAATAAATAATAATAATAATAATAATTTTATTCATTCAAAAACATAAATTTACAATTGTATTAGTTGCAGAATCTGCCTAACTAGGCCATAGCCCGTACCAAGGAAAACTCTATGTATGGCAAAGATTTATTCATGTGCTCATAATATTAAAATGAAAAATACAAAATATGATAAAATAGAAAATAGATAAGCGAATGCAAATTAAACTTATAATTATTTTTAAAATATTGATATAGCATGGTCATGGAAATAAATATTAATACAAAATGTCGTAATATGAACTTTGTAAAACTAATAAATAAATAGTATTAAAATTTAAAGTGTATTGCAATGTATGACAATAATATGCAGACCTTTACTTTAAAATATGACTTATATCCTTTTCCACCTCATTTCTACCAAGTTGAAGTAAATGTTGTGTAATTTTAGATTTTAATTGGGTTGACTTAGTGTTTTGGCATGTTTTTATCGATTCTTTTAGATGTTATAAATTTTTGGCCCTATAAAGCCAAAGTGTCTTTGGGCGAAGGATGTTCGGGTTTTCTGTACAATGTGTTTACAGGTTTTGATTTATGATTGAATGATTACATAACTAAAATGATTACATAACTGAAATGATTTACATAACTAAATTAACGCTAATATTGAACAAGAAAAAAACATAAAAATATAAAACTAAATAAAATACAGATTATGATAAACATGGAGCTAAAGATAAAGATAAAGATGGAGGATAAAGATAGCAGGGAGTTGACTTTTTAGTTGCCAAAGGGATATACAAAAGATGTTTATTTCTGTGGGTAAGGAATTAAGAAGAGCTATAACCCTTCCCACTATAATATAATATATATATACCACTATAGATGGTACAGGACATTAAACAATAGATGGGATCTCCTCGCTGTGTAATTTACCGGTACGTAAAATTCAAAATTACATAGTATCTCTGGCAAATAAGTAGTTCCTTGAATTAATTTATATGCAAATATAATTAGGGAAATATATCGACGCGTTTCAAGACTGTAGAATTCTACCATTTCTAACACAAAATCGAATGTGCATGGCACTCTCAATAGTCCTTCCGTCACCTGCTTTAGTGCAATTTTACGACATAAGTATCAAAGATTTTATTAATGGAATTGATACGCTGTGCTGGAACGTCAATTCGTTCAAGCATCATGGCAAATCCATTTTAAAAAATGTATTTGGCCTTTAGTAAGCCAGAAGTCCACCGGAATGCCTCTACATGTAGTCTGTTTAAAAAATATTCAAACCTTTTGTTGAAGTGAAAACGTTTCCAAAAAACCTCCATACTAAAGTCTCGCCAGAGCTATGTTTTCCGCAAATATTTTAATATATCTCTTAGTATAAGGGCTGCGACGCGAAGTTGCGTGTATAAACCTAAAAAATAAAGCATCGTCTTGTCGCGGAGCAACAATACACACAGAACCCACCTACTCAAAATGTCATAAAAGGAAAGGACCGGAAGAAGACTCCACCCGAAAGCGGCAGGAAGGTGGTGTCACCGAGGTGCAATGGCGACACCGGAATTAAGGAGATGGCGATGTGCAATGCCATCACTAGGATTACCTACCCCGAACGCCCAATAATCAACACACGTCTTAAGTGCCTCCAACGAGGCGTTTATTTTAATCATCACAATCAAGCCGTCAACGAGAAGCTAAAGGCAAACATCGAGATAAATGAGAGAGAAAGTACAAACCGTCGCGAATCTAACCGCCGTGTTTCGCACGCAAAACGTCACCACAAACAACGAAAACCACATCGCAGCGACTTCTCAGCAGAGAGCTTTTCATCTTGTGCCACGGCAGTCCGGAGACTGGTGGTGAAGGGGAAGGTTTCAACTGAGGGCGCCGCGACGCAGTACGAACTCAAAACACGAAAAACTAGCGCGCTCACACGACCGCTTCCAGCGACTTTCCAGACGGGAGCCTTACTTCCGGTGGCTACTTAATGCAAAGTAGGTCGGGGGAGGGATCGCCGGTGGCGTCCAAAAGCAGTAAACGTGCGAAAATCTAATGTGCGAAACACGACACAATTGCAGCTCAAGCGCCGCCCACGGGACGTCAGCTCGCGGGGGCCAACGGCGGACGACTGAAGTACGGTGCCCCCCGCCGGTGTGTATATCGGGCGGTCGACCCGAGTGAAGGAGACAGCGGAGACAAGAGGGAGACGGGGCGATCGCCGCCCGGCGACTAGTATATATAGGCGATAGGATTTAAGCGTAATCAATTCACTTTGTACACGACTTTTTGGAATAAACTACTGCAATTTGAATACCGATCGCGAGTTTCTTTCTACGACGAAAACCCTCGCGACACTGGTGACCCCGCAGAAGAACTCTCAACCACGGCAAGAAAACGGACAAATCGCTAAACGGACAACGGCACGGACCACCAACAACCAGCGAACTTGGACGTCTTCTCCAACGAGTCAGACACGAAAAAATCAAAATGGAACCATTCCACGACACAACGGAGTCAACGCAGCCAAACCCTGACATCGCGCCACTGAGCATCGCTTCGCGAATACCTGCATTCTGGCACCACGCACCGCGCCTCTGGTTCGCGCTCGCCGAGCAGATCCTGGCACCGCAGAAATGCAGCGATCAAGACCGATTCTCATACGTAATCGCACAACTGGATCGAACAGCATTACAGGAAGTAAGCGACCTGGTGCTGCAACCGCCCAAGCAAGAAAAATTCGAAGCATTGAAGGAACGGCTAATCACAACCTACGAGGAATCAGAGACGCAACGACTGCAGAAACTCCTCTACCAAACAGAAATGGGAAGCGACAAACCTTCGCAAATAATACGAAGGATGAGAACGCTAAACATGGGAAAATTACCCGACGGTACACTAAAAACATTGTGGCTCGGGCACCTACCCGCAACGATACGGGCGGTACTAGCAACATCAGAGGAAAAAGAACTGGACAAAATGGCGAACCTTGCAGATCGAATGATGGAAGTCACAGCAAACGAAAAAAGCGACATCAACAAGATCGAAGCGACAACAACCAACATGGCAGCGATTGAAAGGAAGCTAGAGGAACTGGCAAAACAGATCGAACGGCTACAAGCGAGAAGAACAGATGAAAATACCTCCAGCACGCACAACACCAGAAGACTCGAGGAACAAAGCACCTGCTACGTCCATAAGCGTTTCGGGAACACAGCACGAAAATGCCAGAAACCGTGCGACTTCAAACAGACACCGCAGGACCAGGAAAACTACAAGAGGCGCCAAGAATAGCTCAGCTTGGCGCCGAAACAAATAACCGCCTATACGTCCACGACAGGAGAACACAACAACGGTTCCTGATCGACACAGGAGCAAACGTCAGCGTCATACCCAGACGAAGATGCGACGCACAACAAAAAGAAGAGCTTCTCTTACTGGCAGCCAACGGCTCAAATATAGCAACGTACGGAAAGAGAACCATCATGCTGGACCTCGGATTCGACCAACAATTACAAGCAACCTTCATCATCGCTGATGTGAAACAACACATCCTAGGAGCGGACTTTCTACACCAACACCACCTGCTGGTGGACCTCAACAGAAAGAGGCTCCTAATGAAAACGAAGGACAACAAATACGTCGAGAAAAACCACATGCCGCAACCGGCGGTATTCCCAATCGAGACCAACCAAGAATTTAAGGAGATCTTCGAGAGCTTCCCCAACATACTCTCGAACACGTCACAACCAAGACAACCTAAACACGACATAGTACACCACATCGAAACTGAAGGAAGACCGGTATTCGCGCGCCCGAGACCACTAAATCCGGAAAGATACGCGGCGGCGAAGAAAGTTTTCGATGAGATGATAGAGGCAGGTGTATGTAGACCTTCGAAAAGCCAATGGGCAAGTCCACTGCATCTGGTGCAGAAAAGCAACGGTGAATTCCGCTCATGCGGAGACTACAGACGGCTGAACAGCATCACAGTGCCGGATCGGTATACTGTTCCCAGAATACACGATTTCACTCACGCTCTGCAAGGAAAAACGATGTTCACGTCACTGGACCTGGTGAAGGCATACACGCAAATACCAGTAAGGCCCGAGGATATTGAGAAGACCGCCATTACCACCCCGTTCGGATTATTCGAAATGACCAGGATGTCCTTCGGACTCCGCAACGGAGCACAAACCATGCAACGATTCATGGATCAGGTACTCCGGGGCCTACCGTTCGCATACGCCTACATTGACGATATCCTTATAGCGTCAGAGGACGAAACGACCCATAAAGAACACATCACAGAGATACTGGAGAGGCTGGGCAAACAAGGCATCACCATAAACCTACAGAAATGTCAGATCGCACAGCCAGAGCTGGACTTCCTAGGATATACAGTCAACTCAACAGGAATACGACCAAAAGCCGACAAGGTGGAGGCAATAAAAAAAATTCCGAAACCAAAGGATGTCCAGGAACTACGACGCTTCCTGGGCATGGTCAATTTCTACAGGCACAGCATTCCAGAAGCAGCACATCGACAAGCCAAACTAAACGTATTTCTGAAAGGGACAAAAAAGAACGATCACACAGAAATAGAATGGACAGAGGAGAGCAACGAAGCCTTTAACCAATGCAGACAGAGCATAGAGGAAGCGGTTCTACTGGCGCATCCAATCGCACATGTACCGTTGGCACTAATGACGGATGCGTTAAATACATGCGCGGGCGCAGCACTGCAACAGAAGCAAGGAGAAAAATGGGTGCCATTAGGATTTTTTTCAAAAGCCTTGTCACACGCGCAACAACAATATGCGGCGTACGACAAAGAACTACTGGCGATATACCTGGCAGTACGACACTTCCGGAAGATGGTAGAGGGGAGAGAGCTGGTAGTATATACAGACCACAAACCGCTCATTCACGCTTTAAAAAAATTAAACGATACGCCAACAGAAACGCCGATACGCATTCGTCACTCATCATACATCGCACAATTCGCAACGGCAATCGAATATCTCCCGGGAAGGAAGAACGTGGTAGCAGACGCCTTATCCAGGATTGAAGAAGTAGGATGCCCTGAAACTTTCGACTACGACGAACTGGCGAGACAGCAAGAAACGGACGAGGAATTAAAGGCATTACAACAGAAGGGAAAATTTAAATTCGAATTACTCAAACAACACAACAAAGAAACCGAAATCTGTTGCGAAACTACGGCAAGCAGGCCAAGACCATACATAACAGCAGCACTACGGCAAACAGCGATAAAAATAATCCACAACCCTAGTCACCCGGGAATTCGAACAACAAGAAAAATAACAGCTGACAAATTTTTCTGGCCGCGCATGAACAAAGACAGCGCAGATTACGCAAAAACATGCATCCCGTGCCAACGAGCGAAGGTGCACATACATACGCGTACGCCCATAGGAAAAATCATGGAAGCCGACAGATTAGAGCATGTGCATATCGATATCGTGGGCCCGCTCGAAATATCCAACGGATATAGGTACCTATTAACGATGTTGGATAGAGGTACAAAATGGCCGGAAGCGATACCTATACGAGACAAGACATACAAGCCGAGACAATCGCAAAATTTTTTTTCGAGGGATGGATAGCGAGATTCGGCGTTCCTGCAAGAATCACGACCGATCAAGGGAGACAGTTCGAATCGGAGCTCTTTACGAAACTAGCACAACTTCTGGGTGCAAAAAAGATTCACACCACACCATTTCACCCACAGGCAAACGGACTAGTGGAAAGGTGGCATCGGTCTTTAAAAGCGGCATTAATGGCAAGAATGAATACCAAAGAATGGTCAAACGACATTTCAACCGTCATGATGGGCCTAAGAGCAGCCTTAAAGGAGGATATCAACGGCAGTCCAGCAGGAATGTTATACGGAACAAACATAAGATTGCCAGGCGAATTTTTTGAAAATGGGAAAAAAACGACAGTACCAGAAGTCCTCCAGCAATTAAGGGAAACATTCGAGCAGCAAAGACCGAAGAGGGAGCGGGAAAACACAGCGAGGATATTCGTGCACCCGGATTTGAAGGAAGCAACCCACGTCTTCATAAGAGACGACACTGTACGGCGGCCACTACAAGCGCCATACAAAGGACCCTTTAGAGTGGTGAAGAAACGAGAAAAAACGTTCGACATAGAACAAAACAGGAGAATAGTCACTGTCTCTCTGGATAGGCTGAAGCCGTGCTACATGTCTAGGGAAGACGAAACCTCTCAGCCAACGACGCAACAAAATGACAATTACACAACTGTATCGAAGTACGGCAGAGTTATACGGCACACACGGCAGTTAAATACGTTGACGTTTCGTCTTCAAAACGGGGAAAGTCATGTCGCGGAGCAACAATACACACAGAACCCACCTACTCAAAATGTCATAAAAGGAAAGGACCGGAAGAAGACTCCACCCGAAAGCGGCAGGAAGGTGGTGTCACCGAGGTGCAATGGCGACACCGGAATTAAGGAGATGGCGATGTGCAATGCCATCACTAGGATTACCTACCCCGAACGCCCAATAATCAACACACGTCTTAAGTGCCTCCAACGAGGCGTTTATTTTAATCATCACAATCAAGCCGTCAACGAGAAGCTAAAGGCAAACATCGAGATAAATGAGAGAGAAAGTACAAACCGTCGCGAATCTAACCGCCGTGTTTCGCACGCAAAACGTCACCACAAACAACGAAAACCACATCGCAGCGACTTCTCAGCAGAGAGCTTTTCATCTTGTGCCACGGCAGTCCGGAGACTGGTGGTGAAGGGGAAGGTTTCAACTGAGGGCGCCGCGACGCAGTACGAACTCAAAACACGAAAAACTAGCGCGCTCACACGACCGCTTCCAGCGACTTTCCGGACGGGAGCCTTACTTCCGGTGGCTACTTAATGCAAAGTAGGTCGGGGGAGGGATCGCCGGTGGCGTCCAAAAGCGGTAAACGTGCGAAAATCTAATGTGCGAAACACGACACAATTGCAGCTCAAGCGCCGCCCACGGGACGTCAGCTCGCGGGGGCCAACGGCGGACGACTGAAGTACGGTGCCCCCCGCCGGTGTGTATATCGGGCGGTCGACCCGAGTGAAGGAGACAGCGGAGACAAGAGGGAGACGGGGCGATCGCCGCCCGGCGACTAGTATATATAGGCGATAGGATTTAAGCGTAATCAATTCACTTTGTACACGACTTTTTGGAATAAACTACTGCAATTTGAATACCGATCGCGAGTTTCTTTCTACGACGAAAACCCTCGCGACAGTCTTAAAGCAATAAAGCAAGCATTTGTATGCTTTTGTCATCGAGCAGGAGAGGGGTCGTATAGGGGTCTACAAATTAACTCTGTGCCGCCACAGTATTAGTCATAACTCCGCAACGGAACGGGGGTTACGCAGTGATTCTTAGGTCGTCGTATAGATGTTGAGGCTGTAAGCTGAAAGATAAAATGTAAGCTGATCAGACAAAAATTAAGCCGCAGAGTGAAAAGTTGTGCTAAGAAGTTTTCTACGAATGACTACGGTATAGCGATAGTGAAGTAGTGTAACTATACTACCAACCAAATTATTTTTCGCTAATAAATAGAGCATAGAAAGCGTTTCTCAGTGTATGAAGATATGTGGGGGACATTTTTTCAAGTCTGTTGAAAGCGTCATTCTGAGTGATGCTTTTAAAGACCGACGAAGTAGATAGGTTAGGTCGGACTTATCATTGCAAATACAATCTTTTACAGTCAGCTTATAGAATTAGTAGTGGGCGTCGTTGATGCCGGATCATCAGGAATGGAACGACTGAAGAAAGTGTATTAATTTCTAGCAAAAATCTTTGCAATACTCAAGTGGAAACCATTCATAGGATCCAACAGGCCTTCTGGGACGACGTCATGAGCATCTTATGGATAAAGGAGTACTAACATCGCTTCGAAGATGACCACGTCCTGGTATGCCCCTAACAAGCCAAAATGACACATAAGTGTGGACTTTGTTCATTCAAGATTCGCATTCCCGGCATTCCAGTAGTTCATTAGGCTCCCTACTCTCTAGACATGGATCCGTATGGTTTTTCACATATGCGTCAAGATAAAAATGCCCCCCCTGAAAGGGTTCTCGAAAGGAAATTTAATCAAGGGAACTATTCTGGAAGATGCGTTCTAGAAGTCTTTTCCGCTCGGTGGGAGCAGAGTATGTTGTGTGAATAAAATTTCGATACTTTTGAACACAGGAGTATTTGCTGCTATTCCATAAAGCGAAACAATGAATTAATTTTCTTTCTAATCCTGCTGCTGTGTAAACTAACGCAACAATAATATATACCAGGTGATCAAATATTCAAATAGTGATATGTGATAACGACAGAAAGAGTGATAAACATGAGTTATGTTAACATATTTTACTCTATGCTCCATTGTATGTTTTCATTCGTTTATTTTCAAGTAATTAATAGCAACTGTGTTAAAATTCTTTGAAAATTGTTATTTCAGATAAACAAAGTTTTATCCATTAAATCACTGCGCCATTTCACGCCATGTTAAAGTATGATAAATCATTGTTTGACTTAAGGAACCTTTTAGTTTGACAGTGGTTCGACAGTTGTTTGAGAGAGTTAAAGATTGTCAATTGCTACGGATTTGCTCGCCATCCCAGGATGTTGTAGCGGCTGTTGGCATCTTATTGATTAACACCGGTAGAGAGTTGTCAATGCTGCTGCCAATGTGTCCGCCATCTCAGGACGACACAACAATCTTTGCGTCCTTTGCGTCCACAGTTTTCATCGAAATATCAAAATGCGTTAAAAACCTTTCTGAATTAACCTATTTTAATAATAATAGGAGTATAACGACCGTTCTGTCATTGCTAATGCAAGGGTCACCATTTATTTCAGTAGCATCAACTGTAATAGGACGTCTAAATCAGAACTGCAAGACGTCAAGTTTCAGAGGCAATGAAAGTTTTTATTTGAGGGTTCGGTCGTGCGGTAAACGCGAAGACGGTTGCGGCGGCAGAGCGTCTCTCTGGCTGAGGTTATGAGTCGCGAATTGTGAGGCCGTGCGTGAGACGTGGACTGGCCGCTCCTTGATTAGATGGACGCGGACGCATCTGAATGCTAGGGGCGTCGTCGCTAGGGAGGACGCTGCTGCTTTATGTCGAATATCGTGATCTTAGATAAGTTTCGAAATCGATTAACCTGTCGAACGCCAACAGTGCCTATTGGCACTTTGCGTCGTTTGACAGATCCGCGCGTAACCGTTTCGGCCGGCGCCATTCATATTATATCAATATATAATATACACGACTAACTATATTAATTACTAAGTAACAAGAAGCAGTTAATGAAAACACGATATTATCAGTATTCACAAAATCGACCAAAAAGTCGCGGCGTAGTATTTTACACGCGAAGGCTGGCTTTCGAGCGGTTAAAGAGCAAGTCCGCATCATTGCATGATTTTTTAAAAACTATCTACACCGCGTGATAAGATCTACACATAAAAAAACGGTCGTGTTACCCTAAGACGTGGACTGATTTTATCTGAATACTATTTCATAAATAAAATCGATGAGTTCATAAATATTGTTCGATGAATGAGATGTGAGATGAGTTCGAAGATTTCATAAATAAAATCGATGAGCTCTCGGCCGAGTTCCATTTCATATGTTGGCCTTTAACTGAGGAACGAACCGCCCCGTTCGAGGCGTTAATATTTGATTAAAATGTATGGCGGGATTTAAATAGTATTAGAGTAGCTTGTATTTGAGATATTCTAACCAAAATTTGGCAATGTGATTTTGACCCAACAACGCATCTGTGGACCAAATTTCTAGTCTCTAAGTCCTAGGTCTCTAGTTTCTAGTCTCTAGTCCAAGACTAGGGCGCCTCCTGGTGGATCCATTTCAACCACAATTATCCACTTATCAACTCATATCGACTCTTGCCATGACCGAATGATGCCTGCATGCCAAATTTCAGCTCAATCGGATAAGGTGTTTGGGCGCTAACGTGGAGGTATACAGCCAGAAAGTCAGACACAGAGAAGTGCGCTGTCCTCTCTTTGGTTGGTGGGCCAGAAAAATAACATACCTATCTCATAAGCAGATTCAATGATCTATTTATTAGCTCACGGGCGCACTCTGAGATCTGAAGACAACCAACTGCTCGGGATGGGTCTTGTTTTTTTTGGCCACAAAGACCCATGTTTAGGGTCGGACAAACGCACGGGTCAACACACATCCGGCGACCTCCACGCAGAAGTGCGAATCCGGGTAGGACTATAGGAGTCAACCGAAATGCCAATCGGTTGGGCATTTCGATTGACAACAGGAGGAGTATGAAAACAGTATTGTTTCCTATGGAGTAGGGGTAATTAACCTTAAGGCAACTGCTCTTGAAACGACCATTCGGCTACCCGATACCGGGTGAAAAGCTGGGCAAAGGATGCCGTGGTCCGCGATAGATTCGGTAGACACCGTATAACCATGGCACTACGTAAGGGAGAGGACCGCGCAAGCGACCTCGAACCTGTCACCAATAGGGAGGAAGGAGGTATACTGATGTCTAATTCCAGACGGAGATATCCTTCTAAATTTGTAGTCAGGGGGCGAGGCTGACCGCTGGTTACCTTTTCCGGTGCCTCGGCGTAGGGTGTTGGTCTCTGACGGGCATTCAGGCACAGATAGACAATAGATTTGTATTGTCTTTATGTCTTCTACGCTCATACCACGGTTGAAAGAACGATCAAATATCGTTATACAAGCCTGGGGTGACGGATTCATCCGTTGTAGTCGCCTCCACCCCACTTAAACGATTAAGCGAGGGGGAGTTGGAAATCAAGTAATCACGTAGGCAGTTGAGCTGTGCGATGATTATTTGCTGTGTAGGTTGATCCCGCAAGGATGTCGGAGTTACCGTATGATTTCATTTGATTTTTATTTATCGATATATGCAATCCCTCCTTAGCCAGTTGTCTCCGTCGAGCCTCACCCTCAGCCGATGGTGTTGGCTAATCTCCCCGCGGGGCGCATTGTCAGGCCGGACAAGTTAGGCTCGCGTCCTGAATAGTAAATGGCGGCGATGAGAGGTCGTTAGCGTTTGGCTACTTCATCCGTCCCCGCTTCGGGAAAATCTACGACTCTTCTCATCTCATAATCACCGACTTCCACGATATCGCTATCGTGCGCGTACCCGATTGGTGCACACGCAGCTGTCCAGCAGCCTTATTAGGAACACTTTTGCAATCCGATCGCTCTCGCAATTACTCCATTCTGTATTATGAAACTTGCATTTTAATTTTCCGGCTTCGTCAACCGACGAGGAGGAAAAGTATTGTGAACGCGTTGAAGTTTCTGTTCGAGATGAAGACGGAAATATCCATTTTCAACCCGCCTGGAACGATTAGGACCACTTCCACACGGAAGTCTGCCTGTGTCTTTATCTGTATGCCTGTCTGTATGTATTCATCCACGATAGCGCCCAAACGCCTAATCCGATTGAGCTGACATTTGGCATGCAAGCATCTTTTGGTCATGGCATGAGTTGAAAAGGTTGTGGTTCAAACCAGGCCACCAGGGAGCGCACTACTCGTATTTTAATCTCATAATATTGGACGTTTAACCTTCCAACTTGGTACATAGATACCTTGTTGGACCGATCACGTTATGAAATTTTTGTTGAAATATCTCGTATTAAAGCTACACTAATAATATTTAAATACCGCCGTATTTAATTTTTTTTTACAACTCACGACTTGTGGACCGGTTTCTTCAGAGGGATTGCCTCCCGGCGCTACTGGACGGTTTGCGCACCGTTCGGCGACAGCCAAACGGTTGTACACTCTGACTAATTACTGAAAGAGTCCTGATACTATGGAAATATACTGTCTCCTAACCAGCTGGGGTGGCTGTTGACCTGTTGTCATGCCATTCTTGAAACAACCTATCGGCAACCCGATCCCGAATAGTATGACGGGTAAAAGGACGGCCAGGTCTGTGATAAATTATCATTGAATTACAGCTGAAATACAATAGGTAGAGGCCGCGTAAGCGACTTTGGTTCCGTAACCAGTCGGGAGGAAGGAGGTATCCTGATGTTTAGTTCCAGACGGAGATATCCTGCTAAAACTGGTAGCCAGGGGGCAAGGTGGCCCCACTGGGTTACCTTCCTAGTGCCTAGAGTCCTTTGTACTGTCCCAAAGTCTTCTATGCTCACCACACGGCAGGTAGAACGATCATTTATCCCTAATACTTCCTGAGGTGACGGGTTCGCCCATTGTAGTTGACAACTCAAGTTATATTGAGATATACTCTTGTCATGAATTATTACTAGGGTCTGATGATGGAGCCGGAAGGTAGGCACTAGAATTCAATAACGGAACAACGAATACTATATGTGTTTAGGTTTGTAGGAATCGTTTTGAACTGTACACTTGTCATGAATCGTTTCCAGGATCTGGAGATAGAACCGGAAAGTAGGCACTGGAATTTAATAACGGAACAATGAATACTGATAGTGTTTGGGCTTGTTGAAATCGCATTAACCCTTCGAGTAGCGGCATAATTTCATGGCAGACCGCGGCAATTTATTGTCAAATCTTGCAATATCGCCGCGCTCGACAAAAAGTACTATAACTATGGAACTACTATAGCAATCATATAAAGAATAACTTTGTAATGATTGCATTAAAATTTTGTATTTAGAATATTAAAAACAAATTTTGTGAAATAATTAGATAATTATGAACAAATATGAGAAAATCGAAAAAGTAAAAAAAACTCGACATTTCTAACTTGTACTTGTCTTAAGCAAAAATACGGAACCCTATTAGGAAATTGTAAAGACTATCGTCATCTTTATTAGATTCTCTATTAAAAGTAATATTTCGTTTTGCTTATTTAAGTATGAAAATATTTAGATATAAGCTTATAAAAAAAATATAAAAATTGATAATTTCTCGGAAAAAAATGATGATGTTTGATAATGGAATTTTACCAGAAATATCCGCGAAATGACCCCTGAAATTATTATAGCGGTTGTCTATGTATCTATGGTAATAATGAGATATTTAGTATGGAATTTAGGATGCGTTCGAATTATAAAATAATATTACTGTGCGCTCCGGGAGCAAGCCGCCAATATTCTGATGTGCAACCAAATTTGGTTGTTACGTAGCCGAAGGGGATGTATTTAGCTTGTAGCTACGGTGTTTTGTCAGCCGATATAGTGAAAGTGTAGACACAGTATTTGACACAATAGAAAAGTAAAACTATGATAGTTACAATACATTACATATAGCGAAGGGGTCGTAAGGATTTTTATTTTATTTTTTGGCTATTTATGTTATTATGACAGTAAAAATTTAGAGAAACGATGTTTTATACCATTTCTGTTTTTGCCGGTTGGGGTAAAATTTTCGAAGGATACCTATACTTGTATCTTACACAAATCTTTCGCGCCCGAGCATTCCCGTAATAAGGCCAGTGTATAAAATGGGGATTCCCTTAAGATAATATCTTGCTAAGATTCTGGACTGGAGGTGATTAGAATGATGAATCGCCCCTTTGATCACAGCCGTCTCAGCCTAATTAACGTTTTTCGTTATTCATCTCACGCAGACGGCTATTTCGCTCTGAAAGGGCTGTCCTCACGTAGCTTATGGGGTTGATTTTATTTTAGGTGAAGTTTTTTGTGCATTTTATACTATTGCTACATGGATGCATTGTGGAATGTTGGAAAACTGATATTTATTGGCAACTTTTGTTTATTAATTTCCCGGCCCACAAACCAATGAGGACGGAAAGTATTTTAATTGCTCACTTTTTTTCCCCAGTTGATGACAAAAATATGCATTTTGATCCCCCCAGAGACCAATAAGATCATTTCCAGATGTAAGTCTGTCTGTGTGTCTGTGTTTATTCCTCCACAATAGCGTTGAAATGATTAATCCAATTGAGATGAAATTTGATAAGATTTTTGGATGAAATCGGTCCAACAGCTAGCGCACTAGTCATGCTTCAATCTCGATATATTAGAATTTGAGACTTGGAACTCGGTACACAGATGTCTTCCCATGTAGCACAAATTGGCTATATAAAGGTAACGGCAACGTTTTCGCTACAGCTTTTAGTCACAATAACTAGTAATATAGCAGTCAAATAAACGTCTGTATAACGTCTATACCACTGGATTAAGCGCATTTTATACGGCTTTTAGCTGGAAAGTGGCTGAATAGCGGTCATAACAGCTACCTTCGGTGGTATTTGAAAGCTAAAAAAGCGATTTTAAAGCACTTATAGTGCATCCTGTGGCACCTTTATACATCCAGCGACTGTAAAAGTTTCTCCAATTGATAATTTATTACAATTTCTGATCGGGTATTGCTCTGAAATGATATACCTAGAATGGAAACGAACGGAAGCTGCATGATCATTTACCGTCGGGAACATAGAATTTCTGATGGCTACTAATATATTTTATTCACTTTAAAATTATTGTATTGTAGTTTATTATACCAAATTCTCTTGCGGACATCGACAATATTACATAACATGTCTAACAAAATTTTACGCGACTTCAAAATATTATTTTTTAACTCAATCTTAATTCATAATTACGGTTTCAAGTTTTTTTGTAAATTTATTTTATTTTTTGCAGTAATAAAGAATACTTGCTGGATATTGTTCACTCATATTGTCATAGGATTTACCTATAATACGTGTATTTCATGACTTAAAATGCATTAAAAAATATAATACAAACATTTTAGGTTACTTATAAGATTCGCACAAAAATGGACGCTTTGCTTATATGGCATCTGCAACTTTAATATAACCTTTATAAAACTAAAAACTGAGTAAGTGAGGGCCCAGTGATAACTTTACAACTCTTTGTAAATCCATTACTGCACTTCAATATGACTATAACTTATGTATATAAGGGTGGGTTTTGTAACCAATTTACAGCCATTGGTGGAGTAAGGGTACAGTTGGTATACTGTGGTAAGGATAATATAGTAGCTTTTGTTTTGTTTGTTTTATAAAGGTTATTTATTCGACTACTATACAACTGTCAGTTATAAGATGGTTATAAATTAGTATGCTTTATATAGATTATACCACCCTTATTCGTCTAAAATGCTTATACAGCTAAAACGTTGTATAACATAGCTGAATAAGCGCTTATTGAGCAATGTCGAGAGGCCATTACTCGCTCGTTATGTAAGAAAAGCTGAGTAAACCTATATACGACAAAATTATATGACAAAAAAGGTAATATAAGCCAAATTGCTTTAAATGACACGTTTACATATCTGAGAGTTAATCTGAACGCCTTTATATGACTTTTCATCAGCTTAAAGCTATATTCGGCACTTTTTTATATGGCTGTTGTGCTTGTTGGGTTGCTGGGCCGAAATTACACTGTATTTTTTTTGGAATATGTTATATACAAGCGACACGAGCAATATTTAAAGTCCGCCATATTAAAGAAAATACTACATTATATTTGGAAAAATACCATTTTAATTCCACGGAAAATACTACAAATATACTACGAATTAGCGCGCGGGGAAGTTAGGTTGGTGGGCCTGGGGGGGGGGGGGGGGGGGGGCTTGTATATTTGCCGGGAAAGGTAAGTAGACAAGTCCCCCTCTTGGCGTGACACAAAAGATTTTTTTAAATTTCTGCTCATGTGTCTCTTAAAATTAAAATCATAATTGTACAGCGACAAAGTATTGCTATTTTAATTAACTTATAATTAAACCGCTGCTCGATTGGTTAATTTGATTCACTATCAATGCAGCGTGAAATTAGTGTTATAACGTGGGCGGAGATGCGGAGGTAATTGTCAAGGGATTATTATTGCATTGCATCTCTAGTACGAGCCATGCTACATGTTGCTTTGCCTAGGTTATTAAGATAAACTCAATAGCCCTTGTACGCAACTCCGAGATTAATGCAACTAATAACAACGAACATATCTACCTAATAGTATCATGCCCAAGATTGAAATATCCTTCATTAATGTACTGTAGCGACTTATGATGATGAACCATGTAACATTTTAATCAACAAACATTTTCAATTCCATGAGACGGTTGACGTAATTAAACAGGCAAAAATGTCGACTTGTCTGATGATTAATATTATTTTAAGAAATAATAATTTCGTCTTTCAAACGATGCAGTTTTATCATTGTATAGAAAACATCGTCTTTCAGAATCATCAGTTTTTTTACATATGAAATTTATCCTACTCGCGGTAATTTCAATGATATATAAGCATTTACAATTAACATAATTACTCTGTCTCCGTCAACGCTCTGACTGGTAAGTTATCTCTTTTTAACCTATCTTTGAAAATTAAATGGTAAAATATTAAAACACTGTGTTTATCTCACCACATATAATCACCGAGGAAACATCACGAAACAAGTTGTGACTGATCATCGATAACTCATGATATGAGAGCATTCCGTACAGTACCAAATACGTATGTACCATACCAAAATTAATAAAGAAACAGATTTTTTTGGAAAATTATTAAAGAAAATATCACCTAAATTATTTTACAAAAGATATAGATATGGTGGATTATTACCTTCCTGGCCCAGGGAGAAGTATTGTGAACGCGCTGAATAAAATCGAGAAGAAGACCGAAATATCCATTTGGGTATTCCATTTGGAGTTGCCTCCCTTCATTCATTTGGGTATTTTATTTGAGGTCCCCCTCCCCCCCCCCCCCCCCTGAGACGATTAAGACCATTTCCAGATTGAAGTTAGTCTCTCTCTCTGTGTGTGTGTGTGTCTGTTTAAGTATGTGTCTGTATCTGTGTGGCAAACGCTTCATGCAGGCTATTATTTGGTCATGGCAAGAGTTGTGAAAATTTGGGTTGAAATCGGTCAATCTTCAATCTCGAAATATTGGACTTCCATATACAGTTGCGTCGTTGGACAATTTGGATGAAATATCCCTTATACAAGCTACACATTTAAAAACCAGCCGTATAAGAAGATACCAGATCGTATTGGAAAATAGCCAATTTAATACAAAGGAAATACTACAACTATACTACATTTGATAACATAATCACTTGACACAATCACTATCGGGTGGGGGGGGGAGGGTGTTCGGCGCGGAAGGGGTGTCGCGGTGTTGGAGGTGTTGGGGAAGAGGATAAGTTGGCTGTAGGGTTGTGGGGAAGGGAGATTGGCGGTGGGGGGTGGGGGGCTGCTTGCTTGCCGGGAAAGTGTTGGGGTGACACAACTATTTTTTTGTCTTTATGCAGATGATTTATATAGTTGTGATTTTTATAACCATTAACAACACCTCACTTTTCAAAAGTAATATTTCTAATAGTTTTTATTTTTAAAATTTCGGACTGTACTGATAATAATGAACCCGCTCGGCTTGTCCATAACCCTTCATTTTTCTTTTTAATTCCATTTAAAAATAAATACCGACCAATATATGACCATTTAGGTAGTAGGGTTTGTTCCAGTCAAACCATAATATATATTGTTTTGAAAAAAGTATATATTACTTAAATTGATACCCCATAAAAATATATCATATTATAAAGTCAAATTGACTTTGATCGTTCCTCCGCATAACCCTTCATATGTTAAAGTATAATTTTACGTAAATCATTAGCAATTTCATTTTTTATTTCTGCTCTCGTAACAGATGATACAGCTCTCTCGAAGGGTATTCCCCAAACGAAATTATTACCCTCTCAACACAGGCTCTTTCCTAGTAAGGTGGTTAACCATTATTATGTCAAAGAGATAAAACTCCTTTTCGAGATAGGTTAACAATTTGTATACTTATTAAAAAAAATGTATCGCGATAAGGATTGTGCCGTGGGAATTTATGGATCGATAAATACATAAATAAAAGATACGGTTAAAAACTTATTTCTTTGATGCTTCCTGATTATTAATAATAATTAAACCATGATAACAGTACAATGCCGCACGACTACTCGGCTCGTATAACATTTGGCCTACATGAACGACGAACGCAATCAGGATAAGCATCTAGAAGGCTATTATATCACTGGATTAGCTGGATTAGTAACTGTTCAACATGACCTACTCGTAGTACGAACGGGACAATAGAACACTCATCATTTATATCGCTCTGCTTTTATGCCCAAACTACATATCTATGTTTCTCTCTTTATCTCTCTCTCACACACACATACACACATATGTACACTAGTTATTTATAGCGCAAATCCAGGCGTTTTTGTGTATTATACTATATTTTAATAAACACTCTGATTAGACAGAAGTCTGATCAATATAATTGTATTAGGTCCTTAATTATCTGATTGTGGTATTTTCACACTGAATTAGAAAACCAAATATGGTGTATTTCTGTTTGATTAGAAATCCAAATACTGCGATTTCTTTAAGCCATTAAGTGCATATACAGGCCTAAGAAGCCTTGTTAGATGTGCATAGCGTAGTTTGTTACGTAATCTGTGTCAATCTTAAGCTGTCCTTTACAATATATAATTTCTTTACTTTGGTGACAATGTAAGTATTTTTTTGTATTTTTTTTGTACAGTATTATATAAATAAATAAATCAATAGATAACTAAATATAATAAGAAATTTTAGAGAGTTTTCAGGCGCTACCAGTATTTGTTTAATTTATTCCCCAATTGCCATTGTAGTGGATATGTTTTTTTTCAAACCAAATTATAAACTATAGTTCGTATGAATGCGCATGACGGCCACCGATACGGCAAAAGGGCGGTATCGCATATCTGCTATAAAAAATATTTAGTTAATATATACATACATTTTTTCTTTTTTTGACATAACCGTGGCACTCCAATAAGATCCAGGAAGTTATCTTGCCTTATCACAGGAGTGCCTAGCAAGGCAAGCTTGGTTTCATTTACTCGGCAAATTAGGAAAGCAAACACTCACTTTTAATTTATGCGCAATTTAGCCTGGGCTTAGACAGATGTAAGCCTAAATTTAGAAGCATTAACGAAAATTTCTGGGTTTTATTTTGTGCCTTTGCATTTAAATGTATATGTTACTGATAATAATTAAATAAACAAATAAATATAATATTTATTTGTGTCACAATTATTTTGTTGTATATTATCTTTTCAGAATGCCATTCAAATTTAAGGATAAATACTTGAGCCTAGTTTACGAGTTACTATTATAGGTAAAGAGACATTCGTATATATGTAGATGTCACACTTAGTAAAATGTCTACATATATAATAAGTCATTCAAAAAGTATTTGTAAGTATTACGTGTGTCTTGAGTAAGTATTAGTAAGTATTAAGTACGTGGAAAATATCAAGTCAAATCAAATCAAATCATATTTATTAAAAAAAACCCCGGTTAGGGTGTAGAAAATACAGACATGAAATAGATAATTCAAATGTAATAATTAAATAAAATAACATAAATCCCTAAGTTAAAACTCACTCAAATTTAACAAACATTTAGATACCAAATATTGTTTCGTTCATTTTCTAAACTCAACATAATTAATAATATCTTTCAATTTTTGTGGCAGCTTGTTATAAAAATGTACGCTTCTATACATCGCTGTGCGTTGGAACTCTGAAGTGGCAGCCTGCGATGAATGGATATAATGTGACTTATTGCTTGTATCGTGCGTGTGTATATGTGATTGCGTTAAACATGTTTGCTTTTTCTTATAGAATTCAATTATACATTCATGAACAAAAATGTCATATATCGTGGAAATACGTAGTTCTATAAATAAAGGTTCGCACGATCTCTTTGATGGCTCTAACTAATATTAAATTTGTCTTCACGTATTGTTCAACCACTATCGCAAACCGAAAGAATCGGTGCAATACTCCTCTGAAATATTTTCATATGTGCGATGCACGCATACTGTGATGCATCGGTAATATGTATGTTATGTATAATTATATATCAGTAACTCCATTTTGGCTGAGTGCTAGCGGCTATCGATACCCGATAAACGACATCCATTTCCGTTTGTAGGACAATTCGGACACCGCTTCCGTCCAGTCGGGCAGCTGCACTTCCGGATGGGTGTCTGATCTCTTCCCTCTCCCCCGTCTCCCTTTCCTTATTCGCGTAGCTGAAATCACAGCCCTATTTAGCACGAAACGTATTTAACACTTCAGGTCGGTATGGTATTACGTATGTACATATAATATCATTCAGCGTCTTGACTGGTGAGTCGGGTGCAAATTGATGACAAAATTGCAAATGCAGTTGGATATGTCATAATCCTAATTGTTTAAAACACAATGCTTAAATTAAAAAAAATAACAAATAATTCCTTTATTTTCAAGACAGTAAAAATATTATCAAAAATAACCAAAAGTCATACAAAATAAACGTAAAACGTCATACGTAAAACGACAATAATCATAACGAATAATCAAATATTATCACCTTATTACTGCGAGGTTTACCTCGTATGTTTTAAAATAAGAATAATTGAGGCACTAGTTCTTACAGATATGATATTATTTTTCATAATGAATATGTACCTATATAGGTATTATAATATTTCCTTCTTCTTATAAATAGCATGTGTGATGAGCCAGTGTTTAACTCTGTATTCGAATATTTTTGGTTCTAAATCTCGTATTCTTATTGGCAGGTTATTAAAGAGTTTAAAGACCAAATATATGAACGACTTTTGGATCATAGTCAAACAGACTTTGGGGAGGTCTATGGTGGCTTTGCCACAAGTGTCGTGATCATGTTGTTTTTAGCATACACTAAACAACTGAGAATATTCGTTGATGCCATATGTTTATGTTTCGAATCATTTTTTTTTCGGTGGTATAAATATTTCTTGGCTCTTTCGTCGGATGGAAGTTAGTAGTAATGGTGTATAAAACATGGTACAGAAAGAAGCATTACTTAAAAAAATGTCTGATGTGACTAGTCCATCCGTTGCACCTGGACCTTTGAAACAGAAAAAAAGAGAAAAATGAAAATAGAGAGAAATAGATATGGTAAGCGACTCGGTATGGTCTAAAATGAGATCGCCGCTTTTAATTGTGTTTTATTTAATTTAATTATTAATCTATTTATTAAAATGTATACTTTTTCATATAAAAAAAAAGTATATGACAATCGCGCTGTCGTTTCTAATTTCTTCCAATAGAGAACGATTGTTTCAGCGACCTTGTTGATTCAGCGAGCTTGTGTCAGCATTGCCATAAGTGCAATTAAATCCTATTAGTACTACTATTTTAGAAGTTGAAAGATGTACGCTAGGAAGATCTACCAACTATTGTAGATTGTACAGTGTTAAAAAATTGGTTACGTACCATTTCTTTAAAAATCCTGATATAAGTTAAAATACACTGCTGTATGATTTCATAGTAGCATTGCTGGAAAGTCGTGTAACCTGTGCCGTGCGCCCGTCTGTGCTCGGTGCTGCATAAACATCGAATCGCCACTGTGATATCCTAATATATCTGCTAAAAGTAAAAAGTGTCGTGAAAAAGATTATAAAAATATTATTAATATAACAAAATAGTTAATTTAACAAGTAGTTTATGAGTACGAGAAGGGTTATTGGTGATAACCTGGACGTCCCCCTTTAGATAAGGGGGTCGTCCAGGTCCTTTTTTACCTTTTTCAATATAAATTTAGTAATTCAATTTGTAGTATGGATGTCTTTTAATTTAGGACGACTTCATTATTCGGACTATATATTTGTATAGGTATTTTCCTTTTTAATTATTTTCATTGGCTAAACAATTTTTTATATTACTTTTGTTTATTTCTTTTAAATTTAACTGAGGATCTTTGTTTTTAAAGTGGACACGGAGATTACTAAATGAGAAATAAAATGTTTACCCTTGCAAAACTTGTCTTAGTTGGACAGCCATTGGTCAGTCAGTATTAATTTCAAAATATAGTACGTTTTATTTCTCTGATCAGCTACATATACAGATAAATTGATGTCAGTTATGATTTAATATTATAAATTACATGTGAAATAAATGTAGCCGTATATATTATTTATTAATAAAGATATTCCATTTAATTTAATTTGATTTATTTTGATCATGCTAGAAATTAGTTTCGATTTGTAGTGCGCAGAAATTAGTTTTGACAGTCGGCAGAATTTTCCCATACTTACAATTTTGAAGGAATTTGCAATTTTACAAGTAAGCATAAAATGTTTGCATTTTATTCCTTGGCCAAATCACATCCTCCTAATTATTACGCACCTACTAAAACGTTAAACGAACAAAGAGTGATAATTCAGCTCTCAGTTGCAAGCAGGTATTTCTTTGCCTTAATAGCATTCCAGCATTCGTAAGAAATCCTGTTTTAACGAGCAAAAAATGTTTGCTTTTCATCTGAACGGTTGCTGCTCGTCGCTTCAAAGGCCTCAAGCCTAAAGGGAATAGGGGACGAAGAGAGAGATAAATGCATGCGATGCGTTCAAGCCCTCGCTAATAAGCTAGTAGAACAGTAGCGTTCACTAAGAAAAAATAAATAAAGTAATAAATGATTAATCCGACATTGAACCGTAACAGCGTATGCATATTGATGTTGTTAAACCAAAGAAGATTTATTTTTAACTAAGATTCTTTGTCATATTTCTCATGATCCTGTAGTTTAAATAAAATGATATCAATGTTTAATTAAATATAAACGTAAAAAAATATATCAATGTTTAAATTTTAACAAACTAAAATAACGTATAGTTTATAAAAATACATTATAGTTTATTATTTGCATATTTTGACTACTTATTGCAGTATTGTTTATCGTTACACATATATTATTTAATCTTTATCACTTCCTATTTAATTTATGTACTTTAACTATTAATTTTTATTTTTTTTTATGATGGATAATTTTAAATGTAATTCACAAACTATCAATTGCTTAGTTTTTAGTTTGATGATTATTTTATTCCTACCTATTTTATCATTATACGGTTTTATTTACTATCCCGGTAGGGATAGTAATGTGACCGAGAAAAATAATTTTAATGTTTGCCCAGACTTCAGCCTGGAGTTATTTTATGCAAAAAAATAACTCCAGACTGAAGTCTGTCTGTGAGTCTCTGAGCCTGTGTGTCTGTGTACCTGTATGCTTGAGTGTCTGTGTGCCTGTGTGTCTGTGTGTATTCCTCTACGATAGCGCCTAAACGCTTCATCAGATTGAGCTGAAATTTGGCATGGAGGCATAATTCGGTCATGGCAAGAGTTGAAAAGATCTAGATAGTCATACTTCAATCTCGAAATATTGCAGTAAGAGATCTGAAATTCGGTACACAGATGCCTTGTTGGACCGAAATCACGTTGTAAAATTTTGGTACCAAGTACTTAATATGTATAAAGTTTCGGTCGGAAATGTTTTTCTTTTTTTGATATTCTTTTTCTTCAGAAGGTTTCTATCCCACCTTATCTAGAGTGCTTTAACTTTGAAGAAGATAGACCAAGTACTCAGGATGCATAAAGTTTCGGACTAAAGTATTCTTCTTCTTCCGTGGGTTCCTATCCCTCCTTATCTAGAGTGCTTTAATAGATACCCAAGTACTCTGTATGAAATTTTGAACGAAAATATTATTCTTTTTCCGATATTCTACTTCTTTCGTGGGTTCCTATTCCGCTTTATCTAGAGTGATTCTACAGTGCTTAAATAGTCAACTAAGTACTCAGAATATATAAAGTTTCGCACGATAACAAATTCGCTATCGTGGCAGGGGGTGGAGGGGGGGGGGGCGGGGGGATATTCAGATGAAACAGTCCTTGGCTACTTGCCGGAAAAGTCGTAGGGTGACACAATTGATTTTTTATATTATTGAATTTGAATAAAAATTATTTAAATTGTCATCAATGAACATTAATTATTTTGCACCTGGCCGTATCTGATGACCCATTTTCTAGTACTTTTAGATACCTAACTTATTTTTAAAATGATGTAATTTATCGTATGCACAAGCTATTGTTTACTTGGTACGCTTGCCTTAGTACGGGCCTAGGCCTAGGGTGGCGTTGATTAGAAGAATATACTCGGCTGCAGAAAAATATACTCGACTGCCCAACAAAAAACGAGTGTTATGTGTTCAGGTTCATCTATGTATGTATGTTTCAGTTTCTATATTCGACCATAACTCCTAAACGCTCAAACTGATTTAGAAGTATGTGGTATTGTTAGAATCGTTATGTCATCTCGAGTAATTGGTTACCTTAATTATCCAAATATCAAGTAAATAGTTGTCTAAATGTCTAAATGTTTAGTGTCAAATGAAAAGTCTGATTGGGTACATTCCAAAAATCTATGGATAAATATATAAACCACAAATATTTCATAAAATACGTAAAAAAAATAATTATACATACAGTAGTTCACATATTGTAACGGCATTCGTGTTTTTATTCCTTTTAATATATTTACTTATTTCCTACTGTTTACAATTAAGCTTCTAATAGTGCTAATGTAATAATGTACTGCTGTTAATAATATTGTGCTTTTCTTGAAGAAAATAAATAAATAATCTAGTGTTTAAAGCTATTTAATCAACTTTTAAATTGGTTTAATCTCAACCTACTTTTTAAGTTTAACCTCTTAATCCAAATTAATTATGCAGGTATATTTTTATTTATTTTGCAAACATTGTTAAAATTTTTTAAATCATTGTTAGAAACTTCAAAGCTTGTTAGAGATTTGAAAAACTAAAATGTTGTAAATTATTGAAATAGGCACGTATAGTTACAAACATGTTCCCACGCTTATTGAATGAAGAAGCTAAACGCAACCACCTAAAGCTATGAATACCATCCACTCAGTGCATTGATTTTAGTAAATGTTCCCACACACAGAGCGGGGCCACATGTTTAATATCGTAAAAAAGTATCACTTTTAATCCGTGTTCACGCTAAGCGCCACTTGAAGCTTTACAAGTGTAGTCCTTGATTTAATACGGCGTTCAATGAAAAAGGATAATGAGAACGATGAAGTTAACTTTTGGTGGATGTTCTTTAATTTTTCGACACAGTAAACTTTTTAGTTTCTACAATTGATACCTATATCTTCTTTCTAAATATAAAATATCCTTCCTATAAAAACTTCATCCCGATCACAAAAAAACTACTACTGCGTCATGATATTGAAATTTTTAATCTCTCAGATGTTAATTGAATACCGGAAATAGGTAGATATAACTAGGAGAAAGGCACGGTGAGTATGGAGCATGTTACCGTACTCCAAAGCCAGCTTCTGCAATGGCAGCGATCGCAACTCTCGTATTGTAGGCTGGGGCATTATCTTAGTGAGGCAGAACAATTTAAGAATGCGAATTTGCCTCTCCGTTTTCGCGTATTTTTAATTTTTGATCAAATACAGCTCCCAATATATTAGCACCATGATCAAGGTATTATGATTCCTTGACTGTCACAGTAAATAAAGCCTATAAACTTATTGACGGATGGAATGGCATTAAATTTGTCAGGTTTTGGAGATAATGGTAATTTTCAGGTCATGGACTATTTGTTTTGTGTCAGGATCGTAATGGTGAAGCCATGTTTTGCCTATAGTTATAATTTAGGCTAGTTCTTTTTCTGCGTGTCGGTAAGTATTCGAGGTACCCAGTGTGTAAATACCTTGTTCATCTTTAAGCGCTCATGTAAATACTGTGCTCAGTTCCTTTCGAAATCTTTAATTCTTCGGCAATAAAATAAAAATTGACACGACGATCTGCACAAATATTTTTTTCCTTTCTTTATTTTCCTTTATTTTTGACTCTAGCGGAGGGGACGGGGTGTTCTGAAATACTCGCTCCGTACAAAAATCTAAGCAATTGTATTTCAATAACGCCCGAAATTCCGTTTTTTTCCATCTCCAAAGAAAATTAGTTTTAGTTTCCTCTAACATAATAACACCCGTAATTTCTCGGCCTGCCTCTATTTATTTTTATATGGTTCCGAAGTAGCTCATTATTACGTTTTTTAATACTTCTCTAATTGCTCAAAAATCTAGGTCTATCTCACAAGTTTATTCTTTATCGCATTAATTACGAGCACGCCGAGCAAACATCAGTTTTTATTAGAAATGTATTTACTGTGTTGGTTGCAAAATGTATCTAAAATATTTCCACTAATATATTCAAGGATAATGAATATTAAAGCGGCTAAATTTTCCTTTCAATATTTTTATTGTTTGACCGGTCTAAGGAGGAATACCTGCGAAAAATGTTTCTAAAATATTTCCACTAATATATTCAAGGATAATGAAGACTAGAGCAGCTAAATTTTCCTTTCAATGTTTTTATTGTTTGTCCGGTCTAAGGAGGAAACCTGCGGAAATACCAAAACCTGCGGAAACACCAAAACAACAAGTCGCATAATAATAATAATTAGTTTCAATTTTAGACCCTGACTCCCAGGAGTCCATCGCTCCAAAATAGGCGAATTCCTAGTGAGGCTATTCTAGTAATCCCGGCGAAGTTTTCCCCTCAAGCCTCTTTTAGAAAAAACACTGTTTTCAAAGTAATTTAAATTCGTAAATAAAAATGTTTCAACAATAAATATTATTCGAAGAGTAGATAAAGGTCTTATGTAAATCATACGAAGTCTAAAAACCTAAGATTATTAGAAAATACGAAGTCTAAAGACCTAAGATTTTATGGGTAATACGCGAAGAAATATCGATAAAACATAGCAAAAGGTCCTTATGATTTTGGAATACTTTTTTAAAATAACAATACCTTGGTGTTATCTTTCAAGTCATTAAGTTGATCAACCCTTAAAATAATTAAAATCTTCCAAATATCATTAGTTTTTCAACAAAATTCAGCAAAAAATTATCATCATTCGAAAATAAACTTTTCTTAAATTAAAAAAAAACGTGTGCACCACGAAACGGTTCCCATATACTTTTAAAAATCTTCGATCCAATTGAAATATCAGCAGATACTTAGGTACTGTGCTTAATAATATAAATTACTCAACAAGCTCGATCTCAATAAAAGTGCTGGACTAGATGGTATCCCACCATTGTTTATTATCTGATGCGGTCATAATCTGACCTTGCCGTTTACCTTTCTTTTCAAGATGACACCTTTCCCGACGAGTGAAAGCACGCTATTTTTATATTAGGATGTATTATATTACGATTTCTCGTCCTATTCACAAACTCTCCACAATCAGTAAACTATTTGAAAAAAAAGTTTACCATACGCGGCAACTAAACATTGCATTTTACCCCAACAGCATGGATTTAGATCTGGCAGGTCTACGGTGTCTAACCCTACTTTGTTTATGAGTTTCTTATCGTCGCACATAAGGTAGACCATCCTAATCTTATTCTAAAACTAAGTGCTGTTGGAATTCATGGCTATTTAATACGTTGCTAATAACGTTTATAGAAAATCGTTAATAGCGTGTGTTTATTCGAGGATTTAAGTCTGACTGGATAAGTATAACCTCAGGAGTACCATGGGTAGATCGTTAGGACTACAGTATACCAGACAGTAGCTTCTCTTAGAACAAAATTGAAATCAAAGCGAATACGTCACGAGACGTAAGGGCTCGGATGGTCGCCAGATGTTTCGCTACTCGGCCTACACAGCTACTCGAACGCTTGAAAATGTTGGTAGCCTTTACCTGCCCGTAATGCGTACCGTTCACATTCGTCGTGATGAACCCCTCTACCCACATTCCTCGCACCTTCTTCCCGTATTGCCTTGTAGCTCGAGAGTAAAGCTACTGGGTGGTATACTTTGGTTAGGACCCCTGCTATATACGTTTTATGTAATTGACATAAATAACTGTTTTAAATTTTTAAAGTTTCTAGTTTTCGCAGACGGTGAGAAAATGTAGGCTTCTATTTCCCCTGACGACTCTCAATCGGTCCAGTATGCTCTATTATAGTTGGACTATCCGCTTATTGCGCTAAGAATCGCTTATTCCTGAATGCTGTAAAATGTGTTATCGTTAGTTTTCGCATTAAAACAATATTTTAAATTCTAATTATACTGTCAATCGTTTCTCGATGACCAAAAAATATGCAATTCCGGGTCTATGAGTTGTTTTAGAGAGTAACTTATTATTTAACTCCTATATAGATGACATCACAAATAAAGCATATAGTATTATAAATAATATAAAAACGTATTCACCAAGTGAATTTTGTAGCACCCGAGGTTTCGGTGATATTGCGATTGTCGGGTGTTACAAACTTCATGCGGTAAAATAGTTTTTATCTTATTTATAATGTCAAATATCGGCGATAGTCTTCGATTTCATAGCATATAGTATGTTAGAGTTCGCACGTCGAACTTGAAAACAGTTATTAGAAAACCATTCTCTCTTACTGTTGTATTCCACATTTTTTTTGGTAGTAGTCTTTATTCATAAAAAAAGATACAAATTACATGTCACAGTTCCCCACTAAGGCTAGTACTTTTCAGTAGGTTTCTGCAGTCATCTCAACACACATTCTGCTGTCATCTCGAATACGCTTCTCAAATATGGCCTTCTATCTATACTGTTCACGTAAATATAATTAAACGTATTAAACATTTGTTCTTGAAATATTGAAATTATCGTTACTTTTTGTACTTTGCGAATTAAAAGGAAGCAGCTACTTTTCATTGTCGTCAATTATTACAATCAAGAAAAAAATGCGCAGATATGGTATTTTTCCTTAAATTGTTGGCAGATGCATCGAATGTTCTTATTTGTCTGGAGTGGTATTTTTCCTTGTACCATCGCGACTCACTCGCCAAACAGAGTTATTCCAACTTCCGCAGGATAGCACTATTGTACGGCCAATATCAATGTGCATCTGAAGTCATAAAGCATTAGGCCGGACGACGCGCGTAAGGATGTCCAACAAGTCGACGTTGCTTATCGATAATTTACTCAAATCAAATAAAATAATTTATTCTCTTAAAAACTTATGTGTAGTTGCGTAGACATTGTATCATTGCTTACATTTATACTTCTTACATTATTTAAATCCCGATGTTGCCGAACAAAATGAAAAATATTTATTATTTAGAATGTCGTACAAAAATACATCGGGATTTTTGTATAGAAATCGTTTTTTTAACCATTTTTTTTAATGTGGAGTTTCTTGATTTGGTATTTTAAATGGCATTAAAATTGAAATTCTTCGTGTCGCTTTCATCACTATCATTATAATGAGTTTTCAGGGAATAAAGGGAATTCAAGAGAAATCAATAATGACTAAGCCAATACATTACAGTGTTGCGAAATACATAACTGATGAATTGAAATATTCTGATAGATAAAAGTAGCGATTGCAAAATATTTAACGACCAAATTCAAGCATTTGTGTCATTGTCACCTAATTAAATGTAGCTCTGTAATCAATTGTAGTTTGCCGGCAGTCAGTTAGAGTTTGTCTGCCGAGCAGTGCGGTGCAGTATAATTTCTAACAGTGCAACTAAGGAGGATTTACAACCATCAATGGAGACATTATTTTATAACGTGGAATTACTAAAGTTGAAGGGCGATATTAACATACAAACTCGGTGTCTTATCCATAACGTTTTGACATTTTTTGACGAACTTAAAAGAGACCCAGCAAAAATTTCTGTCATCAATCTTAATAAACCTCAAGAGCTGACGGCGTCAATTTGTGGAGTATCTTTGCGGACTGTCAAAAAATAAAACAAGAAGTTTTACAATCAGGGCTTCCTACTACACCAAGAGAGACGTTTAAGAAGCCGGCAACTGTAACCAATTTAGATAACTTCGACATCGATGTGCTGAGACGTATCATCACATCATATTATGATAACGGAGAATATCCTACCGTGGACAATATACCCAACAAATTTAAGGATGCCATACCTGGATGAAATGCGGGAAAAGTTCCATGAAAACCATTTTGCAGAGTATAGGTTACAAATATCGAAATGGCGACGACGGACGGAAATATTTAATGGAAAGGAGTGACATTAAGTGTGCCAGAATGGACTTTTTAAGAAAAATGCACAACTTAATTACCACCAATGATTCTCGATCCCGATTTTACCTCGATGAGACCTGGGTTAACCAGAATCATTCAAGAAGACGTATGTGGCACGACGAAAACGACGAAGGTGGATTTAAGAACCAGAAAACCGGAAAGGGATCTAGACTTATTCTTTGTCGTGCTGGGTCTGGAAGGACTGGTTTCGTTCCAGAGGCTAAATTGTTGTTTAGAGCGGTGAAATCTAAGAACTTAGACTATCATACAGAAATGAATGGTGTCAGGTGAAGGTCGCTTGCGCGGCCTTTACCTGACATTCTAGAGTGGTCACAGTTCGAGGTCACTTGCGCGAGCCTGTAACTAGTGTGCGTAGTAACAGCCTGTAGCGCCCATTGCTCGCTGTCATCGGGATCAGGTGGCCGACGTGCTATTTTAAAGGTAGATGACACCAGGTCAACATTTACGTCACTTCTTAGAAAAACTATGTTTCTAGACTCCTCCGGTAACACTGATTTTGCTGAGTACTGTCAAGGGCTCGTTGAAGAGAATTTCTTTCATTCAATTGGCCTCTTCCAGGAGGCTCCCGGATGGGAGCTGAACACGAATTAGGTGCAATACTTAAAAAGAGGCGAGCAGCAGAGCTCTTTACTCGCAAGATCGACCGCTTCCCGGAGCGCACGTAGAATAAATTGTCTATAGGTACAAAAACGTCGTCATGTCTCAAAGTTGAAAAAAGTAAACATAGCTTAAAAGTTTCCAGGCCAATTACGTACGTTAGAAGACAGACGCGGCGAAGTTGGCTAGCTGTCTCGAATACGCGACGCGCGCGCTCCGAATACAAAGTGAGCGAATCGAGTTGACTGACGTACCGCACTTGTAGCGCTATTTACGACATTTAAAAAATAGCTAGGAAAATAGGCTAAACTTGTCTATTTAAAAAAAGCGGCAACAGTAATAAATGTACCTAACATAAATAAGAAAATGAAAATAAATAAAAGAAAAAAAAAAACCTATAATGGCGCAGTGAAGGTGGAAGGAAGAGGACGAGAGAAATTTATCAGCGAGTATTACCCTTTTAGGCCTCGGCCCCTCAGCCGATTGACAAGTTGATGTCCCAAATTTTTTTTGTAAAAATTATTAATTACTGCCAAACCACTGTATCCATAATTAAAATAAAATATATTAACATAATAAAACATAATATAATAAAACAAATTAAATTAAAATAAAATTAAAACGGGGCCGTCACTCTGAATCGTGTTGTGGCCGATATCGGCCAATTGGGGCTCTAGAGGTTAAAGTGTTATTTGAACCTGCATTTGAAGTAATACAAACTGGCTGCTGTCCTTAAATTTTTTTCGATAAATCAAATTATTGTGTGTACTAATAAAATTTTGTAATTATCATCCAAAATTATTGTGAATCGGAGCTGTTGATGAATTTCATATCAGCTTGGGACATGACCGAAGTTACTACCATAGAATTTCAGAATTTAAATTTGTATTATGTTTACGTCGATTATTTATTTTATTGATAGAACTACAAGATATTATTTTTTTAATTCAATAAAATTATCGTTCTTTACAAAATTTAAATAAAACTACAAAACGCTAAAAGAGTACAACGACCTATCGCGAGGCACAGTGAAAAAAGGCACTCGCTCCCCTACTACCATATATGGACGGATATATCCATCTCCCAGTGTGGTCATAGATTCGAAGTTGCTTGCGCGGCATCTACCCGAAGTTAACGGTAATTCATTTCTAATATATCGCGAATCGTGACACCCTTTGCCCCGTTTAACTCACACGGGATTATGTGGCCAACTGATCGTTTCAAAGGGAGCTGACATCGGTACAACAACAACCCCGCTGCGTAGGAAACGTAGGTTTCCAGATTCCCCCGTTTATTCGGCGGAGTGCGTATGGCGCCCAGCACTGCCCGAGATATTCCCGCAGATTGGAATCTCCGGTCTCAACTGTCCACGACCTGGCTTACAGCCGCAAACAGTTGTTACAGAGTCTCCCCATTTTAGTCCCTCTTCGAGGAGACTACCGGATGGGAGGTGAACCGTAATTTGAGCCGACCTATGATAACAAACAAGTCATAAGGGCCACGCTGCATGGAATTATGAGGTGCCGAAAGAATCTTTCAGTATATTGTTATGTACTTTCTCTTATAATATTTACAAATATAGTGGATTAGTTTGTCAGTTTAAGTTCATGGTTGTAGCAACTCCACCAAGATTTTTAACAGTCTTTTTTAGTACAGACTCGTGGGTACACGTTAGGAGGGTAGAAAGAGGGCATCACCCCGAATTTCGTTGCAGATACGTCGGTAAGTTCGCGAGAATGGATATTAACTTACAAAATAAACTCAGGTCGTAGGGTATTCCCTCTTTCTCCCCGACCGACGAATGTGTTTGTCAACTCTTGACTTGAAGAGGTATATTTTTATATACGATCGAGGGTCTGTTAACCCAACGTTCCAGACTCGAAAGGGGGATCCGTTGTATTCAGTGAACAGGAATGAGGGATTACCGACGCAAAAGGAGGAGCCTTATGTTTTTTTTCAATACAGCATCATCCCTAATAATTCATAAATATCTCTTTGGCGAATTGTATTTATTTGTTTTCTTTCAAATTTGTTTGATCTACTATTCATTATGGTTTATTTACTTATACATGTAGATAGACTATCGTCTCTTAATCTCAATTTATAAAGGTTGGTCTGCTTAGTATGAGTTTGTCCCCGGATCTCTCCCTTCACATCTCTGTCTATCTCTATCTCCCTCTCTCTTTTTATTGTTTCATAATAAGTCGATTTACGACATTATCATTACCCATAGAGCATACAATATTTTATGGTAATTACAAAAACATGTTTATTTAAATAATCTAGAATTATACCACTTGATAGGAACATAAACAAAACTTCATTATTATTGTGAACCCCTCAAATGTGAGGCGTCCCTTAAGGGATGCCTTGGCAAAATGTATACAAAATGTATATAAATTTATATAAATATAAATATAAATGTAAATGTGCGCCGCTTTATAGTAATCCGCTCTATAGTAATGCTATAGCTCTATAGTAAACCCCGCTCTATGTAAATGTAAATGTAAATGTAAATACAAATTTATATACATTTTGCCGTAGGCAACCCGAGCTAATCGCCATTCATTTGAGGGGTTAATCACTACATAGTATAAAACAAAGTCGCTTTCTCTGTCCCTATGTCCCTTTGTATGCTTAAATCTTTGAAACTACGCAACGGATTTTGATGCGGTTTTTTTTTAATGGATAGAGTGATTCAAGAGGAAGGTTTATATGTATAATAACATCCATTAAATAGTGGAGAAGTACTGCTATTTTTGAGGTTTCTAATGTGATGTCGTAAATAATTACATTTTTTCCGCTTACATTGCAAACGCAGGCTGAACCCTACGAGTTTTATCAAAATAATGTACTAAGTATTGTACACATTGAAAAGGTCTACAGAAAAGTTTGTGATGGTATATGTCTATCTCTTATGGATAACCCACAATAACTTTTTTTTGTCATTTACTTTTTACGACAAATAATGGCTAATTTTCGAAGCGATTTTAACCAATACAGCATTAATCCTTAACCAATTAAATACCTTGAATACATTGTTCATTTAATATAGATCTATATGGCCCTTTACACCGTATGATTTAAGTGAATATTTTCGAGGGTATTACAGATTTAAAAATTGCGGGACGTAGCGTTTGCGGCGGTACCGGCCGGCCGCACGGTGCGGCAAGAGCGTGCCTATAAATAGCGCGTCTGAGGCCGCGGTTTTCCCTATAGCACTTTGAATTTAGCAGCGATCGGACGCGTTTATTATATCGGAGCTCTCCAGCGAGGAAAATATCAATACTTAGGTAATAAAAACGTGCTTTTCAGCGCGACAACGTATCAGTAATTATAAGTAAGTTACGATAAATAATTGTATGATAGTAGTTTTAAAATATAAATTATATTCTATTCTAAGGTTAATTTTTAAATCGCACTTATAGCAATTATAAGTACCTACATAAGGTGAGATAAAATTAGATTAAATAAAACCATAATTTATGGATTGCAATTTTCTATTAAGATCTTGATTAAAATTTACAGTTAGATCAATTTAATATTAGGGAAATTATTTTCAAAAATCGTGATTTAAGGTGAGATATGTAAGTTCAGAAAAAGTACTTAATAGAATAGGTATCTTTTGTTGTTGATGATTGTTGATTATCTTTTGTTTTTAGTCGCACGAATAGCAAATTATTTTTTATAATTAAAATCGTTGTTTAAGTTGAGGTATTTCAGTAAAAAAAAAAGAACTGAATAGAATAGGTATCTTTTGTTTTTTATGGTTGCTGATTATCTTTTGTTTCTAAATGGTAAGAATTTAGATATTTTTTACTGCGGCACATACTAATAATATGGCAATTTGTGCATAGGTAATCATACATATAGAACTGAGTAAATTTTGTACAGAAATTATAAAGTCATGTCTGGAAGACGTCGTCGTTCGAACATAGGTCGAAGTACAGTGAATGCCAGAAGAGTACGTTCAGCAAGAGATGAAGAATCGTCAACGGAACGTGAGGCTCGCCTCAGTCAGGCTCGGGATAGATATAGAGCTGAGAGAGAGAGAGAATCTTCAGTAGAGCGTGAGATTCGCCGCAGCCGGGATCGAGATAGGCATACGGTTCAGAGGGACAGAGAATCGTCAGTAGAGCGTGAGGCTCGCCTCAGTCAGCTTCGGGATAGATATAGAGCTGAGAGAGAGAGAGAATCTTCAGTAGAGCGTGAGGTTCACCGCAGCCGAGATAGGGAAAGACATCGAATACAGAGAGCCAGAGAATCATCAGCACGAGTTACTAATTCATGGGTGAATAAAGAAAATTCTGCCATGAATTACGATCCTTCGATTTCTTACAAGGACGATCGTATAGTATCAATAGGTACTATGTCAGTAGTGTGTGAACATTGCTTGGCATTGAAATTCAAGGACGAATCGAAAGGCATGTGTTGCTTACAAGGAAAAGTCAAATTAGAAGAAGTTCTCCCTCCACCGGAACCACTTCACTCTCTTCTTACGGGTGATCATCAGAAATCCAAGCAATTCATGCGCAATATACGCCGTTATAATAACGCATTTCAAATGACCTCTTTTAAGAGTAAGCAAGTCGTTGAGCGTGGGTTCATGCCTACATTTAAAATTCAAGGGCAAGTGTACCACTTAGCTGGGAGCTTGCTACCACTTCGACCCGATGATCACAAATTTCTGCAAATATATTTTATTGCAGATCCAGATACACAAGCATCTACGCGGTGTACAAGTGTTGCACAGCCAATTGATAGAGATTTGATTAGATCTCTCCAAGATATGTTACATTCTCATAATTGCTACATACAGTCTTTCAAAACTGCGATTGAGAGTGTTCCAGCAGATACTCCTGACTTTAATGTCGTAATCCATGCAAATAAAGTTCCTGTTGGAGAACACAGAGGACGATACAATGCGCCTTCCACGAGTGAAGTAGCAGTGGTGATAGCTGGACAGCAATTTGACAAAAGAGATATTGTATTGCATAGTCGTGATGATAATTTGCAAAAAATTTCAGAGTTACACAGATCTTATGATAGCTTACAATATCCTTTGATGCTATGTCGTGGAGAAAATGGTTATGCCATTAATATTTCTCAAGTTGACCCAATCGGTGGTACACCTCTGCGTAAAACAGTGTCATGTATGAACTACTATTGCTACCGTATAATGACAAGACTTAACAATTTCAATACTTTGCTTAGATATGGAATGTTAACAAACCAATACTTGGTAGATCAATATGCGAAAATTGAATCTGAGAGATTGGCCTACATCCGTAATAATCAAACTAAATTGAGAGCTGAAAATTACGTTCATCTTCAGGATGCTTTACAGGCGAATGAACACCGCAACGGCATTGGGCAGTTGGTTATACTACCTTCATCATTCACAGGTGGACCTCGATATTTACACGAAAAATCGCAAGACGCCATGACTTACGTAAGAAATTACGGCAAACCTGATTTATTTATAACTGCAACATGTAACCCAAATTGGCCGGAAATCAAAGAAAATATTAACACGAATTTAACTCCACAAGACAGATACGATATAGTTAACAGAGTCTTCCATTTAAAAGTACAGAAACTCCTGCACCTCATTAACAAGTCTCATATATTCGGTCCGCCGCGCTGTCATATGTACACAATAGAATGGCAGAAACGTGGCTTGCCACATGTACACCTGTTGGTGTGGTTAGTGAACAAAATTAGACCAAACCAAATTGACAGGGTTATTTCAGCTGAATTACCGGATAAAGATGAAGATCCTATCCTGTACGAAATCGTAAAGAAACATATGGTACACGGCCCTTGCGGGACTTTAAACCCGAATTCTCCATGTATGCGAGATTCTAAATGCAGCAAAAAATTTCCGAAGTCGTTCCAAACTCAAACAAGTACTAGCGATGACGGATATCCCAAATATCGTCGACGATCGCCAGAACAGGGTGGGCAAAATGTTACCGTCCGAAACCATGATATTGATAACCGATGGATCGTTCCCTATAATCCGCTCCTTTTGAAAATTTTTGATGCCCACGTCAACGTAGAGTTGTGCAATTCAATAAAGTCAATTCAATATGTTACTAAGTACATTAATAAAGGCAGTGATCAAGCCACTTTCAGCATACAATCACCAAATGAAGTGGAAAAATATCAGTCTGGACGTTACATCTGCAGCTCTGAAGCTGTATGGAGGATTTTATCATTGACCGGGCTCCCACAATTGTCCACCTTGCAGTTCATTTAGAAAATGGACAAAGAGTATATTTCACAGAGAACAATATACAAGAAGTTGTTAATAACCCGCGGGATACAACATTGACAGCATTCTTCAAGTTATGTGCTCAAGATGATTTCGCGAAAACACTGACGTATGACAGAGTTCCAGGTTACTATACATGGAACCAGAGTTCTAAAACTTTTCAACGGCGAAAACAAGGTACTGCGGTTGATGGTTTCCCCGGAGTAAAAAAAACGGATGCTCTTGGCAGAGTCTACGTGGTTCATCCCAACAACAGCGAATGCTTTTATCTGAGAATGTTATTGCATATTGTAAAAGGCCCGACATCCTTTGCACACCTAAGAACTGTAAAAGGTGTTGTTTACAATACTTATCAAGCAGCATGCAAAGCTATGGGGCTCTTGGAAGACGATTCTCACTGGGAAAACACATTATCAGAAGCAGCTGTTTGTAGTTCAGCTACATCATTAAGATATTTATTTGCCGTCATAGTAGTGTTTTGTCAAGTAACTGATTCTGTTAATCTATGGAATAAATTTCAAGAAAATATGGCCAGTGATATTCTGATTCGGCGACGGCGAGAGTTAAACTCAGATGATGTACAATATGATCAAAACACATTTGACGAAGCATTATTGGAATTGAACAAAGTAGTGCAATTACTTTCGGGTAAATCGATCAAGGATTTTGGGCTGCCGTTGCCAGCTAATACTACTAACTCAGATTTAACTAACAGTGCCGAATACACAAGAGAAACATCATACGATCAAACGAGACTTTTACAAAATATAGCTCAAGATGAGCCACGATTAAACATCGATCAGAAAAAAGCATTCACTGCATTACTATCAACAATTGATAACAATGAAGGGAAATTGTTTTTCCTTGATGGGGGCATCAAAGGCATCAGGAGGTACAGGAAAAACATTTTAATCAATCTGCTTTTAAAAAAAGTGAGATCTATCGGAAAAATTGCGTTAGCTGTTGCGTCATCCGGCATTGCCGCTACGCTTTTGGAAGGAGGCCGAACCGCACACTCCACATTCAAGCTCCCGCTGAAAATCGCCACCGATGATAATAACAGCGTCTGTAGTGTTTCTAAACAGAGCAATACAGGAAAATTGATGCGTGACTGCTCATTAATAGTCTGGGACGAAGCTACCATGTCAAACAAGACGTCTGTGGAAGCACTGGATAGGACAATGCGCGATTTGCGCAACAAAAATTCACCTATGGGTGGATGTACAATTCTGTTCTCAGGAGATTTCCGTCAAATCCTACCAGTTGTGACTCGAGGAACACGTGCTGACGAAATAAATGCTTGCCTAAAAAGATCCAACCTTTGGCCACATGTCAATAAATTAAAGCTTAAAACTAATATGAGGGTTTCGTCATCTTCACGTGAGAACAGGCTATTTCCAGAGATGCTGCTAAAAGTTGGCAATGGAGAGTTAATACAAAGTGAGGGAAGGATTGACCTAGAAAACCTTTGCGTTTTGATAGACAACATCCAAGAGTTAGTCAACAATGTCTATCCTGACTTTGATAACATAAGTTATAAGACAATATCTTGGTTTAAAGAAAGAGCGATTCTGTCACCAACTAACGAACAAGTAGATAAAGTAAATAACTTGATTCTTTCAAAGATTGATGCGCCGACGAAAATATACTACTCGGTCGATACTGTTCTCGATTTGGAAGAAGCTGTTCATTTTCCTACAGAATTTCTAAACTCTTTGAACCCGTCTGGACTCCCTCCTCACAAAATGGTGTTGAAAGTAGGTTGTACTGTTATTTTATTAAGAAACCTGAATCCACCTAAACTTTGCAATGGCACGCGTTTGCTGGTAAAATCATTGAAAACTTTCATAATAGAGTGCACAATACTCACAGGATGTGGTACCGGAGAAGATGTATTGATTCCCCGAATCCCTCTGATACCATCGGATTTACCCTTCCAATTTAAACGTTTACAGTTTCCGGTAAAGACATCTTTTGCAATGACCATTAATAAATCGCAGGGTCAAACCTTCAACGTTGCAGGCTTAGATTTGAGCGTTGACTGTTTTTCACATGGACAACTGTATGTCGCTCTTTCAAGAGTGACCTCCAGAGAAAACATGTTTGCATTGTCTAATGACAAGAAAGCTGTGAACGTTGTTTATAAAGACATTCTGTAATATGTTGGTAAAATAAAATAAATAGTTAAAAATGTAAAAAGTAAATAAGTAAAAATGTAGTGTATGAATTTAGATATTCCAAAGATAGCAGGAAATCTTCATGGTATAGGGAAAGGGGGATTGTTTTACTCCAAATTTAACGCGTGCGGGCCACGGGCAGTAATGAATAAATCAAAACTACTGGATCGATTTTAATCACATATGCTATATATTTTATACCCGTGCGAAGCCAGAGCGGGCCGCTATGTTTTTATATACAACGTTCACAGTTTTTCTGTACTGTATTTAGTATCAGCATTGCACCCGTGCGAAGCCGGGGCGGGTCGCTAGTTATTGGATAAACTAGCATTCTTAGTTTCCGAGATATTAGGGTTTTTATCATTTGGAATATAAACAAACAATCGTATATGTATGTTAACAGCGTACAACAAAATAGCGTAATAATATCATCACATTTCAATGGATGTTTATTAATGTTCCTTTCTCTATTGTTTCAGGTAATTTTAACATGTTTAAGTTTTACTGCATCTTCTGATACTCTTCACGATTTCAGGTATGTAAGCATGTTATTGCGTGGGCACTATCAGTGGCAAAGCTAATGTGAGCGACATAGCGTATTGAATTGATTCAGAATAATATGTGCCTATCTGCAACCATGGTATTTCAAGAACATGAATTAGATTCTTATATTCGAAGTCTTCTAACAAAAATTCTATCACTGAAGCGTTTTATTCAACAAAGAGCCGTACGATCGCTACATTTTTATTGGCTCTCCAACTTAGGTGCGATCATCCCGTGCACTGTGTCATGATTGTTCTCGGAATTATTAATACTGATGTACCACCGTGAGTGGTTTGCAATTCTCGTACGTTTGAGGTCTCTTGCACCAACCTGAACTACGGGAAAAACTCGATCGCTAACAGTCTGATGTGCACAGATTCCCACTTTTCCGCCATAGACATTTTATCATATTTATATCGACCATAGTTCGTCAAGGAACTCTTCAAATCAATTAAACCTAATGAGATTGCTGATATGTAAATATGAAACACCTACACCCATAATAATTGTAAAATATTATATAACACGAGTAAAATACGTAGTAATTACATACGTATAATTAATACGTATAATTAAAGAACATAATAATTGTACATAAAATACTATTTTATAGTTTTTTACACTGTAAAATACTATATAACAAATACACAAGCATCTACAAAAAACATAGTATTCCTAAATTTAATTCGTATACCTAATATAAATATCTATATCTATACACCGTGAATGTTTTATTAGTGATATTCTTGTAATGGACAAATCAGTACGAGAAATTAGGCAACTTTTGATAAACATTTTGGAGAAAACAAAAAATATTTTTTTTGAAATAAATAAAAGTGAAATAAAAGTTTGACAATCGTTGAGTGCGTTGCGCCATCTAGCGGTAGGTAAAATAACGCGAATATTGTTATTCGCGATATTTTTCCTACCGCTAGATGGCACAGCGTGCTCATCGTTTTTTATAATATATTTTTTTTGCTTCTTTTTTTTTAGATTAAAAGTTGTTTTTTTTTGTAGTAGTCTCTTTTTATAAAAAAAATACAAATTACATGTCATGTCACAGTTCTCCACTAAGACTAGTGCCTTTTCAGTGGGTAACTAAAAATAATGTGTTCATATTTGACTTATATTATCTATTATTTGACTTCCCATACATTTTCACACGTCACAGTAGTGCTGACTCGCGTGGCCCAACACAACGTGACACAACAACAAATGTAGAGCGAGCATTATGCGGGAATTTGCGCGCGAAATCGATGTGTTATCAGATACATGCTGACATTGAGAGTTGTCAACTACTACGGGCGAACCCGCTACCCCAGGGCATTATGTCATTTTTTCTCCCATGAAATGTATGCAGGGACACACAGTCCATACGAACCCGTAAAACTTTTACTATCTATTATACCGTGATTTACGTTAAGTATATGAACTGACTTCCTAGCCTAATCCAAACCAAACTATATTTTATATAATAACTAGCTGGATTTACACTAATAAATATTTACAATAAATAAATAATTTTACACTTTATTTATATACCTTCCTAACCTAACATACCATAACCTAACCTATCTATATATATAAAACAATATCGGGTTTGTTCGAACACTTATAACTCGAGAACGGCTCGACAGATTTTGATGGTTTTTGATTTGTAGTATTTCTCTCCGTCCCGAATAGCAGAATAACTATAAAAACAAAAATTGAAAAGTTGGCGAAAAATTAATATAAAAGAAAACATTTTCCCATACAAAATGTAAATCCGTGTTTTTCTCATGGTTGTACGCGTGGCACGTTCACGTGTCGGCAAATCATCCGCTTTATTTGTTCTTGCGCCTGATAAAAAAAAACTAAAAATGTCGTATATC